>JANHMN010000002.1:4508018-4520338 GCA_030674055.1 Rhabdomys pumilio | reverse complement strand
GTGTGTGTGTGTGTGTGTGTGTGTGTGTGTGTGTGTGTGTGTGTGTTTGTTTCTATGATTTATTTGTTTATTTTATGTGCATTGGTGTTTTGACTGCATGTATGTCTGTGTGAGAGTATTCCCCTGGACTGGAGTTATAGACAGTTGTGAGCTGCCAAGTGAGTACTGGGAATTGAACCTGGGTCCTCTGGAAGAGCAGCCAGTGCTCTTAACCTCTGAGCCATCTCTCCAGCCCTCTTTGTTTGTTTGTTTGTTTGTTTGTTTGTTTGTTTGAGACAGGGTCTCACTATGTAGCCCTGGCTCTCCAGGAACATAGACCAGGTTGGTCTCAACTCAGAGATGTTCCTGCCTTTGTCTTCCATGTACTGGGATCAAAGGCGTGAGCCACCATAACTGGCTGTATTTTTTCAAAACTTTACATTAATTGATGAGTGTGTGTGTGTGTGTGTGTGTGTGTGTGTGTGTGTGTGCACCTGCCATTGGGCAGGTGTGGGAGTCAGAAGGAAGCTATGTGAGAGTCACTTCTCCCCTCGTACTGCGTCAGTCACGGGGATCGAACTCAGGATTTGAGGTATTGTGGCAACCTACAGGTGCTGCGGTGGTCATCTCACTAGATCACGGGCATTTTCTTTTATGTACTTGAAATTTTTGTGAGATTTAATACTGGACATCTCCCTCATTTGACATCCATGTTGCTTTCTGAGGCCTGAACCAGCTAAACTAGCTGGCCAGCGAGCCGTAGGACACCTCCTGTCTCCCACCTTGCTAGGCTGGGGTTACAGGTGTGTACTACCACACTCTGAACTCAGGTCCTCTTGCCTGCATGGAAAATACCTCACCAACTGACACATCTTCAACACCCTTAAAAATTCTTGAATTCAGGCGGCTTCGGGGAGAACAGGCTTCCTTACCTGGGGGAGGTGCTCAATATTTACTGATACTCTTATTAATATTTAATAGATACCTGGTTTTTAAAGCTGTTGCCCGTTCTTTGTGTTCTAAACACAGCAGCCATCTGTGTGTCCCTTTCTGTTCTTCCAGGTAACATAGTTGAGCATAGGCAGAGCCTGCCTATGACATCCTGGGATACAGCGCATCCAGGGAAGGCCTGTGTGGCCATCTTGCCATCCTCCTAGCTCTGGTGGACTCTGGCAATGATGGGCAGAATGAATTCTGGGCTCATCTGTCAGAGGGAGGGAGGTCAAAACCAGGAGCTCCCGTGTTCAGCCATCCCTAGGGTCTGTCTGTCCGTCTCAGACATGTGGCTCTTTCTCTTCTGCTTCTTCCATCCTGCCCCCTCAGTCACTCTCAGCAGTGTCATGGGAGTTGTGGTCTTGTCACTGGACGTGGAATTAAACTTGCCAGACCCAAGGCAAGTGGGCCTGACGGTGAAGTGGCCTCAGGGGTCCTGATGGAGATGTTCACACATTTCCAGCGCAGGCTGACCCTGCCGGGGCACCTGCTGGGACCAATTAGAATCTCTCTGTCGGGCCAGGGCTCATTTGCATAAACTCTCATCCCCAGGAAAATTCTCTCCAAGAGGCTTCCTACTCTGCGCTAATTAAAGAAGACTCCCAGTGTTCCTTTGCCTGTCAGGGCTCAGTCCCTGTCTCCAGCAGGTGGCTCAAGTGTGTGTGTGTGTGTGTATGTCTGTGTGTGTGTGTGTGTGTGTGTGTGTGTGTGTGTGTGTGTGTGTGTAGGGTTCTTCCAAGACTCCCACTACAATCAAAGGACAGACCTGTTTCTGGGATTGCCATTTTGTTGGCATTGCCCATATATGGTTTTTATTCAAGGAAAGGATTTTCTGGGGCTGAAGAGGTGGCCTGGTCAATAAACATGCCTGTTATACCAGCAGATCCCTGTCATCCATGTAAAAGCCAGCCATGGTGGTCCCTGTCTTTTATCCCAGTGCTGGGGGTACTGAGACAAGAAGATCCCTGGAGTCCACTGACCAGTGGGCATTTCAGGTTCAATAAGAGAGCCTATCTCAAAAAATAAGGTGGTGAAGAGCCCTTGTTGCTCTTACAGAGGACCTGATTTGGTTCCCAGCACCCACATGGTAGCTCACTGCCATCTGTAACTCCAGTTTCAAGGACTCTGATGCCCTCTTCTGACTTCTGTGGACACTAAGGATATATTCAGTATAGATTAGATATAGAGATAGAGATAGATAGATAGATAGATAGATAGATAGATAGATAGATAGATAGATAGAAATAGGGATATCACATATGTATGTACAGGGAAAACATAAAATAAATTAATAAAAAGTAATGTGGAGAAAGACATAGGAAGACACCTCAGGTCAACCAGTAGCCTCCACAGCCCCATGGCCCCATGCTGGTGGGTGCACAAACACACACACAGATTTCCTTATGGGACACTCCCCCTTGAGATCTAGCCGGGTTATGCCTGAAGTTTAATGAGCGATCCCAGCACTGGCTGGTCCGCCTCTCTCTAGGAGGCCTCTTTGTCTGTTTCTCAGCCACCCCCCCCCACCCCTCCCAGGAGCTTACAGCCAAGCAGCCTCCTTAAGACAGCTCAAGGAGTTCAAGGAGAGGTTATTTCTATTTTTGGCAAGTTAAAGCTGTGTGGTTAGGCTGGAGGTGGAAGAACGTGCCTTGTCGACGGAGTCGCTCAAGTTTCCGTCACCCTTCATCCTTTTTCTTTTCTGACATTCTCCTGAGGTTTGGCTTGGGACAGAAGCAGGTGCCGATTGTAAAGGAGGGAAGGAGCCAAGCGTCCCCCGGAGATAATCCTGGAAATTGATTTGGGGGTCTGAGAGGTTATTGTGGGAGGGCTGCTGGGTCTGAACTCGGCTTCCAAGACCCGCATTTTCCATTCCTAGAGGGCGGTGCCTGCAAGTGTGGACTTGAAGATCCGGGATTCCTCGAGGCACTATCTCGGGCCCAGGGACTTGGCAGAAGGTACTACACCTTTGTCAGGGCAGAGAATCCCCAAAGCTGCAGGGGGAGGCAGCATTTCGAGAGTGTGAACGAACTCGGCTCGCCCACGTGAGGAGTTACAGTCACTGCTAGTTGATGGATCCCAGGAGTTTCCGGCTTCCTAGGAACTTCAGCCTAAGAAACTGGGGCAATTCAAGAAGTGGCCACGGGGTGGCAGTATGGAATCAAAAGCCCTGCTGGCATTGGCTGATCCTTAATGTTTAGCTTGAGATTTCCTAGCTCCTGGAAGCCGAGCCTGCCTCCCCACGCCGGCTCCGCCAGAGCGCTTCCTTAATTTAATCGCCTGTCCACCGAGCTGGGGAGAAGTCTACACCACCCTTTCAGCCTGGGTAGTTCCCTCTGTTCCGAGTCTGTCAGGTTGCTCAGTAGCCGGGCTGGGAACATGCTGATAAAACAGTTAATTTCTATTTGCTGTTGCAGCGTAATTGGATGAACATGAAAGCAATTAAATATTAAAACATACAAACAAATAACCAAGTCACCATAATTAGCCAAAGTTTGATCACTGTCATATTTATTTAGGGAGAGGTGATATGTCTCAGCAGGTGACATTTTAAATACCTCGGGCCACTCTGGGGTTGTCTTTGGAGAATGTTGAATTATGTAGGGAGAATTTAATTAAACCCTGTTGTAAATCAGCTGTGATGACGGGGAATGACAGCCACATGTTGAAAAGAGAATTAGTCCACAGCGAGGGATATTAATTAACTCTTTTTCTGAAGGCCTCTGGCTCAGAGTGGCAGTCCAACCCTTTGACTCAGGAAGGGGACCATGCCTGTTTTTTTTTTTTTTTTTCAACCTTCATCATTATTTATGGATTGAGTTTCTTCAATAGCTGGTGTGGAATAGACACATACCATACATGGGATTAAACAGTTCTCTCCCAGGAGCTTGGATGCAGGGGGCGGGGAGGAGGTATGCAGGGAGACTGTGGTACAGGAACCAAAGCCTCACTTGAAGGTTTTGACTCCTGAGGATCTGAGCATCCTCACAGGGGTCAGAAAGGAAGCACAGACTTGAGCTTTTGGGAGAGAGCCAGAAGCCATGTTGCCTGATCCATGCCTGTAAGGACAGGGATGGGGTTCAGGGAGCCACATTTGCCTGTATTCCCAGGGTCCCTGAGGACAGTGTAACCTGACTCAGCCAGTGGGGTCAGAGCCATTCCTAAGTTTTGAGATGCAGGAGGCTCAGGGGCAGATGAAGGGGTAGTGGTAAGATTGGTTCTGAAATCCTGTGGGAACGGAGAACTGCCCTTGTTCCTATGTGAACACACATCCCTACGCCGGCTCAGGGCAGGATGAGTTATCCCTAGGCTTGGTGACATTGGCTTAGGTAGAAGGCAGCCAGGACGTGCTACCTGAGACTGTAGCATTGTTGTAATCTCAGCTACCTGGGGGGGCTGAGGCAGGAGGATTACAGGTCAGAAAACTCTTGGGCAACTTAGAGTTTTTTGTCTCAAAAAAAACAAAAACCCAAGAATAATTCCAGGTAGAGCTCAGGGGAAGGAGCACTCAGGGGTTCCATGTGATCTCCAGCACCAAAGAGCCCCCGAGAACAACAAAGCCCAGTGACCTGAACACCCCATACCCATGGCCTGGCTACTGTAGGGTTTAAGGGGCGGGTCTGTCGCTAAGATCCTGCTCCCCTATTGGTTCTTGACTTGTCAATAAAGAAGGCCAGGGGCCAATTGCTGGACAGAAGGTATAGGTGGGATTTCTGGGTCCCAAGAGGAAAAGGAGAAGGGAAGGGAGCTTTTCTGCCATGCTTTGGGATGAGGAGAAAGCAGCAGACATGTAAGGTCTCTGGCAGCTAAGGCCTGAAGCTTCCACTTCAGGCAGGGGGCCAAGGATGTTGGCAGCAGCTAGCTGATGCAAGCCACTAACTTTAGGGTGGAGCGAGAGACAGAGATAATAATTGATTAGGGCATGTATTTCCAGGCAGGAGGTATCTGCACCCAGAAATTGTGCCTAGAGGCAAGTTCTAAAGGTAACAGGGCAGTGTGTGTGTCTTTTATTCCCGGATTCAAGGGTCTCAGGAACGGGCTGATAACGGGACCCCTCCAGGAGCAAAGGCAAGTAGGAAAGAGAAGCCAGGTCAGTTGTGGGCTACAGATCCGATGGGAGGAACAAAAGGGAGCTGGGAGGGGCTATTAGTGCTGTTGCTGCTCCCGGGCTGAGGCAGTGCCATGATCATTAAAACTACACACAACAGTAGGGGACCCAAGTCACCTGCACACCCCCTGCCACGGCAGCTCATAGATGACTAGGCCAGGGGACATGTACTTTTCCCCACCCCCTCCCCTGCCCCCCAGACAGTACTGTCACTGTCTCCAGGGATATGGACATTGCACACAGGAGTCCTGAGCATATGTTCCCATAGTCAACAGTCAAATCAACCTCACAGGGCACAGACTACCCTATTGTTGTGTAGGCTCATGATGGACAACTGTACCAGCCAATCGAGAGCCCAAGAGGGCAGGATGTCAGATATAACAGAGGTAGTGGGTCCTGGTAGCCAATGTAGGTAGACCTAGGGCTTTTAGAACATTCTGGAGCATCTCCCTACTGTCCCATAAGTAGTCAGTGCTGGAGTTGATCATTGTACCGCAAAGCTTGATGCTTCTGAGAGGCACTGGCCTGATGTTGGTGCTTGGTGTCTCAGGGGTGTGTCAAGAATGTTTCCAAATCTGGGCCCACCAGTCCTTGGAGGCAGACTGGGTTTTCCTGGTGGGGTCAGAGGTACCTTTGTGTTGAAGGAACAAATCTCCTGCCACTTTGACCCAGATGATTGGCAGGTTGGGGTAGGAGAAGGTTGAATAAAATCTCCCTGAACTCAGGCATTTGACCACTGGAGATTTGTGGTTCAAGGTGTGAGCCTTCAGCCTCTCCCTGGGCTGTACGTGTCAAATGCACTGAGATGTAGATGGTTGGACTGTTAGGCCCTCCATCAGAGAGAGCATCCCCCTAACTGTGTGTGTGTGTGTGTGTGTGTGTGTGCGTGTGCATGCGTGTGTGCATGTGCGTGTGTGTAGATATGTGTACATGTATATAGATATGTGTGTAGTTGTGTGTGCATGTGCATGTGTGTGTAGATATGTGTACATGTATATAGATATGTGTGTAGTTGTGTGTACATATGTGTGTAGCTCTCTGTATAGATGTGTGTTTAGATATGTGTAAAGTTGTATGTAGATGTGAGTATATGTATGTGTACATGTATGTAGATGTGTGTACATGTATGTGTAGATTGTGTGTATGTGTGTGTAGGTGTGTGTCTGTGTCATGGTGTGTGTGTACGTGTGTGTATGTGTGTGTGTGTGTGTGTAGATCTGTGTCTGTGTCATGGTGTGTGTGTGTGTACATGTGTGTGTACGTGTGTGTGTGTGTACGTGTGGGTGTGTGTGTGTATGTGTGTGTATGTATGTGTGTGTGTATGCATCCTTTTCTCATCCTCTCACCTACTGCCCCACTCATGGCAGTCCCTGACATCGTGCCTAGCATGGCAACCCAGTCCAGGAAGTTAAGATGACAAGTTGACTGTCCTTAGCCCCTGAGGGTGGGCAGTATAGCCATATGCAGAAAGCAAGGAGCCTTTCTAGGTGGTGATTTAGTCACAGATGACAGAGCAGGGACTGGAGCAGCAGATACACCTGATCACAACTTTGGAAGAAGGAGGTTGTGGCATCACTGTAGGACCTCCGCCCATTCCCCACAAACCCCCGAAAATCTGAAGGAAACTGTGGTCTGTGCAGCAGGGAGGAGACCTGAGCTTGTAAAGTGGGTGGGACCTCAAGGACGGGACTGGACAGGACAGGACAGTCTGCAAGTAGGGAAGACCCAGAAGCTTCTTAACCTTTCCTCAAGGCTGATGTCTGGAGTTAAGTAAGGTCCTGGCTGGGCTGTGGTCTTCAGGAAGAGATGATCCAGTTCTGGCCGGCTTTGCTCTATTTATGGGTGTTAATCTACTGAGGACCCAGCAGCTGGGCTGGAAGGGCTGGGGGCCTCTTTGTTCAGGGAAAACCTAGGATGGTTGTATAGCTTAAGGTTGCCTAGAACATTCTGGTGTGTGTGTGTGTGTGTGTGTGTGTGTGTGTGTGTGTGTGTGTGTGTAGATGTGTATAGATGTTTTGTCAAGGCTCCACTTCTGGGTTCTGGAAGGTTTCCTCAAGTGAGAACCGGAGCTCAGGGGTACAGGGTGGGCTGCCCTCTCTGCTCTTGGGATGGGGCAGGAACCAGAGACAGAGTTTCTTGACCACAGACTGGGCAGCGTTGGTGCCATGGTGGAGTCTCTAGAAGGGACAGTGATTAGGAGGGGTCCAGTGTCCTGTCAGAGACATTGTGACGGGGCTGTAAAGGCAAAGAGAGATTCCCTGAATAGGAGATTTGCTGAGAAAGGTATCTTTGAAAAAAAGTACAAGAGAGTCGCCGTGGACATCGTGGCCCAGGGGAGCCAAGGCTTGAGACAGAGAGATCCAGAGACAGAAACGGGTTTTCAAAAGCTCTTCCCAGGGACTGGGGTGTCGGGCTGTTCCTGTGACCTTTGCAGCAGGTAGAGACCTGATTCCAAAGAGAGAGAGAGAGAGAGAGAGAGAGAGAGAGAGAGAGAGAGAGAGAGAGACAGAGAGACAGAGAGAGAAACAGAGAGACAGAGAGAGACAGAAAGACAGAGAGACGAGGGTGGGGTGGAGGAGGGAGAGGCGGAGTATGAGAAGCCAGCTGGGGAGGTCGTGTGAGGTTAGTTTTAACTGTCACCTCTACGAAGTCTAGAATTCTTTGGGAAGAGCATTTCAGTGAGAGATTAGCTAGATCGGGGTGGCCAGTGGACATGTCCGTGGGGGGATGGTCTTGACTGCTGTAACTGAGGTGGGAAGACCCGGTCTGAAGGTGGTAGCATCATTCCTCCGGTGGAGAAAACATGCTGAATGCTAGTAAGGCAAGCTGTTTCCGTGCCTTGGCTTTCGGATGTGACTTAAGGAATCTGCTTCAAGATCCTGCAGCTACGACTGCCCAGCAATGATGAATTATGACCTGGACTTGTGAGCTAAAATAAATCCTTTCTCCCCTAGGTTGTTTGTTTTAAAGCCACTTTTAAAAAGAGATTTAGGACTGGAGAGTTGAGTCGGGGGTTAAGAGCACTTGTTGGAAAGGACCTGGGTTCAATTCCCAGCCCCCACGTGGAGGCTCAGCACATACTCAAGCTCCAACAAAACACTCCTACACGTGAGAAATACTAATATTAGGAGATTTAAAGGGGCTGGTGATATGGCTCAGCGGTTAAGGGCACTGACTGCTCTTCCGGAGGTCATGAGTTCAAATCCAAGCAACCACATGGTGGCTCACAACCATCTGTAATGAGATCTGATGCCCTCATATGGGTGTCTGAAGACAGCTACAGTGTACTTATATATAATAAATTAATTAATTAATTTTAAAAAAAAATTAAAGCTGGCTCTGACCTTGTGAATGAACTGGCCCCAAGGGCATGAGGGTGGGAGAGCTGACCCTGCCTCCAGTGTGTGGCAGGATTGGGTGACCCAGCCAGAGCAGGGCTGGAGAGGTCCCCCTGGGCCATGCGGGAGAGCCTGACCAGCTCAGATACCACCAGGTCCAGATCCAGGGCTTTGAGTTGACCCACCCCAAAATCTACATCATCTGTGAACTGTGAAAGGGCCACTCCTGCTGAGCCAAAGCTGCAGGATCTCCAGGACACAAGGCAACAGCAGGACAACCGGGAGGAGTCCTGGCGAGGATTCAATATTGATGGTGTCACAGAAGCCAGAGATCTAGAACCAGACAGATGACTCCTGACAATGGACATCTGCCAGTGTAGATGTGTGGACAGAGGGATACACTGTGGGACACACTTCAACACACCACAGCTTCCACGATGACGTGTTTCCTATGCTTAGTCTTTTTGCTTGGGTGTTTTTTTATTTTCTTCTGCAAGGGCAGATGGCAGACATGAGTGGTCGGGGAGAAGAGTGGCTCTGGAGTGCGTGATGTGAAACTCACAAAGAAACCAATTAAAACTTTTTTTTTTTTTAAATTAGAGCTATCTTTTAAAAACAACGAGCGTGTGCTTTCTTTCAAGATAAAATCAAAGTTCAAACTAGAAAAAGAGACTTAAAGATTTTAACTATGCATACATGTGTGTGTGTGTGTGTGTCTGTGTGTGTGTGTGTGTGTGTGCGCAAATATGTGCATGCAAGTGCAGGTGTCTGTGAAGCCAGATCTCTGTGAGGCTGCAGCCAGAAGAGGTTGTGAGCCATTCATGTGGGAGCTGGGAACCAAAGGGAACCAAACCTGGGTGCTCTGTGAGAGCAGTCTGCTCTCTTAATCACTGAGCCATGCTCCCAGCTCCGTAGGTCCCTTGTTATCACAGCAACAGAAAGGACACCAGGACAGGGGAGGGGATGTTTGTGACCTGACATTGACAATACTACCCTGGCTCAGCAACTTCACTTCTCTGAGCTTTGCAGTACCAGTGAATCAGAAATAATTCCCAGGTAACAGAGCCTGCTGGAGGTCACCTCATCAAACAAGAAAGGGCATGGCTCACACATGTGGGAGGTGTCTATGGTCCCTGGGTTGTGGAGTTCTCCAGGATGTCTGGTTCCAGGTCTTTGAGGTTCCCTCGCCTTCCCAAGGACCAGGTGAGACACAGTGAGGGCGGAGGGAGGGGGAGGAGGAAGGGGGAGGAGGGAGAGAGAGGAGGAAGGGGAGGAGGAAGGGGGAGGAGGGAGGGAGAGGGGGAGGGGGGGGGGGGAGGAGGGGGGGAGGAAGGGGGGGGAGGAAGGGGGAGGGTGCGGGCAGAGAGGTTTGGTGGATAGAGACTCACCTGTTTGTCTGTCTGTCTGTCTGTTCTCCTGGGAAGTAGAGCTTCTGTCCCTCCCTGTATTTAAAGGACAGGCATGACATAGTGAGGAGGTGACAGCTCCAAGCCAGGAGGAGCTCAGTCTAGACACTTCCCAGCTCCTGTGCCTCAGGCAGACACCAGGCCCCCAGCAGAGCCCTTCCCTCTGAGTCTGTGCTTCTTCCACTTCTGGGCTTCTGGGTTTTGCAGACAGTTTCTTAAGCAAACAAGACAGTTTATTTATCTCAATTCAAACTGCTGAGAGGTCAGAGGGCTGGGGACCAATTTCACTTTGCAATGACCAGATGAGGAGGTCACGTTTTCAAGAGCTTGGATGGTCCCTTGTGGGTCAGGGGAGGGAACTGGCCTGGCAGTCAGACCTCAGTCTTCTGCCCTTGGGCCTGGAAGGTGCACAAGGACAGACAGACGGCCAGAGAAAGTTTTCTAAGTGACACCTGGCACCACGCAGGCAGCTCCATCCAAACTCTCAGCAGACACTCAGCTCAGATCTTCTCTTCTCCCACCCCCCTGCTGGGTCCACGGTTTCTCCCACCCAGGTTTTCACCCGATCACCACCAATCACGAGCTCTCCCTGAACGAGCGTTTCTCAGCCCAGATGATGGATGGTCCAAGAGGATGACACCATCTTGAAACTGCCTTCTCTGGGATGTCCCCAAGCCTTAGGCAGACACAGCAGGGGCTGCAGGAGGTGGCCATGGGCGTGGGAGTGGGGAGATGACCCCCTCCTACTGCTAAAATTGCTTTGACATTGGGCAGAAGACAAAAAAAACTGTTATAAAATTCAAATGTTTAAACTTTGAGAAAAGTCATTGAAGAAATGTCTTGGAGGCTGAGGCATGAGGCTTGCTATAGCAAGTTAGAGGCTAGCCTGGGCTACATGAGACTCTGTCTGAAAACAAAACATAATGCTGGGCAGTAGTGGTACACTTCTTTGATCCCAACACTTGGGATGCAGAGGCAAGTGAGTCTGAGCTTAAGGGCAGCCTGGTCTACAGAGCGAGTTCAAGGTTAGCCTGGGGTACACAGAGAAATATCTTAAAAAAACCAAACCAGGGATTGGAAAGATGACTCAGCAGTTAAAGAGCACTGACTGCTCTTTCAGAGGTCCTGAGTTCAATTCCCAGCAACCACATTGGGGCTCTCAAGCATTTATAACTGCAGTTCCAAGGGATCTTGCGCCCTCTTCTGGCCTCCGTGGGCACTGCATATATGTCGTGCACATCACAACTCATATGCATAAAATAAATAGTAAGTTTTTCCAGTTGTTCCTCTAGGTTTGCTGTGGATATCAATGTGAGTTTTTATTCTCTCCTACTGTAGTTGTTTTGAGACAGGGTCTTACTCTGTGTCCTAGGTTAACCCATGCAGCTCAGGTTAGCCTCAAACCCAAAGCAGTTCTTCCTGCCCCAGGCCCCTGGGTGTCCACCCCACCTCTCACTGTGACTATTAGGTGTGCTTACTTCCACAATATCTGATGCCATTGGGCAAAGTTTTGCCACCTGCAATTCTTTTTTAATAAACTATGTCTTCTCAAATCTTTTGCCAACTTTAAATCTGAATTCTTATTTTAGAAACGTAACCCAGATTCTGTAGCCCAGACTGGCCTAGAAATCAATATATATCCCCAAATGGCCTCTACTTCTTGGCTATCCTCCTGCCTCAGCTTTAGCCTTCCAAGTGCCGGGAATACAGGTGTGAGCCATTGTGTCCAGCTTCCTTCCTTTCTCAGGTGTGAGAATTCTTTCCCTAGCCTGGACCGAGTTCTTCAACAGGTGTGGTTTACAAGCATTTACCCACAGCCTGGGGCTTATGTATAATCTATGCTCTCCAAATCAAGGAGACACTTAATCTGAAGATAGCTCATGCGTTAGAAGCCTTTCCTAGGCCACAATATCCTCCTGTGCTTTTCCCTTTGCTGGTTTTAGAGCTTAGAGTTACACACTGAGGTCTGTGTCTTGCTGGCTTTATGTCCACACCTGGGGTCAGGAACCGGCTATGGGCTAAGACGTAGCATTGATTTTATTAGAATTTTCCCTCTCTTTTTCTAGATTTATTATTTATCTTATATATATGAGTACACTGTAGCTGTCTTCAGAGACATCAGAAGAGGGCATCAGATCCCATTACAGATGGCTGTGAGCCACCATGTGGTTGCTGGGAATTGAACTCAGGCCGTATGGAAGAGCAGTCAGTGCTCTTAACTGCTGAGCCATCTCTCCAGCCCTACTTTCTTCTTTCTTTCTTTCTTTCTTTCTTTTTTTAAACAGGTGATTATCCTACTATAATCCCACTGCCGTTTCATGAGAATACTGCCCCCCCCCCAGTGGAGTGTTTTTATTTCTTTGTGGGGAAAAACAATTACCCAGGCTGCACCTGCTTTGAAATCTGTCTTCTTAGTGACTATTCAATAGATCTGCTTAGAATGTGATTCACCCACTTGGGAGGCAGAGGCAGGCAGATTTCTGAGTTCGAGGCCAGCCT
>JANHMN010000002.1:4482782-4508008 GCA_030674055.1 Rhabdomys pumilio | reverse complement strand
AAAAAAAAAAAAAAAAAAAAAAAAAAAAGAATGTTAAACGATATTAAGTCATTAAATGATTCAAAGTAATACGCAACCACCCCGTTAGCTGTCACCAGAGCCTCGTCTACTCCCTGTTCAACACTGACCCCCCGCTCTCCACCTCCCCCAGCCTCGGGCAGCCCCCACTCAGGATGACCCCAGCGACTGTAAGTGGATCCTACAGGCTCTGCCCCTTGTAAGTAACTGGCTCACTGCCCCGAAGTTCATCCATGTCGGGACCAGGAATGGAACTCGCATTCTGAGGAAGTATGTGAACACTGATTCACTTACTTGAGGAAAGGGCTCACTGCATAGTGTAGGAGCTTGCAACCCTCCTGCCTCAGCTTCCTGGGTGCTGGAATCACAGGCAGGCACCCACACCACAACCAGTTTACCTTGGTGCAAACCAAGGCTTCAAGCCAGCACGCTACTGCCTGACGCAGGTCCCCAGCCCACAGCCTCATTTCTTTTCTGGTCGATACTGCCCGTGTGTTCTGGAGACTGGTCACATGAGCACCTTGGCCCCAAGCCTGATTATGGTGGGCTTGATCTCCACCCTGTCTGCACTGGGCCTCTAAGATGTCTGCCACATGCCCCTTCTGTAAAATGGGTACATAGCAGTGGCTGCCTCAGGGGTGTAGAACCCACTGAGACATCAAACCCCAGTGCTCAGCATAGAGGTTAAGTGGAGCGTGTGCCAAAGTGGCAGGCTCCCAGAAGGCAGGCAGATGATTGCCATAAGAGAACACGGCTCAGGCCCAGTAAGCCCCCATCCTGTCGGGAAAGGCCTTTGAGTAGCCCTCCTGTACCCTACTGCCCTGGGCCCAGCAGCCTCTCTGAGGACAGCCTACTGTGGCACTCTTCTGCACACAGTGGTTTCTTTCTGTGGCACAGAGGAAGCATTTCACTTCCTCTCTAGGATTTAGTGGTTTTATATTTATATTTGGTGGTTTTATATTTACAACTGGTGCAGGAGTTCACGTCCCTCCCGTGCTGCTCCCTCACAGTCCAGAGGGACCTGGAAATCTCACCGAGAGGAAGGACAATGACAGCTTTGATTAGAGGGTTTGCCCCTCGGAGGATCTGATGGGAGCTTTGTCCCTTTACACACACACACACACACACACACACACACACACACACACACGTCACCAGGGTTCTGGCTGCCCTAGGGGAAGCCTCAGATGACTCTTGAAGAGGGAAGGCCTGCCCAGTGGTGAAAGATGGGGGTGCTGCTTCTCTCTGGGTTTAGTCAGCAGCACGCTTTGTCTGCCCTACTGGATGTTCTGAGGGGTAGCACATTCCAAGTTTCAGTGGAGGCTCCAGTTCATGCACAGTCATGGGCAGCTTCACCCAAGCTCAGTACCCTATCCCATACTTGGTCCTGTTATCTCAAGCCTGTGAGGCAGCTACTGCTATCGATCCATTTTACAGATGGGAAAAGTGAGACCAGGAGAAACTGGCGTGTCCATTGCACACAGGGCAGGGATCGGGCTGTCTGACTCTAGGGTTCCTCCCTACTATAGATAACTTATTACCTCAGAACCCAAGTTAGAATATTCAGCCATTTTTACTAAGAACACACTAAGCACCATCTCCTGTCCCAGGCTGGTGATTCCTCAGGCTAGCCCCTATCTCCAAGCCACAGTCAGAGCTCACAGCCTCGTCCTGGGCTCACGGATGGCCGGCCGGATTCCATCACCTTCACCTCTAGGTGTCACCCTCAGCTCCAGGTGTGCTCAAGCCTTCAGAGACAAAGGCTGCAGGAAGCAGCAGCTGTAGAGGCAACAGCAGGGGAGGTGGGGCTGAGATGTACAGGGGAAGGAGAAGGAGCAGGGTGAGAGGAAGCGAGGAAGGGAAAGGGGAAGAGAATGAAGGAGAGGAAGGGGGAGAAAAGGAGGAGGAGGAATGTCAGCCCCTTGCTAGGCATTGCACACACACCGCCTCTGAAACTCCTCTCATGTCCCCATGAAGGTTTCTTCTGTTCTCTCATTGACACAGCAGGAAACTAAGGCTCTAACAGGTCACATGGTCCACTCAATGTCAAGGTAATTATGAGAGGCGAGGGTGGGGATGAGGGGTGACTGGAATCCACCCTGCCTTGCCCAGACTGGGCCTTCTTCCCCACAGCCATCCTGGCCAAAGATCTCTCTTCGAAGGCCACAGACAGATGTGCATGGGGTTCTAAGAGGGTCAGAGGGCATTCCTAAAAGGTTCAGCAGGTCTCTAGTTAGGAAATGGCTTTCTCCTCGCTGAGTCCTAGAAGCTTGTGAGTGCGTTAAGAACGAGGGTCAAGTGGAGCCCAGGTCTCTGCTCCTCCGGCTCCTCAGGTTGCTCACAAGTTCCTTTTGTGCTGCGGTTGTTTCATGAGAAGCCTGTGGCTCCCCCAACTGTAAGCTGATGAATCAGCTCATTAAGAGTCACCCACGCCTTTAATCCCAGCACCTGGGAGGCAGAGGCAGGCGGATTTCTGAGTTCGAGGCCAGCCTGGTCTACAGAGTGAGTTCCAGGACAGCCAGGGCTACACAGATGTGGAAAGTCGCGGTGAGCGGTGACAGCATTCGCCATTACAAGATGGCGCTGGCACTCAACACTCGTGGGTAAACAAGTAAATTGCGCATGTGCAAGTGGTGAAAGCGCGCCAAATCACCGCCCAACCCGGGGCGTCATACGGGGCTTTGAGCAAGCAGCCAATCAAATATGTCCACGCCACTCTAGGGTGTATATAAAGCAGCGCCATCTTGGGTCGCTCTCTCTCTTCCTCCTCACATGGCAATAAACGCTTGCTGCAGAAGGATCCTGGTGCCCGCGTGCGTTCTTGCTGGCGAGACGATTGTGCGGGCCACACACAGAGAAACCCTGTCTCGAAAAACAAAAACAAACAAACAAACAAACAAACAAACAAAAGAGTCACCTTCATATTCCATGTGTCCTTGAGGAGAAGGGATCTGGGGTTCAGCTGTGAGCCATCTCTTTCCTCCTGTCTCTGCTGATGGCAGCTTGGTCTCAAATGTCTCTTCCCTCCACTGTCAGAGCACTGTCTCCAGTTATAGGCTCTCCTACGAAAATGGGAGGCCCAGAGGAATGACATGGTGGCTCGTGATTCTTTGGTACATGATCCTAATAAATACTCGTGTACAAAGGCAGGGTATAGCTGCATCATATGGTAATGCTACTGTTAGTTTTTTGAGGACCTCCTCATTCCTGGTTTCCATTGTGACTGCAGGTGGCATGTTTACTTTCCCAGCAACAGAAAGTCAATACGGGGTCACCGGTAAGTGTGTTTATTGCCTTCATTCACAAGAGCCAAGTTAATGAATTGGCTCAGATGCCCATCACCTGATGAATGGATAAAGATGAGGTTTAGACAGTGGAATTTTATTCAGCCATAAGAAGAGAGAAATTATGCCATTTGTAGGAAAGTAGATGAAACTAGAGGCATTCTCCTAATGAAATAAGCCAGACCCAGAAAGACAAATATGTCCTCTCAGAAGGGGAGTTTAGGTTTTGAAAATGTGTGTGTGTGAGAGAGAGATAGAGAGACAGAGAGTGAGAGAGAGACAGAGAGAGACAGCAACAGAGAGTGCTTATGTGTGCATGTGTGTGTGAATGTGTGTGTTGTATGTGTATGAGAGTGCTCATGCGTGCACACACATGTGAATATGTTTGTGTGTGTAAGAGTGCTCATGTGTGCACAGATGTGTGAATATGTATGTGAGAGTGGTCACATATATGCACATGTGTAAATATGTGCACTTGTGTGTGAATGCTCGTGTGTGCACAGATGTGTGAGTATGTGTGTGAGAGTATGCTCGTACGTGCACACACATGAATGTGTGTGTTTGTGTATGCATATGGTGAAAACAGAAGAGGGATTATTTAACTGTTTGAGAAGGACACCAACAGGAGACAGGAGGGGACAATAGAGGGTGATGGGGTGAAGCTGAGCTTTGTACCTGACACACACATCTAGAGATGCCATAACAAACCCATAGTTCCATGCAATGTATGCATGCTAATAAAAAGACAAAACATACTGTCCCACACACAGATATTTTTTAAGAATCTCACTCACGTTACCCATGTTCTTTTTGTAGCCAGGGTGGCTACTGTGAATCTTTAGCTGTTGCTCCTGCATGTGTGAGTCAATTTCCATAATTCTAGAAGATTTTAGGGTATTCTAAGTCGTTTTCTACTTCCTCTTGTGGCCAGAAACACAGGAACTCAGATCCAACAAGATATAAACATTATTAACATCGGGGTGCCCCAATGAACACCACCCTGCATGAGGACAGAAAGACGGGACTCTCCAGGGCTAAGGAAGAGCCCCTCACCTTACCTTCATCTCTTTCCTCAACCTCTTGTATCTTTAACTCCACTGACTGTTAATCAATGTACAAGCGGAAGGGCCTTGGGTGAGGGAGGGAGGGAAGAGAGGGTGCCCCTCCCCTCTGAGACCTTGACCTTTATTCATGGAGAATTAAGCTGCTTTCAGACCTAGAAGAAGCCTGAAACATCCGGGGCCTGATCAGTTGTGTGTGAGCCTTGGGCTTGGGGGCGGGGCAAGAGCCGTAGCTGCAGCCCTGGAGGCTGGAGATAACTTCAGATAAACAGGTATGCGTCTCCCTCCGCCCCCTCGGATACCCGACCCGACATTCTTTACGGCCTGCTCAGGTAGATCATTATTACCATAAATTTTCTTATCTCTGATGCTTTTCCAATTATGGGTAACAACAGGAAAGCCGCTGTTAGCTTCCGAAAGGTCACCAAGATGTAGAGCCATTTGGGAAGGGGTGACGTGCGGCTGGCGTGTGTAAATCTCTACAAGTTTTATGTACAAGTCAGGGCAGAAATGTAAGTGAGATTCGTAGAATACATCTAGATTTACGGGGTCTCCGCGGGTGAACATTGCCTCTCGAGCTGTTGGTGTGGGATTTAACAATTGTTCTTTCCCAGTGTTTGCAAACTGCTCCTAGCATACAGACAGAGCCAACGAGCATGCGAGTATCCTCCTCAGGATGACGTTAGTATTTGGTAGTGACTGCATGTCTGGGAGACCCTGGCTCCTAGGGGACACCTGAGACACATGTCCCTCTGTGTAGTATCCAGCTAGGTGACACAGTCTTTCTGGGCCCTGTTGCATGGAACTCGATGGCCTGACTTCATGCTTCCCAGTGTGGCTCTGAGACGTCTTGCTGATCCAGGCAGACCCTCAGCCTTGGCTGGGAACTGGAGTAGTGGGAGGGAGGTCTGGGCACCGTGTTTCTAAGAAGTTCCTCAGAGGTAGCCCAGCAAGATGCTGCATATAAATCCCAGAATTAAGGGGGGTGATGACAGGAGGGTTAATAGTTCAAGGTCATTATTGGTTATATAGTGAGTTCAAGGCCAGCCTGGAATATATGGGACCCTGTGTCAAAAAGAAAAGAATGAAGGGAAGAAGGAAGGAAGAAAGGAAGAAAGAAAGAAAGAAAGAAAGAAAGAGCCTGGAGAGATGACTCACAAGCTAAGAATACTTGTTCTTGCAGAGGACATGAGCTCAAGTCCTAGTACACAAGTGGTGGCTCACAACTGTCCATAACTCCAGTTCCAGGGGCTCCGGTACCTTCTTTTGGCCTCCACAGGCACCAGGCATATACATAGTACACAGACATATTATACAAGCAAAACACTCATGTACACAAAATAAATCTTTTTAAAAAATATGTATGTATGTATGTATGTGTGTATGTATGTATGTATGTATGTATGTATGTATCAATCTATCTATCTATCTATTAGGTACACAGTGTTCGGCCTGCATGTGTGCCTGAAAGCCAGTAGAGGGCACCAGGTCTCATTATAGTTGGTTGTGAGCCTCCAGTGCTTGCTGGGAATTGAACTCAGGGCCTTTGAAAGAACAGTCAATGCTCTTATCCACTGAGCCATCTCTCCAGACCCCCAAATAAGTAAATCTTCAAAACAAACAAACAAACAAACAAACAAAGGTCCAGGAGCAGGCAAAAGAGGGCCCTAGCAGATATTACAGGGCCAGCAGCTTGAGTCTGAGGTCCTGTGGAGAAGGTGACTCTGAAGAGGTGGCCTAGCCCAGGATCAGCATAGACAGCTTACTTGGCAGATAGAGGAGAGTGACCCCAGGCTTCCTGCTTCTTGTCACAGTGAAATTTCCTTCTGGGAGAGAGCTGATGCTACCCTCCAGGGACCCTTCACCCCCCTCCCCCACCCAGATACACACTAGGAGAACGGGGAGGCAAGGCTGTCCCCCATCCTTGTACTGAGGCCTCACATGCCTCTGGTGGCCTCCTTTCCCCTGCCATACTTTGTTGTCACTTGGATTAGCTGGTTTTCCGCTGCTGTGATAAAACGCCATGACCAAAAGCAACTTACCGAAGAACGTGTTTATTTGGGCTTATGGTTCCGGCGGGAGCCCGTACGGCAGAAACATGGCAGCGCGCACAGCTGTACGGCCGGAAACATGGCAGCGCACAGGCACAGTGTCAGGAGCAGGAAGCTGAGCAATCGTGGCTCAAACCTGAAGCAGAGAGAGGGAACCTGATATGGCACGAGGCCACTGAGGCCACCTGTTCTTAAAGCCTGCCTCCAGTGACACTTTCTTCAGCAAGGTTGCAACCTTCTAAACCTCCGGACCTACGGGCACCACCAACTAGGGACCAAGTGTGCAAATGCCTGAGCCTATGGGGACACCTATTCAGCCACCACCATCCTCTCTCAGCGCCCTGCATCCACAGCCCTGCGCAGATGCCAGGCCTTCATCTGCCTTCAGTTCCCTTGAGACAATGGGCCTTCATGTGGCACTGGTGACCTCTGCCCTGGTGAGATCCGGCTCTTCTGGAAGCTGGTGCCTCCTCATAGCCACACCTGATGTCACTTTAGGGTTAGGACCAGGCATCTCCTGCATCTCAGTTGGGACCTCATGAGGGTCTTATTTTCTAGCCCCCAGCAACTGTTGCATCCCTCTCTGCTGCACTGGCCAGGACAAGATTCCCTCTCTTTGTCGTCTGCAGCTGTGCCATGAAGTTGTGGGTGGTCCTGTTCTGTCCGGCTGGGGTCCATGTCTCCCTTTCTTCAGAGGGTTCCCAGCTGTCCTAGAGATGTTACAAGGAAGGTCCAGGGCTGGGGCTGTAGCTCAGTTTGCTGGAGTCCTTCCTAGTATGTGCAAAGTCCTGGCTTCAGCCTGGCATCACATGAACCGGGCATGGTGGCACAGGCCTGTCATCCTAGCAAGGTCATTTTTGGCTCTGTCTTGGGTTTGAGGCCAACCTGAGATATATGAGACCCTGTCTCTAAATGTAAAGAAAACAGAGAAAGCTTAGAACACATTTGCCAATGCCAGGCCTTCTGCTGTGGGTAACACTGCCTGCCAGGTTGGCACGATCTAGCAATGTTGTGTCTGTTCGACATTCTTGAACCCCAAAAGACCACCAAGGAGCTGATTCTGATGCAGTCACACTAGGGTCTTTATTTACAAGCTTGTACCTGGGCTATACCATCATCACTGATGAAGAAGGACAGGAGGATGAAACTCCCAGCTCTCAGAGGGACAAGGCTTTACGGGTAATGATAAGCAAGTAAGGGGGTCTCTAGACACATCTGATGGGGAGGGGATTACGGAATTCTGTTGCCCTTTAATATAATTGGCTGGTGCTGGGAGCCAACCCATTAAATTAATTTCTGTTTTCCTCCTGATTGGTGGTTGTTGTGTCCGGGGCAGGCTTGTAACTTGGAGGTGCAGGTTTGTTGGGGAGTAACCTGGAAACTGGTGCTAGGTTCCAGCTTGTTAGTTAAGTCAAGTTCCTCAGAGAACCTGAGGTCAGTCAGTGTCTTAGTCAGGGTTTCTCTTCCTGCACAAAACACCAGCTGTAAGGCATTTCTCAATTAGTGATCAAGGGGGGAGGGCCCATTGTGGGTGGTACCACCCTGGGCTGGTGGTCCTGGGTGCTATAAGAAAGCAAGCTGAGCAAGCCAGGGGAAGCAAGCCAGTAAGTAACATCCCTCCATGGCCTCTGCATCAGCTCCTGCTTCCTGATCTGCTTGAGTTCCAATCCTGACTTCCTTTGGTGAAGAACAGCAGTGTGGAAGTGTAAGATGAATAAACCCTTTCCTCTCCAACTTGCTTCTTGGTCCTGATGTTTGTGCAGGAATAGAAACCCTGACTAAGACAGTCAGGTTCTCTGAGATGGAGTCTGAACCCAAGATCTGGTCTCTCAGAAACATCTTGGAAATAAAACTCTGGGCATGTCTGTGAGGATGTTTCTAGATTGGTTTACTCGAAGTTGGGAGACCTCCTCCCTACCCTCTTCCTCTGAGCATGGGTGACAGCATCCCATGGGCTAGAGACTAGAACTGCGTAAAAAGGAGGTGAGGGCTGGAGAGATGGTTCAGCGGTTAGGAGCACTAATTGCTCTTCCAGAGGTCCTAAGTTCAATTCCCAGCAACCACATGATGGCTCACAATCATCTATAATGGGATCTGATGCCTTCTTCCGGTATGTCTGAAGGCAGCGACAGTGTGTACTCATATATACATAAAATAAATAAATCTTTAAAAAAAAAAAGGGGGGGGGGTTGATCCCAGCACCAGTGTTCATCCCTCGCTGGCTTCAGCTTCCTGGCTTCAGGGGATGTGAGCATCTGCCTCCTGCTCCTGTCTCACTGTGGCTTCCTACTATGACATGAAGTATTGTCGCCTTCAAGTGTGAGCAAAGCAAGCCTCTCCCTCAGCTGTTTTATCACAGTACCAGATGTATCTGCTGTGGTCTGCTGAGATGAAATCAGAAAGCCACAGCTAATGAGACCTAGCACATAAACAAACAAATCTATCTCACCCCAAGGGGGGGGTCCAGGAGCCCTTCCCCTCCCCTTAGCACTCACCATAGCCCCAGATGTGCAGTGGGCACCCCTTATTCTCCATGCCCTGGGGCCCATGCTCACCCCTCCTGGAGGCAGCATCATAGGGCAGAGTCTCTGTCATGTGACAAAGAAGGACAAGTCAAGAGAGCACAGAGCCCAGGACTGCCGAGTGAGGGGATTCTGTCTTATCAGAGACAAAATATGTAGCTGTTTGTTTTTATAAACAGTTCAATGCAGGGAGGTAGCTGTGCATCCATTGTCCCAGCCATCCCAGCTTCCTTCTGTGGGGCCACAATTCCTCACCCTCTCCTCTGACACAGGGCTCCAGTGGAGGTTTGTCTTTTTCACCCCCACTGGAGATGGGCAGAGGGGACCCCTGTCCCTGCCGCCTCTTTCAGGACAAAGACACAAAGGCTGACCTGGAGGCTCGGCTACTGATGGGATTTGGAACTGCTGGGACTAGGTGCTCTTCACCTTGGAGAATGACAGAGAAGAAACAGGTCTCTGGCTTTCGATGACATGGGGACAGAGAGGACAGAGTCCTGGTGTCATTTCTCAGCAGTGTTTCTCTCCACATATGGTCCCGTAGATTCTTCTGAGTGTTGATGCCTGTAAGCGTTATAAGGTGGGGGTGAAGGTTTCCAGAGACGGAGGAAGTAATTGTGAATTTTCTATCCCACAGACTTGCACTGTCTGAAGAATGCAAAGTCTAGTCCTGCTTTGTTCTGGATGAGAGCAGGGATCACAAACCTCCTTTGCCATGGGAAGAAAAATGAGACGGCTCCCTCCCGCTGTTTTTTTTTTTCCCCTTCTTTTTTGGTGTTTTGTCTTGAAACAGGGTCTTGCTACGTAGCTCACACTAGACTGGTATCTGTCACATAGCCCAAGCTGGCATCAAACTCACAGCAATCCTCCTGTCTCCAGTCCCCAGTGCTGTGTTCCAGGTGTGCCCCACTGAGCCCTGTCCTTTCACACAGGAGGGGACATGCAAGGGTGAGCTGCCTCTGGGTCCTCTTCTCTAACTCTGTCCTGGAGCAGCCGCAGATTTGATGCTGAGTGAGTCTGCAAACCTTTTGGTCTTTGGTGCCAGTCTCTCTTTGCATTTAGCAGAGTGGAGGAAAAGCTGGAAATTTCTAAAGATCATAAAGGTTGTACCCCAAGTAGGAGTGTGCCATAGGACCATCTTCCTCCTGGGTTTAAGGCCATGAGATAAGCTGTTCGTTCTCCTATAGGCTCCCACCATTCTCCCTGGCATCCCCAACGGAGGCCTAAAAGCCATGAGCCCACCTCATCAGGAAATAGAATGTTCTGTGACCCAGTGACCCCCACAAGGCTCAAGTCCACAGTGATGACACCCTAGGGACCAAGCCATCCACACATGGACCTCTTTGGGACACAGCGCCCAAATTCTAGCAGTTTCCTTTTATGGACATAAGGAAGGTTTAGAGGGCTGGGAGGGTGTTTTGTTTTGTTTGTTTGTTTTTCCGTTTTTTTGAGACAGGGTTTCTCTGTGGAGCCCTGGCTGTTCTGGAACTCACTCTGTAGACCAAGCTGGCCTCAAACTCAGAAATCCACCAGTTTCTGCCTCCCAAGTGCTGGGATTAAAGGTGTACACCACCACTGCCTGGCTTGGGAGGGCGTTTTGTAGTAGAGGGCTTGCTTTGTATAGCAAAGGCTCTGAGTTCTGTCCCCAGCACCAAGAAAGGAAAGATTCAGAACAAGACAGAGATGCTGGTTGCCCAACATTGTGACTG
The DNA here is from genome assembly GCA_030674055.1 of Rhabdomys pumilio. Lineage (NCBI taxonomy): Eukaryota > Metazoa > Chordata > Mammalia > Rodentia > Muridae > Rhabdomys > Rhabdomys pumilio. The sequence goes on along the minus strand of JANHMN010000002.1, from coordinate 4,497,366 downwards.
AGCTAAATGGCATTGAATTGCTACTTTCAATTTTGTTTGTTGGTGTGTTTGTTTGTTTTACAGGGTCTTGCTATGTATTCTTGGATGGCCTGGAACTCTTGGAAACCTGCCTGCCTCTGCCTCCCAGGTGCTAGGATTAAAGGTATGTACCGCCATGCCCAGCTGAAATGGTCGTTTTTTAATGTCACGATATTTTTGCCTCTACATGTGTAAATCTGAAACTTCATAGGACCTGGGGAAGAGCCAGAGAGGGAAAACTGGGGTGAAGGATAAAGAGGGGTAGCTCTCTCTTCTTGCTTTCTGTAGCTCAACAGTAGGCGTTGGAGAATGTCCCCACCCCACCCCCACTCCCAGGCACCTTGGGTATATCCAGACAGAACAAAAACCAGGCCTCCATGTCTTCCCCTCTGACACCTATTGTCACCCAAATGTCCAGGCCCTTTCACCCAGAGGCAATGCTGTTCATGGCATAAGCACAGCTGACTTGCCAGCCAGGTCAGAGGACACTTCAGGAGGCCTTGTGCCAGGGAGGATCATGGGCCTCACTGCTGCCTGGCTTCCTCTCTATGACCCAACAGGCTTTCTCTGGCTCTTCCCTTAGCAGGTGGCCCAGGTATAGCTTATTAGTTGGCTTTGCCTGTGGCCTAAGAAGGCTCCCTGGGTGCTAGGGTCCTGCTTGGGTTTTCCAGGACTAGAAGGTGCCTTCCCCAACTCTCCTGACCCCCAACTCACCACAGAGCTCCCCGGCTGGCTTAATCCTACTGTGGACTGGTCCTGAGGACTCAGCTACTGCAACCTGCCCTTATCTGGGCTTTGTATTACCCAGCCCCCAGAGGTAGTGCTGACCAAATCTGCCACCCTGATTTACCTGGGGTTCAGCAGTCCCAGCCCACATTGTCCCTGGCCTCACTACCAGTCACCTCCCCTTAACCTGGCCCTCTGCCCACCAGAGTCAGAGAGTAGCCACAGATAGACCTTATTCCAGTTGTCTAACTTGGCGAGGGAGTGGCTTGGCAGGGGCTTTACACTGGTGGTAGAGGGACAGGAGGAGATTCTCAGGACCAGGTGAGGTGAGCTGATCTCTCTATGTGTGTATTCTGTGCTGCCTGGGAGGGTGGGAGTGGAGGGTAGGGATGGGGGGATGGGTGGGGGTGTCTGGTTCATTAAGCAGGCTCCTGTAAGGGTGTCCAGATTTACCCTTGACCCTCCCTCCTGTCCTTGTCCAGGAGCCCCCCAGAGCCCTGCAGCCTGGACTCTTTCCTCTTGTGGACCAGATTCTTTCTCCACCACTCATGACCTCTATTTTATTTAGGTGTAAAACAAACCTCTGGCCTGGCCTGGACCCAGGACCAGGGAAGCAGTTTTATGAAGGGGTTTTCAAATCAAGGAAACAAACTGTCCCAAATTCAGAGAAATCTCCCTGGACATAGTGGCCCTTGAGGGCCCTTGTATTAGAAAGACCCCTCGATTAACACCCCCCACCTCCCACCCCCCATCCCCCACCCTGCTGGAGGATCCTGGCTGGGTGTGTGGAGCCTGCCCCAACCCCCACCGTAGCCATGGGACCCCCCCCCCCCAGTTATCCTCCTGAAGAGCGGATAATTAATTCAAACAGACCCTCATCCATCCCAGGCTGGGCCCTTTGACAAGGCAGAGGCGGGAGGCACGGGCAAAGCGCTGCTCAGAAGTCTGGCAGGCTAATCCAGGGCTCAGGGCGAGCTTGTTCCGGCCCTAATGAGACTCCCGGGCATCAGCCAGGCCTGCTTTGTCTCTGGCGGATGGGGAAGAGGGCGAGACCAACTTTATTTCCGAATCTGGATTGACTCACGGAAGTAGCATCGCACTTGAAGGGCACCCCATCTATCTGTGGCCCTCGCTGCATGAAATTGTATTGGCTCGCCACTTGCTATCTGGCTGGGCGCAGCTGGGCCGTAAGTCATCGGCGATAACGTTCTTTATTATGCCGCCGTGTTTATGAACTGTGCCTGCAAGGGAGATGATAGAAATATGCAGCCGTATGCAAAGGCGGACGGGAGGGGGAGGGGAAGCATATGCTAGTTGCTAGGGCAACCATGGGGCTATTTTGGGCATCGAATTTTTTTTTTCTCTCTCTCCTAGTGATAAAAACCATTTTCTTGGGCTGGCTGGCCTCTCCCCTCCCCCTTCCTGAATTGAATATTTAGGAAAGGAGTGGCTTAATTTCTTAATTAAACATTATACTATTCCCCCTCCCTTGCATCCTTTCAAAATGGACGGCAAAATAGAAGGGTGGTGTTACGTGTTCTTGAGTAGAAGGGGAGCCGGCGTCCTGATGGAGAGGTGTGAATAATTCACTAATCTTTGCTGATCCCCGCCGCCTCCCCTTCCACACACCCTCCCCCCCTTTCCCCGCCACCGACTTAACTGTGATAAACTCCACACTTCTAGACCTCGCGTATTTGTAGACGCTCCAGGTGTTTGTAAGCAAGAGGAAAGAGGATGAACTCGGGAAGTGGGGGAGGCGCCTGGAAGGGTACCGCATCCCTGGGCACTAGCATCCCTGAGAAACAAAAGCCAGGGCGATAAAGGGAACCCACCCTGCTCCCTCTCCTCTACTGGTGACACAGATATCCCTGCGGGGGGTGGGGGAGGGGAAACCTGAGCTGTTTACTCTAACCTGGTCAACTCCATGCCCAGCACCAGCTGCGGGTGAGGCTGGTGGCCTTCTGGCTTTGGGACCGTGTCCTCGCCCATAGTAAGCAGGGTACCCTGGGGACTTGGTGGCAGTGCAAAATCAGGTACCTGCTACACTCTGTGGGTCAGAAAGGTGGAGCTGGGTTTGGACCTTTTCAGTGAGGCGCCTGAGGGAGGATGATGTGGCTCTCATGTGGACCACACTGCCCGGACTCTCAGCACCTCGCTGCCCGGTGCTGTTACATCCCTGTCTTATAGTAGTGGGTGCTCAGGAAGTTAACATGGCTGGAGATGCGGCCTTCGAACGCTTCTCCCAGCCTCTGGCCATCCTTCCCCTGCTACCTACCTGCCTGCCTGGCATGTTCTGGGTGGGGATAAAGGAAGCCAAGAGGTATTGGGATTCTCAGTACCAGGATGAGACTGAGGGCAGGTGTGCCCACGAATCCTTTCCTTTTTGGTAGTCAGTTTCCCCTATTCTGTTTACCTGTCCAGACATTCCATTTGGGACAGGTAAAGTGGTGGGTGTCCCAAGGATGGGGACACCCAGACAACCCCCCCCCCCTTGTTCACTGAGCTCTGATGTCAGGTCTAACACATCCACCTGGGTCTGGAAGCATGTTACAGGGCCCGGTGGATTCTGGGACCCACTCTGTTATAGTGAGTGGGGCAGACTCTACTTGATCGTGGTACCCACTTACCTTGTGGTGGGAGTGGATCTGTGCCATCAAAGCATCTTCCGACTTTAAAGATTTGTATGTTTTTGTGTGGGTGTTTGCTTGCCTGTTAGTATGCCTGTGCACCACACGCATGCCTGGTCCCAGGGAGGTCAAAAGAGGACACCAGGCTCCTTGGAACTGGAGTTACAGTTGTCAGCCGCCTGAGATGGGTGTTGGGAACTGAACCAACTCCCCAGGAAGAGCCGACAGTGCTCTTAACCACCGAGTCATCTCTCCAGCCCCTATGCTTTTTTCACTTTTAGCAAACGTTTAATTGCACATTATCCAAGAAATATTTATGTGTATAGAGGGAAAAAAAATCCAGAAACTATAGAAAAGCATAGAAGAACAAACACATTATCTATGCTTCCCCCCCCCCCCCCCCCCCCCCGAAATGAAAGATGGTCTCTTTTCTGCCTTTTTAGTCTCCTTGTTTATTTTTATAAACTTGAAATCACATTGTATCTTGTTTTTTCCCCCCTGTTCACATTGGAATTCTATTCCTTAAATACTTCCCAGTGTGTGTGTGTGTGTGTGTGTGTGTGTGTGTGTGTGTGTGTATTTCCCTTTAGTGGCTGCATGCGATTTTACAGTGTGGCTGCATCCCAGCGAAGCATTTTGCCTGTGAATAAATTATTTTCCCTGTCTTTCTCAGGCTGTGCAAGTGGCAGCTTGTGATTTCGATACCAACAGAAGCTCTGCACTTGGAGCCAGCCACGCAGGGGTGAGCTCCTTTGTCTTTGATGCCTGGCACTGGAGCCAAGGCTGGGATGAGGAGAAGTCAGTCAGTCAGGGGAGACTGGAGTTAGCTTCGGCCATGGCATTCAGGGATAACAGATCAAACGCTCCTCCTGCCCCAGGACAGCTGGCAGCATTTGGCATCTTGGGCTGTGAGGGGAGTGGAGCAAGAGTAAAGCTTCCTGGGAATTAATCAAGCTAGAGCTGACAGCGGAACAGGCTGGGCTAGGCTTGGGTCCTGACCACACTAGCCACACAGCTACTCTGACAGCTGCCTTTTGCTGTAGGGGACCTGCAGGCAGTGTCCTTCCTGGGACCGTGGAGAGAAGCAGGGCCGGTGTGAAGTCCCAGGAGGGTGTTTCTTTCCCTCTATTTTGGGTCCACACACTTGTGCAATATGAAGAACATGACGTCACCTCGTGGCTCCGGTGATGCATGCACCAGTTCATTTTTCTTTGCTGATTTCCTTTTCTTCTTTAGTAAAGATTTTATTTATTTTTTGTTCGCTTTTTGCTTTTTAGAACTATTTATTTATTTTAATGTATATGAATACACTGCAGCTGTCTTCAGACACACACCAGAAGAGGACAGCAGATCCCATTACAGATGGCTGTGAGCCACCATGTAGTTGCTGGGATTGAACTCAGGACCTCTGGAAGAGCAGTCAGTGCTCTTAACCACTAAGCCATCTCTCCAGCCTCAAGATATTAGTTTTTATGTTTTGTTTATGTGTATGTCTGTGTGTACACGCTTGCTGCTCCCTACAGCGGCAAGAAGAGGGTGTCTGATTCCCTGGCACTGGAGTTATAGGTGGTTGTGAGTCACCTGATGTGGGTGCCAGGAACCCAGCTTGGGTCCTCTGCAAAAGCAGCAAGTGAACTTGGCTGCTGAGCCCTCTGGGTGGTAGAGGCCTTCACTCTGAATCTTGTCAGATGCGGATAGCTGGTGTTGGTTCTGGTGGAACCTCTGCTCTCAAAAGAGGATTTAGAGACTCCCTCCCCACAAAAGGTCTCTTGCTCTGTGTCCTGGCCCCTCTCCCAGGGACAGGTGTTGGTGTTCCCAAGGGAGAGACTTCATAAAAGTCAGGCCTATGGCAGTGAAAAGGAGACAGTGTTAGTATTCTGTCTAAACTCCACCTCCACAGTTACTCAGGTAAGGTAGAAAGAACTAAACCTCTTTAAAAACCACCCTTGTCAAGCTGTCACAGGAACTTCGTCTTGACTGGGTAAAACTTTTACCTCTGGCTCTTTTCAGGCTATGAGCTCTCCCCAAGCGGCCTCTCCTCATCTCAACCTTTGAACTCATGCATGGACGTCCAGTCCTAACTCCTGGCCGTTCACCTAAATGCTGTCCCCTCCCAGACCATCTACTCACCCCATTACTTTGTCACCTCCACTCTCTCCTGTGGAACTTTGCTGACCACCATCTACCTCGACCACACACTGTCCCCTGTCCACTGCCTGTCAACATCGGAGACCAAGTCCTTCTCTCCCCTCCAGATCACCGGCCCTCACCCTTCTCTCCCAAATGGCAGGGCCCTTTTAAGGTAATTCTTGTGACCCCCTACAGCTGCTAAACTTGAGGGACTCCCTCATTGGGTCCACTTGTCTCACCTCAAGCCTTTCATCCCTTCACCTAAAATTGCCTCTTCTTCATACACATCGACCTTAACAGGACCGTGCTCTGTTAAGCTCCAGAGGACTTCAAAATCCCCCACCTTGTCTTGTCCTCAATCCCAGAAAATGAGACTCCACTCCGGCAGCCAAGCTCAACCTCACTGGACTAGACATGGGTTCCTTGTCCTCCCCCTGCTGCTTGTTTCAATCCAGGTCAGGCCTTACATCTGGAGGTTCGAGATTCAAGAGACTCCCACAGATAACAAACAGTCTCCAAACAGGGTCAGGAAACTGCTCCATAGCCGGATGCCAAGAACCAATCCAAATTGCTACCATCCCTATACCTGCTGTCCCATCTAAATATTATGTTTTCTATACTTGCTTTCTCTTTGACCAGATAGAAGATTATTGTAGAAACTGGCCAGATGATCATGGGGGCTGCCCATATTGGTCTTGTCAGATACAGATGCTAGGATCACGGACCAACCATTTCTTCTACCAACACCGCGAGACACTCTTTTCTACAAACAAGACCGGCAGAACTCCAGCTGTGATGCTTCAGAACTGATGGGGGCCAGATGTCCTGACAGCTAAAAAAGATGGTCTTCACCGGTTCCTCCAAGAAAAATGCCATTTTTAAAGGAACGTGAGACCTCGAGTTCTGAGATTTTTTTTTAAATCCTATATAAAAGCAGATACTCTCTTTTGTAACACCCTTTTTCCGTCATCCTTCCGGTGTTATTATTTCTAAACAAACTATTAATCAGTTCCTGTTACAGGATTACCAGCCACTGTCCACAGAGGCACCTGATACACACATCTACTGAGTGGACCCGGATGGTGAAAGCCAGCTACTCCTCACGACAACTATGCCCCTACACAGCAGGAAGTAGTTTAAGAGACAGGCGCCTGACTCCCCTTTCACCATCTGCTTCCCCTACCCCCCATTTTTTCTTCTCTTTATAATAAGAAAAAGGGAGGTATGTTGGTATCAGGCTCTGAACCCAGTGACATCATATCTAGGCGACGCCCACATCGTTACCAAGGTAACTGCCATACATTCCCATGATCCACCTGGCTACCTCACCTTTACTTGGGAGAGGCTATGTCACTGCCCATATAAAACAGGCAGGACCCCACCCCGGCCTCACTCTCTTCCGGCTTCTTCCATCTTCTTCCCCCCACCTTTGCCCTATCTCCTGAATAAACTTTCCCCCCCTTGTAACCGTGTGGTCTGGAGTGGTCTGTTCTGAGCTGCTCTGACATCTAACGTGGACATCTAACAGACAGTATGGCCAATGTCCTGTTACAAAGTGGCTCTGCCAGTGAGGGGGCTTTCCTTCATAAATTCATGTCTTATTTCAGGCTGCAGGGGACTTACCTGAGAAGAGAGAGAAGCACTAAACCCCACCGGCTTCAGTGGGGCTAGAGAACACCTGAAACCTCAACCCTTGAGCGGAAGAGGCAGGAAGATCTGAAGTTTAAGGTCAGCCTTGGATATTTTTGGAGTTCTGGGGTAGGCTGGATCAGATACTCTGTGTAAAAAACAAGCAAGCAAGCAAATAATGTTTTAAAAAAGGCAGGTAGGCAAAGTGGTCAGCTCACAGCATAGAAATAAATGAATAGTATCTTAGGGTGACTATTGCTGCAATGAGACTCGTGACCAAAGAAACTTGGGGAGGAAAGGGTTTATTCAGCTCACATTTCTACATTGCTGTTCATCACTGAAGGAAGTCAGGACGACGGGAACTCAAACGGGGCCAGGAACCTGGAGGCAGGAGCTGATGCAGCAGCCATGGAGGGATGCTGCTTACTGGCTTGTTCCGAATGGCTTGCTCAGCCTGCTTTCTTATAGAACCCAGGACCACTAGCCCAGGGGTAGCTCCATCCACAATGGGCTGGGCCCTCCTCATCAATCAATAATTAAGAAAATGTCCTACTGCAGAATCTTACAGAGGTATCTTCTTAATTGAGGTTTCCTCCTTTCAGATGACTCTAGCTGTGTCAAGTTGACATAAGACCAGTCAGGACAAACAGGGAAGAGAGAGAATACTTGAACTGAAGCGAAAATGTCCTCTAGGCAGGCAGACAGCACACATGAACTGGTGGTGACATGCCAGTCCCTTCAGCTTGCTTGACACCAAGAAGCTGTAGTTCAATCGTGAAGGAACCGTTAGGCTCACCCACTGGCCTGAGGTGACGCTGTGGAGGAACCTCCCAGCAGTTCTTAGGAGAGCGTTTCTCAATGGCAGTGTAACTGAAGAGTAGAGCGGTGTAGCAAACCACACCGATGCTCGGTGCTTGTCTCCCACTGTCTGTGGGGTCGTCTTTACACTCCTTCATCAAGTGTCCTTTCGAATATCAGCTTTAGCAAGACATCTTTTCACCGGTGTGCCCCAGAACATCATTCGGCATAACTAACTTTCCAAAGAAACTAGAAGTTTCCACTTCAGGAGACTCTGTATCAAAGCAAACTGAATAAGGTCCGAAGCACACTGACGCCTTGTGTCTGCTCGAACATGCCTATGTCTAAATGAAGTTTCCAAGATTCATTACGGAGTGAGAAAAACAGGCACAGAAACTGTGAACATGGCGAAACCCTAAGTGCATAAAAAATAAGGGAGCAGAAAACACACATCCAGTCATCTGTGTGTGAACAAGTCTGCGGGGAAGAATCAGGAGCTTCTGGGGGTTGGGGGGCATGGTTATTGGAGGAGCTGCAGAGAGAAGCAGCTTTCTGACTTTAACTCAGCGGCCTTGGGCTGCCTCCCCAGCACACCTGCCCCGAGTCCTGGTGGCTCTCTTGGGCTTTAACCTTCTGTTAAAAACACAGAGAGCCCTTCAGACTAATCACTGGGACAGACAGATATGTCACTATGACACAGCACCTGACAAGAAGGAACTTGAGGGAGGGAGCATTTATTTCAGCTCACAGCTTGAATGGGTACAGTCCATTGTGGAGAGGAAGTTACAGTGGCAGGGTGTGAGGTGTCTGGTTACATGGTATCCATCCATCCTCAGCAGGAGGAAGAGACAGATGAAGGCTGGTACCCTTCCTCCTTTTATTCAGTCCAGGACCACATCCCTTGGCATGGTGGCACCTACATCCAGGGTGAGCCTCCTATGTCAGTTAAGCCAGTCTAGAAACTCCCTCACAGATATGTCCAGAGGGTTTATTCCCTGGTGACCCTATATCCTACCAGACTGACAATTTATGTTAATCATAGCATAGGGCAAATTACTGCCTTATAAAGCAGTATTTTAGGAGTTCAGATGGTACACCCTCATGGAACAAGTGTCCCTAGTGTATGTCCTTTCTCCAGTCACATCTCAACTGTGGTGTGAGAGAATGGGGAGGCATGGAGAGGACGGTCACGGACACAGATCAGTAATAGAAAGAGAGAGAGAGAGAGAGAGAGAGAGAGAGAGAGAGAGAGAGAGAGAGACCTGGAGATGATAGAAAAGACAAAAAGGCAGAGAAACAGAGAAAGACACACTGTAGATGATAGAGACAGACAGGCAGAGATACAGGAGTCAGAGGTAGAAAGTAGAGAAACAGAAAGGGAGAGAGGTCCAAACAGGGGAGTGCTGTTCCACTCACAGAAAACAGAACCCAGCTGTGTTGGTTCGAATAAGAATGACCCCAGTAGGCTCACGTGAAAGCAGATGGTCCCCAGTTGGTAGCTATTTGGAGAGGATTAGGAGGTGTGGCCTTGCTGGAGGAGGTGTGTCACCAGGGATGAAGTCTTAAGAACTTTGGACCATTCTAGTGTGTTCTCTTTGAGTCTTGATGGAGGTGTGAGCTCTCAAGTTACCGCTCCAGCTGCTATCTGCAGCTGTTGGAAAGCTGACCTAATCATTATGGACCCTAACTCTCTGGAACCATAAGCCCCGATTACACAGTTCCATCTCTAGATAGTCTTGATGTTTTAACAGGGCTATAGAAAAGTGACTCTGGCCTCTGAAGTGTGCACTGGAGCCAACGGGAATCTGGCAAATTGCAGACTGATGGCTGCTACCTCAGGCAGGGAGGGTGGAGGCGGATGGAGAGGCATGGGGAGTCTTCAGTCTGAGGCTACTACATGAGGCAAGGACTTCCCTGGACCTGGAAGAGGACAGAATTTAGAGGCCAAGATGCCATAGCGAGATAGACTTCTGCCTGGGCCATGCTGGTTCTTTGAAGAGATTTTTCCCTGTGCCAAGCATGGCCAGCCTTTTGACATGGCCATGACATACAAAGTTCATGCTGAGAACTATCCAACGGAGTTACAAAAATTGTGGTTTTTTTTTTTTTTTTTTTTTTTTTTGTTCCCCCAAACTATCTTTCTTATATTTTGGGTAAGTTCACAATTGTGTTGTGCTGCATGCAAGCACAGACCACGGACTGGATATGTCTGCTTCTTCTAGAAACTTCCATTTTCCTCCAAGTAGAGTTCTGACCCGAGCTGCTGACCCAGAAGACGAAGTGAGAAGATAGATAGACTGGAAAGTTCATTCCGGCTTAATCCAGGTGGAATTTCATCAGAGCTCCTGGAGAGTTTGACAGCAGCGTACCCGGGAGGGAGCTGGGGCGGGAGGAGAGGCTCTTCCCCAGGTGGGCGGACCCTGAAGGTGGAGGAGGGGCGGGGAGAGGACAGGGGTTGCTGCTGCTGCTGCTCCTCGGCTTCCTGGGGCTTCCTAGGACTTAGCCTTAGGATGAGGGGCAGGATTCTGTCTTCATTTATGCTTTCAGACTCTTCTTCCCCAGGAAGTGATTAGCCAGGCGGACCTGTTGTCCTATGGAGGAGCACGTTACCCGGCGGATGTAATTACCCATTCGCTCTGTTATTAGCTGGGGTAAGAGATTGAGGCTCTCGCCCTGCGCCTGCATTTCAAAGCTCACTCACATCCCCGCATCCCTGATATTAAAGCACAATGAGACTTTTTTGAATTCAATTAAGCATTTGCCTACTGTGACTCTTTATTCATCGCAAATTGTCTCAGTAAATAATCTTCATCAAAAGTCAGAACCAATCCCCATTAGTTGTTTAGATTAATTAATGGGTCCCCCTGGAGCCACCCAAATGAATTCAATTTGAACGTCAACAACTTGCGGTGGAGTTTCCCAGGCTGGCATTAAGACAATATCAAACCTGCAATAAGTCACATTTAAAATGTTAATTCAGGGACGCTTTCCGTTTACAGTATTTAATTAAATCTTTAAATAAACGGCGCGGGCTCAGGACCAGATGGTTCTGCATTTTCATTGTGGAGCAGAGCCTCGAAGTCATCGAGGGGAGTATATTGGAGGCGCAGCATAGATCAGCAGGATATATGGAGCAATAAAATCTAATCTGGTTTCCAGTGGGGAGATTTGGTGTATGTACACAACCCAGGCTCAAATTGTAAGTTAATTACATTAACCCCGGTGTACTGGGGGATCTGAGCAGTCCGAGATGAAATTAGTCTTTTTCCTATCTTAAGATCCTTTTCAACTTCGCTATATTAATTTTTAGCCAAATACTTACTCAGAAGGAAAATTGAACTTAATGTAACCAAAGATAAAGGAACGCAGCCTTAATATTCTGAAGGGATTACTGAGACCCGAGGAAAAGAGCTGTGCAAATGTCACTGGCTTGGGGTGGATTTATGCAGTGGGGTAAGGGGAGCGATAAAGATGCCAGAGAGTCCTTGTTTTGCCCATGGCTCCGCCCCGCCCATCGCCCCGCCCATCGCCCCGCCCCGCCCATCGCCCTGCCCAGCTAAGGTTCTTCAAGGGCCTAAATGAAGAAAATGCTGTCTTTGGGACCACACAGTCTCCTCGAGTTCCCTGGGGGTCTGGGGAGCGACCCGGGTACCGGAAGAAGTCATAGCTTTGTCTCTGACGTAAGACAGGCAGCCAGCCAGATGTCTAGCTGTGGCTAATCCTCAATGCTTCTTGAGACCCCCAAGAAGTGTGAAATTTCAAACTCAGCATCTTTCTCTGAAAACACCTGCCATTCAGGCTTTGAGGGAAGAGGCCAGTTACCTCCCAGTCCTTTTTTCGGGGCACCCAGAAGGATGCTTTGTCCCAAACCATGTGGGGTTTCTTGGTGACTTACCTCACCAAGCCTCTGTCATCCAGGGTTATGCTAGGACTGACAATACTCTTGAACCCGGCTTTCTTTGTATGTGTGCTCTCCACAGGGCACCTATGGGTGCCATCCTGTAACTCTCTGCCTTGTATTTTGAGACACAGTCTCTCACTGAACTTGGAATTCACTGATTCATCTTCGCAGATTGACCAGTGAGTCCCAGGTAACCCACTGTCTCTACCTCCCCAGGGATCAGGTTAGGAGTTAGCAGACAGTCCTGAACTGCCCTGTGAGTGCTCAGAAGCAACCTGGGTCCTCTGAAAGAGCAGCCAGCGTTCTTCACTATTGAGACATGTCTTCAGTTGCTCCCTTCGTAGTAATCAGAACTCTTGTTGGCCAAAGGTGAGGTGAGATCGACCTCTGAGAACTCAGGCACACGGAGGCACCTGAAGCTCAAGGATGTCTCTTGTGGCAAAGGCTGGCACTGTCTTTCCCAAGTGATGTTCTGTCCAGCTTAGAGCTGGCAGGACAGAGAATTAATCATGATCTTTCAACTGGGGCCATGCTGGACTTCTGGCTCCAACTGCATCCAGCTCTTGCAGAGATTAGGAAGAGAATGTGGCTGGTGCTTCCAACGCAAGGCAGAGGCTGTGCCAAACACAGCCCTTTCTGGTTGTCAGGCTTGTAACCAGCAAATCAAAGGAAGAGAGAGAGAGTCATTGTTTCTACTGGCTTCAGGCATGCTTGGATTCAAGCATTCCCTGTTTCTTGTGTTTGCTTCAGTCCTGGATGGGACTGTGACAGACCCTGGCAGCACTTACCTTCCTCTTACCAAGTATAAAACCATTTGAAAGATAGTCCCCTGTAAGTCCCCATTAGGTCTCTGGAGAGGTCTGCTCAGTCATGGAGCATGGGCAACTGTGTCCATGTTGGTGCAGTGGCAGTTGGCATTGCCATCCAGATGCTCTCAGGGCCCAGGTCTCTCTGGCATCCCTATGAATACAGAGGCATGGAGCAGGACCCCATCTGTCCTCCTAGGCTCTCTCTCTCTCTCTCTCTCTCTCTCTCTCTCTCTCTCTCTTTAAGATTTATTTATTTCATGTATGTGAATACACTATGACTGTCTTCAGACACACCAGAAGAAGGCATCAGATCCCATTCCAGATGGTTGTGAGCCACCATATGGTTGCTGGGAATTGAATTCAGGACCTCTGGAAGAGCAGTCAGTGCTCTTACCTGCTGAGCCATCTCTTCAGCCCCCCTCCTAGGCTCTTTAAGGGGCCATATTCCCAAAGCCACAGTTCCAGACACAACCTCAGCTAGTAGGCCTGAAAGCCTGGACCCATGGAGAAGATCCCAAAAGGCAGGTTCTACGGGTTTCACTGAGGGGTCCCAGTGACCCTGAGCCCTCATTGTCCACCACAATCACTGGCCATGGGCATATGTCCTCAGTTCCAGCCTCCCAGAGACATCTCCCCCAAAACTATTCACACCTTGTCTTAGGCTCTGCTCTGTGAATGGGAAGGGAGGCAAGCTCTTGGCCAGCTGAGCTACACCCCCAGTCCTGAGACAGGGTCTTCTCCCAGAAGCCTCCCCCCATGTGGGGAGCCGACAGAAGGTGGCTATCATCCTTGTAGCCATCTTGAGCCATATACCCTGACAAGAGACTTGATTACAATAGCCTATAACAGCTGAGCACACTCTGATAACATCTTGCTTTAGATACCCAGGATCTTCCCTTGGGTGTGTGAGACTTAAAGGTGTGATTTAGAGCTGAGACTTAAGGGCGTGACTTAGAGATTAGATTTAGAGACAAGGCCTAAGGGCGTGACTTAAGGGCATGACTTAGAGGCGTGGCTTAGAAGTGAGACCTGCCCTGCTGTCCCAGTGTGAACAACCTTTAGGACCAGGAAGTTACTTCTGGGCCCAGGGTGGTGGCCTCTGGAAGCAGAAGCAGGTGAACTTCTATGAATTTGAGTGGCTACATAGTGAATTCTAGGCCAACCAGGGCTTCAGAGTGAGACTTTGTCTTGAAAAATGTAATTTCTGTCCCCCTGCCCCCACCCCCGCCGCCGCCCCAGCTCCATACTTTGTTCAGAAGCCATAAGGAAATAGTGTTTCTCTGGAGCCTGTTCAGTGACTCTATCACCACTCTGCCCCCCACCCAACCCTCACACACCACAGCCACTTTTGTGTCAAAGATGGTTGTCTCTAAACTCAGATGGTTTAGAACTTCGCTGAGCTTACTCCTGGGAGGGAGAATGCCAGACTTTTGGAGGAGTCTGAGGTCTGGACCTGCCTAGAATCTTGCTCTGGAGAGCACAGGCTAACACAACAGTGACTTGCACTCTGCAAATGATGGAACAGGACACAGGCATCTGGTCCAAACTGTCCCACTCTCTGTGGATTTGGTGGTGGCCCCAGGCAGCTTTAGGGATAACCTGGAGCATGTCCCTTTTCTACAGAGCTGCTTTTCATGTCTCCAGTCATCTAGCTGGGCACTTCTGACCCAGGATGTTTGCTGGGGCATGAGCCCCTCCAAGTATGAGCATGTCTCCTTCTCTGCCTTGTGGGAAGGAGTGACGGCACTGGGCCACAGTCTGCTTGGCTCCTGATTCCTGGACTCACTTTGGCCCTGTGACGGGCATGTGACTGTGGTTATCTAGGACAAGCAGTGGTTTCAAAGCCAAGGGTATGTCCTGAGGGTCTGTCCCTCTTAAACACATCTGGAAAGCATCAGCAGAGAGAGAGAGAGAGAGAGAGAGAGAGAGAGAGAGAGAGAGAGAGA
>JANHMN010000002.1:4456886-4482772 GCA_030674055.1 Rhabdomys pumilio | reverse complement strand
AGAGAGAGAGAGAGAGAGAGAGAGAGAGAGAGAGAGAGAGAGAGAGAGATCCACGTAATAAGAACCAGGCCTGTAGCCCTTATTCAGAAACCTTTTCCGGAGACCAAGTTCTTCTAGCCTTAAGGGACTTAGGCTCCTTCTTCCAAGTTGTTAGTTATTAAATAAACCAGCTATGCAAAGGAGGGGATCAGCAAAGTTGAAGGTGCATAGAGGGGGTGTCTCGGGCTCCCAGGGATACGGCTCAGCATCCTGGACTGGGCATACACGTTCGTATGGTGCCAGGTAAGCAAGTCCGCAGGACTCTGCTGAAGGAAAGAGAGGTGAAGGGAGAGCTGTGCCCGCTCCAAGAACCAGAGAGCGGGAAGGAACCTGCTTTGTCCCTGCTCCACACTGCTCATTCTGGTCAGGGGTGATTAAGCTTGGCCTCTGGCCAAGAAGGGTCCCTTGGGTGCCAGGCAGCATGCTTCTGGGGATTAGGAAGCAAGCAGCCTCCCTGGCTTGCAAAGGTAAACTTGGGATGTGTCTTCACTTTCCAGGACTCTAGCTGGGCACTCCTGAGCCATACCATGTGCAGCCCAGCTCTGCCATAGAGTGGACAGTCAGTCACACAGAGACCCTTCTTGGATGTTATCTGTTTCCTGAGCCCTGTTTCTCTGTACCTTTGACCTTACATTTCTCTCTTTCCCCTGAATCAGTCGGTTTGGCCTCCGAGATCCTCCTGTCTGGCTTCATTTGTTCTGGAAATACCCACAGACACCAATTTCCCCTTAGACCCATTCAGGTAGGCATGATGCTGCCTGCACCTGGTTGCATCTACCCTCAACAAGATGTGTATTCTCTGTTTGCTGCAGCCTCTTCTAGCTATCCTGAGGGGCACCTCCTTGATGGGTTCCTATTGCCTGTGTACTCCAAGTGCGGATCCCAAGGAGGCAGACCCAGACCCAGCAGACAGGGCTTGGGTAACATGAATAAACAATTGGGAGCATGTGACCCTCCTTTCTTTCCCACAGGGAAGAAAAACCTTACCTGGGTGTGATTTGGGTTTACCCAACAGTGCAGAGAGTAAGAAAGAGAAAAAAAAAATTACAGTCCATAGCAGCTAAGCTGGATGTGGTGGCATATGCCTGTAAACCCAGCACTAGAGAGATTGAAGTAGGAGGAAGCCTGTGAGTTTAGGGCTAGCCTCAGCTATGGAGTGAGGCACTGTCTCAAACAAACAAACAAAAATGAGAACAAACAAACAAATAAACCCCACCAGGAACAAAAAGATAGCTAAATTAATTTTTTCCATGATGCCAAGGCTAAAAGAACCCAGGACTTGGTGAATGCCCAGGGAAATCTCTGCCACTTAACTATGTCCTAAACCTCCAAATTCTTGCTCTAGAACAGTGGTTCTCAATCTATAGGTCGTCACCCCTCTGACAAACCTATATCTCCAAAAATATGTACATTATGATTCATAACAGTAACAAAATTACAGTTATGAAGTAGCAACAAAGATAACTTTATGGTTGGGGTGAGTACAACATGAGGGACTTTATTAAAGGGTCACAGCATCAGGAAGGTTGAAAACCAGGGCCAGAAACTAATGAGAGAGTAAAAGGCTTGGCGACTTGTCTTGAATTCTGCAGGTGGCAGGCAGAAGTTCCCCACCTCCAGTCTGAAACTGTAGGATGGGTGACCCTCAGTTCTGTTGAATTTAATGATTAAGTCATACTAATAGGGTGTTTCTACAACTGTAGGGATTCACCCTTACCCAGTATGTCCTCTTGAGGGGAGCCCCTGTGGAATCAGTACTAGGCAGGCTGTCTGGTATCTGGAGAGAAGCAGAGGATGTCTTCTTTGGAGTCGGCACACTGGGGGACTGAATGCAGGCTTTCGTTTACCAGCTGTGGGATCTCAGCCAAGGCTGTGGATGGAGCCGTCAGCCCCCTCTCCTGTGTCTTGATGACACAATGGCCATCTCGAAGGGCATCTGATAAACTAGGTAGGGTAGAAGATATGGGAAGCTTAGGGGGGGGGCTGGGTAAGTATCAGCATCTTCCAAGGTGTCACTGGACACTCATAGACCTTAGTGATTGGTCCTCAGAACCCACCGAGGAGGATGAGGTGCTGGAGAAGCTAGCTCACAGAATACGGACTCAGATAAGGTCCCTAACACCACAAGAGAGCCATGGAGAGTGAGAGAGCAGGTGTGTGTCCAAACCCTGGGGGTGCCTGTACCTCTGGATCATCAGGGTGAGGGTGTTCTTCACTTCAGGAAAGACATTTGTGAGGAGAGGTCTTCTTGACATATGGGAAGCCTCACTCTGGTCACCTGTTCCACCTTTGACTAATGACTGACCTGACATCTTTCAGCGGGTGACCTTGCTGCTTCTGGTAATGCAAATATCCTTTAGTGTCAGACATAATAAGAATCACTATGAGATGAACAAGCAGAGCTTAAGTTGAGTGCAGATTAATGGGGTTTTAATATTCCTAATTTAATCAGTCCTTTCTGTCGCACTGTGGACAACATGATGTAGCAGCTAATTATTTTTTTTTTAAACTGTGATGGGGATCTTTCCTAATCAATTTCATATTTAACGTGAATGAAGGGAGGGTGGTGATAAATGAGAGAATAAATCTTACTAAATAGACACAAGAGAGATCAGTTTAAAAGAAGGCCAGATAATTTTTTTTCTTCCTTCTATAGCAAGTTCCCCAGTGACACGGTGGATGGGTACCGCCAGATCTTCTCATTCTGGAAAGAGAAAGGAAAGTTTTAGGGAGTGTGTTGGCTGGGGGCGTGCACACTGGTCTTTTTGATGGAAAAGCTGTGCACACCGATGAAGGCTCGTCTCATTTGCCCTAGGGAGCAGGCTTTTGCTACAATGAATACTGTGCATCCTGTATCCCACACTGGCTACATTGTATACTAGCAAGTATCCCTGTGCACCCTGGCTCATAACCCCCCCACCCCCGGGTTCCCTGTATCCTAAAAGAACCTGCGAAACAGACATAGGTAAAGGGGCTGTCAAGATGGTTCAGCAATCAACTGGGGACCTACCAGTCTTGCAAAGGACCCCAGTTCTGTTTGCAACACATTAGGTAGCCCACACTACCTATAGTCCCAGCTTTGGGAGATGGACGCCCTCTTTTGGCCGCTGCAGGCATTGCACTTGCATGCATCTCTTCTCCCCCCCCCCCCCAACACAAATACACAAATGTCATGACATTAATAAAGAAAAAGGGGTTTATTCACAGGTTTTTTGTTTTTGTTTTTTGGTTTTTTGGTTTTTCGAGACAGGGTTTCTCTGTGTAGCCTTGGCTGTCCTGGAACTCACTCAGTAGACCAGTTCACAGTTTTAACAAACCAGAGGTCAAAAACTCCAGTTCTCTCTGCCTTCTCTATAGCTGTGTTGCCATTTTAAAGACAAGGTTAGCCGGGCGGTGCACGCCTTTAATCCCAGCACTTGGGAGGCAGAGGCAGGCGGATTTCTGAGTTCGAGGCCAGCCTGGTCTACAGAGTGAGTGCCAGGACAGCCAGGACTACACAGAGAAACCCTGTCTCGAAAAACCAAATAAATAAATAAATAAATAAATAAATAAATAAATAAATAAAAATAAAGACAAGGTTAAACAAAAGCCAGGAAATAGGGAGATGTTAATTCAACTTGGAGGGGAGCTGTCAGACTAGGGAAATCTTTTCCTTCAAGGCAAATTCCTCCTCTGATTGATGCTAGGTCCATACCTTTCCCTGCCCCAGCATGAAATTCCTGGAGAGACAATAATTCTCAGGGGTCTGTCGTTTTAATAGTTTGACGGCTGGAGACAGGGTTACTTCAGCCTCTCTTTGAAACCTCTCCTCATTCACCTGGGCTTCGACATGTGCCTGTTGAAGGCACGTTGTGTTACGGCTTCCTGGGAGCATATACAGAGTTAAGAATGACATTGGCACCCATGCCAGGACAACATTCAAATGTCAGAGACGTCCTTGACCATGTGACCTTGGGCTCTGTCCCTTAATTAAAACTTAACACAGTGTATAGTCACCTGAGGCAGGGTATCAATAGAGGGGTTGCCCAGAGCAGATTGGCCTGTGGGCATATCTGAGGGGTCGTCTTGATTGCAAATTGGTGTAAAAAGGTCCAACCCACTGAGGGTGGCAGATGAACCTGGGCTGTATAAGAAAACTAGCTGAGCAGGAGTCTCCAACTGGGCCAGCAAGCACACTTCCTCCGCGGTGTCCACTTCAAGGTCCTACCTTGACTTCCTGCAATGACAAACTGTGACCCAGAAGTAAAAGTCATATAAAACCCTTTCTCTCCTAACTTACTCTTGGTCAGAACATCTTGTCACAACTAGAACAAACCTGTTTTCTTATTTTTTTTTAAATGAATGCAAAGACACCCCTTGGGGACCCCTTTCACGGACGTACATAGTGGTTTCTGACATACATGCATCCCCAGATCTAACTTTATTTTCTTGACACCAGCTTTGAGGCTGGAGTCCCCAGGAGCAAACTTTGACGTGAAGGTTTTCTTTTCTTTCTTTCTTTCTTTCTTTCTTTTTTTTTTTTTTTTTTGAGACAGGGTTTCTATGTATAGCCCTGGCTGTCCTGGAACTCACTCGGTAGACCAGGCTGGCCTCGAACTCAGAAATCCGCCTGCCTCTGCCTCACAAGTGCTGGGATTAAAGGCGTGTGCCACCACCACCCAGCACGACCTGAAGGTTTTCAAAAAGAGTGCAGAGGGACCTACGGGTTAGAGGTCACACAAGGTGGCATGTGGCCAAATCTGTGGTTAACTGACCAGGTCAGGTAAACTTCACAAAGAACTCCCACACTTGAAAATCTCAGGGGCGAGATGTATAAAGAACTCACTGTCATTGATGGGTCAGGGAGACAGGAATTCTCAGACACTTCTGCCTCTCCCCACTCCGCATCCCTTAACTGGTCTCCTGCAATCTGAGGGTAACCTTCCATGTGAGGAGGTGACCGGGTATCATCAGTGGACTGTACACGAAATTGTGGAGAGACCCTGAAGCCCAGGACAAGTTCTGAGCATTGTGGATTCTATAGGGAAGCTGAAAGGACAGGCTGCAAGACCCATTGGGTCAGAGGGAGCTCACTCATGCATTTCTTATAGAATGCAGAGTTACACATGTGCTAACACATACATGTATGCACCTACCTATCTACACCCATCGATCCTGCACACACCTTTCTTCCTGTTAGCATTTCTTTTAGGCTCCGCCCCACAGTTACCTGTCAGTGGCCAGGTATGCCTGCTTGCCTCCTTCTCACTCTCTTACCCTCTTCCCTCCCTCTCTGTCCCCTCTTTCCCTCTTCCCCTCCTCCTCTCCCTCTCCATGTTCTCCTGGCTGGCCTCTACTCCTCTCTCTCTCTCTCTCTCTCTCTCTCTCTCTCTCTCTCTCCCTCTCCCTCCCTTTATCTGCCTCTACTCCTCCTTCAACTCTCCTCCCCATGTCCTAAATAAACTCTATTCCATAATATACTGTTGTATGGTTGATTCCTCAGGGAAAGGGATGCTTCAGCATGGGCCTGCAGAGGCACCCCTCCCCCACATCATACTGTGCCTCCACCAAACCTATCCCTGGCTTCTTTTTTCTTTTTTATAAAAGGGCAACACTTCCTGCTATCCGTCCACCCACAGTCTACTCTTCCACCCGTTCTCCCATATCCCACCCCACTCTTCCATCCATATATCCATCCATCCATCCATCCATCCACCCTTTCTACCTTCTTCCTTCCTCCCTCCCTTCCTTCCTTCCTTCCTTCCTTCCTTCCTTCCTTCCTTCCTCCCTTGGACCAGTTGCCTAGACATAAGCCAAGCCCTTTCCTAGGCAAGAGGCACCATACCATGAACAGGAATTTAAATAACCCATCTTTTTCACAGATCTGACATTCTTCTAGAGGGAGGGGACTGTAGCAAGAACCACACCTGTAAATACGGTGTCTTAAAACGGGACAGTTTTCAGGCAGAAGAATAAAGAAAAAGAAGAGGAGAGGGCACTGGGGCCAGGCTGACCGCCTGTTCTCTGGGTACCTGGAAAGCCTGGCAGCTGGGACTCCCCACAAACAAGGGCACCAGTGCTATGGCATAGCGTTCTGCAGAAGCTCCACCAGGCTGGAGTCTGCCTAGCCTGTGACAAGATGTTGAGTTAGACCATATAAGATGGGTAAGAGGTGACTATGAAGGGAACAGTGGTGACGGACAGGCCAAGACGGGGCATGGCCTGATGATGGACAGGCCCAAAAAGGGCGTGGTTTCATGATGGGTAGGCCCAGAAGGGTGTGGTTTGAGTATGCACAGGCCCAGAAAAAGTGCTGGTTTGTGATAGCCGGTCTAGAAGGGGCGTGGCTTGGTGATGGACAGGTTCAAGAAGGGGCGTAGCTTGACGATGGGTAGGCTCAGAAGGGCATGGTTTGATGATGCACAGGACCAGAAAGAGTGCTGGTTTGTCATAGCAGACCCAGGAGAGGCGTGGCTTGATGATGGACAGCCCCCCCAAAGGGCGTGGTTTGATGAGACCCAGAAGGGGCGTGGCTTATTGATGCCATGGCTTAGTGGTGGATAGGCCTAGAGGAGGTGTGGCTTAGTGGGGGAACACTAGGGGCTTAGTAATGGACATACCCAGGAAGTCTTAGGAAGCCCAGGACCATGGCTTCCTCTACGGGTCGTGGGAAGCCGCTGGAGAGTGAGTGCGGTCAAGTGACAGCTACTTGTGAGTTACAATGCCATCTTTGGGACTGGGAATGCATCTCAGTGATAGCGTGCCTGCCCAGGATGTGCTCAGCCATGACTTCCATCCCCAAGACCGGTTTGTTAGTTCTTAAAATATTTTTTAAAGGATTTAAAAACTTTATTATTGTGTACATGTGTGTTTGCATGTGTGCACGCTTGCATGTGTGCATGCTTGCATGTATGCATGTGTGCAGGCATATGGACGCTTGAGAGAGGCAAAAGAGGATGTTGAATTCCCTGGAGCTGGAGTTCCAGATGTGAGCTTCCCAGTGTGGGTGCTGGGAACTGAACCCTTCCTCTGGGGAGCAGCAGATGTTCTTTCCTGTTGAGCCCCAGTTTTTTCATTTTTGTTTTTAAATGGCAGCCTCCATGTTGGAGAGCAGTTTATGGAAATCTTGGGTGGGTACAGAGGCATTAGTGACAGGCTTCCAAAAAGATTCTAGTGGTGGCTTTATTGGGTGCTGGAGGCTGAGGAGGCAGGAGAGGTGGGGTCCTGGGTAGTAACTCAGGCAGTGTGAACAGCCTTTGCTCTCAGTGGTTATGGGATATTAGAGACACAGGGACGGGGGTGGGGGCTGGGGGGGAGACCTGTGGGCGAGTCCAGGGCCAGAGTCCTCAGAAGCCTGGGATGACTTCAAAAGGAGGGAAAGAAGTGAGGCTGTCAGGATGGGAGAGGGGCGGAGGTATGGAACTATACATGAACAGCAGAGCCCTCGACCCTGTACTCTGTACTGCCGGACCCCTTGGGAGGAGATTAACACTGCCACGGAGTGTCACAGCGTGTCTTAGTTCAGGTTTCTGTTGCTGTGAAGAGACAGCATGCCCACAGCAGCTCTTATCAAAGAAAGCGTTTAATCGGGGCTGGCTCACAGTTCAGAGGTTCAGTCCATTATCATCATGGCTGGCATGCATGGTGGCATGCAGGCAGACATGGTGCTGGAGAAGAAGCTGAGAGTTCCACCATCAGGATTGGCTGGCAGCAGGAAGAGAGAGTGACATTGGACCTGGCTTGAGCTTCTGAAACCTCAAAGCCCACCCCCAGTGACACAGTTCCTCGGTAAGGTCACATGTCCTAATCCTTTCAAGCAATGGCACTCCTTATCAACCTGTGGGGGCCGTTATCACTCAAACCACCACAGCCTGCAAAAGGACACCAAAACCAAGAGCTGCTTTTCCATCTGAAATCTGAATCATAAATAAACACCATCCTGTCTTTCAATTGCTTTGCTTGAGGGATCATTTCGTGTCCTCACCTAGATACCCTAAAGTCCTGGTCCCCTGGGGGATACTGGAGGTCAAATTCTACAGGTTTGCAGAAGAAAACACAGGCTTTGCAACATCATCTACCGCCAGGAAAACCAAGAGGCTAGGAATTCTCTACAGCGAAGAGCTCTGCTCCTAATCTTATGTTTTCTTGCTTCTCCTCAAGGCCTATGCCCCTCTTGGGCCCAAAACAGTCACATGAGTGTGGGGTTATTCCCCCCTTCCTCCCTTAAAAGAAGGCTCTGCGCCGAGTCCCTGCCGCAGGCTTGCTGTGCCATGTCTTGCGCATGCTCTGTAGTCTTCATAGGCGCCAGGGATTTTTCCCTTGAGCTCTTCTCTCTCTTGGTTCTGAAACCATTTCAGGCTTTAAGGAAATTGAACCCATGTGTGTTTTGAGTCCCGGCCTAATACCTCAGGAGGCTGTTTTGTGAGAGCAACTAAAATCCAAAAGGCGGTTGCAATTGCTGCCCACCCTTAGGCGCCAGTCACGGGGGCTGAGAGGCTACTTGGCCAGCTCTGGACTCATAGCTGGGGCAGACTAGTGAGGGGCCTACAGCCCAAGAGAACTGGTATTCAGTTCACCCCTAGATAGAGTGCCCTTGTAAACCTCAACCCAAGAGCCAGGTTCCCTCTGGGTCGTGCCTGGTTTCCAGGGTCTGGACACTGACTGGCCTTCTGCGGTCCCATGTTCAGTTTGAGATTTCCACTTCCCAGAACTTGGCTCTTCCTTGAAATCAAAGAGCAGAAACTTCAGGGCCCAGAGGGACACCAGCTTGTGATGCTGGGAACATTGCCATCTCCATGGACATGGCTCAGATGTCTGAGCACTCTCCTAGTGGGGTCCCATCATGGAATGAAGAGGGCTCATCTTATGAGTGGCCCAGTGCACACTAAGCTTCCTGTCGCCAGCATACCTAGGCCTCAGTTTCCCTACATGGTAGATGATGGAGATAGTTGTGACTCCAGCGTCACTGCGACATGGTTTCTTGCTGTTTCCAGGCCTCCAGGTGAGCAGGTAATTGCTTTGTTCCTAGTGCTGTTTTACATGGGATGACCCCCGCTCCCTGAGCCCACCTCTCTACCTCACTCGTGTGGTCCAGCAGGTGACAAGCAAGAGCATCGGAAGGTTACAGTCTGGAAGGGAGATGGTAGGGTCTGATATCAGGGGAGGATTTTCAGGGCAGGAGTTAGAAATGTTTGGGTGAGCTCAGGGGTGTGCCTTGGTGGTTGGTTTAGGGGTGAAGGCATTTTTCCCATAGGCTGACTGCAGTAAGGATACATTTTGCCATGCCATGTTAATGAAGAGAGGACCGGGTGAGGTGCTTTTCATGGTGGACTGTCTTTTGTCTGGCCTAAATCAAGTCCTAGGGGTCATACCCATCTCACTGTTTACACGGGTCCAGTCTGTGTCTGCCACTTTTGAGTCTCCGCTATGCTTAAAGTGCTACAAACTTGAGAGTTCTGGGGGGGTCGTATAACTCCCACCTAAAACACATTGCAAGAGCTGAGACCCTGGCATAGCCGGCCACATATGAAACCTTGCGACTCTCCTTCAGCGGGTGTTGGACTAGTTCTGTGTGCCAGGAATTTTTGAACCGGCCCAAAGCAATAAAGTTCTGGGCTCGTCTCTGTGAAATTATTTTGAGGAAGGGGGGCAGCGCTTAATTATGCACAGAGGGACAGTCCATGAATATATCTGAGCCCTAGTCACTCAGCATATTTCCAAGTAATTGCTCCTTCCTGGTGGTGGAGGTGACCCAGGGGACCGTGGCTAATTTGAATATCAAGTCTGATAAGAATGTAATTAGGAAGGGAATGTACAAAACCTGGCAATGTACTTCTGAGTCAGATAAGCCGCGGCCGTGGCTTTCTGCTTCGCCCTCAGCTCTCCCCTGCTCTTAGCTTGGGAAGCACAAGCCGGAGATGCGGAGGGCATCTGATGGAAATCAGATGGTCGTCCTTAAGGTTGGCTTTCATGGATGCATCTGTTCCGGAGGCATCCTGGTGTGGTAGACCCATGATTCTCAGTCTCCAAGTATTCATGACGAGGAACCCACCCCCCTGTAGGCCGGCCCTGGCCCTCAGCTGGAGCAGGAGGACAGCTGTCTTCCTGGGCTTGCTGTTCTGGGGGCTTGAAGTTCAGAGCCATCGATCCTACCACACTTGAGCAGAGTCAGCCCAGAAGTGAAACTGTCAAGGGTTGGGAGAACAGAGCTGAGAGACAGAGAGGCTTTTCAGCACATAGTTGTCTTGTGAGTCCAGCCCTGGGACACATTCGGAACTGCTTAATGTATAAACTAAGCCTGTCTTCCCTGTTAACATCAGTGAGCTAAAGTGACCTTCAGTCCTTTGTCACTAGGGGCTCCTCTAGCTGCTGGGGGATGGGAGGGGCGCTGCTGTTCAGACTTGGAACTGTCCATGGCAGTAAGTCTACACACCTTGTTCCTCTGCCAGGTGTCTGAAGGCTCTCTCTGGGCGGCCCCCTTCTATGTTTGAGCTCTGTCTAGGGACCAGGCACCAGTGAGTCCATTGCCCTTGCCAGCTGAAGGCCAGAAGCTGTCAACTCTCTTTCAGGACTCCGTATTCCTTCCTGGCCTGTTGAGGTTCTGGATGGCTGAGGCTGTGTGGACCTCTCCTGGTTTCCTGACTCTGGCTTTGCTGCTATAGCTTTTGCAGCTGCCACAGCTGTTGGTTGTGAGCCAGAGGAAACCCTTCCACCTTTGATTTGCCTCTGGGTGTTTTGTCAAGGAGACTGAAAAGCACGTTATTCAGACTCACCTCAGCATCAGCATCTTTGTCCCCATAAGATCCTCATGGCCTGGAAACCTCTGAAGTAATCACACGAGCATTCAATTGTGAGACCCAAAAGCTTATGCCCCAGCACTGCCAAGCAGGCCCACCCTCACCCCCCAAATCTCCTGTGACATACATACCTGAGCCCAAGCTTTTCTTCAGTTCCTGCCTTGGGACTCAGGTGTCACCTTCTCTTTTAGCATCCTCATGTCCCCCGTTTGCTTCTCATGGCCACTTCCTGAGGTCCCGTGTGATTCCTCCTCCCTCTGCTCTTGGTGCTCTCCCCCCTCTCACTCTGAGGCTGTAACTCTCTCAGCCGTGGGGCCTCCACTGCACGGTATCCATCAAGGTCTGTCTTTGTCTCCCATCTTTCATCGAGGTCAGGGGCAGGTGAGATTTATTCTCCGGCCAGTGTGATTTACACCACCTCTGCAGGAGGCAGGGACTCCTCAGTCACTTTGGGTTTCCCTCCACTATTTGTTTTCTCCCTGCGGCACATGAGATCCTCACCATGGTGATGAGGTCCCCCTGGGCTAGCTGCCCTCCTGGCTCAGATGACATGACACTCCATCATCTCTCTCTAGACCTTCATCCTCTGCCTGGAACTCACCGAGTCCAACTTCTTCCTGATAGAGCTTTTGTGCTTCTGTCCCCACACTGGGGCACACGGAACTAATGACAGAGCCCTGATAGCCTGGCCTGACCTGCATCAGAACGTCCTCTGAGCTGTCAACACAACATCTGGTCTCAGGCCAGGCCAGGCCAGCTTCCCCTCCTAATCTGTGTCCTTCTGGCTCTGTGCTTTCTGATGCCTGGATACCACAGGCAACTTCTCAGTTAGCACCCAGCATCCTTTGGTCCCAGCAGCCTTCCAGCCCACAGTGGTGGTCTATGAAAAATACCTGCGATCGCTATGAGTGTGTGACCACTCATTTTAGCACCAGGTGGTGTCTTACATCATTGTATTCAAATAACTGTCTGGCTTTATTTAGCTTTCTGTATATGAGTGCGTGTATTTGAGTGAGTGTATGGTACATATGTGGTAAGTATCCACAGAGACTGGGAGAAGGCACATCATCCCTTAGAGCCAGAGTTACAGGCGTTTGTGAGCTGCCACATGGGATTGCTAGGGTCTGAACTCTGCCCTCAAACTTGGGCAGCCAGCACTCTTTACGGCTGAGCCATTTCTCCAGTGGCATAGTGTATGGTGGTGACATGGTTTCTTTTCTGAGCGGACATCTTGCTGTCTTCCACAGTACACTGTGCATTGTACGTCTTCACCTGTGGTACAAGTGTCCAGTGTTGCCACACGGCTCACCTGTGTGTTTAGCAAATTACAGTCATTGCAGTGGGCGTGAGCTGCCTCTCACTTCAGCTTTGTTTGGCATTTCCCCAGGTCTTCACGATATGGGGCTTATATTATGGGTTTGAGCTCACCCATGCACATGTGCATAGCGTGCGAGCATATATATGTGTATATGTGTTCACATATGTGTGGGTGCACGTATGTAGGCATGCATGTTGGCATGTGCTTGAGGAGACCTCAGATGGACATCAGACATCTTCCCTGATGACTCTCCATTTCATTCAGAGCCAGGGTCTCTCCCTGAACCTGAAGCTCTCTGATTTTACTAGTCTATCTCTCTAGCCAGCTTGCCTCTGGGTCTCTGATTTCCCTAGCTGGGATCACAGGTGGCCCCCATGCTTACCTTGCTTTTTTATGAAATCTGGAGATTTGTGAGAAGAACACTTTACTGGCTGAGCCATCTCCCCAAGGCCTTTTCTCAACAAGTGTTTTTGTTTGTTTTGGTTTGGTTTTTTTCAGGGAGAGTTTCTCTGTGTAGCCATGGATATTCTGGAACTCACTCTATAGACCAGGCTGGCCTTGAACTCAGAGATGCTCCTGCCTCTGCCTCCTGAGTGCTGGGATTAAAGGCATGCGCCACCACCCCTGACTTAATGAGTGTATCTTAACGCTGCACAGCTCTCTCTAGTCAAGTTGCTGTGCCCACACACCTTACCTTCGTGTTGTTCTTCAATTCTAATTCAGCTCAGCATCCATTGCCTTCAGTCTACGGCTTTTTGGGAAGTCCTGCTTTGTTCCCAGGCATTTGGACATTGTCATGTTGGTATCTTCTGTCACTCACATTCATTTTGATCGCATTCTGTTGGAGAACACAGTCTGTGTCTGTAAAGCACCCCAACAAAAGCATCTGAGGGTGTCCCGTCCAGCGGGCAAAGTTATTACAGGGTCCCTGAGTAGCCAACACCTGAAAGAGACATGGGTGGGAGAGAGAAACGAGACCAGGCGGCAAAGAACGACAGAGTTAGTCTAGCTGATGTCAAGGTCTCATTTACTAGAGGCAAGGCTTGCAGTATATAAGCAAAATTAAAACAGGGAAGTAAAAACACCCATTCTCTGCCCAGTGTCCTTAGTCCGGTTATCTATGGCTCGAGGCTGTTGCTTATCTTCATCGTTGGAATGTTCATGTTCTGAGGAACGTTCTGAGGTCAGGCTGTGACATTGCTGGAACTGTGAAGGTTGAGCCTTTTCTGGAAAGCCTCTGTCCTTTGGCTGACCCCGGCAGCCTAGGGGCCTCTGGTCCCCAACATGAGGGGAGATTTATTTTAGTCCACAATGACAGGGCACAGTCTATCCTTACCAGGAAGCCACAGGAGCAGGTGAAACTGGTTGCATCACCTCCACAGTCGATAGCAGAGAATGGATTTGTGTGTGCTTACATTCAATTGGCTTTCGCACTCTTATACAGTTCAGGATTCCCTACGTAGGGAATGGTGATGCCCACAGTGGGCAGGTCCCCTGCTTCCTGAAATAATGTAATCAGAACAATCCCCCATAAATGTGCCCACAGGCCAACCAGACCTAGACAGTTCTTCACTGAGACATTCCACATGATTCTAGATTATGTCAAGTTGGCAACTAAAACCATCATGCTATTACTGTGATTCTTTTACAGTTATTGAGGGTTGTCTCATAATCCTTGGTCAGTATTCTGTGAGTGCTTAAAAATGTGTGCTTCAGGCTGGACAGATGGCTCAGCAATTGAGAATGCTTGCAGCGCTTCCAGAAAACTGTAGTTTGGTACCTAGTACCTATGGTGGGTTATTCATAACCACTTGTGACTCCAGGTCCAGGAGATCTGATGCCCTCTTCTGGCTTCTGAGGGTACTGCACTCATGTGCACATCAATACACACAGATACACAGACATACACACAGAGACACATCTATAATTTAAAATAATAAAATAAATATTTTAAAATGTATATAAAGTTGAGTGTGTGAGGAAGACACCTTATATCCATCTTTGGTCTCCATGTGCATGTGTACATTTGAACACACACACACACACACACACACACACACACAAACAGGATCTTTGATATTGGATCCATCTGTATAATCCAGGGTGACTTCCTTCCAAAATGCTCAATTTAACTAGACAGCAAAGGCTATTTTACTAACCACTAGGTGGGTTCCTTTCCACACATTGTGTGCTAAGTGCTTGTCCTGGGAGTGCATCCCCTGTTCTACTCACCAGCACCTGCACTTTGGAGGCAGAGGCATGTAGATCTCAGTGAGTTCAAGGTCATCCTACATAATGAGACCCTGTCTCAAACAACAACAACAATTTTTTTTTAAAGTGCATCTAAAGTGGCTAGAGAGAAGGCTCACTGTTAATATCACTGTCTGCTTTTCCAGAGAAACCAGGTTCAAGTCCCAGCATCCACATGGCAGCTCACAACAATAACTTCAGGTCTAGAGGGTCTAGTGCCCTCTTCTGGGCCCTGCAGGCACTGCATGCAGGTGGAGCATAGACATTCAAGCAAGTAGATAAAGTCTTTCTCCAGGCAGGATGGGGAGGTGCTTCCTTCTGTCCTTTGTGTCTTCAGCGACCTGGAGGCTTTCCTCACACTTGTGTTATCTTCTATAACAGGCTTTACTGGACTGCAGACACAAGACAAGGCCTCTGTGTCTCCCTGGCTCCTTACTGTAATCCCAAGGCCTCACACACACCCAGAATCAACTCAGGCCTTAGTTTTTACTAGCTGGTACAGAAGCAGGCCATGTGCCCAAAGATCACCACCATACAGCAGCCCTGGTTCAATGAATTAGACAGTCCTTTGCGTGGAAGTTTGGTGTGAGAATGGCTATTGGTCTGGGACATGAGGGAGCACTCAGAGAAAGAGGGAGGAGCCAGAAGGGTTCTTCTGAATGTGCAAATGCCCCAAGACAAGGAGATGAAGGACATCATCTTGATAAGGAAAAACAAATACGAAGAATCCCAAAGTGGAGATGTGGGAGGTGTACTGGTTTTGTGTCAACTTGACACAAGCTGGAGTTATCACAGAGAAAGGAGCCTCCCTTGAGGAAATGCCTCCATGAGATCCAGCTATAAGGCATTTTTCTCAATTAGTGATCAAAGAGAGAGGGCCCAGCCCCACTGTAGGTGGTGCCATCCCTAGGCTGGTAGTCCTGGGTTCTGTAAGAAAGCAAGCTGAACAAGCCAGGGGAAGCAAACCAGTAAGCAGCCCCCTCCATGGCCTCTGCATCAGCTCCTGCCTCCAGTTTCCTGCCCTGCTTGAGTTCCTGTCCTGGTTTCCTTTGATAATGAACAGCAATATGTGGACATATAAGCCGAATAAACCCTTTCCTCCCCAACTTGCTTCTTGGTCATGATGTTTTGTGCAGGAATAGAAACCCTGACTAAGACAGGAGGAGTACATTGAGCCAGAGGCTGAGCAAGCATGAGAGACATCTTACATCCAGCTGTGGCAACCACGCAAACTGAGGTTTAGGAAGCTCTGTCTGCAGAGAAGAGCCGAGTAGCCTCCTGGAGCCATAGAGAAAATGGCTGGGGGAACCTTCCTCCTTGAATGCAAAGGATACTTGGCTGAGACATGGGCAGCCCCAAGGGAGACTGTAGACATTACCTAGTTGACTTAGGAAAGCTGGACCATGAGTGTGCGGCTGCACTGGCTTCTGGAGTCAAAGTGCTTTCAACTGGGGTACCAGTTTTAAGCCAGGTACCTTGAACTGTCTCTTCAGTGTGGCCGCTTTTGATCTGATAAGCCCTTCTCTCCCAGGGGGATCATAATAATTTCACTTCTGTTTCTGGGCTGGGCTGTCTCCTTTTGCAGTAGGCACTGATAAAATACAGTCCCTTCCGGCAAAATCTCCTTTACCTCTGGGAAGGAAATGCATATGAAAAGGTTATGGATAAAGTATGGGGGTTCTGGGGTGTGACTTAGTGGTAGAGTGCTTGGAGTATACAAGGCCCCGGGCATCCCTCGGCATCCCTCCGTACAAACACAGACAGGCTACAGTTTGAACATGCTGAGCCGGACCAAGTAGAGGCTTCCTGCAAGCCTCAACCATCTACAGTCTTCCTTAGGACATCAGCAAAAATTGGGGCCGTGGAGCTGGGGAGATAGCTCAGTCAGGCAATCAAGGGGACCTAAGTCTGAGTCCCCAAATCCAGGTTCTGTGACCCATGCTTGTAATCCTAGCACTGGTGAGGCAGATACAGGCAGGCAGCTTGCAGGAGGCTAACCTAGCCCAACCAGTGAGCCTCCGGGCCAGTGAGAGATCTTGTCTCAAAACATCAGGTGAGGCTGGGGGATGACTCACAATAATGAAGAGCACCTGGTTCCCAGCACCCATGCCAGGCACCTCCCAACTGACTGTAGGGCCAGCTCCAGGGAGTCGGGTGCCCTCTGTAGGCCTCTGTGGCACTGCACCTGCGTTCACAAGGCCATTCACGGGCACACACACACATAGTTTAAATAAAAGACAAAGTGGTTAGCAACATAACACCTGAGTCACAACAGCAAGGTTGTCCTTTGACCTCCCACACACACTCATGGACAGACATATACACACACACACACACACACATACACTCACACACACACACATTCTCTCGCTCTTTCCCTCTCCCTCTCCCCCTCTCTCTTGTTTTCTCTCTCAGGAATTGAGTCCAAGAGAGAAAAACCACAGGAACAGGGGATTCACTGGATTCACTGGAAACAGCAGTGACACCCACTCAACCATACAGAGAGTTCTAGCCACATCTGACATGAAACAGACAGGTCTAGCCTGTGCTCAAATAAAGTAGGCCTAGATGCAGGAGAGGAGAGCCAAGACTGCTCATCGGAGTCAGGCAGGGCAGAGGAGAGCCTCAGGAAATGTCAGGCTGAGCCCTTGTTTCCTGTGTGTGAGAGCAGCCTGTCTCCACCTCCCAACACCCCCTTTCTCTCCTGTAGGATGGAAGTGATTTCCAAAGCCTGCCCGAGGAATCCCTTCTTGCAGGCCGGTTGAGTCTTTGAGTCAGACTTTCCCATTGTTGATAGTTACCCCTGATTTGAGGCTTGCAGCCTATGTAAGGGGTGAGGCCAGGTTTACACTGCAGCAGTCTGGCAGGGCTGCCCCCTCCTCAGTAACTGTCGCCTGCTACTCACCCCCACAGTGCCTTAAGACAGCCCTGGCTGCCCAGAGCTGCTCAGCCGAGCAGGTTGCCATGGAGACGAGCCCATGGAGGCTTCCCCACCAGTTTGCCAGCAACTTTTCAAGACTGCTTGGAAGCCCCGGGGTTCCAGTGCAGGTGATGAGCAGCGAGGAGAGGAACTGAGAATGAGAGAGGGGTTAGAGGTCATTGCAAATCTCTGTGTCTCTGTGTGTTGTGTATAAGTTTCATTCTGCTCCTACTGTGAGGATTATCTGCTTGGTCAGGTGAGGAGCAGAAGGAGGTGTTCTGGACCCCAGACTGGAAGTGCTCATGAGACCCCTAATGCATGGAGGAGTCGGAGATAGAGGCTGTCTTTGAGCTTGTAATTGTGTATTGCCATGTTGGAGTTTAACTACTGCTGTGGCTTCATCCACAGTTGTGGAATAGGTTGAGGCTCGATGCTCCAGAGGGGCTCCTCTTTCCTGAACGGACTTAAGTCATCACTGGTGGAATCTGTTATCGAAGGTGCGGGAAGCTGGTGAGGGGAGGGATATGTTGATTCCTCTTGTTCTTATGTCCTCTTCCCCTTCAGCCACACAGATCAGCTCCATCCAGACACTGCTGGCGCCCTTGGGTGTCCTAGCCTTCAGAACCATACAGTAAATAAATGTCTGCCGCATATGAATCAGTTAGCCTAGGGTATTTTGTTATTGTGGTAAAATCAGAATATGGACCAAAACCTTGTGTATCTCAGGTAAGGTTAAGGTGTGGGCACTGCACACAGTCGGGGTCATTACATTTAAGGGAGCCCACAGTCCACGGTGGCACAGCCAGGAGACTGAGGGGGAATGCTTGCTGAGGCTGGGCTGCTCACAGACACTCTTTATGTTTAAAAGAGATTTAGTCTTATTACTTTTAACTTTGTGTGTGTGCACGCGCGTGTGCGTGTGCCTGTAGTTGAGCGCGGGTACCTGAGGAGGCCAGAGATGTCAGATCCCCCTGCAGCAGGAGTTAACAGTGGTTGTGAGCTGTCGGTAGCTGATCCTAAGATGGCGCCGACTTCCTGCCTGCCTCGTCAGACTTTTCTGGTAAACAAGTACTCTGTGCATGCGCCAGCTTGATTTTGGCGCCAACCCCTCCCCCGAGCGGGTCTATGCAAATTAGGTTCTGCCCTCTCTCCTCTATATAAGCAGTGCTCTCCAGCTGCTCGAGGTCCCCGTAGACTGTATCAAGAGTTCCTGCAATAAAGGCTGTTGAGAAGAATCCAACCGTGTTGCGTCTGCTTGCTGGCCGGGTGGTCGCGACAGTGAGCTGCCTCTCATGGGTTCTGGGGACCAAATTCTGGTCTTCTTGATTAACAGTTCACACTCTTTAACAGAGGAGCCATCTCCATTTCCCCAGAATCGTTTTATTGCTGGTGGCTGAGTTTGTGCATACTTTAGAAGTCAACAAGGAAGTGGGGTGGAGCTTGAGCAGGGGGATGCCATCACATCACAGGTAGTAGTGAAAATCACGGCCACCCAAAAATCACAAGGCACTGTACCTGGATGCAATCAGCAGAGGTTTATTAGGGAGGAGAGTTGGCTAGCCAAGGTCAAACTGCATGTTCACGTAGGAGCAGAATTTGACCCAGAGTGGTGGGCTAAGGGGCTTTTTATAGCAAGGGGTGGGGAAAGGAAGGAATTTTTTCGAGGTTACACATGATTGGTTGCTTTACAAATTTTGAACATAAGCAGGTTGTAACACTGGGAAGACCTCAAGGGGGGGAAGGGGGTAACCAAGAACAGTGGAAAGTTAGCTAGTTCTTGGAACCACCCAGATGACTTGCATCTTTCTTTGTGGTCAGGAATGTGTCTTCCTGCTTTGGGCCTTCCCCACCCACAGGTGGGTTCTCTTCCCTGAGGCTTGAGGAATGTTAATCCAGTAAGTGTCCTCTGACTCAGGGATAATGTACTCCTCCCGGAATGTATCCCGGGCAGTGAAGGCCTGAAATCTTACATTCAGTTCCGCTTTCTTGGAACTAGTGAGCCTGTATATATTTCATAAAATGGTCTTTATAATTTTTCACTCTACAGTAGAAGGCAGGGTAACTTGGCCTGACACAAGCCACGTAAACCATGGCGTGGAGTCAGCGAGCTAAATGGCACATGGGAGCCAAAATCATAAGGGAACCACACTTCAAAGGGGAAAGCTGCCATAGAGCAAGTGAACAGCATTCACTGAGGCTGGAAATGGATCTTGTGAGCAGCAGACCAGGCTCCCGAGCAAGCCAGACACACACTCTACCACTGAGCTACACCATACACCTTGGTTTTCTACATAGACGTTGTGTGCAAGGAAAAGAACCTCATAACCATACTCAACCAGCCAATGCAGCTGCAAGCCTAGATTCCCCGGGCCTTTTCTTGGGTATTCAGTTAATTTCTCTTTTCTCTGCAGGGATCCCACTGCAGGTCTGGGCTGGCCAGGCAGTCCCATTCCTTATGCCTGCATCACAGGCATAAGGCCTGCAGACAGTACAGGCCTCTACTCTCTCAGCTGGGTAGCCATTCTACCACAGAGAGTAAGCAGACTGTGTGTCCAAACAGCCGATTAGATCTCAGAAGCCAGCAGGTGCAAGCTGAGATTCCAGACCAGCATAGAAGGAGCTGTGCTCAAGGTGACACCCTTCTGCCTTCCAGTTCTCCCCGCCTCGCCCTGCCCCCAAAGCCCTGAGCTTTCCTGACTGGAGGAACCGTTTCTAAAAGCCTTTCCTTCCACCTCACCTTGGCAACTCTCTCAGAACAATAAACTGAATTGTTTAAATTTAATTTGTTAGACTCTGATGTTTCATTTGAAAATACCTAATGAATAATTAACATTTGATAAATAATAAAATTTAGCATCTATTAACTCGGGCTTAAATAATAAACAATTTAATTGTTTAATTGGATGTCTATTTAAAAAAAAAATAAAACAGGAGGGCGTCCTCAGAGCCACCACAGCCTAAATGCTCTTAGAGAAGTCAAGCTTTTCCTTTCTTCTGCTAAGGAGAAGAGCAGACATGTGGCAGTGTCCCCTGTGACAGGTGTCCCCTGGGCAGTGTCCCCTGTGGCAGGTATTCCCTGGGCAAGTGTCCCCTGGGCAAGTGTTCCCTGTGGCAGGTGTCCCCTGGGCAGATGTCCACTGTGGCAGGTGTCTGGTGTTGCAGGTGTCCCCTGTGGCAGGTGTCTTGTGTCACAGGTATCCTGAGTAGAGAGGGCACTATGGAGTCCTCACCAGTTCCCCTCTGAGCCTCAGGAGAGCTTTGGCTCATGGAATGAAGGCTCGATGTGTTTAGCTCCACAGTGTCATCATTCATAAGTCTTTGGGAGAGTTCGCTGCTGAGGTTCTGCAGCTGAGGTGGTTCAGCAGGTAATGGGGCTTGCTGCTGACCCTGATTATGTGGGTTCAATCCCTGAGATGTACATGGTAGAAGAAGAAAACCCATTCCTGCTGGTTATCCTCTGATAATATGTGCTCCACGACATGTATACACACAGACAGACAAACAGGCAGGCAGGCAGGCAGGCAGGCAGACAGACAGACAGACAGACAGACAGACACACACACACACACACACACACAGAGAGAGAGAGAGAGAGAGAGAGAGAGAGAGAGAGAGAGAGAGACTTAACTTTGTAAAATGGTACATATGTTTGCAGTTCCAGAACTGGACAGGAGGAGACGGTGGCAGCTCCCTAGGGCTCATTGGCCAGCCAACCCAATCTCATCAGTGAGCTCCAGGTTCAGTGAGAGAGAGACTACCTCAAAATACAAACTAAAGAGCGATTGAGGAAGACCCTTGACATTGCTTCTGGCCTCCACATACATACATACATACATACATATATACATACATACATCATCACACACACACACACACACACACACACACTAAGTTGAGCCTTCTGGAAGATCCCAGAGCTCACTGAGAGACCTACACTGGGCTCCATCTGTGACTATTACTCAGCACTGATACATAATATGTGTCTAATTATCCCAACAATTAAGTACCAACAAGAATCTGGGGTGTGGCCCAGCCTCTGGAATTCTTTTTTTTTTTTTTTTTTTTTTTTTTTGGTTTTTTGAGACAGGGTTTCTCTGTGTAGCCTTGGCTGTCCTGGAACTCACTCTGTAGACCAGGCTGGCCTCGAACTCAGAAATCTGCCTCTGCCTCCCAGGTGCTGGGATTAAAGGTGTGCGCCACCACCACTCGGCATTGGAATTCTTGACAGAGGCATCTGGGCCCCAGAACAGTCACACTATGGCACCAGGTGACATAGTGTCCCTCCAAAGCTAATCTATTCTCCTGTCCATTGGGGTATAAGAATGATAATTCACAGGATTGATGGAACCAAATCATACACTCAGGAAGGAGCTAGCTTGCCCCAGCCCGCGGGGATTCTACGAGACCTTAGGGAAGGGGGCGAACGAATGAAAGGACAAGAGACACAAAGAACGAGAGCAAGTCTGAAGTTCTGATCAAGCTCTGAAACTTTAATTTTGGGGGCAGGTTATAAAGACACAGCAAACCAGGAAGTTTGGGCGAGGGTCATTGCTTAGGGCTGTCCTACTATGGAATCCTTATTGTCTAAGACCAGTCCACTGTCATATCCTTATTGCCCTAGACCATCCCACTACCATAACCAACTCCAAGGAAATGCCAGACGTTCTTTAAGTTCCTGGGACGTGAGACCTGTGAACGTCCTTTCTTAACCTTGTACTGACTAGACTTTCTAGAACAGCAGGTGATTTCCTGGGCTTGGCTCCCAGCACCAGCTGGAGTGGGCGTGTCCTGTGGGTCCCTGGAAGTGTTACAAAAACCCTGGTTTTGGTGTATAAGACAAATATGGCAACTTCACCCAATTTTTTGTCTGTTCTGGGTGCCCAGAGCCATTTCCGGTCATCCTTGGAAGTCATGAGGCAGCCTAGATGTGGGGACCTAGAGATCTGTATTGAACAGGACCTGGCCCAAGCATAGATGGTACTTAGCCAGGTGCACCCATCAATGGGCTCTGTCTGCACTGGTCAGGCAGTAGATTGCAGACCCAGGATCTCCTATCTCCTGCCAAGTCCCTGGGCCCAGCATGCCAATGGGTTCTGTGTGGACTAAAGTCACCATGGGATGTCCCAGTACTCTGGAGGACCAAGAGTCTCTAGTTCTTCTACTTGGGACTGCTCCATCCCTGGCTCAGGCCTGGCTGGGAGAAATCACTCATTCCAGGAGCTTCAGGACAAGAGTCACCAAGAGTGGACTCACAGAGCCAAACTTCCCTGGGGGTGAGTACTCAAAACCCCTGACCAGGGTGGGTGTAAGGTGGCCACACCAAGCCCTTGAGCCGGTGGTAGTCTCTGGCTTGCTACTCTGAGACCAGGTCCTGTGGCTGCACAGGCTGAAGGGTCTCGGGAGTTTTAAATAGGAGAGAAGAAGCGTTTCCGATCTGGTTTTCCAGTATTTCAGCTGTGCCATAATCTATTTACCACACAATTTGTGTCACTTTGATAAGCGGCTGCTTCGAGACTACATTTATTAAAATCAAGAGCCAGGACAGCTTTCAAGTCTCCCAAGAATTGTAATAAATGTCTGAAATTAGTCATTACGGTGTTTGCCGGGGCGCGTATCTATACTCCATCTAGGTGACAAATGGTCACATCTCACACCGTTCTTTTTGGGCGATGATGGCAAAGTCTTCACTTTGACACCTCCAGAGTGGGGGATGGGGAGGCAGGACAGGGTAGGACTGCTGAGCCCCTGGGCCTGCTGCTCAGCCCCGTGAAATGCCTCTTTAGCGTAAGCTCCGTCACAGAAGAGCTCAGGGGCCGCGGGAGGCCCTTCTCTTCCTCTTTTCTCCTCCCCAATCTGATCCATTTCTTATTTCACCCCCGAAGCTTGAGCTCCCTGTCTGCCACCCCATTCAGCCACACCATCCAAGGACATTGCAATTTTGCAGCTGGTTTTGAATTTCCTTTGGACGGGGGAGGGGTAGTTCTGCAGAAAAGCAGTCTTGCTCTGGGGTAGCTCCAGTGCTCAGGGCTGAAGCTCAGCTGGGTTTTGCTCCCAGGGAGAAGGAAGCCATGGCACCAGAGGCTTGCCTTGGGATGGGACTCCCAGCTATGCTCTCTCTGCCTTGGTGATGCTGTGGCACTTGGCGTCCCAAGATGACATCCTGGGATGTAATGATTACAGTAACGACAGACCAAGAAATAAAAGAGAGTAACTCCAGAGTAGCCACAGAGTTCCAGGGCTGGGCAGCCTTTCCAGGGTCCTCAGAACTGGGGTGGCTCTCCTCTGTATCTTTGGGGCTCCATAGGTGGTGCCTGATGAAGACCTATTGGACAAGCTCCGTGTCTCCATCGTGGAGGAGAAACTGAGAGGACAGGGGCAAGTGGAACAAAACCAAGCGTGCACCTGCACAGAGGACACAATGTTAGCCAACCTTGGCAGGTGGAGGTGTGCACATGAGAGTCAGAGACGGGCAAACATCTAAATGAGAATCAAAGAGAAAGACAGAGGCAGGTGGGGGAGGAGGGGAGAGACAGTGAGAGATAGAGAGAGATCAGAGAGACAGAGAAAGCAGGAGAGACGAGGGGGTTGGGAGGGGCATATGAACGGAGATAGCCACTCACCTCTTTACCAAGTGTACTGGCTGGCTTTGTGTGTCAACTTGACACAAGCTGGAGTTATCACAGAGAAAGGAGCCTCCCTTGAGGAAATGCCTCCATGAGATCCCGCTGCAAGGCATTTTCTCAATTAGTGATAAAGGAGGGAGAGCCAGCCCTCCTTTATCCCTGGGCTGGTGGACTTGATCCTATAAGAAAGCAACTGAACAAGCTAGGGGAAGCAATCCAGTAAGCAGCCCCCTCCATGGCCTCTGCATCAGCTCCTGCCTCCGGATTCCTGCCCTGTTTGAGTTCCTGTCCTGACATCCTCCAGAGATGGACTGCAATCTGGAAGTGTAAGCCAAATAAACCCTTTCCTCCCCAACTTACTTTTTGGTAATGGTGTTTCATTGCAGTAGTAGAAACTCTGAGTAAGATACCAGGTCCCTAAAATGTGTGCTTTCATATATGTAAAAGGAAAATCAAGAAAACTTGTGTGTGCACAAGTGTGTGCGTGTGACACACACACATATATATGCATGCATACGTGCATGTGTGAGAGCGCGGGTGCACACACACACACACACACTGGCACATGTGCGTGCATGGGTTGGGGCAGGGGGATTACCTCAGAAGTTGTCTGCTTTGAGTTGTTTTGAGTCAGCTCTCACTGGCCTGCAGCTGACTGAGGAGGTTAGACTGGCCACTGAGCCTCTGGAGTTCTGTCTCCTCTCTTGCCAAGGATGTCCATGGGTGCTGCTCCATCCAGCCTTTCACATGAGTTCTGGGAACTAAAGTCAGAGCCCCAGTATTACCAACTGAGTGGCCCAGGCCCAAGAAAGATTTTTAAGGAAAATGGCCCCTGGTTGCCTGATATGCAAATATGGTGAAAAACTGGACCAATAAGGAAAGAGCAGTCACACCTGGTGAAGGAGGCAGAAAAGTTGCTAGAAGTTCACATGAGGTCTGCCCTGCTGTCTCTACAGAGGCAGGGAAATGCCACTGTTTCCAGTTGCTGCTTCAGCCTTGCTGCCAACCTGGGTATTTCATTCAGTCTGAGGAAGTTTGTTTCTTTCGTGGCAGCTGCTGCTGAGTTACTAGTTATAACTGGTTATCTCCGGGCTTGAGCCTGTCGGGCTGTCCGAAAGCTTCAGTGAGGGTCTGGAGACCAGGCCACAGCTAGGGACAGTCTATTTGACAGTGAGCATTCTAAGTCCCAGACTGGGAGAGAAGAGCTCCAGGACTGGGGACCATCAGGAAGAAGCAGAAGGGAGTCCTGGAGATGGAGAGCCAGACGTGGCTCCTTTCTGGAAGCACCAGGGTGAGATGAGACGCCAAGAGAAAAGGCAGTTAAAGAGATGTCTGACATGCTCAAGGCTGCGCTATGGGAGCTGGGCTTGTGCTCCTGGGGCTGATGTGGGCACGTGGCTGGAGCTCAGCGCAGGGCTGCAGGGCTGCGGGGCTGCGGGGCTGCGGGGCTGCGGGGCTGCGGGGCTGCGGGGCTGCGGGGCTGCGGGGCTGCGGGGGGCTGCAGGGCAGAGGTGGGGCCTCTTGTCTCATCTTCACCGTAGAGGCTGAGGATTTTAACAGGGCCAGTGTGGGATTAGATCTGGAAAATGTCACCTCGGTTGAGCAGATCAGGAGAGGGCTGGGCTGCAGTTTGGAGGTAGGTAGCTTGCTAGAGTGTCCCAGAATGTGGTCTGGTCCATAGTAGCACATAAGGAAGTGAAAAAGGTGGGGGAGGAGGAGCAGGAAGGGTTAGGAAGCTGAGTCTGTCCAGGAGACGGTTGAAGGCCCAGAGGGCAGTAGATCTGGGGAAGTGAAGTCAAAGGTTTGTTTCGCTTGTGGCTCTGAAGAGTCAAGGGCACCTCACCATCTCTGCTCTGCTTTGTGAACCCCATGACATTACAGAGAAGCCCGGGAGTAAATTACGGAGAAGCCCGGGAGGGAGGGAGGGGGGAGGGATGGAGGGAGGGGAGAGGGAGGGAGGT
>JANHMN010000002.1:4402321-4456486 GCA_030674055.1 Rhabdomys pumilio | reverse complement strand
GGAGAAAGGGAGGGAGGGAGGGAGAGAGAGAGAGAGAGAGAGAGAGAGAGAGAGAGAGAGAGAGAGGCCACAGTTCAGGACAGGAAGCTAGAGCTTCAAGGAGGCTGAAGTCAGTGGTCAGGGCCCTCCTCGACCCTTTCTTTGCTTCACCCTTTTGCCTCAGGCCTGTGGATGGAGCAATACCGGGTCCCTGGCTCCCCAGCTCCTCCCTCTGCTCCTCCACCATACCCTGGTGTGGAAGTCAGACTTCTCCACAGAGGTCTTGCCTTGCTCCAAGAAACCTGTCTGAGGCAGGCTGTGTTTCTGGGTCACCCAAGCTGTGAGCAATTGTTTTGTTCTTCCCTTGGCTGTTGGGACCCCTGACTTCTGTGCAGAAAGGCCACTTTGCAGCCTTTTGGTGGGTAGGGGTACCCCATTGCTCATCCTCATAGTAAGTTCCATTAGCTTATCTTCCGGCTTTCTTTGGAGCCCCTTCCTCCCTCTGGCCTCTCTCTCTCTCTCTCTCTCTCTCTCTCTCTCTCTCTCTCTCTCTCGTGTGTGTGTGTGTGTGTGTGTGTGTGTGTGTGTGTGTGTGTAAGGTAAATGTGTATGTACCGTGGAAAGCAGAGACCCTTGTTGAGAATCTTCCTCTATTACCCTCCACCTTATTTTAAAACATTTTTATTCTTTTATGTAGTGTGTGTGTTCATGTACGTGTGTATTTGTGTATGTGTAGTGTGCATGTGTGCATGCATGTGTGTACACATATGTGTGTATGTATTTGTGTCACGTGGAGAAGTCGGAGGACAACTTTCAGACTCAGTTCTTGATTTCCGTCTTGCTGAAGCAGGCTCTTTCTTTCTGCCATTGTGCTGTGACCGCTAGGCTGGGTGACCAGCGAGTTTCTGGGCAGCTCAGCCTCTGCCTGCCACCTCGCTGTGGGACGCTGGGACTGCAGATGTGTACCAACACATCTGGCCTTTTACACGGCTTCTAGTCATTGGGTTTGTACTGAGCCATCTCCCTGGCTTTCACCCTTATTTCCCGAGAGACAAGTTCTCTCACTGAGTCTGGAGCTTGTGGATTCAGATAGACTAGCTGGCCAGCAAGCTCGGGAGATCCTCCTGTCTCCGCTCACCCAGCACTGCTGGACCCTGTTTTCTTGTGGGTGCTGGGGACTATGCTCATACTTGGATGTCAGGCTTTGCAAGCGAGTCATCTTCTGAGCCTAGGTCATTTCTCTTCCTTCTCCAGATCTCACCCCCTCTCTCCTCGGCTTCTGGCTTCAGCCATCTCTCAGGCCTTCTGCCCCAGTATTTAGATATGCAGATCAGATCCTGGCTCCCGCTTTGCATGAATGTTTGACCTTGGGCAGGCCATCAAGCGGGATGGATGCATCCTGGCTGCATTTAATCACCAGGAGCAGGGAAAGCCTTGAGAAAGCACAGAGGCCCAATTTCCTGCACCCTGCCTCAGCATGGTAATGAACTTCTGAAAAATAGTTAATCAATAAATTGAACAAGTAGACCCAGCAGCTAACCCCTTTTGTGAGGCTTATAATTATAATTGCAGATCTACTTTGGGAGGGTGTAAGGAGCGATCCCCGGGAGGCCGGGGTGGGAA
Source organism: Rhabdomys pumilio (assembly GCA_030674055.1). Classification (NCBI taxonomy): domain Eukaryota; kingdom Metazoa; phylum Chordata; class Mammalia; order Rodentia; family Muridae; genus Rhabdomys; species Rhabdomys pumilio. The sequence continues at coordinate 4,454,884 of JANHMN010000002.1, read as the reverse complement.
AGGCTTATCATTAACCTCTAGTTTCTTGAGTGACCTTGTGCTTGACAGTGTGGGGCTTGGGTTGGAGGAGGGGACAGGACAGAAGAACTGCTCTGTCAGCCTGGCTCTTTTTATTTCTTGAAAGATTAATTGATTGATTAATTAATTAATTACTTTGTATGTGTATGTGCAAGTCAGAAGACAACTTGGGGGAGTTGATTCTCTCCTGTACCAGGAGGGGCCTGTAGGTGGAGCTTAGGTTGTCAGGCTTGGATGCAAGACCCTTTACCCACGGAATCATCTTGCCTGCTCCCTACCTGCCTCTTTCTGCCCATGTGCAGTTCCCTTTGGGGCCTCCAGAGAAGGACTGAGGCTATTAGCAAAAGCTGTCTGGAAGCTCAGAAGACAAGGTCCTGCCTCTGTGTGGCTCAGAGAGCCATGGGCCATGCCCATCTCTACTGGCTTCACGGGTACCATCCAGCAGCCTCCCTGCTGAAGATTGCCTCTGGCACTTGGTGCCCATCTCTACTGGTCCTGCTCCTTGGTGTCTTACAGACTCCACGGCCCTATCATCCTAGCTGTGATCTGTACCCCGGGGCAGCCAGGGTGGTGGTTGGTGGCGCAAACAGTAGTTCATTTTGCCTCACTAACCTCCATGTTCCCAGGAGCACCTTCATAGAAACACGAGGCATTGAAAGTAGTAAATACTTCTCAGCTGTGAGAGATGGTGGTTCCAACACCTCCTCCTCTGGGGACAGACTCAGCACTCAGGCCTGTCATTCAAGAAAAGATGACTCTTCCAGAATGCTCCAATGGCCCAGTGATCACCCAGGAAACTCCTGCAGTAGGGAAGGGTAAAGCCTGACTCTCTCTGATTCCCTTTCCACAGGTGGTCATTGCCCACAAATATTTTATTTAAAAAAATACACATATACAGGGTCAAGAACATAGCTCAGTGGTATAGCACTTGACGAGTACACACAGGTCGTGGACTCGGAACCAGAACCATAAGAAAAGAGAGACAAAATCTACAGTGGAAAATCAGCACCGTGTGAGTCAGACATGGTTTGCATCCCGACCTCCTTAATCCCAGCCTTCCGGAATCTGGCACAGGAGGATCATATACTCAAGGCCAGCCTGGGCTACTGAGAGACCTCATGTTAAAACGAGAGCAGCAAAAATTATTCAAGAGCTATTTAATAAGTGCAAATAAATTAAAATTTAGATGAGAAAAAAGAACACTCAGGTACACGCCAGCATTCTAAAGCCTTTCGCCCAGGAAAAAGGCTAGCACTGGGGTGTCCTGGCTCTGCTCGACTGTCTTGGGTTTCCCTGCATCTAGCTTTATAATCTTAGAAGACAACACATATACATGAGTGTTCATATCTGTATGTGCTGTGTCTGCATATATACATATGTGTGTATGTATGTATATGCATAAGCATGTGAGTATGTGTGCATGCTTCAGTGTGTGTGTGTGTGTGTGTGTGTGTGTGTGTGTGTGTGTGTGTGTGGTGTCTGTTGAGTGTCAGCAGCTGCAAGAAGTCAGATGCCGCAGGGCTGAGAGGTAGCCAGCTGCCCATCTTGGAGCTGGAATTTTCCATGGCAGTAAATTTCTCTGAGAGGGGCGGGCACAGAGGAAGTGAGCTCAGGATATTTACAGCTCCATCTTTAATGCAGACTTCCTTGCAAGGTCACAGGAATGAAGGATGGTCTTGTGTGTTTGAGAGCACACGGGCGCCTGTAGGCAGCACACCTGTGTGGGAAAAACGGGAGCAATTTCTTGCTGCTTTCCTTCCTTCCCTCCCTGTCCCTCCCTTCCCTCCTTCTTTCCCCTCCCCTGTCTCATCTCCGTCCCTCCCTCCCCCTCTCCTTCCTCACCTCTCTGACACTGGGTCTCATTGTTTCCTTCTCTTTTCTCTTTCATCTCCCTAACTTCTCTGTGAACAGTTTCTTCTTCATGTGAGGGACAATTCCTTCCTTTTTACCTTCATTGACTCCAGACAGATGGGAAAGGAACGGTCTTGAAAAAGCTCCCTGGGAAAAAAAGCCCTCTCAGAGTTGAAATTAAATATTGTAATGATATCAAGCAGTAGGCAGCCCCACTGACAGCCCTGACAGCTGTTTGTTCTTGAGAACAGCATTTACCATGTCATGCTATGAGGGTGTGTGCTTGAATTAAAATAATTATGGCGGATCACACAACAAAGATTCTCCAGAGTCAGTCATTTCTCACAAATACTGCAGTGGAAGCTTCTGGAAGTGGAAGGACCCTGCCGCAGGAGGAAGCCATGGGGTGCTTTCTGAGGTCACCCTAAGCATAGAACATCAGTGCTCTGAGAGAAGCTGGTGAACCCACTGGTGACAGGTGTGCACAGGCCACTGACGCTTCTTGGACCCATCCTACCCTAGTTGGGTGCTTTTATCAACTGACTAGTTAATGCTCAAGAGAGGAGACAGAGAGAGAGAGAGAGAGAGAGAGAGAGAGAGAGAGAGAGAGAGAGAGAAAGAGAGAGAGAGAGCTCTTTGCTATTCTGGATTGGAAGTCACCATCCTGAGTCATTTTGGTATCCATCAAATGTCAGGATCCCTCAAGCTGGCATGGTCCTAAGACACAGCAGCATAGTTTCTCACCATGGCTATGGCCAAGGGAAGTGTTACTGGGTAACCCTGGATGTCCTGGAACTCACTATAGACCAGGCTGACTTCAAATGCCTCCTGAGTGCCAGGGAGAAAATTAAGGGCAATCTAGGAAGGATGTAGGAAGACACTGGTCGAGGAAGGACCATTGTTCCAGATGGCTCTGTGAGGTGATACGTGCTGTAAGTGATAAATGATAAAAAAGGAGTCAGGGAGATACTAAGAGGAGAATCTAACCTGGCTTTTGAAGGTGAAAACAGCCCTGCCCTGGCGAAGCAGTGATCTAAGAAAGAGAGAATTTTGTTGGGCATCTCATATTGGTTGGTGTGGGAGGAGGATTGAATTGAGAAGCAGGCCCTGACTGGAGACAGGTAAAGAGGTTTGAAGCCTGGTGAAAGAACACATTACTGTTGAGGTAATATTTAAAAAGGCTAATTCTTGGGCGGACTATCTAAGCGGCGGTGGCTCTGCTTAGCTCAGACCACCATGCTTCCCGGCCTGAAGCCAAGGGCTCCACAGCTAGAAATGGCCAGCCAGAAACACCAGCCCCCACGAGATGCCATCGTGGGAGGTGGCTCTGCCAATCTCCCACGCTGTCTCCATAAAGCTTGGCCAAGCCCAGACCATCCTGCCATCCACGTACCTGGTAGAAACGAGACTCTAATGCTTAAAGATTATCCAAAGGCTTTATAAGTTTGGTAATGCTCAAATTAACAAGATGCCCACACAACTGGAAGTGTTAACCAATTAACTAACGTAGATATAAGTTGTTACCCAGGACTGCTCTCAATACTTTCGTGGTTATCCATCCTCCTACATTTCTGCCCTAGCTCCTCCTCTTCCTCTCCTCACTCCTCCTACCTCTCTCTCTCTCTCTCTCTCTCTCTCTCTCTCTCTCTCTCTCTCTTTTTTTGGTTTTTCGAGACAGGGTTTCTCTGTGTAGTCCTGGCTGTCCTGGAACTCACTCTGTAGACCAGGCTGGCCTCGAACTCAGAAATTCGCCTGCCTCTGCCTCCCAAGTGCTGGGATCAAAGGCGTGCGCCACCACCGCCCGGCCTCCTCCTACCTCTCATACAGCCCAATCACTGAGCTTTATACAAATGTAGTGGGATGGTGTCCCGCTATACATTACTCCTGTGGAACCAAGGTCAGCAGCCTAAGCAGTCGTCAGTGCTGAGGACAAGGGTAGCTAAAGCAGCAGGTTTCTCTCTCATGGTTCTGAGAGACCAGAATTCTGAGATCTGCTGTCCTGGGACTGGGTCCTCCTGAAGCCTGTCCATACCTCTCTTTGCTCTGAGGTGTGCTGGCTGCTTGGTGTCCTTTGATATATTAATGTGTAACCCTAACCCGTGCCTTCATTTCTGCCTATCTCTTCCCTCCGTGTGTCTCTACATACAGTCCCGCTCTCGCTCTGGCTTTCCCTTTCTCTCCGTATGTTCATGCATGCACATGTTTGCCTGAGGATCAGAAGTCAGTGCTGGGTGTCTTCCTCAAATGCTCTCAACTTTAATTTGGGGAAAGGGTTTCCCACTGAACTTGGAGTTCCCCAATTCAGTTAGATTGGAGAGATGGCAAACACAGGGATTGGCCTGTCTCCCCTCCCACCTCATGCAGGGGGGAAGTTACCATGCCTCACTCTTTATGTGGGTGCTGGAATTGAACCCAGCTCTTCATGCGAGCATGCAGCAAGCTTTTTACTCACTTCCCAGCTCCCCAGCTCCAGTTTCCCCTTTGTGTATGGACTTGCTGTGCAGTGGGTTGGGCCTACCTTATGACCTGCTTTAACTTGACCCTATTTCCTCACTGTGCTGGCTTTTATGTCACTTGAAACACACTAGAATCATTTGGGAAAAGGAAACCCCAATTCAGAAAAGCCCCGCCAGACTGGCTTATGGGCGAGCCCGCGGGGCATTTTCTTGCTTGATGGTTGGTGGGGAGTTGGGGGTAGCTCACTGTGGCCACCCCTGGCCTAGTGATCCTGGGTTCTATAAGAAAGCAGGCTGAGCAAGCCATGGGGAACAAGCCAGTAAGCAGTACCCTCCATGACTTCTGCATCAGCTCCTGCCTCCAGGTCATATCTTCAGCTCCTACATTGATTTCTCTAGATGTAAGATGAAATGAACTGTTTCCTCCTCAACTTGCTTTTGGTCAAGATGAGGCCAACCTCAATTGTCATTCCTCAAAGGTCACCCACCTCTGTTTTGAGACTGGCCTGGAGTCTCAGGGATCCACTGTCTCCTCCCCAGTGCTGGGATAATTAACATAACATAACATAACATAACATAACCCTGCACTTCCACATCTGGCTTCTTTACAGGTGGGCTGGGAACTGAGCTTGGGTTTCCTTCAAGCATAGTCATAGTCACTGAGCTGGTTCTTCAGACCCCATCTTTTCCTCCAGTATGTTCCTTCTTCTCATGCTCTTCCTCTGGGACTCACAAGGTGGTGGCTCATATTGTCCCTCAGGGTTCTAAATGCCCCCCCCCCCCCCGTTGTTTTTGTTTTATTGTTGTTTCAATAACTCAAATCTTTATTTCCTTCATTTTTGACTGGCATGTCTAATCTGTCCATGCCACCCAGGCAGTGTGCTGGTGCCCGGTCCATTTCAGACACTGTCCTTTTTAGCTTAGAGACTTCTCTTTGTTCTCTCTTCTGCTTGCCTTCTGTCTGCCTGCGTGCTTTCCTTCACAGGAATTTAGTATCCAGTTGTGACAAGTTGATCTCGGAGCCTCTTCTCTGACTGGGGAGCATGGTCTCTGCTCACTTATCTTTTTACTGGATACCACACATTGAAATTGTACATGTTAGTGTTACATTTTGTTATGTCTACTTAAATGTTGTCGAGCTGTGTTCTGAAACACAGCTGAATTACTTGGAATTAATTAGATTCTTTAGGGGTAATGTATCTTCCTGGTGCTGGGACACCCCCACCCCCAGATCTGGCACATGCTGAGTCTGGCTTCTGCCACTAAGCACATGCCCAAGCCTTAGTCATTTCTTAAGCTCTATTAATGTAGACACGGAACAGCATTTGTGGTAGGACTAGTGTGGTCCCAGTCTTGTGGAGGAAAGGCTTTATTTCAGATTACAAGCTATAATCTACCATCAAAGGATACCTAGGCAAGAACCAGGAGGTAGGACCCCAAACAGAAACCATGGAGGAATGTGAATTTATTTCCTTGACTTTCTTGGCTCCTTGTCTTATCTTCCCTGACACCACCCACAATGAGACAGACCCTCTAAGATCAATTAATCAGTTAGATCAAGAAAATGCCCCACAAATATGCCCACAGACCGATCTGACAGAGGTGGTTCCTCAGTTGGAACGTCTTCTCCAGTGTGTCCAGGTAAAGCTATGGCACCTCAATTGAAAGTCCACACAGTACCTTCACCAGCTCTCAGCTCTCCCTCAGGGTGATGCACTCTTGCCCTTTGAACATCTTTGGCCCTTAGGGTCTTCTATCTGGGCCATTGAAGACTCCCAAGGACATCGACTTGTCTCCCCCAGACACCAATGCCTGCACTCCACTGCAGTTATCTGAAAAGTAGGGAGCTCCATGCCCTGGTGCCTCGCACTGTGCCTGAGGGGCAAGCGCTGAAAGGTTCACTTGTGCCAGCTTGACAGCTACGGGCTGTCTGGATAGCTGCTAAGCTCTGCTTCTGTCTGGGCTGAGGGTTCGGAAGATACTGATATTCAGTCAGTCCTCTGAATAAAGACGATTTACTCTCCCCAATGTGTGTGGGGCACCATCCAATCCACTGAGGGCCTGGAATGGATAAGCTGGAGGATGCCACCTGTCTGTGCTTGAGCTGGGACATCTATAATTTCCTGCCATCTGACATCCTGGCCCTTTGGGCTCAGGTACTTACCCAGCAGCTCTAGGTCCTCAGGGCTTCAGCCTTAAACTGGGAGCCTCACCACTGGTGCCTTGAGCTCTTGGCTTTCAGACTCAGACAAAACCACACCACAAGCTTGCAGAAGGCAGACCATGAGGGCATTCAGCATCCATAGTCATGATAGCACTTCCTGTGACATCACTTCTAATCATGTCCACATGCATACCTGCTCCTGCATCTGCTCCTGTACCTACACCCGTTTCTGCTCCTGCATCTGCTCCTGCACCTGCTTCTGCATCTGCACCTGCTCCTGTACCTACACCCGTTTCTGCTCCTGCACCTGCTCCTGCACCTGTACCTGCACCTATTTCTGCACCTGCACCTGTTCCTGCACCTGTATCCTCACCTGTTCCTGCACCTGCACCTGCACCTGCTCCTGCACCTGCACTTACACCTGTTCCTGCTCCTGCACCTGCTCCTGCACCTGTACCTGCACCTATTTCTGCACCTGCACCTATTCCTGCACCTGTATCCTCACCTGTTCCTGCACCTGTATCCTCACCTGTTCCTGCACCTGCTCCTGCACCTGTACTTTCACCTGATTCTGCACCTGTACTTGCTTCTACACTTGCTTCTGCACTTATAACTGCCTGCACCTGCACCTATTCCTGCTCCCGCATCTAATTCTGTACCTGCACCCGAATCTGCATCTATATTTGCTTCCATGCCACACCTGCGTCTCTGTCCCATTGGCTCAGTTTCTCAGGCGGGGATCCCCCTTATGGGCACCCATTGGGGATGGTTTGGTCGTGGAGAAACATCTGTGAGTGAGATGCCAGAAAGACTGGTGCCTCGGCCTGAGCCCCTTCCAGACTTCATCCCTTCATCTGCCAAAGGCAAAACTGAAGTGACGGACCCCCGGGACCCAGGATTACGGACACTTATAACTAATGCCAAACAAACAAGATAAAATTCTGTGTAATTACTCCTGCCGTCATTTCCTCGCATCCATAATTGACCTGTGCATTCTTTAATCTTTAATGCTCTTGAAATTCAGCCTCGGGGAGCCATCCTGTTATCAATGTTTGTCATGGCTGGGGCTCTAGAGGCAGTGGGCTTTGGTGAAGATGTCATCAAAGAAATAGACCGTTTATGAAGGCATGGCTTTCGCATGTCTGCAAGGGGGATGCTCTGAAAGGGCTGGGACCGCCTGCATTTTGCTGGGTCAGAATGACAGTGGTGGTGATTGGCCATAGTGATGGTGTTGACCACCGTGGTGGTAGTGGTGATGATGGTGATGGTGGAGGTGATTCAGGTGATGGTAGTGATGTGGTGATGGTGATGGTGGAGGTGATTCAGGTGATGGTGGTGATGTGGTGATGGTGATGGTGGAGGTGATGGTGATGTCCCCCAGGATTCACCTGACTCTTCCTCCACAGCACTAATTATGATGGTGATGACAGCAGTGGTGGTGATGATGGTGATGGCGGTGATATGGTGGTGATGGTGGTGATGGCGGTGGTGATGATGATGGTGATGGTGGTGACGGCGGTGGTGGTGATGATGGTTATGGTGGTGATATGGTGGTGATGATCGTAATGATGGTGGTGAGGGTGATGATGAAGATGGGGAAAGGAATAAGAATTATGGACTTCTCATCTTGATTAAAGAAACCGTTGAGGCAGGTGTGACTGTAAGCCTCTCTTGCTGAGAAACTATGGCCCAGGATGGTTCTATAACCGCAGGGAGATGCATTCAAGTTTGTCCTCAGACTCCCAGGAGCCCCAGACCCCAGTCCTGGTGACTTCCATCACCCTGGCTGCTGTGTCCCTAGGACTCTCCAGGGACAAGTTTCCTCTCCATTCTGTGCCTTGCACCTTGCAGACTGGCTAGCTGCTCCACTCCGTGCTGTTCTGGGAGGATTGTGTGGGGCTGCTGTCTCTTTTAGCTTCTTTCCAGGCAAAATGTAGCAAGGGGCTTGAGCTCAGTACCCGCATCTCCCCTTTACTTCCCCCTCATTTCCCAAAGGTCAAACCGGGCAGGCTTGGCTCCGCCTATGTTACCATTTGGAGAGGTAGCCCCGCTTCAATCACAAACAGTGTTGGGGTATCACATCCTTTGGCTTTGGTCATCTGTAAAAACAGTCAGTGCCCTGACCCTCTGAACCATCTCAGAGATTCACCGGACTCCAGCTCCACAGCCCTGGGGTCTCGAACTCAGGTCCTCATACCTGAGCACAAAGCGTTTTATGACCCTGAACTCACACTCTCAGGATGTCATCCACCATGGACCATCACCACCCCCTGCCCTGTGGAGCCGAGCCAACCCCTCCTCCAGTATTCAAATCAAGTTCTCCATTTGTGACCCCAGCTCCTCTAGCACCATCGATAGCCTGGGAACCCAGCTTGGCCTCCTCTCTGAAGGGAGGGCCTCGGGGCCTAGCTTCTATTCTCCGTTGGTCACATCATCCTTTTCCTGACAGCACATGCCCTCTGTTCTTGGCTCTCGGATGGCAGCCTCTCCACTACCCAGCACCATGGCTTTCCCAGGATTGTTCCTTCGCCGCAGCCCACAGCTGGGTGGAGTCTGTACTCAGACAGAGCTTGTTTAATGAATTAGCTGAATAAATTAATTTGAGGTTCATTTTCCCAGGCCTCTTGCTTGGGTAGGGAAGCTGCCTCCTTGACCTGTAGGGTGAGGCCCTTCGAGGAGGGACAGGACAGACACATTAAGCCCTGCCTGGATTCCATTAAGTCTCTGGGCGGGGCGGGGAGAGGCTTCGACGAATGAGGAGCAGCCCAGGGAGCTGCGCCAGTTTAATGTTAAAAACGAGAGGGGCAGGCTCTGTGGCTAATAGTTCTCGCCCATTAATCACGGCTGGCTGCTGCTGGGTCTCCGTAGAATGTGTTAATTTGGTAATTACCGAGGAGGGGGGGTTGCTCTGAGGAGGGGGGGGGCTTGAACTCTCGGCCTTTGTCATTATATATATATATATTTTTTTTTTTGACTGAAATATGAAATCCAGATAGAAGAGCAGGGAGTCTGGAAGATTTAAGCTAAGTAGAGCCCAGCCTGTCCCCAGTGCCTGCGTCTTCTAAGTTGTCCCACTGTCTTTCCCTGAGATGTTCCCACTGCCCGTGGTTCCTGACCCAACACAGGAACACAGGAGCCATCCCATGAGTTTTGGGTTTGTGATCTCAGAACTGGAATGTCACTCTCAACTGTTTCTTAGGGAGACAGGAGCAGAGTCCACACTTGTAACAAATACCACAGCAGCTCAGACTCGGAACCTCTAGGCTGATGTGCCCCAAGGTCTGCATTCTTTCTACCACTTCCTGACTGTTGTCCCTGCCCTTATGTCTCCTCTCCACCCCATCCCTCCATCCCAGTCACCGCTCAGGCCCCGCCCAAGTCATCCTGAGTGACTCCCAGGCTCTAGTGCAGTTTGTGTGCCACCCCCAACCCTTATACTGGGTCTCTGTGATGTCTGAGATGCAAAACCACAAGACCAGGTCATAGCTGGAACTGGAAACCTGTCTCCTTCCTCAGCACATCCTACCCTGCGTTCTGGGGAGTCTGGCTGAGCACTTTGAAGCTGAAGGAACTCTCAAGTGCTGTCTCCCTTCAGCCCGGCTCTGTCGCTTCGAATACCCTTCCTTACTTGGAGTGTAGATATCGGGGCACAAGGATTCTGCTAAGACCTCAGAGGAGGCTGGAGGCAGAGTTGGTTAAGTGTTTGACTGTGGTGCCTGGGTTCAATTCCCAGCTCCGAATAAAAGCCGGGCGTGGTAGCACAGTTCACTATGGCTGCAGAGTAAGTTTGAGGCCAGCTTGAGGTACAGAAACACATGAACCTCTACCTATAAAACATAAGTTTGGGGTTAAAGAGATAAATGGTTGAGACTTCCTTGCTGTGGAAGCCTTCAGGACACATGTAGAAAGCCAAGAATCTGTATTCCCAGCACTGGGGTGGGGAAGACTGAGGGAGCCTGGGTACTCACTGGCCTTACCACTCGATTAGCTATAAGCTCAGGGAGAGATCCTGCCTCAAAAGATAAGGTAGAGAGCTGGTGAAATGGCTCCTCAGCTAAAGGTGCTCGCTGACAAGCCGGAGGACCTGACTTTGATCCCTGAGAACCACATGGTAAAAGGAAAGGTCACTTGTTCCCTGAACACACATTTGAAGCAACATGCCTCCTCTACCTGAAAAAAATGAAATAAATCAGTCAAATATAGTAAACATTTCTCAAAAGTAGAATATAACCAGCTGGGCGCACACCGACGACAGGTGGTGGCGCACGCCTTTAATGCCAGCACTTGGGAGGCAGAGGCAGGCGGATCTCCTTGAGTTCAAGACCAGCCTGGTCTACTGAGTTCCGGAGCATCCAGGGCTGTGCCCTTCCCCCAGGCCTGAGCAGGCCTGTGAGTCTTTCACCACAATAGACCAAACAACAGTAGGACCTAGGAGAGGCATTGCCTTGCCAGCCTCGGTGCCCTGGGTCTGCTACCCAGCTAAGAAGAATGGACTGCCTACTGAGCTAGACTTGACACCTTCCGAACTGCTATCTCCTTACCCAGCCCCTGGGCTGAACCGAGAAGAGACTCTGGGGGTGGGGCTCCCCCTTTATATGTGAAAGCAAAATATTAAACTTCAGGCCTTGATCAGAATACGTTGCCTTGGCCCCGCGTTTCTCTCGCCCTCCATTCCCCTTTCTTTCCCAGTCTTCCTCTCAGGTGAACCCGGTTCCCATAGCTGCTGGCGGCTACACAGGGCTACACAGAGAAATCCTGTTTCAAGAACCAACAAAACAAACAAGAAAAAGAAAAGAAAGAATATAACAAAATAAAATAGCAAACAGAGGAACCTGAGTGACAGCAAGCATTTCTTACCGGCTCCTGCAGCGCAGCTGTGAGGAATCCCCCTGAAGCTATTTTTGAACTCATAACCAACCGGATGTTCGTTTGTCTTTATTTTACACACACAACCTTATACCCTCCCTGTGCAGATAACAATGTCTGACACTTCCCTCCAGTGATTTTAGATCTACCTAGCCTTCTTATTGGCTGCACAGTACTCCGTGACACCTTGGCCTCAACTCTCCACCCACAGCAGTGAGTGCTTTGGTACCTGATGGCGGCTTTGCCCTTGTGATGTCTTCGCAGCTGGCATTTTTTGAGCACACATCTTCACGCCTCACATCCATGGACGACTGCTAAAGGCAGAGTGGATTTCATTGCTGCTGTGGGGGCCCTAGCCAATGGACGAGGCAGTAATAAACAGAAACAAAAGGCACATGAAGTGACAAGACAAACCTGTCATTTGCCGATGACACTCTCCCACCTAAGAGTCCAGTAGAATTACCTGAGAACTGTTAAAACCAACATAGAATCAGCAAGACGGCCAGGCAGAGGCTCCACACTGGAAAAAGACCCAAGGCTCACAATACCAGATGGCTCTCCTCCTCTCATTGGTCCTTTCTTCCTAGTCTCCAGCCAGAACCAGTTAGGACGTGTAATGGGTGGGACATTCGAGTTCTGGTTCCCAAAGTCCTCTCTGACAGTTGGTCTCAAACTTGAGGGAACATTAGAGTCTCCCGGAAGGCTTATTAAAACGAGCAAACCCCAACCAGTTTGCAACCCCTTCACGCTGAGGTCTGCAGGCAGGAGGGGAACCAGCATCTTAACCAAGCTTTCTGGGAGCAACAAGGACCTAAAGATGCACTCTGTGTTCACAAAGTCTGAAGTGTTGGGAAAGCAAACCCCGTACCCACTCTCCCATCAAATGTTTTGCTGTTTTGTTGGTTGGATTGGGGAAAAAATATTATCCTATTTTCTGGTTCCAATTTGCACTCTTCTGATTATGACCAAAGCTGACACAAGCCTCCATGTTCACCTTGATCTCGGTTTTCATGCCACAGGATGCAGAAGAGGCTAATTGTGGAGTCAAGGGCTCACATCTCCAGATGGCTCTGACCCTCTTATTGGGTCCCACCCACCTGCCATGAAGGAAAGGATTCAGCCTCTGCTTGCCAGAAGTCCTTCCCTAATCCAGCTCAGACCAGCAATCTAGTTTCAGCACTGGTTGTCCTCAGTTCCAGTGTCTCCACCCTCCTTTCCTTTCTGCATCCCCTGGACGTTTCCCTGCATCAGAAGTTTTCAGTGGAAAGAACCAAGAATGGATGCAGAAGCCCTGGCCTTGTGTTTTCACTGAAGACTCAAAGCCACCCTGGACTGTCAGCCAAGGCCTTATTGTCTATTTAAAACGAAGGGCTGTCAGTTGGGAGCAAGGACACTAGAAAGCCACCCAGGGTAAGAGAGCTGTGTGTATGGGGGGGTGGGGGGGAAGGAATAGCAGGAGTTGTCTTCCTGCTATTTAGATCCTGCGGCCTCAGCAACACTTTCTGGCATGTCGGTTAATGAAGATGCAGGGCCTGGGCAACAGGGTGCTCTGTTTCAGTCCTGTCTCCCTCCAGAGGAATGCTGCTGGAATTATTCTGCATTTTCAGGTCGGCTGAAGCTGCAGTGATAGAAGCTTTTTATGCAAATATTCGATGGAGAGAATGCAGCCTGAACTATAGACCCTGAGGATCCCGGAGCTCCAGCTACTCCATACTTGTAACACATCCTGAAAACATGCAATTATTTTGAACCAACAAGCTATTTTTCAGGGAAGTTTGTCTCTTCCTGGAGTTAGAACCTATTTATGCACACAGATTTATAGGGTGTGATGACAGGTCAGCATTGGTGGCCATGAGCACAGTCCGTTAGAGGAGATAGAAACTTATCCATGCACCCTTTGTATCAATGTCTTTCCATCCACCCATCCACTTGTCCATCCATCCATCCATCCACCCATGCATGCATCCATCCATCCATCCATCCATCCATCTGTCTGTCCATCCATCCATCTGTCCATCCATCCATCCATCCACTGATCAGTCTATCCACCCATCCACCCATCCATCCTTCCACTGTCTGACTCACTCATCCATCCATCCATCCATCCGTCCGTCCGTCTGTCTGTTCGTCCATCCATCCATCTATCCACTGATCAGTCTATCCACCCATCCATCCATCCACCCACCCACCCATCCATCCTTCCACTGTCTGACTCACCCATCCATCCATCCATCCATCCATCCATCCATCCATCCATCCATCCATCTGTCCGTCCATCCATCCATCTGTCTATCCATCCATCCACCCACCCACCCACACATCCATTCTTTCACTGTCTAACTCACCATCTACCCACCTCCATGTACCCATCTTTCTGTCCCTCCCTCCACTTATCTATTCTTCCTCCATCTGTCCATCTACCTATCCATTCCTCCTTTTACTATCCCTCTAAGTCACTTATCTCCCGCCCATCTATCCCTACCTCCACCTGTCCCTCTAATCATTCAGGAACAATTCTTCTCTACCTGGGACACAGTAACTAAGCAGAGGAAGTCATAGACAGCATGGTGCCTAGTCTTGACAGACAGTAGGCAACAATGGCGAGCCCAGGCGAGGAGGCCAGTTGTTTTAAAAGCTCAGTGTGGGCTGCACAGTCACATACTCGTGTTGCAGGCAGAGCCTGCTGTTGGGAGAAACCTGGGCTCTAGATCCCCAGAGTCCGTTAGAATCTCAGAACTGCTTAGTGGCTTTTGCAGTCATAAGCAGAGAGTCCTGTCAGGGAGCCGAGGGTCCTGAGGTACCTGATGGTTGACAGAACATACCTTGATCTAAGATCTGGTATTCCCATGATGTCCTACTCCAGTCTCCCCAGACTGGTTGAACAATTATCTTCCCATTTTCTAAACAAGGAAACTGAGGCTCAGTGTATATGAATCATCACTGAGCCCACTTAGCCTCCAGAGCAGTATTTGAGCTTGCAGAATCCTGAGCTGTATTTATTTCATCCTCCCCAGACTCCCCTCCAAAAAGAGACAATGCTTTCCCTATTGGAGCCCCAACTCTGTCACCACAACCCTGAAATGCAGAGGCAGGGTCAGGATGAATGAAGCACCTGCTCTACCCTGTTCCTTTGACGTCTGGCCCCTGGGGTGGAAAGCCGGAGGCAGCCACGCCCCACCAGCCACGCCCCACCAGGCCCACCAGGCTGAAGGCTCACAGAAGCGCTAAGCCTCTACTGCCCCCGCTTACAATGTTCTGCGCTGCCGCCCATTTTGTTTGTAGCGTGTGATGAGATGTTTGCTTAAGCTCACTGACCTGTTAAATCGTCTCAGTCACATTTTAACGCCTAACTTAAAATCTCTACCTTTAAGAAACCCATACACTCTTCTACATCCGAGCAGGATGGGGAAACAGACTCGGTGGGTTTGGACCGAGTCTGTTTTTAGTAACACCACATGAGTTGGATTTCATGTTTGTAGGTGACGGTGGCTCCGGTGTGTATGTGTGTGTGTGGGGGGGGTGCTCTTGTCTTTGCCCCCCGCGGTACATCTCTAAATTAGGAGTTACTGCTCAGAGCTTCCCTAAGCTGTGGGCATCCAGTTGGGAAAGAATTTGTTCTAAAGGAGGAAAGGCGTAGCAGGCAGAGGAAGCAGCCAGCAGCTAGAGGCTAGCGGCTAGAGCCAGCCACAGGAGGCAAAGGGTGGATTCTGAGCTGAACAGGTTCCAAGGCTGCCCACATCACACCCCACCCCCGTCTCCGCCCCCTGGACTCTCCTCTCTGCTGTCTCCCTGTCGGGCACCATGAACTGATTCCTGCCGTCTAGGGCTTCTGCCTCTCTGCACTTCGCTAACAGCAGCCATTCCTTGTCCTCTCTTTACCTCCCTGGCTGCTCCAGCCTCTCCTGTGTTCGTAGGGCTCCAGATCCAGGGTTCCTGGGGCTTGAGGCTTTTGCTCCCTTACCCACAGAGCAGTACCCTCCAGTTTCTCCCCCTTATCTTTCACAGATCTCTCTAGTAAGGTTCTTGCATCTGGTTTTTGTTGTCATTGTTGTTTTGTTTTATTTTGTTTTGTTTTAAGAAATCTTGCCCCTGGAACTCTTCTTGTGGTTCAAAACGAGCCACTTTCGCCGACAACCTTATGAACCTACCTAGTCCTCAACGGGGCAGACCAGCTTTGTGCCTGTATGAGGGTGTGTGCCCCCTACTGGGTCCTTGGAGGTCCAACCTGTGTACATGAAAGGCCTAATCTTGGTTAGTTCCAACCCATGCCTTGAGGTCCTGTGACTAACGATGTTGGGCACTGAAGTCAGGGACTTTGTCCCCAGCGACCTGAAGGGCCGCATTTGGGCAGGAAGGAAGTCCTTTCTTACCATCTGAGGTCCCCACCAAGGGTTGAGAGAGCCCACCACAGTAAAAATCCTCCCTAGCTGCTCCCCAGTGGAGGGAGAGAAGACACAAGGACTCAGGACACTTCTGGCGTTTTTCTGCTAGGGACTCAGTGTCCTGGGGACTCAGTGTCCTGGGCCCTTCAGGCCTAGGAATCCCCATCTGTTAGGACCAAGCCTCTTGGCATTGTTTAGAGGCACACCTACCTGGTCAGCCTCCTTGCAGGAAAAGTTTTCTGTGCAGGACAACTCCTCTTAAGGCCTTGGAGACCAGAGAGAGAAGACAACACACAGGCCAGGAAGAGTGGGCCTGTGGAGACTCTGCATGAGGTCTGCTATTTTCTCCCAATTTCTCCTCAACTCATGGATGCTTCACTCCCTCTCTGCCTCCATCCCCTGTGAATTCTCTTAACTGAGGATCTATGTGCTTCTGCCTTCCTCCTCCTCCTCCTCCTCCTTTTCCTCTTCCTCTTCCTCTTCCTCTTCTTCTTCTTCTTCTTCTTCTTCTTCTTCTTCTTCTTCTTCTCCCTCTTCCTCCTCCTCTTCCCTCTCTCCCTCTGTCTCTGTATGTTTCTTTCTCTTTTTCTCTCTCTCCCCTTCTCCTTCTGTATTCCTCTCCCTCCTCCTCTCTCTCTCTTCCTCTGTGTGTGTGCACCTGTGAATGTGCATGCGTTCGTGTACAAGTGTGTGTGTGTGTTGGCATGCATGTGTGCGCACATAGTTCCTGTGTGGAAGCCAGAGGTCCACACTGGGCATCTTCCTAAGTCAATCTGCACCTTACTTTCTGAGACAGGGCCTCTTGTCCAACCTGGAGCTTGTCGCTTGGGCTTGACTGGCTAGCCAGCAACACCCCCCACATCGGCCTGTCTCCACCCCTACCCCGACACTGGGAATACAGACTTGTGTTGACATGCCAAGCTTTTGTGAGGTTTGGGGACACAAACTCAGGTCTTTGTGCCTGTGCGGCAGGAAGCACTTTATCACCCACGCCGCCCTTCTGTCTCTGTGAGGACACTCACTGGGTTCATCCACCCCCCCAAATCCAGGTTAACCTCAACTCCATCAGTGTCTTAATTACATCTCCAGAGACCCCTTTTCCAAAGGACCGCACTGTCTTAATTCACATTGGCATGGATTTGGGGCACACTACTGAAACCAGTAGAAAAGAAGACAAGGCTGAAGCAATGGGACCCGAGCCACTGTCCCCGGGGCTGATGGCAGCAGTAAGTGTTCTAAGCACTGCAGAGCAAAGGGGGGCAGCCACTACTCAGTCCCTGTTCTCTGGCTTCTTTAAGGCAAACCCTTCCAGGCCCTTCTCAGTGTCATTTACACTCTTTCCTGCTGGAGGGACATGATTTCATTGAATTACTAAAGAATAGAAGGTCCAAATGTTGGAGAATATGGTGGTTGAACAGAGAGCCAAGAACAAAGGAGAAGTTCAGCTCCCTTAGGATGCCTAGGTTGGCTGAACAGGGGGGTAGGAGGTGGTGGGGTTAGGGTTCTGCCCCAGCTTCTTTCCCTTCCCTTTTCTGTCCTCGTCCTTCCAGCTGCCCCCCTCCCTTCCTCTTCTCCCCTCCCTCAGCTGCTATGGAGGCTGTGGCCACGATTTAAAATGCAGAGGTGGACAGCTGGCACCGAGGCAGGCGCATCCTCGGAGGGGCATGCCGTATTTCAAACAAAGAACACACAACAAAGGACCTGTGTGGGATCTGTGAGCATCTGCGCTGAGCTGAGATTTATCTAAGCAAGCAGAGGGGCCCTGACCTTGGGCTTGAGAGCTTTAAAGGGAACAGGCAGCCATTGCAGACGGAACAGGGAGACACTTGTGATTATCATTATTTAATATAATGGTCCTAAACTGTTGGGAGGGGTATAGATGCCACGAGAGGACTGGTTTTTATTACGGGGAGATATGGTGCGGAGAACAGTGACAGGGAGGAGGGAGACGCACATTCCTGAAGGGGAAAGAGCAGCATCAGGAGCTGCAGGCGGGGAAAATAAACAGATTCCCCTTCCTCTCTCTTCCCTCCCCTCTTCTCCCTCCCTCCCTCCCTCCCTCCCTCTTTCCCTTCCTTCCCTTGACTTTCCTACCTGCAGCTCCAGCATTACCCTACCAGAGGGAAGAGGAAACTGCCTTGGAGCAGTTTTAGGAACAGAAAGGAGACCAGCATCCTCAGCCTTCGATGCCTGGGGGAGTAAAGAGGGAGGGGGAGTTGACTGGGACACTCTGAGGCCGCTGAAGCTGAGGGCTTGGGTCCAGGCTGAGTGACCTAGGCCATGCCTGCACCAGGTGCTCCTGGCTTCCACGCTGTCACCAACTGAAATGACACTGTAGTGTCAGGATAAAAGGTGTCATCACCCAATGGTGTTCTCAATGGAATGTGCCAGAAGCCCAGTACTCCTGGCAGCAAGGACCCTCAGGCTTCAGCATCAGGCTGGAGGAGGAGGGGTAATAGGAGCTGGGCCCCCCTTGGCAGCTGTGGCAACGCCCAGGTAGCACAGAGGGGCTCACAGCCTGTTTCCACACAAAGGTTTCTTCACCCCCACAGCAGCTCACATGCAGGATGTAGGGAGGAGAAAACAAGGCAGGACTAGAACTTGAGAGGGTGATGCCATGCAGAGTATTCCCCAGGGAGAGCTCTAGAGCCCAGACAGGGTGGAGCCCAGAAGAGGCAAGGGTGGGTGCTTCACTGGCTGGCCTTCAGCAGTAGAGGCACAGGCAGGCTTTGGCTCTGAGTGAGCTCCAGGGCAGATAGCAATCCAGAGTGTGTGGGCACAGTAGGACACACCACTGGTGATGCCCTGAGAAGCATTGAGTCAAGCGAGGCCTGATATGGCCTGGGTGCCAAGCAGGACCGGTCCGCCATAGGTGCACAGGGGTTCCCACTGCTGTTTGTAGGTGACACCAAGCCAGTATAAAGCTGCCTTGGACTGATTTCACCTGTAGTTCCAAGCACAGCCTTGGACCTCAGTCTCCTTGTCTATAAAATGTGGCTAAAGAAAGGGCCCATCAGCTGGGTAGAGGTGGCACATTTCTTTAATCCCAGCACTTGGAAGGCAGAGGCAGGCGGATTTCTGAGTTCGAGGTCAGTCTGGTCTACAGAGTGAGTTACAGGACAGCCAGGGCTACACAGAGAAACCCTGTCTCAAAAAACCTAAATAAATAAATAAATAAATAAATAAATAAATAAATAAATAAATGAGGAGCCCATCCTCAGGGTCTTCACATCTCAGGAAACTTTGTCACACACATGGGGAGGGGGAGGGGAGAGAGGAAGAAGGAGGGAGGAAGGGAGGGGGAGGAGTGAGCAAGGAGAGAGGGAATGGGGAAGAAAGGGGGAGAGGGAGGAGAGGGGGCAGAGAGAGAGGGAGAAAGAGAATGAGAAAGGGAGGGAGGAAAAGAGGGAGAAGAGGAAGGAAGGGAGGGAAAGGGGAGGGGGAGGCAGGAGAGAGAGGGAGGAATGGGGAAGAAAGGGAGGAAAGGGAAAGAGGCAGAGAGAGACAGAGAGACAGAGAACACAGGCAGGCCTGGCTCTGAATGGGCACGGGGCAGTCAGTGCCTCTACAGGCCATAAGGGACCTGGCTCTGAGAAAGAAGGACTGTAGCCATCTGGAAGAATGGTTTGCCGCCCACCCCCCACCCCCAGTGCTGAGCCTCTGAAGCACCTCACAGCCCAGCTCGAAAGCCACCAAGGGTCTCTAGAAGCCAGTCAGGGAGATAACCAGGGTGGACAGACAGCGGAGGTGCAGTGAGACTCTGCCCCGCTCTCCTCTTCTAGGCCACCAGCCTCTGGCATCCCTGGGTGCCTCAGAAGTTTCTGGTGAGGCTGCTGTCAGTTTCTCAGCTTGGTTTGCGTAGGAAATGACAGGATCCTTTACTGAACCTGGAGCTCACTGATTTGGACTCTCCCATCATAATCTAGTATGCCTCACCCTCACCCTCACCCTCCTCACCCTCACCCTCACCCTCCTCACCCTCACCCTCACCCTCACCCCCCTCCACACCCAACTCTGCATTCACACACTGCTATACCCAACTTTTCTGTGAGTGTTGGGATCAAGTTCGGGTCCCCAAGTTTGCACAGCAAACCCTTCAAGCCATTACCCTGGGCCCTGTATGGTTTTTAATGATCACTGAGGCTCAAGCAGAAGAAAAGAGACTCTTGATTAAATTCTTCATTCAGTCTGGTGACCATGGGCTCCCTTTCTGCTGCATGGGAGTTTCAGCTCACTGGGGCACCACCCAGGGATCCCAGTGGTGTCCTCAGCAGTCCCTCACTGTCAGACCTGACTCTGGGATTCTCTTCTCTTTACCTCCTCCTTATTGAGAGATGGTGCAAGTCTTGGAGAGAGAGGAAAAAACCCCTATGGCTCTGGAAAAATGATGTGTGACGCTCTTCATATGGATCCGGTGATTAGCGGGTGCCCTGACTTCCTCCGCCATAACGTTGGGGGGTGCAGGCTGAACTCTCTAATTCTAGATAATTAAAGAGCAATCGAGCTCTCTCAAGCTGCTTGGGGAGTGAAGACTGCTGCCTTTAATGAGGCAGAGCCCTCCCCATTCTTCATACCAGGCCTCTGTCCTGCAAGCTGAGAGACAGCCAGGTCTCAGAGGCCACTGGATGTGTGTGCATACATATGCCTCTGTGCACACAGGACTTGCATGTGTGTACATGTAGGTCACACATATGCATATACACTTACACATGTGTGTATGGAAGTCACACCTGTGTGCATGTGTGTGCACATCTGTATGGAGGTCACACCATGCACATACATGTACACATGTGTGTATGGAGGTCACACCTGTGCACATGTGTGTATACGTGTATATATGGAGGTCACACCTGTGTGCATGTGTGTACACGTTTGTATATGGAGGTCACACCTTGCACATACATGTACATGTGTGTACATGTGTGTTGGAATGGGACCATCTACTGGAGTCACACCTGCTCTTGTCCCCCTGACCCCCCAGGAATGTCCACATGTTTGCTGCTGCCATTTCAGAGAAAAGTTAAGTCATGACTGTGCAGAGCAATCTCAAAGACAGCACAAAGTCCCTGCTCTAGCCTCAATTAACTTCCCTTGCCTCCCTGGTCCTGGGAGACTCCAGGACATCCACAGGCTCCCTGAGCTGTAGGTTTCAGCAATGACTAATGTTCCACAGGGCCACCAGGGCCACCAGGCTGCTGCTCCTCCTGGGGGATATGTAGGTGTGACTGGCATGTGTGACAGCAGACCCTGGAGTCTGCAGGGCCCTCCAGGCCTCCCTGGGAGAGCAGAGTGGAGGTTAATTGCAGGCAGAAAGGACCGGCAGATCTGGACCACACAGTGAATCTGACTCTGTTTCTGATAAACATCAGTGCCCTCTTACCGAGTGCCCCAGGTCTCTGCACTGACTCAGCTGCTCACAGTCAGTAGATGCAGAACAGCCAGTGAGAACAGACTCATGAGGAGGAGCTGAGCAGGACCTGGCTCTTGGACCAGAGATGCAGTCAATAGAGGCTATCCATCTTAATACACCGTTGGTTTTAAACATTTATTTACATATTTACAGTGTGTGTGTGTGTGTGTGTGTGTGTGTGTGTGTGTGTGTTACTCAAATGCATGAACATGCACACATGTTGTGGTGTCCTGGCGGGGTTCCAAGGACAACTTGTGGAAGTCAGCTCTCCTTCCACCATGTAGGTTCCCATGATCAAACTCAAGTTTTCAGACTTGACAGCAATCACCATTCCCTGATGAGCCATCTCGCTGGCCCAAACTCGAAGTTCTAAAGAACAAAACTTTTGATTAGAAGAAATCAGTTTGTCCGTTTTTCCAGAGTTCTAAACTTCTGTGTTCTCTTCCACGTGGCCGATCGTTCTCAAGCTTTCCAACTGTGGCGTTGTTTTCTGTCTGGCTTCTGCACACGCACTTAGGTCTATGACCATTTACAACCTGCATATAGGCTTACAGGCCGGAGTCTTTGTTCTTCTACATGAAGAGCTCGTGTCTTAGCACCAATAACTAACAAGGCTATGCCATCCCTTCATGGATTCCCGGTGCGTTTGTGGAGGGTGTGTACATTTCCATCTCTCTTCCCAAACTAGGCTCTGTTTGTTCATCTATCCAAGTGTACCTCTTCTCTTCACAGACTCAGGGCCCCACCCACGCCAGGCAAGCACTCCACCCTGAGCTGCCTCCAGTCCTCCTAGGAAGCTGTCTTCATGCCTCTGTAGCATCCCTCAGCCTACAGGCCAAGGGGACACTAGTGGGTTATACCAATAGTCCACTATGTCTACTCCAATAAAGCCTTTTGGGAGAGCAGAGTGAAGTCCCAGTGGGTAAGGTACTCACGGTGCAGGTGTGAAAGCCCAAGTTTGGATCCCTAGGACCCAGTTAAAATCCAGGCAGGAGTGGTGGAGACTGAGGAGTGGGTTCGAGGAGAGACTCCACCTTAGGATATAAGGTGGGCAGCGATGGAGGAAGATGCCATCCTCAGGCTGCCACAGGTACTAGCACACACATGTGCACACACACCACATACATGCATATACATGGGCACATGTAAGGCTCTGACGAGCCTTAGCTTATGGAGACCCCCTGAGTGAACAACACAGAGCTGGCTGGGGATCGATGCAAAAGCAAGAGGAATTTTATTGTTCCAGCATGCTGGGGTCATCCTGCATCCAAAAGGAGAAACGACCCAGGGCAGCTTGGTCAGCTGACCTTTATACAGTTTCCAGGGGTAGCATAGAGAAACAGCAACTAGGCACAATTTGATTGGCAGAACAGTGTGACTTTTAAACTGATGATTGGTCTTTAGGGAATGAGGTAGCAAGGAGTTCCCTTGTCTGTGGGTGGCCAATGGTCCATCCTGTGGAATGTGTCCCCACTCGCAGGTCAGTTCCCCACCCTTAACCCTACCCCTACCCCTGTGGTCTGAGGAATGTTAATCAGCCTCTCCTTTCTGGAGGAGCAAGTGTCCCATGACCTTTCCAAAGTTTGAGCTGACTTCTTCACAGACACCACTACACGCATATAAAAACACCCAGCCACAGGCACTAGCATCTAGCCCCATGCAGAGCCTGTATTTTGCTTCATTTGGAGGAGTCTAACCTGAGCTAGATTTGTCTGAGACTAGCTGCTATCGAACCTCTTAGTCTGAGCTTCTATAACACAAATATCACAGAGTGGCTGAATCAGTAAATACATCTTTTATACTCCTAGAGGCTGGGAACCCCAGCTCAGGGAGGGGATGGTTTTATCCTCAGGAGAAGTTGGCTGGCTTTCCTTAGCCTCATCTGAAAGAGAGGGGTATAAAAACTTCTGGGGCCTCAGCGGTCTGGGGTCTCACTCACAGGGCTCCTCTCTTGTATCCTAGTCATCTCCCAGACACCACACTTCCTAATGTAGAGTGAAAAATTATAAAGACCATTTTATAAAATATATACAGGCTCACTAGTTCCAGGAAGGCGGAACTGAATGTAGGATTTCGGGCCTTCACTGCCCCGATACATTCCTCAAGCCTCAGGGAAGAAAATCCACCTGTGGGTGGGGTAGGCCCAAAGCAGGAAGACAGATTCCTGGCCACAAAGAAAAGTAAAAAGGCATGCCCAGACAAGTCCTAACTAGCCATCCTGCCGCCTCTGCAAGTTGCTGATATTTGAAATAACCAATCATGTGTAACCACGCGGAAATTCCTTCCTTTCCCTACCCCCTACTATAAAAGGTTCCTTAGCCCACCACGCGGGGTCAAACTGTACTCGTGCACGAGTGTGCAGTTTGAACGCTGGCTGCCAGCTCTCTTCCCTAATAAACCTCTGCTAATTGCATCCAGGTACGGTGTCTTGGAGTTTGTGGGTGTTCGAGACTTCCCGAGACTTGAGTAAGGGTCTCCCGAATTTGGGAGTCTTCACCTAACACTTCCACACTGAGTCCAGGCTTAACACGAAGACTTAGAGTGACACAACCCTAAGCCTGTCACAACCTGCGTGCCCTTACTCCAACAGAGGCTGTGATGGCTGACTGTTACTTGGGTCACTATTAGAATGGGCACCCTTGTTAGAGCCAGGCATTGTGTTAGAACCAGGAATGGTGTAGAACCAGCACCTTTTGAGACTGGAGCTCAGGCAGCTAAGATCATGTGGTGGCCTCAAACTCCCCAGGCAGCTGAATATGGCCTTGACTTTCTTCTTCGCCTGCCTCTACCTCCCAAGGGCTGGGATGGATTGGAACCCAGGGCTTCCTGCATTCTAGGCAAACCCTCTACCAACTGAGTGTCTTACACCTGAGCTGTATGCACATTCTTAATCCCTCAGGGTTTTGTAAATAAAGACATTGAGAGTTACAGTGTACTAACCCAGGATCACGGTTCTGAGTCAAGGCTGGGCAGCCATTTAATTCTATGCATTGCAACAATGTGTATGCAGACAATATGTGGGAGGGGCCACAGAGGGATGTGAGTCCAGGTGCAGTGGGTGTGGCTCCACCCCCCCACCCCCGCCAGTTCCCAACCACGACGGCAAAGGCAAGATGTTGCATGGGGCAGAATCAGGGCTTGGGCATCTGGCCCCATGCAGAGCTTGTATTTTGGTTCATTTGCTCCAACTTTCACACTCTTTCTAACATTTTCGAAGCCCTCCTGCTTCTGTCCTTCTGTCCTGCCTGTCCTCACCACTCAGCTCTGAACATCAGTGCCATAGTTCAGCTAAGACTCCATTCCTCTCCTGGACAAGGATTTAAACCAAAACCTTGAGTTTCCTGCAGCCACTTCCCACCTTCCTGACAATAGCAGACATCACTAATCAATCACAGCACCCTAACTGTTCAAGCATCCCAAGCCTTCCTGATCTTTCTCAATAAAGGATGGCCTCTGGCAGTCTGGGAGCAGTATGAGGAATGAACTCTGTTTTCCATCCTGGCTTTTATCTTTCCTTGTATTTTGTTATGCTCAGTCCCACTCTGGGTTGATGTCTAGGCAAGTACTGCCTGTGTTTTATGCATGCATCCATCTCTGAGGGACACTCCTCTCAGAGCAGGTCCTGAGCACACCATGCCTTCACAGTCTGTGCCTGCCATCCCAGCACCTCGTGTGTGCAAACACACACACACACACACACACACACACACACACACACAGAGAGAGAGAGAGAGAGAGAGAGAGAGAGAGAGAGAGAGAGAAGAGAGAGAGCACCCAGAGTCTCCTGCTGGCTTGCTGTCATTCAAGTTCCAGGCTGAGCAGGTTAGCTGGTCCCAAGGCCACCAGCTGAGCTTGAAACTCAGACTTGGAACTTGCTGGTCTGTCTTGCTTCTCTATCCTACCCTTCAACCCCCACCCTCACCTTGTACGGCTCACATCACACCACCATTTAGAATGGGTTTTAGCCACATCTGTCTACACTCCTATCCCACTCTGAGATCCCAGCTTTTTGGCCTTTGTTTTGTTCTGCCCCATCTCCAGCACCTCCAGCAGTGCCTGGCACTTAGTAGGGAAGTGGAATTTCTTGCCCTGCAGAAAATCCTCCCGGGTCTCCTCTCTCCTGTCTCAGCTTCCCCCAGGGGCTGATTGGTACTTACGAGCTCTGATTGGCAGGTGCATATGGCTTGGATAAATAGGAATGGGGAATCGCGTTCACACTTGGTTAATATGTTCAGTCTTGTTGACAATTGAATGGAGCTGGGGAGGTGTCAGGAAGATAGAGGAGTCTTGGGCTCAGGGATGGGAGAACAGCCAGGCCTGGGCCTCGGGTTTCTCCTGGGGCCCCTCATAGTGAGCAAGGGCCCTTCAGTGCAGGTTTTCTCTCCTTCCTCATCATAGTCTGCAACACAGAGACTTTGCCTCTGCCCTGAGCATTTCCAGAGATATTGTAAGGTCACTGTGCAAAGCCTTAGAGCAATGGTTCCCAACTGTCCTGATGCCACAACCCTTTAATACAGTTTGTCATAGTGTGGTGACCTCCACAATAAAGCTACTTTGATTTCATTGTTACCTCATAATTGTGATTTTACTACTGTTATGGATGACAGTGTAAATGTCTGATATTCGATCCATTTGTCAGGGTCATTCCACCCCCAAAGAGGTTGAGACCCACAGGTAGAGAACCACTGCCTTGAGGCTCAGTTCTCTCTGTAAGGGTCCATGATTCACTGAAGAATGATACTCCAGACTCAAATAGTATGTAAAAGCAAAGAGTGTTTTATTCTGCAGAAGTCCAGCATGCTGGGGTATCCCATTCCAAGATGGAGAGATAACCAAGTGAGCTCACTGGCCTGATTTAAAGCACATTAGAGGAATTCTGAGGACCTTTATCTTGCTCCATCTCTAGGGACATTCCAGAACTATTGCAGGGCATAGGGCTGGAAACTGTTGGGGGGGGGCCTGGAAACTCTTGAGGGGCTGGAAACTGTTGCTGACCCATTGCCCTTGCCTCAGGCCAGGTGGCAGGGCAGCTTTTGATGGCAGGGCAGTTTCTGACTAGCTGCCTAAAGCTTGGGGGCGTTTTCCTAGTAATTGACTTGCCTGGGCTTGCCTGGACTTGCCCAGTTCTTAGGCCTAGTCTCCTGAATTGCCAATTTGAAGCCTGTTATGGAGTCAGCCTAGCCTTCTCACCTTAAAGGTAATAACAGCAAGATGGCTCTGTGAGTAAAGTTGCTTACTCCCAGCCAAGCCTGATGACCTGAATTCTCCTGGCTAGGTCTCATAGTCTGCATCCCGCATGGTGGAATTGTAAGACCCCCACGAAGGGAGGATCTCCCTCAAGCTTCAGGAATTTGTAGCCACCCAATAACTCACAAGACACCATTCTTGATGTAAACAGCAAGAGGTATATTTCGAGATCAGTCGACTGATGGTCAATTCATAACCCACGTAGGAGCAGAGGAATTGACAGTTCAGCCTGGTGAGAGGAGATCTTATATAGAGGAAAACCACAAACCAAGGGGGGTGAGGGGGTAACTAAGGAAACATAACATAAAAATAGTGAAAAGTCTCCAAAAAAAGTCCCAACCCGTAATTTAGTCAGAGTCATGCTGAAACATCTTGCACACTCATCTTTCGCAAGAAGGTAACCTTGTCCAATCATCTGTGTTTTGGGCCTTCCCCACCCACAGGTGGGTTCTCTTCCCTGAGGTCTAAGGAATGTTAATCAGCTCCTCCTTTCCTCTCCTGAATGTTAATCCAGCAAGTGTCCTCTGACTCAGGGATAATGTACTCCTCTGGGAATGTAGAATGTATCCTGGGGCAGTGAAGGCCTAAAATCTTACATTTAGTTCTGCTTTCTTGATGGAACTAGTACTTTTCATAAGTTTTCTATACCTTTCATTTATTTTCGTAAGTTTTCTATACCTTTCAGAATAAGAGAAACAACACTCAAAAGTTGTTCTCTGACCTCCGTGTGTGCACCATGGCACATGTGTGCACACAATAAAACTTAAAACACAATAAAAATAAAAGACACAATGAAAAATTTTAATTTTTGAAATTTAATGAAAAACATTAAAATCCACGTACTGTGCGAAGTTCCTTATTTGGCTCAGCCTGTACAGATGAAATACATCCTACAAACACTCTCAGAATACGGGCTAGAGAGTTGGCTCAGTGCTTCCAGGGGACCTGAGTTTAGTTTCCAGGACTCACATCACTTTGGTATAACTGAAGACCCCCAAACTCGGGAGACCCTTACTCAAGTCTCAGGAAGTCACAACCACCCAAAAATCGCAAGACACCGTACCTGGATGCAATCAGCAGAGGTTTATTAGGGAGAGTTGGCCAGCCAAGGTCAATTTGTTTGCTCATGTAAGAGCTGAATTGACAAAAGACCAGCAAGCTGAGGGGCTTTTTAAAGGGGAAAACCACAAACCAGAGGAGTCAGGAGGGAGTGAGGAGTCATCAAGGATACATAACATAAAAATAGCGGAACATTCCAGAGGAACCCAACCTAAATGATTCAGGGTCATGTGGAAAACACTCTGTATACTCATTCTTCTCAAAAATGTGGTTTTGCCATGTCACTTGCTCAACTATTTCTCAGTTGTTACCCTGTCACTTGCCCTGTCATCGTGGCTACTAGCTTCCCAGCCCCACCTAGATGACTTGCATCTTTTTTGTCAGGAATGTGTCTTCCTGCTTTGGGCCTTCCTCACCCACAGGTGGGTTCTCTTCCCTGAGGTCTAAGGAATGTTAATCTAGCAAGTGTCCTCTGACTCAGGGATAATGTACCCCTCCGGGAATGTGGAATGTATCCCAGGGGCAGTGAAGGCCCAAAATCTTACATTCAGTTCTGCTTCCTTGAACTAGTGAACCTGCATTCTTTTGCTCAGGTCTAGGGGTCATAAAAACTTTCTATATTTTTCATGCCCTTTAAAGAAAAACCTGTATATATATTTTATAAAATGATCTTTATAATTTTTCACTCTACATAACCAGGCCTGAGTTCAAATGCTGCTCTGTCCCCCACAGGCCCTTGGCTCTGGGAAGGTCACCACCTCTTCTGTTTTCTTCTCTGTTGGGTAACAGTACCATGGTTGTCATGAGGACAAAATGACAAATGCAGGCTCAACACTGGCCCATGTCTATGGGGTTCTAGTCTCTGCTTTCCCTTTGAAAACTAGAACATGGGGGACGGCAGTGATGGAGAGATGTCTCAGAGGTTAAGAGCACTGAATGTTCTTCTAGAGGACCCAAGTTCAATTCCCAGCCCCTACATGGCACCTTACAACTGTCTGTAAGTCCAGTTCCAGGGCTTCTGACACCCTCATACAGACATACATGCAGACAAAACACCAATAAAAACAAAATAAAAATTATATTTAAAAAAAGAAAAAATAGAAAATGGTAAAGGTCCCATATTCTGCTTGTTGCCTGTCATGTGGGCCCAGGGCCCTTGGTGTTGTTTGTATCTTAGGAGAGTAAGAATTTGCATGACAACAGCTGGCCCTGCTGCATTAAGCTGGAAACAGTCCTGTTGCAGCTTGTCACACAAGGCTGCTTCTGTGGTCGCTGGCACAGACAGCCCAGGGCTTCAGGTCTCTTGCCAAACAAGCAGTACCTCAGTGGAGGACATCTTTGTTCCCTGTCTCCCGGGACCTGCACGGGGACTGGGAAAGCTGGTTCTTTCTCCCTTTGGAAAAAGACACAGTGGGCCCTGGAGAATTCTCAATGTCTCGTCTTCATCAAGAAGCCCCTTCTGTAGGAAGCAGACTGTGGCTCCCGTGACTCTGTAGCATCTCAACTCCATGTGTCCCTATGTCTTGTAGCAGTCTGCAAATGTGAGCCTGCCAGCTCAGGCTGCTGAATGCCTTTCAGTATTGGAGAGCCCTTGTCCACTTGGAGGTGGTATCCGGGACACCTGCTGGGTGAGAGACACTTACGTGTGAGTGTCTAGGCTGGCCTTTGAGATGCATGCAACCTGAGGTACCTGTCCTGGGTCACTTCAGCCAGAACTTTGATTTCCACTTCTATGTGCCAATCTCTACACCATCCGCAGGCTTCATCCTGCTCACTCTGACAGGATTCCTCCTCCTGCCTGCTCAGGGTTTTCACGACCATTTTCCTACCTCTGTCCCCTTGATCACTACAACCCTCAGGGCCAGGGATACAATACTTGGGGGTACCAGAGAAAGCGCCCCCACAAGTTCAGGGACTGAGTTAGTCAGCTTTCCTATTCTCTAACGAGTATCTGAGATGAATTTGGAGAGAAAGCTCAGTAGGTTAAGTTCTTTCTGAGTAAGCATGAGGACCTGTGTTTGATCCCAATATCCATGTAAACAGAGCAGGAAGGCCTGGGGTTTGTGGATGCTGGGAAGCAGACACAGCAGGATTCCTGGGGTTCACTGGTCAGCCAGCCTCACTTACTTACTGAGAAACCAAACCAACCAAACAAACAAATGCAACAGTGCGGGAGAAGCAACACCTGAGGCTGGCCTCTGGCCTCTCAGTGCACACTCACACATATGCACATACACTCATACACACATGTGCACCCATGCAAACATACCAGGAGGACCACAACATTTGCTCTTTTCTATCTTTACCAGTCTAGCCTGACAACCCTGGCTCACCAGGACTTCAGGAACCCTCATCCCAGCACAGTCACGTCATCTCCCACCTGACCATCGCACCTGATCTGCTCACATCGGTGACTTCTCTGTCACTGTGGAACCGTGACTATCCAAGTCCTGGATGACAGCGCCTGTGCTGCCATTTGGCTGCTTGGTCTGCAGAGCCCGATGAAGGTGTATTAGCCTGAGAGAGGAGGGGAGCCTGGATTGTGGGTAGGATCTACTGTCTGACAAGGGTATCTTTGAAGTGGATGCAGGCATGGGCCTGTGCATAGGAAGCGCAAAATCCAGGTTTGGGGAGGGAAGCACAGTTAGATTGGCTCCTGGCAGAAGATTCTGGTGGAGGGTGGGAGGAAAGGGAAGATAGGGCTATTGGCGCCCTCAGCTTTCAGAGCCGTGGGAGCAGAGCATGTCTATGGACGCTTATTGGCTGAGAGGGAAAAATTCCCCTCTGACTCTCACCACTTCCTCTGGGCCCACATCTCCCACTCTGATTACATGACTTCTCAGGCCTGCCTGCAACTCCGTCCCAGGGCTGCAGCTCCACAGTTTCCCCATGGCGTGTGCGTGCGTGCATGCATGCATGCATGCATGCGAGCGCGCATGCGTGCTTGCGGTCATGCATGTACAGAATGGAAGAGCTTGCCCAGATACTCATTGCTGCTGCTACATAAACACTTCAGATAAACTGGGAAGTAAGACTCCCAAAGGGGACAATGAGGTACAACTGGAGGAGCAGAGAGGGGATCCAGGACAGAGGAAAGCCATTGAAAGACATGTGGTGGCCATGTGAAGTTCCAGAAGTTTCTTGCTACACAGGAGCCTTGAAGGAAGATGTTGGATGCAAAAGAAAGCAGAGAGCGGACTTTTTGTGCTGCCTCCAGCAACAGGCAAACAGGCCGCTTGCATGTCACAGCCTTGGCTGTGTGCCGAGGGAGGAGATGGTATTTCTGAGGCCTCCCAGCTCGGGGTTAGTGGTGTGGGATTCCCACAGAGGTGAGGGAGACGGATGCCTGCATCCACTTGTCTGTTTGGTGCTTACGTGTGAGAGTCACCTCTGCTCAACATGAGTGAGAATGGACATGGAAGGCTGTGATGGAAGCATGCTGCTTTGCTTTCTCATGTTCACGTGTACATCTGTGTCAGTCTGCACATGGGAGCAGACATCACTTCCAGCTTCATTTTAGTAGGCATGGTGTTGGGTCTTACTTTTCTGTCGCTGTGATGAAACACCAGGTCCAGGGCAACTTATAGAAGACAGAGTTTATTTGGGTTTGTGCTGTGGATCCAGGGTGAGAGCTCATGTTGGAGCAGAAGCATTGGAACAAAGGGTGGGCGTGGCACCGGAGCAGCAAGCCGGCTGAGGCTTCAGGTCATGAAACACAAGCATGAGGCAAAGACAGCAAAGTGGGTGAAGCTTTTTGCTCTTAGAGTCCACTTCCAGTGACACACTTCTACAACAAAGCCAGTCCTCCTAAACCTTCCCACACAGTATCACTAACAGGGGACCAAGTATTCAAATGTCTAAGAAATTTTCTGGTTGTGAGCCACCATGTGGTTGCTGGGAATTGAACTCAGGACCTCTGGAAGAGCAGCCAGTGCTCTTAACCGCTGAGCCATCTCTCCAGCCCTATTCTGGACACTCTTTGCTGATCCTCCTTGGGCTTTGCTGACGCTGGTCTTCGCTGATGATGCTCTGGCATTGGCTCACTTTGCCTTCTTTACTGATCGTGATTTCATAGAGAGAAACGCATCAAAGAACTTTCTCCCGATATTCCAGTGGCTTCTTGCCATTGACCCGGGCTGATTTGCTGAGCCTCTCTGTTTCTTTTAGATTGCACTGCTGTTGCTGAGTCACGAATGGTGGTTGTAAGTGGCTCAAGCTACTGCTGCTGATTCATGTAAACCGAACTGCTAATATCTTGACAATGAAGATTGGAATCGCCCCAAAGAACTAATTCTAAACAGGTCCACACCCCCCTTTGCCCTATTAACCTTTCCTTCCCACTACCTCTGGTGGGTGATAGGCTAAAAGGAAGGTTAAAGCAATTAAGATCACTTATTAAAACAGGTTTTGAAAGATCTAAACCTATAACCACAAGTGTCAATTTTGTCGGCTCCTTGCTGGCAGGTCCAGGTGAGAGGAGAGAGATTCTGTTCTCTCAGGGGCTGAGCCGGATGGTGAATGTCGACAGCCCAAAAGAAACACACCAGGCAGGGAGTCTTGTTGAAGCAGGAACTCAGCTTTAATGTGTCAGCCTCTTGCTTGTATAAACTCAGAGCATAGGAAGGAGGAGTTTTGTCAGGGTGAGATGACACAGGAGGCAGGAAAGGGTGATGGAGGTTATGGGGTGGCTGACAGGGCCAATGGCAAAGTTTTACATCAGCAACATCAGGGCAGAGACAAGGCCAAACAGGTCTTGCTGAGTCACCCCAATACAGAAGTAACTGAGACAGATCTCAAAACTCGAGCCAGGCTCAGGTTTGTCCTCAAGGCCCAAACCAGGGCTGAGATGGGACCCAACAAATTTGACTGAATTGAGAAATGTACTTCCACAGACAATTGGCAGGAGGGATGGTGGCTGGGGGATGAGGGAGACACATCCTGAGTGTGGATGACGCCATCCAACAGGCTTGCAGGCTAGTAAAGGAAGGTGCAGAAGGAAGAAAGGAGCTTATGCACGTGCAAGACACACACATACACACACACACACACACACACACACACACACACACCATGTATCTGTAGCTGCTGTCATCAACCACTGACGTCAGACTCCAGCTTCCCTTTCAACATGGCAACTCTCTGAGGTGCTCCCAGACCTTCCAACACCCAACAGAACCACTGAGCATCCCTCCCCTTCTCCCCCTTCCCTCTCCCCTCCCCACTTTCTCTCTCTCATCAGAGTATAGTCTCTCCTTTATCACTCTTGATTCTTCTCATTCATGGAGTCACACAACCAACACTTCCAGCCCGCCCCCCCCCCACACACACACCTTGGAAGCCCTGTCTTTCTGTTCTTATGAAACCACTTATACCACCACAAGCCTCCATTCTCACCACATTGTCTAACCCCAATCACCTGCCAAAGGCTACCCACTCTTGCAGATGCCATCACCACGTGGTTTTGAGGAACAGATCCCCGACATATGAAAGTCTGGCAACACATCAGAACGCAGCAGGGAGGGAGACATCAGCCCTGAAGCCCTGGCCTTAGCTCACCAACGGCCCTGACCTGCTCCTGTCCATCCAGAGTCACATCTATGGGGACCAAAAACCAAGAGAGTTGATCCTCTGA
Source organism: Rhabdomys pumilio (assembly GCA_030674055.1). Lineage (NCBI taxonomy): Eukaryota > Metazoa > Chordata > Mammalia > Rodentia > Muridae > Rhabdomys > Rhabdomys pumilio. The sequence continues at coordinate 4,421,799 of JANHMN010000002.1, read as the reverse complement.
TGTTCCTGGGGCAGGCGACAGAGAGTTGGTCCCTTCATTTTCTGAGACAGGAGGGGGCTTCCTGAGTTTCACCCCAGTGGGAAGGGGAGATGCCCCAGAAGAAAATGGGTCCCTGTGCCTGGGTTCTGAACACCCTCTTGCCCTTGCATAGGGTATCCAGTCTGAGCAAGCAGATGGGGCTGTGAACACAGAATCCTGTAACTTTCATTTTTTCAAAGCCTATTTTTAACGATGGTTCTTAAATTCTTTAACCTCCCTTCTAGCCCACCACCCACCAGAGGTAGTAGAAAAGAAAGGATACGGGGAAGTGGGCCTGTTTGGAAAAGGTTCTTTGCAGTAAATCCCATCTGTGTTGTCAGGAAATCAACAGTTCAGTTCACAGTTAGCAGCCGCAGCTCAGTCCACTCGAAAACACTTCATGGATATACGAGTAGTCCAGTTTGGTAGTGCTGGGATAGCAGCAGAGGTGGCGTGACCTAGCAGGAACAGCCAGGCCTCAGCTAAATCAGCACAAGTCAGCAGGAAGGACCAGGAGGGACTCCAGGAAAAGTTCTCGGCTGTGTGTCTCTCAGTGAAGCAAAGATCAGCGAAGACACCAGACCAACAAGCGTTGTCGAGCTAGCTCTATAAACAAGCCTCAAGCTCAACCTAGCCAAGCAAAGCCAAGCAAGCGCCTATCACTGTCCATCAAGACCTGTCTACGCTTCCTCAAACATCACGTGTCTTCCACGGGTCTTGCCTTAGCCAGTGTGTCTGTCTCAGCTGACATCACTCTGCCAATCAGCCCGAGTCTGAGGAAGCAGCAAGAAGCCAAAGCGCACCACCAGATTTTTTGGTGCCTTTCTCTCTATGGAGTTCTGACAAATGAAACTCAACTATGCAATGTGATGCAGACCAATACGTGTGTTGTTAGTGAAGAATCCTTCATCACATGTCCTTTCACGTGCTTGCTTCAGCAGAACATCCTCTCACCTGTGTCTGCTTCAGCTAAACGTTCTTTTATGTGTTTGCCCCAGCAAAACACCATCTGACACAACTGATTTTCCAAAGAACCCTTAAGTTTCTACTTCAGAACCCAGTGGGCTGTCGAGTTTTGGGTGAAGAAAGCTATGGAACTAATGGAGCAGGCCCTTCCCAGCCCCAACCCCACAGCTTCTGCATGACGTGCGTGTGTGTGTGTGTGTGTGTGTGTGTGTGTGTGTGTGTGTGTGTGCGCGCAAATGTGTGTGCTCAGAAAACTGTGCAGCTGAGATGGAACTCAGGGAGAGGTCCTGGTGTGAACTGACTGCTGCTTTGGGGAAACTGCTCCAAGAAGATGATGCATCACTTCTAACCCGGGGAGCAAGGCCGTGTGCAGAGTATTGCTCTCTCTTCACACTGCTTCTGAGCAGGACCATGAGGCGGCACCATGATCGCTAGCCTATCACAGGCCATTTCCTGGGCTTTTGATCAACCTCAGTGGGGAAACCTCCAGGATACAGGAAAGGGCATCCAAACTCCCAGTTCTGTAGTCAGCTCTCATTTCGATCAAGAGGCCCCACGTTCATAGATTTAGATTCTTGGGGGCTGTGGTTTCTTCTTTTTTAAATATTGAGCTGCTGCATGGCCTCTTTGAGGCCCCAGGAGTCTGAACAGAGAGGGTTTCCAAATGGGTGGAGAGAAAGCGCCTGTGCCAAGCCCTAGGGACCTGGCTTTGGGACGGCTGGTCTGCCATGTTCATCCCTGGGTGGCTGTGAGCCAGGTATCTTCTGGCCAAGAAAGCCTCTGCCCTGAGCATCATTCTGGCTCTAAGCCAGACCTAGAGCCCCTCCCAGACCCTTTTTGATGGCTAACACTAGAGACTGGGTCAGGGAGTAGGCAGACCCCTCTTTGAGTTTTCTTGGTCATCCTCTCAGGACACTCAGCCTCTGTCCCTCACTACATTGCAGATGGGGGACCTCCTCAAACCTCGAGGGATCCAGAGCCTTTTATTCCAGGGGTGCTGAGGGTGGAGGCATTTCCAGCTGCCCTCACTCCCTGGGCCCATCTTCTCCTGTTGTTCTTGCTGTGTTGATTTGCATGCCATTTTGCTTGTGGTCTCCATGGCAACCACCACCAAATGGCCTAGGGATAATGGAGGGGCTCTGGGTAGGGAGGGGGAAGCCTCATGAGTGGTTTTGACTTCAAAAAAAAAAAAAAAATGAAAACAGTGATTCTGCAGCGTGCCTGGCAGAGTGGCAGCCCTTCCCCCGCCTGCAATCCCTCGGTGCCCCTCACCCAAGGCTTCTTTCTAACTTGTGAGGGGGAGGGAGGCAGTATCCTGGAACAGGAGCCCTTGCATCTGCCTTCAGAACAATAGGAAGAATCAGGGAAAGCAGCAGAGTCCAGAGGAGGGAACCCTTTGGGGACCAGCACCTTCTGGAACCACCTGCATCTTCCAGAACAAGTCTCCAGCCAGTAGCTCTCCTGCTCCGGCCATCTTTGCTCTCCCTCTTGCCAGGTCCCTCTACCCTTCCCAAATCTCCTCTCTACGAGGAAAGAGAGAAAAATAGAAGCATGACTTCATGTCTCGGAGCCTGGCTCCTGGGTGGAGGATCTAGAGGAGTCTAATTGTTCACATATGTCCAGTTCTGGCCGTTCACAAAATGTGAGCTCCAGCCTTGAAAGGCTGGGGAGCTAGGATGGGGATTACTGGGCTTCAAGATGAACAGACTACAGCTCAGGGCAGTGAACGCAGCACACAGAGGGGGACCCAGGCCAGCTCTATAGAGGGTTCGAAATCCAGCCCCTGATTTATGTTCTGTGCATCTAAGCGGACCGAGCTTTCTTCTCTCCATCCATCCCGTGTGTTTCTCAGCTCTGTTCTCTCCTGCTCCCAAGGCCCTGTGGATGCTGGAGGTGAGCTCCTACCTCCCTCCGACTCCATAGCACTTGGCCCTGTTGCTGCCTGGGACCAGTCACTGGCCTGATGTCATCTCCTTGCTCTCTGAGTCGCTCTGCTCCTCCATCTCTCTTCTCTCCTTTCTGCAGGTGCATCCTAGAAACATCCGGATTATCCAATAAACATGTTTACAACAAGAGACCACATCTGCCCCAGACAACAGGAAGCCCCACAGGACAACTGACCCATGAGAGTCAAAAAGAACAGTGGGAGCTGAGGCTACCCCCTCCCCCAACATAGGAGCAGTCATCTCTTGGAACTAGATTTGTCACCTTAGGTGACAACTGAGGACCCCCTCAGAGTCACTTCACAGATGCTGTCCTGAGATAATGATAAAACAGAACCCCAGTTATACACAATGACTCTTTGTTCCCCTATCCCATAAAACCTTAAAGGTCCTGTCAGACCCCAAGACCGATCTGGAGTCATGGAAAGTTTTCTACCTGCCTTCCCCAGGGGGGCCACACACAGTGAAGCACCCCATGTCCTTCTGCTGCTTGGCTCTGTGGTGGGTGTACGGGGGCAGGTGGCTGAGTCTCATCTGTTTGGACTTTGGGGAGCAGAGGCTAACAGTAAGCTCTGGTAACAACCAACCACACACGACAAGGGCAGCACACTGCCCGTCGTAAGACAGAAGGAGCCACAACAAACTGGATGAGCACACACTGCCATTTCTTCATGAGAGGAGAAACTGGAGTGCAAGAGAATCCAAGCAGGATTCAACCCCCAGCACCACATGAACTGGCCATAAAGTAATCATGGCCATGGAGGCACATGTCTATATTCCTAGCACCGGCAAATAGAGGCAAGAGGATCAGAAGTTCAAAGCTATCCTCTGCTACAATCAAGATCAAGGCTAGCCTGGAATACATGATGAATCTCTGTCACAAAAATGAATTAATAACAAATAGAATCCTGAGAAATACACGAGGCAGAGAGGAAGGGAGGGACAGAGCAGGTGGGACAAACAGGAAGAACAAGGCAAGGTGGCAGACATGAGCCCCAGCCCAGAGACAGCCCAATAAACATAAATGGTCAAAACCCTCCAGCTGAAAACCAGAGATCAGGAGCTGGGGGGAGGGGTATGGCTCAGTGGGTAAAGTGCTTGTTGTTCAAGCTTGAGGACCAGGGTTCAGTTCCCAGAACCTACAAACTTACCAGATAAGAATAATGGCCCGCCCAGAGATCCTGGAGTAAACCGGTAAGGCAGCCTGTTCAAAACAATGAGCTACGGATTCAAGTGAGAGTCTCTGCTGCAGTGTATAAGGTTGAGGGAGATGGAGGAAGACTGCAGCATCATCAGCCTTGGGTTTCCGGCACTCACAAGCACACTGACACATGCACAAACACACACATACACACACACACACACACACACACGCATGCACACTGCACACATAGATACACAACAATAAAATAAATTTATTTTAAAAAGTAAAGGCAGAGAGTCAACCAAAAGGGACCGGGATTGGCCTGCAGGGAGGCAGAGGGAGAGGAAGAGAGAGAAGCAGGGGCTGCGGTTGAGTGGCAGATGGGGCAAATTTAAAATTCCAAGCCGGTTTCTGCAGCTGAGCCTTGACGAGGACCCAAACAACATTCACGATTTTTTCTCAGGAACCATTATCATGATAGAGAAGATAGGACCCAGAAAGTGTGGCCTTGAAACAGGAAACATTCCAGATATTCAAGAACATTGAAGAAAGATTTTTCTAAAGATGCATTTGGAATCTAGCTTGGCCAGTGTTTTCCTCTGGTTTTCCTAGCGTCCTCTGCTCGCTGCAACACAGCGAATTTGGCATTGATCCTACGCACAGCTGTGCTCCAAGCTCCCTGTTAATGCAAGTTTTACTCAGCTGAGCAACCCCAGGGCATGGGACAGCAGCTACCATGCTCCCAGAGAGGCTTCATAATGTCCCTTGATTGACACTCTTAATGTAAGTGTGCACACGTGCGCGTGTTTCTTTGCCCAGGGCTCACTACGAATGATATATGGGGATTTGGGTGGCAGTTGAAACAACTGAAAAAAAAATGGTTGTGATAATCAAAGCAGTGAGTTCTGTGTGCACACGTGTGTGTTTCTGTATGCACATGTGTACACACATGTATATTCCCATGTGTGTTCACCAGTGTATGTTCATGTGTACACATGTGTATCTTCATGTATGTACATGTGCACACATGTATGTTGTTCCCATGTGTGTTCACGGGTGTAGGTGTGTGTGTGTGTTTGAATGTGGGTGAAACTCAGAAGACAACCTTGGCTGTCATTGCTCGGGTGCTGTCACCTTCCTTGTTGAAAGAGGGTCTCTTGTTGGCCTGAAACCCAATGAGCAGGCTGGATGGCCAGTGAGCCCAGGAGTCTGCCTGTCCCCCTCTCCCCAGCATTGGGATTAGAAGCGTGGACCACGGTATCTGGCTTTTATGTGTATTCTGTGGATTGAGCTCAGGTCCTCATGTTTGCTGGGCAAGTGCGTTGCTGGCTGAGCCATTGCCACAGGCCCAAGAATTTTTCATGAAGCAGATAGGCTGCTGAGCTGTGGGGCTTCTGAGCTACACACACACACACACACACACACACACACACACACCCATGAACACACATGGGAACATACATGTGTGCACACGTGCATACATAAACACACAGATGTGCACACAGAGCCCGCTGAGTTAAAGCTCTGGACAGCAGTGTGCTTTAACAAAGGTGACACCAGGGGCCAGGGAGTAGTTGAAGGTACTTGCTACCAAGCCTAATGACCTGGCTTTGATTCCTAGACCAATATGGCAGAAACAATCGACTCCCATAGTTGTTCTCAGACGTCCACACGTGCTACGGCACACTCGTATCCCCCCAACATACAAATAAACATAAAAATAGTATTTTTAATATAGGTGCTGGGGAAGGGATGGTTTAGAGATTAAGAACACTTGCTGCTCTTCCAGAGAACCCGAGTTTGGTTCCCAGCATCCAAATTGTAGCTAACAAACATCTGTAACTCCAGTTCTGCGGGATCTGATGTCCTCTTCTGGTCTCCACAAGAAACAGGTTCACACCTGATACACAGACATACATTCAGGCAAAGTACTCATACACACAAAATATATAAATTCTTTTAAAAATTAATTAATTAATCTTCAAAAACATCAGTGATAGCCCCTCCACCGGCATAGGCAGGAGCAGGAGCCCTGACCCCTGGGGCCACTGAGCGTTCAAGGAGGACCGTCCTGGTTGGTATAAAGGAAGAACTCAGATGGAACTTCTGCTTCCTCCCAGCTCCCCCATGTTAACCAGCTACGGTGTGGCTTGTGACTTCTGCACAGGAGCTGGGCTTTCCTCACAACCCCTGAGAGGTGGGCTTGGTCTCTTGCTGCAGGAGGCACCTGATAAAAGCCAGCAGTGGGGCCTCGTCCCGTCTGCCGATCTGGCAGGTGCAGATCCTCCCGGTGTGAGGCGACTTCCCAACAACCAGCTTTGCCCATCTCCCACCCAAACCCAGGGCGCGGCACGTGGCATCAGTCTCTTGGCACGGCCCACCTCTCTTGTTTGCCAGCTCCCCCGACCACCTCCCTTCTTCCTAATTAACTCCCCGGCAGCAAGTCTGTGTTCCTCTGCCCGGGCAATGAGCCAGCATCCTGGCATGCGCCTGCCTGCGGGCTGGAGATGAGCGCCCCCCACACCGCCTGGAACCACCCCCTCACTTCAGCAGCAGGGACTCTCTCAGACCTCAGGTCTGGGTGGCAGGGGTGCCCCTGGCTGGCCCCCGACTACAGATTTTCATGTTAGTTAGGAAGCACTGAGAAATTGCTGGATGGGTTCTGGCTCCTCCTCCAGCGAGGAAGGTGCTGGGGACTCTTCCACCATGGGCCGACTTGGCAATGAGCCCAAGAGGAGGAGCTGAGGGGGAGGAGGTGCTGAGGGAGAGGAGGAGCTGAAGGGGAGGAAGAGCTAAGGGGAAGGAGGGGTTCAGGGAGAGGAGGTGCGAGGTGGGGTGGGGGAGGGAGGAGCTGGGAGGAGGAGCTGGCGGGGAGGAAGAGCTGATGGCGAGGAGTGGAGGAAGGATTCGGATTCTCTTAGGCTTTATACAGAGACTAAAGCTAGGAGCGGGGAGAGCACTCGGTGGCCCAGTCCTTCCACCTGCTCAGCCTCAAGTTGCCTCTCTATGCACTAAAGAAAGGCAGACAGATCTTCCCTGGGCATGGGGAGAAATGTGAATTCCTGGGCCCAAGCTGCCATTGTAACCCTGAGATCTGGACAGCAGCCTGGGAATCTGCATGGCTCCCGCCACCTGGAACCTCTCAGCCAGCCACCAGTCACCAGACTGAGCCCCCTTCCACCTCCAGGTATACATAGGTCAAAAGGCCCAGAGACAAGAGAGGGACATGTGTAGACAGCCATTTAGAATATAAAAGAAAATTAACAGGGTGTCCCAAGTCACCTTGCATCTCACAATCGAGCAAGGGAGCTCTGAGGCAGAGGAGGAATCCTGGAGCCCCTCTTCATTCCCCAGCACCGGGGAGGAGGAGGGCTCTAGTCAGTTAAGAATTAGCCGGCAGCACAGCTGGAGTTCTGGGCTGGCCTTGCCTCCTTCCTTCCCCTCTGTCCCTCCGGCTCAGCCTGTCCCAAGACACCTCCCTGGGGTGACGAAGGAAAAGTCTACTCTGCAGGTGAGGGAAGCCCTCCTGCCAAGACCTTGCTGTCCTGGGCACATATATGAGATGCTCAGAAGGAACCGGGAAAACCCTGAGCTGAAAGCTTGTCCTGGCTCTCCAGTAGCTCCTGTCAACCTCCCTCCAGGCTTCTGGCTCCAGTACAGTGAGGTCAGACCCTGGAGTTGGTACATGAGCTCTAAGCTCCGCCATGCTGGGATCTGCTTCCCTGATGCCAGTGTTAACCCACTAGGCACAGCTCAGCCTCTGTCCCAGGCTTCCCAGAGAACAGAAGCTGGCTCGCTGAGCACCCACCACTGCCTTGTGCAGGCGAGACTCATCCATAATGACAGGAAAGACGTCTACCCATGCTGGAAGCCACCTGGGACCCCATAGCTTGCCGCATGCTCTGTCATAAAATATCTTGTCACCCCAGCAAGAATCATCTCTGACAAAATATTTCTGGATACAAAAACAAGAGGCCTATTGATTTTTTTTTTCACGAGGTCACACACCTTGTGGGTGGCCCTGTGTAGTGTCTCAGTTGTCATGGATTCTCTCCCTGAATGCTCACTGGGCCCAGAGTGGCTGCTGACTCAGTGGGCCCCCATCCTAGAGACGATTGCTCTGGAGCCAGCACCAGCATGGATATCCTAGTTTCTTTTGTGTTGCTGTGATAAAATACCCTAAATAAAAGCTTCTTGATGCGGGTGTGTATGTGTGTATGTCTCTCTCTCTCTCTCTCTTTCTCTCTCTCTTCCTCTCTCTCTCTCTCTCTCTCTCTCTCTCTCTCTGTGTGTGTGTGTGTGTGTGTGTGTGTGTGTGCACGCGCGTGCTTATTTTAGTGCATAATTCCAGGTTTTCATGCACCACTCTGGGGAAGTCACAGCAGTGGGACTTTAAGACAGATGGTCTCAGGTCGCATCCATAGTCAAGAGCAGAGAAAAACAAGCACATGCTTGATTATGCTTGGACTTCTCTCTGCTCTTATACAGTGCAAGACCCACTGCCTAGGGAATGGGACCATCCATGGTGGGCTGTGTCCGCTCACACCAATTAAGACAAGAAAGGCAATCTCCCAGAGATAATCACAGATCCATCTGATCTAGACAATCCTTCACTGAGATGCTTTTCCCAGTCGATCATAGAGAGTGTCAAGCTGGCAATTAAAAGCAATTATCATAGTTTCCCAGTCTGGAAGCAGCCAGGCAGGTGACAGCTCAGATACCCGAGAGAAGCTCCGAGTGTCCATCTCAGGAGTCCGCACATCCCCCCTTAGGAAATCGATTACAGCAGAAATGTATGTCTGCTGTCTAGGTCTACGTAGACCTGAGGAGGGGGGGCTTTCTCAGCCCCACCCCCACCCCCAATGGGTCCTTCACTTGGTAGAGAGAGTCTCTGTAGGGCTTGAGTCCAGAGACTTTGAGCCTGACATGTCTAGCTTTAGCAGTGGTCATCTGCAGGACCTGGAGCCTAATATTTTTCTCTCAGTCTTAGCCCACTCTCGGTAAAATGACCATGCCAACCCCTCCGCGGTATATCAATACTTGTTTCTGGTGGCTGATCCTGGTTCCTGTCATGGAACATCAATGCTCTCAGAATCTACTGAGGGGCAGGAGCAGGGGCTGTGCTAGCAAAGTGACTAGTGGCAGGCTACAGGAGCCTCAGGATGAGCCTCAGGATGAGCCAAGCCACACAACTAGGGGGTGGGGACTTCAAGTCCATCCAAGACCCAGAGAAAGCTGTAGGGCTGGAGGGTGGGGTCAGTCCGTTACTTGACATCATAGACTCCACTGAAAGTTCTCTAGAATATTTTTCATTCCTCATCTTACTCGATGTGTGACTCAGGAATATTTTCACCCAGTCCATGAGCTGTCTTGGAGCTTTGTGGACCGTGCCCCACCTTCTGCAGCCCAGGGCTAAAGAGTCAAGCTAGAGCCTCAGGCATGCAGAACAAAATGTTCCACCCCTAGCCACGGACCAGCCACATCCTTGCTAGGCTCTGAGGATTTGACCTGGCTGGGAGCTATACAAGGGAGCAAAGAAAGGACAGACAGACACATGGACACACAGACAAAGCTGGGATTAGATGGACCAGACTCTCAGATGGAGAAGCTGCAGCACCCCCCAAAGCTCAGACTGCACGGGGAGGTGGATTATTGCACACAGCTGAACAAGGAGGTGGAGTTAATAGATACAGATGAAGAAGAAGGCAGGTTTAGCTAAACTCTGGGAGCATGCTCTGTGGGGAAGCAGTCTTCAGATTAAATATCTGGGTGGGGTTGCTGGAGGAAAGCTGTGTGGATAGTTTCTATACACATTCTGAACATTCCCTCAGACCAGGAGGGTAGGTTTGACATTTGTCCTGGGTCTAAGGCACTGGGGACTGTGACATGACCACACCCATGCCAACAACACACATTCGCTCAGGCTTCAGGAAGTCCCTACACAGACCAGCCTCGATTCAAGGTGATCCTGATCCCATGGTGAGAGACCATGGGAGCTGCGTGTCCAGCCAGGATCACCATGAATTCCCTCTAATGTTTTATATACATATTTAAACTACTCATACATTTATCATTTCATAATTTCCATGAGTCTCTCATGAATTATAGAGCATCATACTATCAGAAGATACCCCCCACACACCTCAACTCTGTACCCAGCTGGTCAGAGGTAGGCATGGCTTGGGAACCCCTTGCTGGCATCTTCAGGTTGACGTTAATGGATGGCTGGGTTATTCCTTGACTATGGGTCTGTTGCTATGTCAGCCAAGTGCCCCATGGACCCGGAAACCTGACAAGGGTGACTGAGGACTGCATACGTGTGTGTGTGTGTGTGTGTGTGTGTGTGTGTGTGTGTGTGTGTGTGAGAGAGAGAGAGAGAGAGAGAGAGAGAGAGAGAGAGAGAGAGATGATTTTTTACAAACATTTTCTCAGTCTGGCAAGAGAAAGTCACCCCACCCTGACCTCTTGCAGGTGGGAGCACCTTGGGAAGACGGCGAAATCTCTACCTCTACTCCCTCATCTGTGAGATGACAAGACCAGACAGGACACTTTCAAGGTGGTCTCATGCTCTGACACTTACCATTGGTCATGCCGAATTATATCTGAAAAACGTGCCTTTGCAATTGTTTTCCCTTTTGAGACAGGGTTTCTCGTGGTCTCCCGAATGGGCTTGTCACATAGCTGAGGATGACCTTGAACTTCTGATACCTTCTGAGTGCAGGTATTACAGGCCAGCTTCTGTGCTACTGGTGGGGACGGAAACCAGGGCTTCGTGCCTGCTAGGCAAGTGCTCTACCAACCGAAGTGCATCCCCAGCCTGTCCTTGCCACCTTGAATATGGAATGTCCTGTGGTGCTGTGTCCTCTGTGCTCTCTGGGTCTGATATTGCCTGAGCACCCCATCTCCAAGGGTCAGCTCGGTCCCCAACACTCATAATAGCTAGGGACCAAGGAGCCAGGAACTAAGCCCAGCTCTCCAATGCCCCCCTGTTTGGAGGCTAGTCACCCCAGCTTGATTTTTGAAAAGCCATTCAAGTTGCCCAAGACCAAGCCCAGCCCTGAGAGGGAGGCACACTCAATGGCATCTTGATCCTCTTAAGTCCCTAACTGGGAGCTGCTTCAAAGTCACAAGTCAGTTTGCATCTGTGAAGTCATCTCTTTAAAACTCTTCTTCTCTCTCCCATGGCTTCCTCATCTGTAGCCAGCCTCCCATCTCAGACCTCACCCTTTCTCTCACCTGTCTCCCTGGACCTGACACCTTTTGTCCAGGATCACATCTTACAGAGGGATGGCCCAGGGATGACATGGGCTGTTGGGAGCGATGCCTGCCCGTGTTGAGGTGACAAGACCATGGTTATTTCCACTGGTGACCATTCTGCTACCCCACTGTCTGAAGCTACCACGTGTGTATCAGAGGACCTCATGCATGGTTTAGAGGGACCCTTGGTTTGCCAATGAGAAGAGGAACTGGGGCCCACAGAAGAGGCACAGCCCAGCCTCAGGTCACATTTGTAAGTTCAGGGTTCTTAAGGCTATCATAGGTTCAGCCATTTGCTAGGAGACTCACAGAAAGTCATCTTGCTCCCACAAGGATGGTTTGCCCTGGGGAAAGGACACAGGTAAACTAAAGAAGAGAGGCCCTGGGGAGGGACCAGGGGACCAGCATACAGCATGCTCTCTCCTCTCCAGGAAAGTCCCATGAGCAGCACTGACTTTGCCAGTTGTGTTTGTGATCACACACACACACACACACACACACACACACACACACACGCAGGTGCCTCCAGAAGAGGCCGCCAGGAGCTGGAGTCACAGGCAGTAGGGAGATGCCTGATGCTGGTGATGGGAACCGAACTCTGGTCCTCTGCACGAACAGCAAGTCCTCTTCACGGCTGAGCCAGCCCTCCAGCCCCATATTTTGCTATGAACTAATCAAGCAGCATTCTCACAGACTGTAGAACCTCGTGGCCAGTGAAACAGGAGAAAAGAAAAACATCACTGGCTGCATAGTCAGGAGAGTGGAGTCTGAAGCCAGCACCCGGCTAACAAGCCTGGATCCCACACATGCCTGTAACCCCAGCTCCTATACTCTCATCTGGTCTCCTTGCATACACAGGCATGCACACTCCCTCCTCTCCACACGAGTGTGCGCAAACTCAAGAACACACGCACGCACACGTAAGTAAATAAATAATAGTACTTTTATGAGATGCTCTGTATCGCTGTACAGTAAGTACCATTTCTCTGTTTTACTTCACAGTGTGTGTAGAGATAGTTTTCTCCAGGCATGAACTAGCTCCTTTGCTTAGCATTCTGACCAAGTACTTGATTGATGGCTCTTAGCTGTAAATGGAGCGGGGAAATCAGGGTCTCTCAGAACTCCAGTGACCTGCCCAAGGCTTCCAGGGCTGCACAGTGACTACTCAGCTGTTCTGCTGAACCCACACACAAGACACAGTGCCCACTCAGCTCCCCAGTAGCTCTCAGACCACAAAGCCTTGTCCTCAGCCCACATTTCCTCAGCCCGGGTTCTCTCACCCCAGAGAACTTTCTGGCCATCATCCTCCCTTCCCCAGCGAAAGCCACTTCTACATATCTCCTCCCTGGACGCCTAAGATTGACATTGTTAGAAACACCTATCATGTAGGGACAGGAGTGTGTGCACTGGATGGGGACAGGGACAGGGACGGGGCAGCGGCAGGGACATGAGTAAGAAGTGGGGTCAGGCCAGATACGTAGATGGGGCAGGGGCAAGAGGTTGTAAGTGGGCATGGGAAGGGACGAGATTGGGGCAGATACATGGGTAGGGACAAAGACAAGGGCTGGTACAGGAGTGGTGCAGGGACAGGGATAGGGATGAGCAGGCCTAGGGCCAGGAGCGTGGGTAGGAGTAGGAGCAGGGGCAGAGACAGGGACATAGGTAGAGCTGGAGCCTGGGTAGGAATGGGAGGGGGGGCGGGGCAGAGGCAGGGCCACTGTTGCCTTTATCCAGTTTCTTCGCCTTTTCTCCTCAGCCATGCTGGTTCTGCTCAGAGCTCTGAGGCTTTTCATTTTCTTAGAGAGACAGCTCTTCTGAGGAGTACCTTGGGGAGACGTCCCGCCACCTGAGAGGGAGGGGAGGAGCCGTGGGGTCAGGAGTTCAGCTGTGACTGTGAAGCCCTGGAGCTCCTGTCTTCCGACTGTAGCCTCCTTCAGTGAGTGCCCCTTAGGAAGCCAGTCAAACCTCACTGCCCGCTCGCCATCTTGCTTCTTACCATTCAGAGAGGAGAAGGCAGATTAAAAATACATGACTGGCATTTTCCAGGTTGCCCTGCTGAGCACAGTGAAGGCCCTTCTGCCTCCCTCCTACCCAACCCCCTCCACCTTCCCAGACCCACTCTGAAATCCGAGGCATCTCCTGGAGCAAAAGTGGAGGCGGGGTGCAAGGAGACAGGGGCTCAGGGAGCAGCAGGAGTGGGGGTGGGGGGGTCGTGCTTTATTGAAAAAAGGTTTCTTTTCATTCCAGACTGCTGCCTATGCCGAGGTCCCCGAAAGCCAGGGGATTCAAGAGTAAGCAAAGAAATCCAGTCCTCCAGAAGAATGGCTTTCCAGCAAGTGGGCTCAGCAGGGGATTAGGTGGGAACCTGGCCTGCTCTGAACTCTGATTTCTTAATTGGACCTTGCTGACCCTCGGAGAGACTTCTAAGAATCTGACCCAACGTCTTGGTGCATGGGGATGGTGATGAGGTCTCCTGTGTCTCCAGCCCTGCTCAGGCCTCCCGTTGCTGAATGACAGGTCATCCATCCGGCAAGGGTGTATGAGGAAGGAGCGCTGACTAGCCCGAGGATAGAGCGCTCAGCAGTCTAGAGGGTCGCACACATGGGGGTAAGTGGAGATCTAGAAGGTATGTGGTCATGTTGGGCAATGGTCCGAGGACTGCATGCCTCTCTCCATCCAGCAGTGTATTTTGAGGGTCACTTCTGCACAAGACTCCAACCCTGAGTGGTCACACCTGCAGCTCTGGGGACTCTGAGCTGCTGATTCAGCACTTACCAACAACACACCTCCTAATTTCAGGCTCTTTACACTCAAGGCAGCCCAGCTGCCGGGCACTTTCCCAATGGAAAGCAACCAAAGCGGGGGTTAGGAGTGAGGGAAAACAACTACTCATCTGATTCTTTCATGTAAAAAAGCTGGACGTCCATGTTCCTATATTTACCCTCGTTAGAGACCGAAGAGGAGAGCTAAGCCAGAGCCCCACTCCCCTCAGAAGCCTCTGTGTGAGGGAGAGAGATGAGGCCCACAGAGGCTTTCTGTCCCCTCCTCTGGCCTCATGCTTGGTCTAGTCTCTCTTCCCCACATATGTTTGCTGTGTCCCTGGGCACAGGTTTGGTGCAGTGGAAGTGGCGTGTTTTATGCCAGCTTGACACAAGCTAGAGTCATTTGAAAGGTGGAAACCTCAATTGAGAAAATAACTCCACGAGAGATCTGACTGTAGGACATTTTCTTAGTGATTGATGGGGGAGGGCCCAGCCCATTGTGGGTGGAGCCAGCCCATTGTGGGCGGGGCCATCCCTGAGCTATGGTCCTGGGTTCTATAAGAAAACAGCTGAGCAAGGTATGTAAACAAGCCAGTAAGCAGCCCCCTCCATGGCCTCTGCATCAGCTCCTGCCTCCAGGTCCCTGCCCTGTTTGAATTTCTGTCCTGACTTCCTTCAGTGATGAACATTGATCTGGAAGTGTAAGCCAAACAAACCCTGTCATCCCCAACTTGCATTTTGGTCATGGTGTTTGATTACAGTTATAGAAACCCTAGGGGCATCTTCTGGATGTGAGGACAGACCTTGACTCTCAGCTCAAGTACATCTCTCAGTACCCTTTCCCCAGAGCCCAAAGCTAATGTCTTTAGGCTGTGTATTTCCAGCCTAGAGTCTCTTGGTTTTCCTACATAAAACTGCCTCTGTTAGGGTAACCCCCAGCTGGGTTCTCCACCCCCTTGTCCTCTTTCTGCTGTCAAAAGTGGTTCCAAGAAGATGTGGGAAGAATCCTTAGGATTTGCTACAGCCCACATGTATCTTTCCCTTAAGGGTGATGACATCAAATGCCAGTGTGGTACGGGCAGACAGGCCTGGCCCAGCACTGATCCAGCCACCACGGAGGGGCTCCCAGACTCATCTGCCACTCTTTCCAGGACATCACGCCCTATCCCTAGCTAGCCCCACTACAGATGGGCCCCTTCATCAGCCACTGTGTGTCTCATCTGGGTACCAGGAAGAATTGGTGAATCTGTTTGTACTTGCCCATGCCAGGCAAGAGAGCCATGCATCAGATATCATCCATCCATCCATTCATCCATCCATGTGTCTGTCCATTGGTCTATCCACTTATCCATCAATCCATCTGTTCATTCATCAATCCATTCATCCATCTGTCCATCCATCCATCTATCCATCCATTTACCCATCTATCCATCCATCCATTCTCCTGTGCATCCATCCATCCATCCATCCGTCTGTCTGTATACTGATTGATTCATTGATTCATCTATCCACCCTTTCATTTGTCCATCCATTCATTTGTCCATTTGTCTGTCCATCCATCCATCCATTCATCCATCCATCTGCCCATCTATCCATCCATCTATCCATCCATCCATTCATCCCTCCATCTGCCTGTCTTTCTGTCTATCCATCCATCAGTCTGTCCATCCATCTATCCATCCGTCTGACCGTCCATTCATCCATCTATCCATTTATTCATTCACACTTTCATTTGCATGCTCATTCTTGTATAGATGTATGCATTCACACTCATTCTTACCTCATTCCACATTCATTTGCTCTTCCATCATTAGTGCATTCTCTCTTGCATTCATGCGTATCACAGCTGTAGCCCTGCAAGCAGCTGCCTTGAGGGGAGCTTAAGTTAAACTCTTAAACTTAAGAGTTTAACTCGTAGGTGGCTTGATCAAGATAAGCTTCTTTCCAAGAAGAAGCAGGAATTATACAGCTTTTCACCTGCTCTGGCCATGCTGACCACCCAGTGTCCCAGAGCCATAAATGATTACTGTTTCCTGCATGCTGTGCCACACCGTCTAAGCTGAGACCATCCTGATTGACGCCAGTTCAATGGAGCCCCATCTTAGCTCCCAGAAGGGAAGAGACACAAAGTAACAGTTCACAGCCGTCTCCACCTGCCCTCCTTTCACATTAAAGGAGCTCAAAAGTCCAATTACAGCAGGGAACACGTGGCCGCTTTAAACCAGAGGCTCTGGCTCAGCTCAAGGGTATTTGTGATTGCCTCCAGCCTCCCCGGAGCTAAAAATTATCTCCTTTTCTCTCTTTGCTAAATTACAACCCCCTCAGATTGGTGCTGGGACTGGAGGGAGTCCCCGATGGAAAACCGGAATGTCAATCCTTTTCACAAACCCAGAGCTATTAATTGGTTTGGAAATACTGAACAGATAGCTAAAAAGGCTTCTGGGGGATTAATGTCAAGTAATGCACCCCCTTGATGGTGTGAGGAGCCATGGTGTGGACACCTGAGGTAGCAGCAGACACCACTGTGTTCCAGCCTGTGGCACAGAAATAGGACCCTGTCTGTGCAATGCTACTTCCTGTGGTTTAGGTGCTCACAAGATGGAAGGACCTTCCATGCTGGGCTAAGGCTGCCTTTGACCTGCAGAGGGGCTCAGGCTAGGTTAATGAGGACCCACACATAGGCTGGGCCTACTTGTTACAAGGATTTTATCCCTTGGTTGTGGGGTGGCTGGGGCAAGGCCAAGGGACCAGACAGCATCTACTTCCCTCCTTCTAAGGTCCCAGTGACAAACCACAATTCAGTTCCACGAGTATTTTCCCCTGGGAACCAGGGAGTTTATTGAACTTACTTACAGAGTGGTGGGCGAATCGCCATGGTCGTGAGCATGGGTGACTCTGAAGCAGCCACAATGACAGGTTTGCACACAGCATGGACGATGGCTTCCTCAAGGCTACAGATGCAGCCCCCTTCCCCAGTCTTCCTGTCTATACATTTCTTCCTTGAGTTTCTAAGGCTACTTGCAATTTGGGTAGAATCTCATTCAAGTGGCTGAGAGTGGGTGAATTCCCTTTGTAAGGAGCAGAGCCGACGCCGGTGGTGGCACACGCCTTTAATCCCAGCACTTGGGAGGCAGAGGCAGGCGGATTTCTGAGTTCGAGGCCAGCCTGGTCTACAGAGTGAGTTCCAGGACAGCCAGAGCTACACAGAGAAACCCTGTCTCGAACCCCCCCCCCCAAAAAAAAGAGCAGAGTCGAGTCAAGAGAGTGACAAGCATGACACTGAAGAGGGAATCCATTGTCTCTAGCACCAACACCAGCCCCTGCATAGCTTTATCCTTCTACAACACTCACCTTAACCTGGGCTTCCAGCCTTACCACCTGCCAGGAGCCAGACTCAGGAAATCACCTGCTGTTCTAGAAAGACTAGTCAGTACAAGGTTAAGAAAGGATGTTCACGGTCTCAGGTCCCAGGAACTTAAAGAACATCTGGCATTTCCTTGGAGTTGGTTATGACAGTGGGATGGCCTAGGGCAATAAGAATATGACAGTGGACTGGTCTTATACAATAAGGATTCCATAGTAGGATAGCCCTAAGCAATGACCCTCTCCCAAACTTCCTGGTTTGCTGTGTCCTTATAACCTGCCCCCAAAATTAAAGTTTCAGAGCTTGATCAGAACCTCAGACTTGCTCTCATTCTTTGTGTCTCTTATCCTTTCATTCGTTCGCCCCCTTCCCTAAGGTCTCGTCGAATCCCCGCGGGCCAGGGCAACCACCCGAGTGGCTCTTCCCTGTGTCCTGGCACACCCCAAAGTCACCTACCTCAGCCTCTTAGGAATGGAGAGAAGTCCTCAGGGATCCAGAAGATCGGGTGAAGAAGGAGACACTCAAAACAAGCAGCCACATAGGCTGTGCCTCCTGGCTCCGCATCCATAGGGTATCTATCCATTTCCGGAACTGAATTGATCATCTCTGGCCTGCTCTCCAAACCCCGTGCCAGGCAGCAGGAAGGCAATCCTGCTGGAGACCACTCAAGAAATCATCCTAATGACTGGGCAGTATTGGTGTGCCTGTAATCCCAGCACTAGGGAGGCAGAGACAGAGGTATCTCTGGGATTCATTGGCTAGCCAACCAGGATAGCCAATCAGCCAGTGAAGTCCCAATGAGAGACGCACACAGAGAAGGAAGGAAGGAAGAAAGGAAGGCAGGAAGGGAGGAAAGAAAGGAGGGAGGACAGAAGGAAGGAAGAAAAAAAACCACTCTAAGCTGCCCAATCATTTGCTTCTGGAACCTAAATGAAGGAAGAAATCTGAGAGATGAACTGGAGCCTCCAACCAAGAGGCTTAGCCTGCGGCTCGTTCTCCTTGGCCCCTTCTCTTCGGAGCAAGCGAAAGTCGGCTGTCTATACCAGGCTAACAATATATATTTATGAGATGCAGCCAGCTGCTTGTGTTTTGCACATGTTTGTTAATGAAGGGTAACCTGAGGGGCAGGCTATTATGTAAATAACCCACTGTGGGTGGAGGTGAAGCCCTGCATAATGACTGGTCTTGACTGGTCTCAGCAGCTTTGGGGAGGTGCTAATTGATATTGGACCTTGTCACTTGCCAGGCCTCCCTTTCACTTTGCCAAATGAAGAACCCAAAGGATGTGGCCCGGCTCCGTTTGAACTCAAATGGCCTCTTCTTCTTTTGGTTTCTGCATGACCAGACATCTTGTTCCACCATGCCTATGCATCCTCAGAGACCAGCCTAGTCAGAGCTTGCAGCGATGCAGGAGGCTGGCAACCAGCGGTGAGCAGAGGGAATCCTCTCCTGCAGTGTGCAGAGGGACCCCTCCCTGTCTGGCTGCCTCAACTCAGAGATCATCAGCTTGAGTCTGCACAGAAGACAAGAAATGAAACAGCCAGCTGAGGAGTGGGTGAGGGAGGTCTCACCACAGTGGGAGACAGAGGTGGGTGGGGACCGCAGAGTCTCAATGTCATTGGGGGGTCGGGGAGGGTGTCACTCAAAGCTGTAGATACTTGCAACCTCTCCCAGAAGGGTCAGCCAGCTCCCTAAAGGGTCAGCTGGTGCCCTAAAATTCAGAGTGGGGCCTCATGCCAGGTGTGAGCCACCTGCTCGTGCTCAGTTAGCCTGTTCCTGGGGTGCCCAGCCCCTCCCTGCAGGCTGGAGGGAGAGTGAATCTGGCTTTTGTCTCTAAGTTCCAGGCTGAAGCTCCAGCCAGACCTGACCTGGAAGGCTGACAGCAGGCCGTGCGGTCCACTGGTCGTTGCTCTGGTGGAGTTCTCCTTCCCCTCACCCCTTCCTCCCCTCCCCTTACCCCTTCCTCCCCTCCCCTTCCCCCTTCCTCCCCTCCCCTCACCCCTTCCTCCCCTCCCCTCACCCCT
>JANHMN010000002.1:4350084-4402311 GCA_030674055.1 Rhabdomys pumilio | reverse complement strand
CCCCTTCCTCCCCTCCCCTCACCCCTTCCTCCCCTCCCCTCACCCCTTCCAACTCTTACCTCAACCATTCCACCCCTCTCACCTCTTCCACTCCTCCCCTCACCCCTTCCTCCCCTCCCCTCACCCCTTCCTCCCCTCCCCTCCTCTCTCACTCCTACTTTCTCTCATCCCTTTTCCCCTCAGCTCCCCTTCTCTCCAAACCCCTCCTACTCCCCACCCCTTTCCCTCCTCCCTTGCCCTCTTTTCCCACCCTTTCCTCTGCTTCCCTCCTTCTCCTCCCTTTCCCTTCCCTCCCCTCCCCTCTCCTCCCCTCCCCTCTCCTCCCCTCCCCTCTCCTCTCATCGCCTGTGCAGAGCTCATTTAGGCTCTGAGTAATGGCGTGTTGCCACTGGGGTCTCCACAAATGAGATCCTGCCTCCCCCAAGACTTCCCTGGGTAAATAAAAGCTAAATACAAATAAGGCACCTGCGTGGAGCTCGGCTCTGCCTTTGACTAGAGGGAACACGCTGAAATGGCTGATTAAAAATAAATAAAACCAGGCTCTTGTAGGTTCTTCAAACACAAAGGCTGGCTCCTCTCTGTACCAGCTGAGATCCCACCGCCCAGGCCAGTGGCCCAGTGAACAGGGGTTGCTTCTGGGGTCACGTGCTGCAGCTGGCTGCCTGCAGTCTGTGATCTTACACCAATGTGCAGGCACTCAGCTGACAGACACATTTCAGCCATGAATGGTCTGTGTGTAGACAGGGAGAAAGTTCCCTGCAGAAAAAGGCTCATGTCCCAGCCTAGGAATGGTTACCCTCCCAGGAGACAGGGACACAAACAAACCCTGTCTTGGGAATGGGGACAAAAACCCAGAGCTGGAACCAGCTGCTCTAACCACATCTGCCTACCACATCCACACCTGCCTCTTTAGGACAGACTTCCTCCCAGGATCTGTGCAGGGAAGTGGGGTGCGTGTGACAAGAGTATAGAGGTTGGGGGTTTGTGTGAGAGTTCCAACCCTGGAGAGAGGTAAACAAAGACCATCCCATTTTATAACTCCCCATAGACAATGCAACGGTAGCTCAAGCATTGAGTTCATTGTTACTTACGGAGCATGAATAAGGGCTGTCGGGTGCCTAAGGGGACAGAGGGAACTGCAAAGCTGCTGCACTGGAAAGTCTTCACCCAGCAAGGGAGGAATTACTTTGTTAACAGATAGGAGGGCTCACCCTGAGTGCAGTGGCATTGCTTCATGTGCTGGGCCCTGAACTGTATCAGATGAAGAAAGGTGCCTGTCTTAATCACTTTTCTATGGCTGTGGTAAAACACCGAGACCAAGGAGGCTTAGAGAAGGAAGGGTTTCTTTGAGGCTATGGCTCCTGAGGGACGAGATTCATCACCATCACTGTAGGAAAGTGCAGTACCAGTCAGAGAGGCAGCTGGAACAGGGAGAGCTCACATCCCCAACTGCAAGCAGCAAGCAGGGAGAGCAAACTTTGAAGGCCTGGGAGTATCAGGAGCAGGATGGAAGAGGTGGTTTGAATGAGAGGCCTCCCATAATCTGGCGCCTTGCCAGCGGAAGAGTGTCACTGGAGATGAGTTTGGGAGCTCAAGGACCCTACTGTTTTGTATATGCTCAGCCCAGGGAATGGCGTTATTAGAAGGTGTGGCCCTATTCGAGTAGGTGTGGTACTGTGGGTGTGGGCTTTAAGACCCTCATCCTAGCTGCCTGGAAGTCAATATTATGCTGGCAGCCTTCAGATGAAGATGCAGAACCCTCAGCTTCTCCTGCACCATGCCTTCCTGGATGCTGCCACGTTCCCACCTTGACAATACTGGACTGAACCTCTGAACCTGTAAGCCAGCCTCAATTAAATGTTGTCCTTTTAAGACTTGCCATGGTCATGGTGTCTGTTCACAGCAGTAGAACCCTAACTAAGACAAAGACTTTTGCCATTCCTGAGTCACTCTCTGCTGCAGGTTCTGATAGGTGGGTGACCCAAGACTGTGGCTGCACTTCCCAGTAAATGGAGACACCCGAAAGAAGCAACTCATTCTCCACAGTGTGGAGAGCATTCATGACACAGGACACTGAGTCCCCTCACTTGGGCACAGCTCACGCTTGTATCTGGTACTTGTAGTTTGCTGTCTTCAGCATCCTAAGCAGGTTCTATTGACAAAGACATATAACAAGAGGCTGGCAAGATGGCTCAGCTGGTAGAAGTGTTTGCCATTGTAGAAAAATCTGACGACCTAAGTTTGCTCTCCCAGATCCATGTGGTGGAATCTCTGGGGCCCATATGGTAGAAAACAAAGTCCTGCAGGCTGGCCTTTGGCTTCTACACACAGACACACAGACACACACACACACAGACACACAGGTACATAGACACACAGAGACACACACAGGCACACACAGACACATACACACACATACACACATACACACACAGAAACACAGACACATACACACACACACACACATACAGACACACACAGAGAGAGAGAGAGAGAGAGAGAGAGAGAGAGAGAGAGAGAGAAGGACAGCGGGCATTGAGAGGCATCTTAATGCCACCAAGCAGGAAGAGAAGTCTCAGTGATGTCATACTTTCTCCTGTGCAGGAGCAGACTAGAAACCTGATCAGAGATGACAGAGATAGCCTAGATGCCGCTGGCTGTGCAGATGATAGCACCTTGGACAGATCCACAGGCAGGCTCTGATCGTGGTCTAGGAAGCTGGCATTCTGCCCAGGGTCCAGCTGTTCCAATGACAGTCCCTGGTAGCTGTGGCTGATCTTGCCCCCATGTGTATGACTGTCTGTGGACATCATCTGTTCCCATCATGCCCCTGACACTGACACAGAAGCATTCAGTTGGATATGCAGGCAGGGGCATTGCAGATGCTGTAGTTTAGCCATCTCTCTGTAATGCTCCTTGGATACAGTTTGCTACATAATTGCTAATTACCTCAATTTCCATTTCCAGGTGAACCAACGCTGCCCTCCTGGCTCCATTTACAGAGAAGGGTGTCCTCCGTCCCTATATCAAGCTGGGTGAGCTTTTCAGATCACCTCCTGCTGTTATGCAGCTGGACCCAGGGGCCCGCTTTGAGCTTAGTGGAGAGGCTGGACCACCTGTGATTCTGTGGTGTCACTTATGCTGACATCTGGGTCAGGCAAATTCACAGGGACAGGCGCAAAGCAGACAGTAACTACTAAGGGGCTTCCCTCTGGAGAGGCGGGAATGTTCTGGAAGTAAATGGAGGTAGTAATTGCAGTGTGGATGCTCTAAACGGTACCGGGCTGCAGACTTTAAAGTGATCCCTTCGTAGCATATCGATTTTATCTCCACGTAAAAAGGGAGGGGGTAGGCAGACCCTAAACCTTTTCCAGGTGCCATAGCTCGTGGATTCCTAATTTCCATGGTCCTGTCCCTTGTCCTCCTTCAGTCACATCTGGAGCAGGTGACTCTATAGCTAGCACTCCCATGAAGCAACCCTTGACTGGCACCTGGGAGGACACTGGGGTGCGCTCCATGGTTGAAGCCACTGAAGAGGGCTCATTCTAGCCAGCAGTGTGACGGCAGTGCTAAGTGAAAGCTATCTGGAAAGTATTGGCTGGGGGCAAGCCGAAAGCCCTCGTTCAAGCCAAGAGAAGGCAGTGGATCACCTTTCAGGGATGAGGGGTTTAATAAGAGTGATGTTGGCCATAAATGTCCACCCCGACAGGAGACAGTGACGGTGACTCAAACCTACTGAGTCCACACTCGCCAGTCCGGCTCATACCTCTCTGTGTAACGTGGAGTGTCCCCCACAGGGTCATGTATTTGAACGTGCGGTTTCTAGCTGGTGGGCTGCTTTGGAAGGTTGTAGAACCGTTAAGGGGTTGACCCTCACTGGGGGAAATAGGTTATAAGGGGGAAGTGTCAGGGTTTATAGCCCTGTCTCATTCCTGTTCACTCCTGATTGTAGAGGCAAGGTAACCACTGTCGAGTTCAAAGGAAACTCCAAATCCCCAAACTCCAAAAAGGCAGTCTAGATATGCAGAATGGACTCAGCCTGGACTATAGCAGGATTTCTGGTTGTTAGGTAAAAGTCAGCATTCCTCAGAAACTGGTGAAGCAGCTTACCCTCTACCAAAAAGAGTCATTTCTCTTATCACCGGCAGAAGGGACAAATGACGGTTCCACGGGTGATGCCTGTTAACATACCAAAGCACATGCTGACCCCAACCTCTCTCAGTATCACGAGTACCTGTTACACATTTCGAAGTCCGTGCTCCCCTGCCCTACTCTCCCTCTAGATCATGGACTCCCCACACACCCCAACTACTCATTCTCCTTATGACTCTGTTGTTTTCGATATGCCCCCCATCCTCCCATCTCTGTCCCTCCCTCTTTGCTTCCCTCCCTCCCTCCCTGCCTCTCTCTACTACCAAGCTTTCTTGGCCATGTTGCTACCTTGTAGCCTTGAACTGTGGCCCAGGAAAAGCCCTCCCTTCCTCCCTCTCTAGAGCTACTTCTTATTGGGTATTTTATTACAGCAACAAGGATTGTAACGAGTAAGCAGGAAAAAGTGACATTTTCATTAAAAGATGTGGGCTCCACCCACCAAGATCCTTGACTTCTTTCAATGATGTCTAAGAAGCTGCTTCCTGAAGCCACGTTCACAAAGTGACGTTCCTTGGGAGTCTGTGGTCATTCTCTGCTGTGGCCCGGAACTTCAGAAGTGAGGGACATACCTTGCAAAACCCCATTGTCCATTTAAAACTGAGTCAGGGGTCCAACCCACACTTCTTATCCCCCAACTGTGCCCAGAACCCCAGGGGTACACAGTGAACCCTTGAAGGCTGGGGTTCTGTGCCACCAGAGGAATATGTCCTAGGTGAGGTCATGGGGCATCTAGGACCCCATTAAGAAGGACATAGCCCTGTTGTGGGGCTGGGCCCAACATGAGTGAAGATGTCCTCTTTGGTTTTCCTGGTTGTTATCCATGTTTTTCTGCTGGTGCCAGCCTGGCCTCAGCTCTCCCCAGAGGAATGAGAGGAAACAATGTTTCAACTGCACAGGACCCTGCAGTTGAGTTGCATGGTCAAATCCCAGAGGCAGGTGGACGTCCACCCACACACCCTCCACCACCCAGCATCAGGGGCAGGGGGTGGGGCTAGGAGCTCAGGGGGTGGGGCTAGGAGCTCAGGTTTCAGACAGATCTGTGATGGCAGCAATACAAAGAAAGGCAGGAGATTTAGAACTCTTGGTAAAGCACAAGAAAGAAAACAGAAATCCTCCAATTGCCCCTGAGGTGTCTCCCGGAGCATTCTGGGAAGATCCATGTACCATAACCACTCTCTGCCAGGACTGTGGCTCAGGGCCGATCTCACAGGGTCCCCTGTGGTTCTCTGCCTCTGAGTTCTCGGGCTCGTTTGAACAGAGGAGCCTGTTTTCATTTTGCACACTTCTGGACAGGAGATGCTGGTAGCGAAACTGAGATTGTGTGGCACTTGGGTGTGTTAATGATCTGTCAGTGGATAATCATTGTCATATAGAACAAATCTCTTAGACTAGTAAAGATTGTATGAAATAAAAGTATATTTTAAAGGTTTTTAAAATCCACAAGAAATGGAGAAATGTCTCAGTGGCTGAGAGCACTGGCCACTCTTCCAGAGGACCCAGGTTCTAATCCCAGCACTACATGGCTGCTCACAACTGTCTGTAGCTCCAGATTCAGAGGATTTGCTGCTCTCTTCTGGCCTCTGTCAGTACTACATGTGCAGGGTACACATGCAGGCCAGACAAATACATATAAAATAAAATCAAACCGTCCTGTACATGTACATATATATATACATATATATATATGTATATATATGTGTGTGTGTATGTGTGTATATATATATATATACATGTGTATACATATATATATACATATATATACACATATATACATACATATATATACACATACACACACACACACACACACACACACACACACATATATATATATATATATATATATATATATATAGAGAGAGAGAGAGAGAGAGAGAGAGAGAGAGAGAAACAAAATAAAGTGATCTTAAAAAAAAAAAACCAGCCAGTTATGGCACATGAATTTAATAGATCCATTTGGGAGGCAGATCTCTGTGAGTTTTAGGCTAGCCAGTACTGTGTAGTGAAGTTCTGTCTAAAACAGAAAGTCAAATCATATCTTTAAAATAATTTTTTAGAATTTGTTAGGTGGATTATTATCCCCTCAAGGCTCCTAGTTGGGCATCAGGTATGAGGCAGGGGAATGAATGAATGAATGAATGAATGAATGAATGAATGAATGACTTGACTCAGGTGGTGAGAATGTCTTGGAAAATTGGCTAAGTCCCCTGATTCTCAAACTGCTCCAGAAACCCATGAGTTTCAAACAAAATTCCATTGAATAAAAAGTTTTCACTGAAAGAAAACAACCAAGGCAATCTGGCCCACCATCTGTCTCTGTAAATAAAGATTTATTGGAACAGGGCCATGAACATTCATGGGCAGATTGTCTCTCACTGCTCTTCCTGTGCAATGACAGAGGTGAGAAGTTGTCACAGTGATGTCCTGGCTGGCAAAGCATAAATAAGTAGAACGTCATCTGACTCTTGACAGAAAAAAAAAAAAAGTTTGCTATTCAAATTGTCCCACTTTACAGATGAACAAACTGAGGCCCTGAGACTGGCTTCAGGACTCAAACTAATATACCCCTTTTCCCCTTTCCTCTTTCTCCCTGTCCTCATTCCATATCCTCATCTTCACTTTCCCCACTCCTCTTTCTTCCCTCCAGCCATTTCTTTTGAGCCTTCCAGGCTTGGGATTTGATGTGGAGAGAGGCTTTGGGGGGAAGCTAGGTGCTGATGATTTTGCCCCATGTGAGGCAGGTTCCACATCCTGGAAACTGAAGACTTTATTATCCAACCAAGGAGCCTTGTGAAATCTCACGCAGGCACCTTCTCTGAACTCCTCCTAGACGCTGACACCCTCCTGGGATACAACAGCTCTGAGAGACTATGGATTCGAGGGGCCACAGATCTGTGTGGTCTGGGGCTGGTTCCTAAGCCTGTCTGAGCATCAGCTGACTCCCCGAAATTCTCAACAGGCACCTCTACTCAGCAAAACCTCAATAAAAACTGCTAGAATGTGAGACCTGATGGTGCACACTTTTAATCCCAGCACTCAGGAGGCAGAGGCTGACGGACCTCTGTGACTGGGAGGCGGTGGAGTGTGCACTGGAGAGATGGCTCAGCAGTAGGAGCTGCTCTTGCAGAGGACCTGGGTGGTCTCCCTACATGGTGACTCACAGCCATCAGTAACTCTGGTTCTAGGGGATCTGACGCCCTCTTCTGACTTCCAAAGGCACCCAGCATGCACATGGCAAAATGTTCGTGCACATAAAATAGATAAATCTATAAAAAAGTTTTTTTTTTTTAAATAAAGAAGTATTAGAGCCCACCCAGAGAACTCATCCAGACGCTGCTGACACGTGAGTCCTCCCACTGCCAACTGACACCTGCAAGGACATTTTCTGTGTCACAGACAAAAATGTGCCAAACTGTCCATGTTGGGCTCAGAGGAGCATAAAGGGAGCCCTCTAAGTGGCTACTTATTTTGTTGCCCAGAGTTGGCAGGGTCATCTTGCCTCCTCCTCCTCCCCCTCCTCCCCTTCTTCTTCCTTCCCCCTCCTCCTCCCCTCCTCCTCTCCCTCTTCCTCCCCTTTTCCTCTCCCTCCTCCTCCACCTCCTCCTCTCCCTACTCCTCCCCCTTCTCTCCCCTCTTCACTCCTCACCATCCGCTGTCTTCCTCCTCTTCTCTTCCCCTCCCCCTCCCTCCAGCAAATCCTTTCTTTCCTCTCTGCTCTGCTGCTCATAGACCTCAGTGCCCCCACTTGGTCACGTGTTCTTTGGAGCCTTCATCACCACCTACCGTCCCCAAGGGTGGATTGGACACTTAGCCTCCGTGTCCCACCCCACTTGCTACAGACCAACTGTGGCGTCAACATGATGGGAGTGAGCATACAGTCTCTGAGGAGAGAGAAAACGGTCCAGTTGGCATTATCATCTTGGCACCCAGCACAGCCCTGGCATCTGTAAATGTCTGTGGTATGCATGTAGACATGGAGTGGGTGGTAGATAGATGGATGGATTGATAGTTAGGTGGATAAATGGAGGAGTGAATGAGTGGGTGGCCCGTGTGGGCTGATGGACGGATGGATTGCTAGGTGGATGGACAGGCTGGTGGATGAGTAGATAGATGGGTATGTGAATGGGTAAGCAGATGAATGGATAAATGGATGAATGGGTGGATGAATGGATAGGTAGGAGATGGATAAATTGAGGTAGGCAGATAGGTAGATGGATGGATTTATGGGTGGGCAGATGCATGAATGGATGGGTAAGTAGATAAAAGAATACATAGGTAGGTAGATAGATGGATGAGTGGATGGATGGATGGATGGATGGATGGATGGATGGATGGATGGGAAAATGGTTGGGCAGATGGATAGATAAATGGATAAATGAATAAATAATAGATAAGTGAGTTGGTGGGGGATGAGAAGGTGGATGGATGGATGATGGATGGATAGATGGACGGATGGACGGATGGATGACAGATGGATGGACAGATGGATCAGAGCATGGGTGGTAGACGGATGAACAGGTAGGTGAATAGCAAAACCCACTCCAGAGCGCTACTTAGTTCCTGCCTTCCACATTCTAGTGTCAACAACCAGAGATCCTTCCAGCTCAAGGAGGCCTGAAAACACTTGGGGACCTCACTCTTTCTCCACAGCATCCTTGCACAGTGTTTTCTGCTCCGGCCCTGGAGAGCATGAAAATTGATTTGACAGTAGCCCAGAGGGAGCGTCTTTCCTCAGGCTGCACAACCTTTCACAACTTTCACAACCATTCTCTCATCTTCAGAGCCTGCAAATAAAAGGAACACTGCCCAGCAAGCTCAAAGGATCAAAGGCTGCCCAAGAAAATGCAGAATCAAATTATCCCATAGCAGCATTTCCTCAGAAGACACACGGCTCAGGAGACTGAGAGAGAGCAGAGAACCCAAGCCCAGCCCAGCCCTAGATCCCAAAGTTTGAGCCAACTATCTACTGTCTGCAGAAGCCAGCTCACAGATAAAGTCTACTACTGCCCTTTGCTGTGCTGTTTAATTCCAAAACTTGGATGCTAACATTCACATATCATAAGCTTTGGTGTAGAATCTGCAGAAGCCAAGCGCTGGGTGAGCTCCTGAGCCCATGTGAGCCGTGCAGCCTCCATCTCTCTGGACTGATGTAATGTTTTCATTTCTTGGTTTGGTTTAGGGTAGCCTGGAGTGCACAGTCCTCCTGCCTCAGCCCCTTGAATGCCAGAATCACAAGCTAACCCCAGCAGGCCCAGCTCTAGTGTTTTCCTCGTGACCCTGATATTGGAGGGCATACTGCATTTCTGGTTACAGAGAATGTATTACCCAGATGGTCCCAGGTGTCACGAATTGGGAAGACCTCTCTGGCCTTTCATGGAAAGTATCATGACCCTCCGCCTCTGTCTTCCTCACACATCTGAATTCCACAGCCGACCCAGAGCTGAACCAGGCTGAGTTCATAATCTCCAGACATGTCAGCTTTCAGATAGACAGAGCCCTGATAAGGCCAAGCTATGCTGTCCTCCAGCTTAAAGGATGGAGGGAGAGGGACTTTTCTAACACCAAAGGCCTTGAGAAATGTCCCTGGCAGGCTCATGTGTGGCTCATGCTTATAACCCCAGGCCTTGGAGGGTATAGACAAGTAGATCTGGAGTTCAAGGTACGGGTAAGAGGGCTTGCTGCTCAAGCATGCAGACCTGAGTCTGATTCCCAGCATCCATGTACAATCCCAGACCTGGCTGTAACTCTAGTCTGGTGGGCAGACAGAAGGATCGCTCACACGTGCTAGCCACAGCCTAGCTCCAGATTCAGTGAAACTCCTGTCTCAAGGGAACAAGGCAGGGCTGGAGAGACTGCTCAGCAGTTTAGAGAGCACAGCTGCTCCAGCAGAGGACCTGAGTTTGGTTGCCAGCACCCACATCTGGTGGTTCAAAACCACCTGTAACTTCAACTCCAAGAAGGGGACCCAACACCTTCTTCTGAAATTCTCCAGCACCTCAGAACTTTCACTCACATGTGCACACACCTTCACACACACATATACATACATCTAAATAAAATAAATCATTTAAAAAGAGGATAAGGCAGCAAGTAGTAGAACAGGATATCCAAAGCCATTCTTCTCTAGTCTCTACGCATTCCAAGGCCCCCAATGTACATATGTCTGTATGGATACACATAACACACACACACATATGCACACATGCGCACACGTGCCCTTACACACACATACATGCACAATCGCACATACACATACAGGCACTCACACACACCCATACACTCACACACACATGAACATATATGCACACACACTCACACACATACATGCACAAATACACATTCACACACGTGTACACAGGCACTCACACACACATACACATGTGCATGTCCACACATGCACTGGCACACACACACACATACACACTTGCACTCAGACACACATATACATACGTACACATGCATGCACACATATACATATATACACACACATTCACACATGTTAAAGGCCATCCTTAGCTACATTGTGAGCTCCAGGGTAGCCTGACTCACAGGAGATCCTGCTAGTGACTCACTAACTGTGATGGCTACTCTTGGTTGTCAACTTGACCACATCTAGAATTAGCTAAAGCCCGAGCAGCTGGGTACAGCTGTGAGGGACTTTTCTTAATTAAAGCACTCAAAGTGGAAGGACCCACCCTAAATCCAGATCTTTTGAGGTGGGAAGATCCACCTTAAAACTGGGAAATTCATTCCTTCACTAACAATGGATCCTACCTGCTTTAGGATTCTAGTGTGTGTGGAAGACCAGCTGAGACACCCAGTCTCGTGGATTGAACAGCTACTGGATTATTGGACTATCCATTGCTTGACAGCACTTGGACTAGCTGGACCACAGTCATTCTGATACACACACACACACACACACACACACATACACACACACACACACACACACTTCATTCTATGAGTTCTGCTCCTCTAGTGAACCCTACTAATACACTAAGTACATCCCCAGCTTCTGGAGCTATGGAATGGAGATGCCCGGAGAACTTTAGGATTCTGTGGGATCTAGTTAGAAGACGTAAGCCACTGGGAGTGGCTGGGGGTAGCTGGCCCCTTCCTGTCTCTGGATCTCTTCTTCCTGTCGGCCATGACGTCTCCTACTCCTCAGGCTCTCACTACCACGGTATCCAGTCCCTGGGAATGAACCATGAACCGGTATGAACCAAGCCCTCCAAGGCCATGACAAAACAAGTCCCCGTAGCAAAGCAACTGCCCTGCAGCTCATGGGACTATGGCAGCCATGTTCTGCCAGCAACTGAGAGCCCAGGACTCTATAGTCTAGTTGGAGCGCAAAGGCCTGATAACAAGTAGCCCATACACGCATGCCCACATGCTGGCTAGTGTTTGCCAACTCCGCACAAACTAGAGTCACCTGGGAAGAGGGGGGCTTCAACTGGAGAACTGTTCAGACGAGACTGGCCCACAGGCTTGTCCATGGGGCATTTTCTTTACTTTGATATAGGAGAAGGCACAGCCCACTGTGCGCAGTGCCACCCTGGGCAGGTGGTCCTGGGTTGTACAAAAAAGCAGGCTGAGCAAGTCATGGGGAGCAAGCCGTTAAGCAGCACCCCCCCCCCCATGGTCTCTGCTTCAGCTCCTACCTCCAGGTTCCTGCCTTGACTTCCCTTGATGATGGACTGTCACTTGCAAGTGTAAGAATGAAAGTCTCTTCCTCCCCAAGCTGCTTTGAGTTAGTGTTTGACTGAACAGAAACCAGAGTAGAAAACCTACTCATGTCCACTCAGTGAGGGCCGCTGTCTTTACGCCATTTCCACATTCCTATTTCTCTGAGTCTTGGTCAAGTTGAGACCTAGAGTAATTCCAGCCAGGCGCCCAAGAGCCAATAGCTATGGGCTCTGCTCTTCGATGGTTCCAGAGGCAGACGGTGAGAGAAAGGAGTCCTATTTCCGGGTACCGGGTCGAGGGCAGGCCTAGGATGCGCACCTATTTGCTCTTGGATAGGCAGCAGGCTGTGTGGGCAGAGAGCAAGCAGTGAGGGCTGTTTGTGCTGGCAATGGTTAACCTTTGTTCAAATTTATATCCTGAATCTTTTATGCAACTGTGTCAAGGAAGAGTCAGCTCAGCTCTGTGCCGCTGGGGCTGAGGCACGTGGTGCTTGTGTTTGGCCGCAGGAGTCCTGAAGGTGCTGGAACAGACCGGATCCACTCCCCAGCCAAAGTGTGCTTGTTACCAATTAGCCTAGCCTGCCATGCTACCGGCCCTTCCATAACCAGTCAGCCTTGAGAACGTTTGCAGGATTCAAGACGGAAGCCATAAAGAGGCCACCCAATTATGTCCCGGGCATATGTTAGTATGTTAGGGCTGACGGGACGCAGCATGACATCAGGTCTCTAAACTTCTCTCCAAGCAAGCAAAGAGGAAAGTATTTTAGTGGGGGTATACACTCCTCCCGCCCTGGGACACCAGAGTGGGGCTTTTGATTCTTGAGGACGTTTTGAAGGGAGCAGACGACCAGGATGAGCCAGGCCATCCTGGCATGCAAAAACCTGTTTCTCATTAAAAATGAAACCCAGCCTGGGAACGCTGGGCCTTCTCCTTCTGTCCCAGGCTCACACTACCTGGAAGCCCCCAACTTTCAGGAAGGTTGACCCAGGGGTCCAGGCTAGAGAAAACTCAACAGCATCAAATTCCATAACCGGCCACGCCGCCTAGGGCTGCTGTCCATCCACTCAACGGGGCACACAGGCTCTGTATGGGACCCTTGTTCTCTTCAGTTTATGAGTATTTATTTTTAAAGGGACCTCTTGTGTTAGCCAAGAGTTGAGTCATCTCAAGCCAATGTAAAGACACCTGCTGTGCCGACAGCCATGTGTGGCAGAGCAGGCCTTGGACAACTATATTCATCTCTCACTAAAAGGAGCCACTATAGCACCCCGCAGTGTGACTGGTTGAACAAACAGGTCTCTGGTGTGAGGAAAGCCCTGCTTTGTAGTGCTCGCCCAGCACTGTGGTATAAATATTCCCACTGTGGCCAGTTTCCAGCTAGCAATGTGAGGCCTCAAATCAGTGCAAGGCGGGTAGCCAGCCCTCCTGCAACTTTCCACCTTAGTGACTGTTCTGCTGAGCTGTAGGCTGAGGAAATAGACAGCCTGGGAGGAAAGGTCATCAAAAAGACAAGAGGCAACAGTAGAAACCTTTGTCCCTGGATGGGAGAGGGACTGGCCAGAGGCCATCTGCTAAGACAAGACTGTCTGGGAGTCCAAATGTCATAATGTAGCTGTCAGAGCTGAGTGCTGGACAGAGCCCTGGGCTTACACTGGTGTCTGTGCATTTATGTGCATATACATACCATGTACCCATGTGTGATCATGTTTCGGTGCAAGAATGCTCCATGCATGTGTTGTGGTTCAATGAGCACCTCAATTGTTCCTCTAACTCTATTTTTGGCTTGATACAAGGTCTCTCGTTGGCCTGGAACGCCAACAAATAGACTAGCCAGCCAGCAAGCACCTGGTGTCCATCTTCCTCTGTCTTCTGTCTTGCTAAAGTTCCTAGCACAACAGCTCACTTTTGCATCAGTCCTAGAGCTTAGGTCCTGGGACTTTCAAGGCAGACACTCTACCAGCTGGGGCGTCTCTTGGACCCTGAAGCTACTGGCTCGACAGAAGAAAATGGTCGCTTCTTTGAGAGCTGTGCTTTGTTCACAGGCACTGACTCTGTGGTGTGCAGTGAGTGTGCAGCTCCCTCTCTCCTGGAGAGTGAGAGAGAGCCCAGTGCAGGAGACACTACCCACAGGAACAGTCCAGTGCCTGGGCAACAGGTAGATGAAACCGACGGGACTCCATCTACCAGCCCCACTACACGGAAGTGACCACAGCCCTGGGCTCTGCTGGTGGTTGGAGACTTGTCTCTGAAAAAAAAAAAAGCCAGAAGGGGATGAGAAGGGGATTAGAGGGTCTTTTGCCCAGGTAGGACTGAACTGTGAGAAAAAGACCCACCATAGGTGGAAAGTATTTAGAACTAAACGTCAGGTTAAAAGCAGCTGGGGGATGAGGAGTGGTATTGCACCCCCACGGGAGCAAGGGTGACAATGACTGACCCCCACTGTCTGACGTTCACTGGCCTAGTTTCCCAGCCAGTGTTCCCTGGAAGACAATAGCCTTCAGGCTCTTGGGTAGCCATTAAAAAGGTTCTACAACCAGGTCCAGCCTGTTCCTTGGCCCAGTGCCAACCCCAGCCAACACCTTGACTCTTCCAAGTCTTGGGGGAGTGACAGGGCTACCTCATGATTCTGTTCTTGATAAGGGCCTGGTGGGTGTGAGCAGGCCATGCATAACCTGCTCGGCTGATCCTGTGTTCTAAGCAGGGCTTCTCAGAGGCCTTGCCCGGAAGAATGGAGACTTTGGGGAGGGTGGCTCAGTGAACTGACCTACTTGTGAGCAGAGCCTTTCAGATCTCTTCAAATGAGAACACTAAGTGTCACTGTACCACCTAGAAAAATCTCTCGCTTGCCCTCCCTCTGAATCTTAAAGCTTAAAGACCAGGGTACACCCAAAGATCTGGCCTGGGCTTTTAAAATCTCAAAGCCAGTTTTCAGTGACACACCTCTTCCAACCAGGACACACCTCCTAATCCTTCCCAAACAGTTCCACCAACTGGGAACCAAGTATTTAAATATAAGAGCCTATAGGGTCCATTCTCCTTCCAACTGCCACCCAGCTGTTTCCTGGGCTGGGGATATGGCTCAGATGCTGGAGTGGTTGCTAACATGCATGAGGCCTGTGTTGATTCTCCAACTATGCTAGTTAATATTTTGTAAATTTGACACAGCCAGGGTCATCTGGAAGAGGGAACCTGAATTGAAAAAATGCCTCTGTGGTGATTTGAATGAAAATGGCCCCCATAGGCTTATAGGGAGTGGCACTATTAGGAGGTGTGGCCTTGTTGGAGGAGGTGTGGCCTTGTTGGAGTAGGGATGTTCTTATTGAAGGATATGTCACTGGGTGTGGCCTCTGAGGTTTCAAATGCTCAGGCTTGGCCCAGTCTCTTCTCTCTTTCTCTCTCTCTCTCTCTCTCTCTCTCTCTCTCTCTCTCTCTCTCTCTCTCAGTTGCTTGGTGATGACTTAGAACCCCTTCAGCACCATGTCTGCCTGCCTGCTGCCATGCTTCCCACCATGACAATAATGAACTGAACCTCTGAACTGTAAGCCAGCCCAATTAAAAGCTTTCCTTTATAAGAGTTGCTTTGGTCATGGTGTCTCCTCACAGCAATGGAAACCCTAACTAACAAAGGCTCCATGAGATTGGCCAGTAGGCAAGCCTGGGGTACATTCTCTCGATTGATGACTGCCAGGGGACAGTGCGACAGTATTCCCCAGTGGCCTCTGCTTCAGATCCTGCATTTTGGTCCCTACCTTGAGCTCCTGCCCAGACTTCCCTCACTGATGGACTGTGACTGGGGATGTAAGGCAAATAAAGCCTCTCTCCACAATTTTCCTTTGTTCTCAGTCTTTATCACGGCAACAGAGAGCAGACCGGGACAGCAGTACTGTGTAAAACCAGATGTGGCGGTACATGTCTGTCATTTCTGCACTGGGGAGGGAAGTGAAGGCAGCCTAGACACAAATTCAAGGACATCCTCAGCTACTAGTGAGTTTGTGTCTAGCCGAGACCACCTAATACCTGTCTAAAAGAATCAAAAGTATGTACTGGCTGGTTTTGTGGGTCAACTTGACACAAGATGAAGTTATCACAGAGAAAGGAGCCTCCCTTAAGGACTTGCCTCCATGAGATTCAGCTATAAGGCATTTTCTCAATTAGTGATCCAGGGTGGGAGGGCCCATTGTGGCTGGTACCATCCTTAGGCTGGTAGTCCTGGTTTTTTTAAGAAAGCAAGCTGAGCAAGCCAGGGGAAGCAAGCCAGTAAGTAACATCCCTTCATGGCCTCTGCATCAGCTCCTGCTTCCTGACCTGCTTGAGTTCCAGTCCTGACTTCCTTTGGTGATGAACAGCAATGTGGAAGTGTAAGCTGAATAAACCCTTTCCTCCCCAACTTGCTTCTTGGTGATGATGTTTGTGCATGAATACAAACCCTGACTAAGACAAGGAAGTGCCCACAGCACATGGCTTCTGATACAGTATATCAGTATAAACTTGTTTCATATTTTTGAGTTATGTTAACTTCTTACTCTGCCTAATTTGATAAACGCCATATTTGGTGTGACTGGGTGAGAAGCCGATAGAGAAAAGGCCTTATGCTCAGGCAAATTCAACCTTGACTCCCACTGCTCAGATGCAACCTGATATCCCAACCCACAAAAGCAGATCTGGTCTGGACCAGTTCCTCTGCCCCAGTAGACAGCTGTCCACCGTCACCTGCCTCCTGCGTGCCCTGGCGCTCTGTTTGGTAGCCATTTCAGCATCTGGCATCTCTGTCTTTCTCACCAGGGGCAACAGCACATTTAGGCAATGTGGGTAGAAGAGGGTGTGAAGGACATAGGTTCGGGGTGGCACAGGAGGACGTGGGCGTTGGTGGGTGGTTTGGCTGTCGGCCCATCGGCTAAGAGGGGAGTGCACGTGACTGCCTCTCTCTGGTGCTGCCGACTGCCTGGTTAGCCCCCTCACTTCCAGGAAGCACACGCCAGTGATGGATGAGACTTTAATTAATGTAATGAGACGTTCATAATGGCGGTTATCTCCAAAATTAGGTCCTTTAGCAATTATTCCTGGGGAGTGTTCCAGGGGTAGATGGTGCTCCTTTTAGAACAATTATGGGGAGGGGCCTGGCTTCTTAGGGATTTTTCCCAGCATTCCCTAGGCACTAAAGCATCTAGGATGAGACAGTTAGTTTCCCTGGAAAAACAAGATCTGGCTTCTGCTCAAGGTTTCTCCCCAGGGATTGAAATTGTAATGACTGTTGGGGACTTGGTCAGCAGATGGGATGCTGGAAAACCCCAGAGAGAGAGGGAGGAGGGAGAGAGAGAGAGAGAGAGAGAGAGAGAGAGAGAGAGAGAGAGAGAGAGAGAGAGTGTGTGGACTCTGGGTTGAGGTCCTGCCTTGACAACACTGGTTTGTGCTGGGAGTTCAGACGAAGCCCTCCCTTGCTGGGCCTCATCCACACCTGTAAGTGGGCTGAAGAACTCATAGGCTATGGGAACAGGTGACACAGGTTTGCAAAAGCGCTTTGTAAGTACCCAGGCACCTGACCCATGCCAAGTACTTTGCCGAGTACTAAGTCTTCAGGAGCTGTACTGGGGTACTGAGAATAACCAAATGCTGCCTATAGCAGGAGCTGTGCAGGGTGTGTCAAGCTCTGCACCACAGGAGCATGAAGCTGTGAACACAGTAGGCAGGCTTGCCCTTGGGAGTCGACAGTCCCCAGCTCCAGCACAGTCTGAGGCAAATACTAGAGCAACAGCCACTGTACATCGCCATCTGGGAAGCAGGCCAGAGGGCCCATTCTAGTTCAGTGAGACAGACACTGGGGACCAGTGAGTCCTGGGTGGAGGAGAGTGAGCCCGGACGTCAGGCAGGCGTGGACAGGAGCAGGAGATGCCACGGGAACTGGTGCCGAGCTTCCCTCTCAGCTCTGACCCTGTGCGGGATGCATAGGGTAGCCCTCGGCCTCGGGGGTTGCCTCCACTGGGCAGCCTGGGTGAGGGTTCCCGAGGGGCTGGCATTGCTCCCACTCTGCCAGGCAGAGAAAGGCCAACCAATGGCAGAGGTGGGAGCGGAGTTTTGCCCAGCAACAGCTGTGGAGAGACCGGAAGCTGCCCCTCCTCCACCACTACCTTCCCCCAAGGCCCTGGCTGAGCAGACACAGGGATTTGCCAGTTTTGATACTGGCAGATCCTGAGGAAAGAGTCACTGCTCCCTGCCTTGGGTTGCCATCCAGGCCGCCTTGGAAGCAAGACTACCCTGCTGAGAATCGATCCTAAATCCAGCTGGAAGATGTCCTTCAGCAGGACCCACAGGGGATGAAATCGAGAAAGACAGTTTGACCTCCAGGTGTAGAGGGACAAGACCTACTATGTGAAGGGGATGGTGGCCATGGCAGGGTTCTAACCCAACCCGGCCCATCTGCCCATCGGAGTCCCCGTACCTCCCTGCTCTGTGGGCAGGGCGATAGACTGAGAACCTGGGAGGGGCCTACCCTAATTGCCTTGCCCCCTGGCAGCTCCATCTCCTTATTGGAAGCAGGTATGTGTCTTCCTGAGAGGGTCTGAGCCACATCTCACTTCTCGACTGTCTTCCCCCAGGACAGTGTCCCCAAAATGTATGTCTCAGCCAGGACCCCCAGAGCAGTCAGACAAGGAGAGCTAGCACCCCAGATCCAGGTGTGTTTGGGATGCTTGTTCTAGCCACAGGTACACTAAGACTCTGGGCACGGTCTCTGGGATGGAAGAGGTCTAGGACTTTCAGCCTCTCATGTGGATCCATGACATCATGCATCTGGGAGCCTACCTGGTTTCAGCAAGTGAAAGGTGTGAAAGCCAACAAGAAAGCCAAAAGACTGGAGTATGGCTTGGTGGGAGAGCGCTTGCTCAGCATGGAAGAACCCTGGGTTTCACCCCCCCCCCCCGCTCCTCCCCCCCTCAGTGCTACAAAGAAAACAAGAAGAGAAGAGAGAAAGAGGAAGGAGGATGTCCATTCCTCAGGCCTGCAGAATAATCTAAGAGATACTCTATCATCACTCAGATACATGCCCAGGAGCTGGGGACACGGTCAGCAGAGTGCTTGCCTCATGCACCAACTGCTGGGTCTCATCCCCAGCACAGAGTAAACTGTGCTGGGCAGTACACACCTATAATCCCAGTCCTTGGGAGATAAAGCCAGAAGGATCAGAAATTCAAGAGCTGGGACAGAGTTAATGGTCTCCAGTCATGTGTGTACCAAAAGCTGTCGATACCACAGGAGCCACACAGCCTTAGTGTTATAGCTTCTTGTAGTCCAAGATGACAGGAGAGAGAGGACCCTGCCACACCAATTGGAAGGCCAGTAAGAGGGATCCATAATCTCTGAACCCCACCTTCTTGATCTCTATGTGGCCCCTTCCTCTCATGTCCCCAGCACCCCCCCCAGCCATGTCAGTACTTATGGGGGTTCCCTCCTCAAATCAGTAATACGACTGTCATTCCAGGGGAGGGCTTTGGTTGCCTTGATTTTATGCAGGGACAAAGGCCTGCCGTTCAAGTCTTTGGGATCTTCACCTGTGAGTCTCGGGTCTCCAGGTGACAACCTTGAGGATGACTTTTCCCTTCCAGACTTGGATGGTGCTGGACAGTGAGCAGCCTTCAGACAGGCCAGTCTGTAAAGGACTGGAAAGTAGAAAGTGCATCACTGTCACGTGAGTTATAATCTGCGGAGGGTGTGGTCTAGCCTGGTGACAGATGGAGCAAAGGAAACACCATTGAAGAAAAAAAATATAGGAAGCCTTTGTTCAAGCAGACTGAATCTCTCCCTTCTCCTCTCTGCTTCCTTCCTCGAAATCTTCCTCTTTTCTTGAGGAAGGGCTCGAGAACCCAGCCCCTTGCTCACAGTGACTCCACTGTGAGGGTTCCTGTAAACCCCAAGTCCAGCCATGTGGGAGTGTATTCCATGCCCCAGGACAGAGAGCAGGGATGGACCCTCTGTATGTTTAA
Organism: Rhabdomys pumilio; assembly: GCA_030674055.1. Classification (NCBI taxonomy): domain Eukaryota; kingdom Metazoa; phylum Chordata; class Mammalia; order Rodentia; family Muridae; genus Rhabdomys; species Rhabdomys pumilio. Next base: position 4,382,494 of record JANHMN010000002.1, on the reverse strand, counting down.
GTCCAGGTCTGTTCAGGCCCTAACCTGGATTTCTGGGGTCACCCCAGAGATCAGCATCCCAGCTGCTCTTTCTTGGCTCCCCCATGGGTCTGGAGACATGATTCCCTACCCATTCCCCCCCTCACGCCCTTCCCCCAGCTTCTGATGCTCCAGCCCTGTTCTCTGCTTCCTTCCCTCATGGTGGGGCCCACACAAGAGTGAGAGAAAGCCTAGCTTTCTCCTTTCAGTCAGAATCAATGACAAAGACAGAGTTGGAAGGCAAGCCTAGCCGTGGGGAGGAAGAAGAAAGCGCAGGGTGTCAGAATTGATGCAGGAGGCAGTTAAAGGAACCTATTAGGATTTCACTCGCCTCAGGGAGTGCTGCTTTCAGGCGGGAGTGGGTGTGATGTCAGTGGAGCCCACTGGCAGGCAGGCAGCCTTCACACACCTGTCATTAGCGTGCAAGGCCCGGACGTCACAGCTGTTAGTCTTCAGTGGGATGCAGTAGGCGGTACATGGTGGAGATGTCTCAGTCATGTAAGATAGAGCTCTGTGAGGAGCCTGCTGAGGGTTCTGCTGAGACTCTGGGAGCCCTGGGTTGGTGGCTGGGTAGTGTTTGGAGAGATAGGACCATGCACGCACCTCCAGGTTGCAGAGGAGCCGAGGTGATACTAAGCTGGACCCTGTCAGTGAGGATGGGGGTCCTTGAGTCCCCTCCCAGTCCACCGTAGTACTTAGAGTCATTTCACTGTCTCTGAGGGGTTCCTCTGGTTATCTGGATACCCTGAAGAACAGCCGGCAAACAGCAGTGTGTGCATACCCCCTTCTGTCTTAGTTGGGTTTCTGTTGCTGTGATAAACACCATGGCCAAAAGCAACTTGGGGAGGAAACGGTTTCTGTATTTCCCTCACGCTCCTCAATCATAGTCACTCCTGACTGATATCAGGGCAGGAGTGCGGAAGCGGGAGCTGGAGCATCCTGTGGGGTGCTCCTGACTGGCTTGCTCCTCACAGCTAGCTCAGCCTGCCTTGTCAGAGCATGCCACCACTAGCCCAAGGGTGACACCGTCCACAGTGAGAGGGGTCCTCCTACACCAGTCATCAATTAAGAAAATGACCCACAGGCCAATGGGAGGGGCATTTTCTCAGTGAAGTTCCCTCTTCTCAAATGACTCTAAGTAAAACTAGGAGCAGAGGGGTTGGGGCTCTCATCAGTAAGGGAGTCTGTGGCAAAGAACCCTGGGGCCTTGGGCCACCTGGTCGTCTTCAGGGGTGACTTCACCCCTCTCTGCAGATGATGGCTGTTGGAGGCTGAAGGCACACACAGACACAGAGCAAAGACACAGGGCTGCTTGTTGACAGGATCCTCAGAACTTCAACAGCCAGCTGTGCTCCCTCATCGAGGCCATCCTGGTCAGAGCAGCCTTGTTGCCAGGAACATGTCAGGCACATTGGAGGTATCAGGACAGAGGCAGTGTGATCCAGGGCGGGGCCACCACAGGGCAGGTGTCAATGGGGTGGCTAGTTTAGAGGTAAGTTATAATTTGAGGAGAGAGTGGCCCTGTGGCCCTGTCTGTCCATCCACTCATCCTTCATCCGTCTGTCTTTGTGTTCATGTGTGAACAGGGGCATGTGTGTATGTGTACTCATGGAGAAGGAAAGGTAACCTCAACTGCCATTATTCAGGTGCCATCCATTTTGGAATTTTGAGGCAGGGTCTCTCATGAGCTTGGAGCTAGACAAGAAGGTTAGGCTGACCAGCCAGTGAGCCCCAGAAATCCACCTGTTTCTGCTTCCCCAGAACTGGGATTGTAGATGCTTAACTCCATGTTCAGCTCTTTTGGGTTTTTCTTTTTTCTTTTTTTTTTTAATGTGAGTTTTGGGGTTGAGCTCGGGTCCTTATGCATTTTACCACTTATCCCTGCCAGGCCCCCCAGAACCCGCACCTAGTCACATAGACTAATTCGTGCCCCCTTGGTAGCTTCCAGCTTTTGTGGACTCTCTTCTCAAAGGACATAGTCTCTGTGAGCAGAGGCAGCTGGAGCAGGACTTGGTGTGAGAAGGCACGTGGCTAATATTTCCATTAAATAAACACATCTTGCTAATTGGATTACTAAGACACTGTGATCCGCTACTAGACCTCCAACATGTTGCTAATAAATTGTGTGAAGAATTTAATCATGCTAGCATCCCAAAAGCCTGTCGGAGAGGAAATGAGAAAATCAGCCAAAGTTGACAGCCGGAGCTTCTAGAAGATTCTCAGAGCCTGGGAGCTTCCTGGTTCTTCCCTCCACCTAAGCCTTTGTGCTGGGTAGGGGTGGGAAAGGATGTGGGTACCCAGGCTGGACATCTTTCCAGCCCCGAACACCCTTCATCAGCCAAAGGTGTCCTGTTGTGAGTGTCTACCTGGCGAGGGGCAAGCCTTTTAAATATCCACAGAAGTGCCCCCTCCCTTCTGGCCTGTTCCTCTTCCCAGTAGAGCCCTTCTCTCCTGCTCCCACTTGCTGAGATACACCCTTCTGTCTCTCACCCCTTCATACAGGGCCCCGTGGGCTCAGGGCCGCTGAGACTGTGAAACTAGATTTTGTTAGTCGCTCATTTGTCTGTGCTTTTTCGGGGGACCAGGTCATCCAGCCCTGGCTGGCCTGGAGCTCACTATGTAATAGGCCAAGCCAGCCTAGAACTCAATCCTTTTTATCTCTGCCCTTCTGGATTTCAGCTCAGTCCCCATATCACACAAGGCTGCAGCTATGGTTTTTGTGCAGGAAGAGCAGGAACGGAGTCAAGTCTCTCCTGGCCCTCAGTGCCCATCCTGGGATTCTAGAGAGAAACTTCTTTTTCCACCGCTGTCTAATGTGGAAAGTGGGTGACACGTGCTTAATGAATATCAAGGTACAGTCTTGGATTGTGAGGAACAAAACTGAGGAGCTCATTCCACGCCCCCAGCACCCCATCTTCACACTCACCTATACACGAATGGATAGGAGAACGACGATGACTTACATTGCTGTGGCCTTGAAACTCTCATGAAGTGTTTCTTGAAACTCTCATGAGTGTCGAGGCCCGGTGGCTCAGGGCAGCAGCACGCAAACGCACGCATATATCAGCTCACACTTCAAGTGAGCCCCCAAACGTGAGCAGCTTTCGGCAGGCAGAACCTCATTAAAATGATGGCCAGCTTCTGAAGCATCGTCCCAGGTAAACACAGCCAGGTGTTTCTCTAACTATCCAGGCTCAAAAGCAATGGCTTAGAAAGTCTAATTACCACAACAGAGTCCCACAAGGAGGAGAAAGTATCTCTAGCTGGTGCTTCCTGGTAATTAGGAAGAACTAGGAAGAACGGTTACCACAGCATCCAAATCTACCCATCCCACAAACACACCATGGCCACACTCTGGCACAGGAAGGAGTCTACTTAGAGCAGCCAAAATTAAGTCATTAGGAGAGAGGTTCACTGGCATGACCTGTGTAAGGATCTGCAAGAGGCTGGCCAGCTTCTGGCAGCTGTGGTGCCTACCTGTACAATCCCAGCAATTAGGAAGTAGAGGCACAAGGACCAAGAGTTCCGAATCCAGGCTGGAGAGACAGCTCAGCAATTGAGAGCATTTGTTGCTCTTGCAGAGGGCCCAGCTTTGATTCCCAGCACCCACACAGTGGTCCACAACTATCTATAATTCTAGTTCTACAGAATCGGGTGCCTTCTTCCGACCCCCAAGCACGCATCTGGTACACACACCTGCATTCAGGCAAACACTCGCAAACATAAATAAATCTAAAAGAATAATAAGTAAAATTTTAAGGAGTTCACTGTCATCTTTAACTACATAGAGTTTGAGTCCAACCAGGACTACATGAGACTCTGTCACAAAATGACAAAAAGAAAGCACAGTCCTGCCCTCTCCATCCTCGAACACTGCCCTTCACAGACACCCTGCTCCTCAATGACACAAGTCAATGTCATGCCTGGTGGCAGACACCACACTAGGGTTCACCTATCAGCAAAAGGGACAGCATTGAGGTCAGAGGAACCCTGTGGGCCAGGTCCTACGCTTTGTGCAGGGGTAAGCAGCCTGCATAAAATCGTCTGTGTTCAGTTATCTTTAGTGTTGGCCCATGTCAGGGCAAGACACAAAAGGAAAACAGGACAGCCCCTCTTATGGAATATTGTTGGCTATGATCCTGGACATATGACACTGATGTCAAAACCTGACCACTCAGACGGACAGACTCCCCTCTTTCTGGGTAGGCTTTGTGAACAAGTAAAGGCAGAGCTAGGCTTAAGGACTGACACAGTGAGTGGACATGGACAAGAACAGAAGGTGTGTCATCATCTCAGCACTTGGGAGGCAGAGACAAGAGGACTGATTAGAGTTTGAGGCCAGTCTGGGCTGCCTGGGGTCTTGTAGGCCAGTCTGGAATTAAGAAAGAGGAGGGGAAGAGGAGGGGAGAAGCTTGAAGTGGGGGTGACTGGGCCTGATGAAAGTGGGGCCTACCTACTTTTAGTATCTGATTATAAAATGTTCAGAAACTTTTATGTGAGCTGCTGTTTAATGCAGCTACATAAAAATTAATTTATATCAAATTATAATTCAGTTAATTTTGGGACTGGTCATAAAAGCTCAAAACCCTCTAATTATTTGACTTCATTTTGTTACTGTGTCCCTGTGGTCATTTACATTTCTTGCATCAGAGTGGTGGAAATATTATTTTAGATGGAATATTATTTATAGTAATAGTGGCTACTATGTATTTCTTTCAGACTCTGACGGAAGCCATATTGCAAATTTGGAAGGAAAGCAAATAGCCAATCCAGGCCGTATTTACCTAGTTCTGTCGATGGGCTAGCCTTGAGACAATTTAGCAGAGTAAAATGAGGTCAGCGGCTGGTGACTGTCACAAAATAGTTATATTAAGGTTGAATGTAACTGCAACCACAGATCCAGGAGTTCCCCAATAGTCAGCCAGTCTTCTGTATCAATTAGTTATTATAGATGTTAATGTGTATGTATTATATATGCGTATTATATACAATATTTATGTTATATTAATTATAAGTTAGAAAAAAAGGAAATTTTATATTTTATACAAAGAAAGGAAATTTTATATTTTATATAAGTTTGTGGTCCCAATTTCTGTCTCTCTGTCTGAATCTCCTTATGTAGTTGAGGCTGGCCTCCTACTCTCAGTCATCTTGTTGAATTCTTGGATTGCAGATGTCAACCACCAACCAGGCCTGCCACACTTCCTTGATGCCATTGCCATTTATAATAGCAAGTAGGGTTTCTCCCTTTAGGTCTGGAGATCAGAGTTCTTTGTTGGGATTGAAAACATGAATGTGTCTTTTGATGGGGCTTTGGAAAGTGGTCTGATGTGAAGAATTAGGAAGCTATAGTCTAAGATGCAAGGTGAGGGGGCATGGCACCAATGGAGCGTGTGTGTGTGTGTGTGTGTGTGTGTGTGTGTGAGTATGTGTGGTACGTGTGTGGTGTATGAGTGAGTATATATGTGGGTGGGTGTGTGCTCTGTGTGTGTATATGATATGCATGTGTAGTGTGGGAGAATGGTGTGTGTGTGTGAGTGTGTGTGTGTCTGTGTGGTATGGATGTGTATGGCAGAGATGGAGGACAAAGGAGGCAGAGGAGGAATGGGTAGATACTATTTGGTCCACTCCCACAACCCAAGGACACAGCCTGCAGGGGAAGGTCCATGCATCTGCCCCAGGCATTCATGACCACAAGGCTGTTCTCCAGTGAACACAGGGGCAACAGACTAAACAGTGAATTGCCAAGACCGAGGGCTGACATGCTCTACAGATGTCTCCTGCAGACTCCAAAGCTTTTCATAACCTACTCTAACCTCGGGTAAGTGACAATTATCCAGCCATTGGTCTTGGGGCTTCACCAGGCAAGCATATACCACTTCTAAGTTCCCTTGAAGGACACGTGTGTCCACAGGCCTAGGTCTAGCCCAGGCAGCCACAGCTCAAGATAGGCCTCTCCTTCCCTTTGATTCAACCTGATAGGGGAGGCCCCTCTGCAGTCTTGTGAAGGGAATCAAAGCTGGCCAGTCCCTACCAACATTCACAGTAGTCTCTTGCCCAGCAGCTCTGTGCAGGCTGTGACCGCTTCATGCCCTCTGCCCCAGCACAGCATGAGGCCGGCAGCTGATTCAGTACATTGTCTGGAGCCCCAGTATGGTGCCATCTCTGCTGACTTTCATCTCTCGTGGCAAAGAATCCTTGCCACCAGGGTTTTCTGAAATGAGGGAGGCACACACGGATCTGCCAGGGAACATGTGCTACAAGGTTAAGCGTGTTTGCCCAGGCGGTGTGGGTAATGCTCTTATCGTGTATGACCTTTACAATACATGGAACGCTGTCCGTGACAAAATCACCACTGTTAAGATGGTTTTCCCATCAGGGTACCAGCCATTAATCACCATGCATGTGAGTGGCTGTGGGCACTGCCTGAGAAGTCTCGAGTCCCTCCGTATATGCCAGCCTGCTGCTGGCTCTTCAAGTCTCACTCCCTTATGATCTTCAGATCCCGTGGTCTCCTATCATCCTGGCATCCCAAAATTCCAGCATCTTGACAACTCTACATCCCAGCATCCCCAGAATTCTAGCACACCAGCACCCACATATCCTGACATCCTGGCATCCCTGAATCCAGGATCCCCATTTCTCTCTGTCACAGCATCCTTACATCCCAGTATCCCTACATCCAAGTGCCTCTGTATCCGCAGCACCTTTGCATCCTGGTATACCAGCATCTCGGTATCCATGCACCTGGGCATTTCTGTATAACCATATCCCTGAATCCTGGCATACCAGCATCCTAGAATCCCAGCCCATCTCCCCAGGAGTTCAAGAGAAGAGCTGCCTTCTCAGCATACCTGGGCAGAGGCTCCTTATCTATTTCTTTGTGTCTCTGGCACTGATAAATAATATGACCCTGAGGCCTGTGCTGAGCCTGCATAATTTAGCATTGACCAACTGCATCTGTGACGCAGAGACCAGCCAGTCCCTCTCCTGGTCACTCTGTAGATGTTTTTCCGGGGAGTTGGCTGGCACTGGGTTGACCAGCTCCTGCTTCACAATTTACTTGCTGCTCCTCCAAGTTTAATTGAAAGAATGTCAAGCTATTGAGTTCAGAATCTGAGCACCCACCAGGGCGCTGCCCAACGTCACCCAGCCTACAGCTGCCCAACACTAGGGAAGAGGCAGCACACCAGCCAGCATCTCCCTGGACACACAAGCAAACCAGAAAATCACCTGACTGGCAACTCTCATACTAGCTATGTGACAAAACAATGTTCTGGGGGCTGGAGGCATGCTTAGCAGTTAAGAGCGTGTCTGCTCTTCCAGAGGACCAGGGTTTGGTTCCTAACACCCACATGGTGGCTCACAATCATCTGTAACTCCAGTTCCAGCAGATAAGATGCCCTCTCTGGGACTTTAAAGTCAGTATATATAAGTGGTACACAGATATATGTGCAGGCAAAACACCCATAAGCAGAAATAAAATACAATAAAATAAAATACAGTGGCGCCTCAATATATTGAGTAAAATTTAAAGTGGGATTAAACTTAACCTCATCTGATCTTTTATTCCATTTGGTGGCCGGGGGCTGGGCAGCTGACACTGTACTTCCTGTTCTGTAGGCCAGGCTGCACTTTATACAGATACCTGCCCTGTGTGGGAGGAGCTGCATGGGAGCACGGAAAAAGCCCACTCATGTCCTAATGGACAGAGTGCTCCCAACCTCATAGGAGTGAGGCATGGTTCACAGAAGCTCTGGTATGGTAGTAACTTTTGATGACTGTTGATGTTTCCCAGGTCTGACACTCGGACAAGGACAGGTTGTGACACACACCACCCCTCTGTTGTATTTCTTGACAGTCATGTTCTTGGAGACCGATAGATAGACAGATGGACAGACTGTAAAGGTCTAAACAGCAAGGGCACCTCTACATCACCTTTTTCAAGATTATTAGTTGTCAGGTTGTTGTTGGGTTAATGTGTGTGGGTCCTGCGTCTGTCTTGCCATGGGGCTGGGGCCTCTTGTGGAGACAGAGGCACGGGAATTTGACCATGCTCTCCCCATATTGGCACCAGGCAGGTATAGGGGTATGTGAAGCCGCAGGACCCCACTCTCGGAGGTGGGGAACACAGTCTGAGGTCCCATGGGGAGCCGGAGCTTGCTCATCTGGTTCTCAGGCTCTTGGGACCCCAGGCTCTGCTGGGGGGCTGTGGAAGGGTGAGAACGAAGTGGGGGCATATGGCCTGGATTGGCCTGTAGCCAAGGGGGAAGAAAGGGAGAGAGACTCTGGCTGTGTCCTGTGGGGATGAGAGTTCTTGGTGGCTCGCTTAGCTGGCTCACAGCTGGCTTGGCTTGCTTGCTTCTGTTGGTAGTCTCCATGGCTGGGAATGCAGAGATTAGACAACAGCTCTGTAGGCGGGAAAATCTTTTCCACTGTTCCCCACAGCGGGTCCCAAGGAAGAGAAACAGTCTATGGTCTTCAGATGTTTATTGTTATAGCATAAAGAAGATGAAAACTATACCCCAGCTTCCTCAGGGCGGGCCTGAGGTTAAATACCTTTTACAAGGAGGAGGGTCTGGGAAGGAATGTTTAATTGGCTATGCCCCTCTGGCCTTTAGGTACCTCATTAATACGGAGATCTGTCTTGAGGCTCCATGGCCTGTAGTCACGCCTTCTACCTGTGGAGGGGCTAGTGGGCGTTGTCCTATGTGACTGAAAGACCCAAATCTATGGAGGTCTGCAGCCTCTTATCAGGAGCCTGGAGTCTGTGAACATGGCAGAATGCCTGTTGTCCCTTGCAGGGACCTTACGGGTTCTCTGGCGATTTCTAGCCAGTGCTCGACCAGAAACCAGGTTGCCTTTCACAATTAGTGACCTCAGCAGGGAGTAGACAGTGGGCGCTCCCTACTACAAATAGGTAGCAGTGCCCACTGAGCCTGGGGGTGCTCCCTTCCCCCCCTCTTCCTTCCCCCTCTCCCTTTTCTCTCCAGCACTTGGATACACAGATTTGTCTCAGGCTACATCTTAGAACTGCCATCAAGGGGAGGCTACTCTGTTTTTGTTTTTTTTGTTTGTTTGTTTTTGTTTTTGTTTTTTCGAGACAGGGTTTCTCTGTGTAGTCCTGGCTGTCCTGGAACTCACCCTGTAGACCAGGCTGGCCTCGAACTCAGAAATCCGCCTGCCTCTGCCTCCCAAGTGCTGGGATTAAAGGCGTGCGCCACCACTGCCCGGCGGGAGGCTACTCTGGATCCCAGCAATTTCTTGGGTGACTTCTGGGCCATGTGCAATAATAACAAAATGTCCACTACTGTCCACAAACACACATGGGGGCACTGGTTCCACTCTGGCCACAGAATGAATTTCTCCAAACCCAGGCAGCCTGAATCTATCTCACAAACACTTGAGAGTGAGAGGAACTCCAGGCTGCAGTGGAGGCAGAAGGTTGAGGATTAGTGCTTCTTCCGGTTGCTGCCACTCCCAGGCTCTGGATGTCTCTGTCTGTTCCTGCTTGGCAAGCTCTGTGCTGGGTGCTTTGACACATGGGCATACTGCCCATTGCAGATACCTCAGTGAGGGATACCAGGCAGCCTGGGCTGTCTTCAGGCATTGTGCCCAGTATGGAGGCTTAGGAAGGCATTTTCAGATGGAGGCAGGAACTGGGCCGACACCCTGTGCTTGGAAGAGGTGGGAAGGGGGTAGTACCACTGTGTTAAAGGGTTGTGAAAGCTGAGTGCATGGAACAAGGGGAGGGCATTCCAGACCTGTGTGGCTCTGAGGGGTGCAGGGCTGGAGAGATGGGGTTAAGGAAGGCAGGAGGACCCCAGCCACGACACCCTGCTGTGATTGTTCTCAGTAAGCACTGGGAGCCACAGAAGGACTCTGAACGGGGAATAAGCCAGGGTTAGCTTCTCTATCAACTGATCTGGCAGACTGGGAGACAGGGTGTGAAATGACTAACACCAAGGGACAGTTGGGGGCCTGAACTAGGAGGACACTGAAGGAGCAGTGTGTAAGTGGATGGGTTCATCTTCATCATCACATCAGACTTGGGACTGGGGAAGAGCCAGCACTGTGCCCTCCAAGTGTTAGCTTCCATAGTCACAGTTGGGTCTCTGTGGATCCCGGACACAGAGCTTCTGTCAATGAGATGAACATATTCCTGGACTAGCGCACGCCTTCAGCATCCAACTTCCTGCTGACCTCTAGCTGGCTGTCAGGACAGCCCAGGGCAGCAAAGGGAAGCCACTGCTCACCGAGAGGCAGCGGCGGCGTGTCAACCCCAGCTAACTGGCTAAATAAAGCCAGAGTGGTCATAATGACTAAATTGAAGCACCTCATTAATTTCATGGGAGAGGTGGGCAAACACAAAGTGACACATTCCCCCCAAGACTCATTGTTTGCCTGGCCCCAAGACGTCTGGTTAGGTCTAATTTAAGTACGTGTATTTAATGGTTCAGTAAGTAAAATTGTGGTTATTGTTTGGAGTGGTTTGTACAATAATTTACGGGCTTGGCTGGCTCATTGATGGGTGCCGATGATGGAGTGGGAGGAGCTTGGGGAAAGAGTAAAGACTAATTTAGCCTCAATGTGCAGACCAGCAAGAGAAGACTGCCCCAACCTGGACACACCAGGACCTGGGGTGGCCTTGGACACTCCAGAAGACCCAGAGGGAACCCAGGAAGTCTGCATCTTTTATTCCTTGGGTCTTAGCTCATGATAGCCACAACCTGTCCTGAGCAAGCTGAGAGAGCCTGAGTGCTGGTCCTGGGCTCCATCCCCAGCATCCTGGTAGCACATTCCTATAATCCCAGAACCCAGGAGGTAGAAGCAGAAGGATCAGAAGTTCTAAGTCATCTTTGGTTACATAGTAAATTTTTAGGTTAGAGACCTTGCCTCACAGAGGGAAGAGGACAGTCAGGAGGAGGGGGAGGGGAAGAGTGGGGGGAGGGAGAGGGGAAAGGGGGAAGGGGCATGGAGTGGGGGAGGAAGAAGAGGAGGAGGAGAAGGAGGAGGGAGAGGAAGAAGAGGAGAAGGAGGAAGAGGAAGAGGAAGAGGAGGAGGAGGAGGAGGAGGAGGAGGAGGAGGAGGAGGCAGCCTCTGGGAAGGAGCATCATAAACAGGCATAATTCCAGGTACTTTCCATGCACTTGTGCCTGTTGCCAGCATGACTCATCCCCACCAGCTCTGACCAGCTCTGCACCCTGCCCTTCCCTTCCAGCAGTTTCCTAGTCTCCAGCACAATACCTGTGGTGAACACTCTTCCTGAGAGAGACTGAGAGAGCATGGCCAACCAGTGGAAAAATCCTAACCAGTTCTGATTGAGGACTGGCTTGGGGAAGCAGCTCCTGGGGTCTGTGGAGGAGGACCCATTCGGTTATCCAGTTTATTCAGCTCACAGAGGATGAGGCATCCCAGGCTTGATGGGAAGGCTCAAGGCCCTTCCCCTCCTGTGGAGTTGGTGGGTGGGAGGGCAGAACGCAGGCCTCCGTGGGGCAGCTGACAGATGCCAGGAGCATTGGTTGGCTGAGGAGGAAGACCTGAGCCCTGGAGCTGAAAATCCTCTTGACCAGTCCCTCAAGCCACCGGTGCCCTTTCCTGTCACCTCTGCAGCTTCTTTTTCAGCTCCCTCTCCCACAGAATGACCAGCGCTGAAAATGAGGAAGAAAGAGAAGCATTGTTGACTGTCTTGGTCAATAGTGAGCTGAGTCTTGGGGCCTCCAGGGGACCAAAGGAGGTGGGAGTCTTATATGATGGGGTGATCCCTTCCAGTCTCCATGTGTAGAAGGACCCCACTGAGCCCCTCCTCTGTCCAGGTCTGGCTCAGTAACACACCACTTCCATCCCTACCCCTCCTTCTTCCTCCCCTTTCAGTGATTGTCCCTGAGAGGGTGGCTCTAAATAATAACCATGGCTACCTCTCCATTATCTACGGTGGAAGAAGCACTTTGTAGATAAACTAAAGCTATTTTTCGCTTCCAGACCAGCATTGCTGTACCCACAATCCTCCCTGCTCCCCAATCCAAACGGGGACACCCGAAGGAGCTGCCTGCTTGTCTGAAATTCAGCCTCGGAAAAAATGCATTTTGCATAGCTAAGCTCAATAAGGATTCTCTGCAAAGGCCTAGGGCTGACAGTAGATGGGGGTTGGGGCGCCAATGCATCGCCTAAGTCCCAAAGACTGTCTAAATCACTGTTGTCCTGGGTCTCTGCTAAGCGGTCCTGCCCCTGTGAGCTCCCCCAAAGCTCTTCATTTCGAAGGATAGAGGGGATACACACACACACACACACACACACACACACACGCACACGCACACGCACACGCACAGAGGTCCTTCTGCTAGCCACCCCCCATTCTTGTCTCAGTCCAGTGCCAAATGATTGGCAGCATCCTGGATCAATAACTAGGCAAAAATCTCGATGCCCCTGGTGGTACATGTCTGTAATTCTAGAGGTAAGGTAGGAGAATCAGAAGTTCAAGGCCATCCTCAGCGACATGATGGAGCTAGCCTGGGCTGAATGAGACCTTGCTTCCAAACATACAAACAAACAAACAAACAAACAGAAATACAACTAATAAAAGGTGAAGGGTTAAAGGTCAACTTTGAAAATGCCGTTCTTGCCACAGTCTTCTGAGCAAGAACGGAGGCTGACAAGGCCTGGTAAGGGCCAGGAAGTAGGATCCGGGAGCGGGTGGGAATGTGGAATACAGCAGCTGAGCAAAGATAAAACAGAAACGGAGGGAGCTGGAGAGATGGCTCAACAGGTAAAGGAGCTTGCTGCCAAGCCTGTGGACCTGAGTTCAAACCCCAGGATCCAAAGCAGGAAGTTCTGTGTCCTGTATGTTGTAGCTCAATACAAAGTGTGGCTCCACGACTCTCAACCCGGCCCTAGGAGGAAGAATCAACACGGGGATTATAAATGTTTACTGCCATATTTCAGAAAGGCCCAAGAAGACGCATGTGAGCAGTCAGACTGGTTTTCAGGCCCTCTATGGAGCCCTGGTTGGGGGAAGCCAAACTACTACCACTAAAATAATAATATCAAACGGCCGTGGGAATAAGATCACCTCTCAGGCTCCTGCGTGGATAACCGAGAGCTAACTCTTGATAAAATAATAAAGCGTAGGAAGAAGCCGTGACAAAGAGTCTCTCCGCAGACAACTGCCGGAGACCATGTCCATAGAGCAGTGGCTCCCCTTTTTATTCCCTGTTTAACTGAATGAGACATAACCGTAGCCAGGCTGTTCCTGAATTTCTAGGGGAAGGTAACTGTCAATCAAGATGAAACCTATTATCATTTGTGGGTATCCCCGCCTGACAAGTGGGTTCACATGGTCTGTGAGTGAGCGTGGGGAGGGGCGATTCACCATCATCACTAACCGGGCATCCTTGCTGAGACCATGAGGACCAGGCTTCCACAGACAGAGCCACTGGGTCACCCTCTCCTTCAATTCTGAACAGGCGATGCGCTGGGGATCCCGGAAGGGTCCTTCGGCTGGAGAAAGCCTGAGAGATGGTCACAGCGGGTGACCAGATCCCAGGAAGGGAACTGCAGTTCTGCCAGCTCTTGCATATTCCCTAAGCCACCCTCCCAACTACACAAGGATGCTCAGGTCAACGCCAAAGTAGGTGTTAAGCTGCCTTCTGCTTATTATTTTATGTACATGGCTGTTTTATGTATACATGTGTCTGTGCCTCATGTGTGTGCCTGGTGCTCTCGCAGACTAGAAAAGGCTGTTGGGTCTTCTAGAACTGTGCTGGGAGTCAAACCTGGTCCTCTACAAGACCACTAACTCTCCAGTCTCTGCGTTTGTTTTTTTTTTTTGTTTTTTGTTTATTTTTTTTTTAAACGTAGGGTCTCATGTAGCCCAGGCTGTCCTCAACCCACTATGTAGCCGAGGATGACCTCCGACTGATGATCCTCCTGCTTCGACCTCCTCTGAGTGCTGGGGTGACAGGTTGTGGCTTTGTGGGGGTGAGGCAAGTGCCCTACCAGCTGAGCCACATGTTTATCTCTGAGATTCTTCTGGAAACAGGAGATAAGAGATGCCCTTGAACTTTGATCCAGACAGGGCTTGAGGTCTCTCTAACCAATCTTATACCAGAAGGACAGCGTCTGTGGAATCGTCTAAGCGCTGCCTCTGTAACCAAGGCAGCTTCATGGGCGACACCCAACCCCCCACCCAACACAAACACCATCCACAAGCAGGAAGCTGGAGGTCACCTTTTCAGGGACTCTTAGCCCAACCGCAGAAGATTCTAGAATTAGAAAGTCCTTAACGGGCCAGCAACATGGAAAAAAAGGCACTTGTAACAAAGCCTGAAAACCCGAGTCTTATCTGTGGGACCCACAAGGTGGGAGGAAAAAATCAACTCCTACAAATTGTCCTTTGATTTCCACACATGCCCAGGCACCTGTGTGCCATACATACATACATACATACATACATACATACATACAAACAATAAATCAAATTGTACTCAAGTTTTAAAAAGTAAAAACGCTTGAAGTTGGCTCACCCTCCCCTATCCCCACACTCAGATGCCCTTCCAGTTTTGGTTTTGAGTCAGGCTCTCCCTCAAGATAACCCAGCCCCCTGTCTGGTGACGGCCCTCCCCTCCTCATTAGCATGCAGCTCTGGCTCCTCCTCTTTTGGAGCCACGCAACTACATCTAGATGCACATGTATGCACACACATGCACATGCGTGCACATGGGAATGCTGTCCTAAATAATCTCCTTTTGGGTGGTTATGTCAAGCACACAGTGTGGGTCATACTGTGGACAGCGGCCTCTCAGTCTCACGCTCCCCCTTGTCGCTCCCCCTTGTTGGCTGGGGTTGATGTCATCCCTTCAGGGAATCAGGAGCCTGGGGTGCTTGAGAAATGTCTGAGGATGACAAGACAGGAGAGAGAAAACCCAACACACTTGTGCACACACGCACACACATACAGACAGCCCCACAAGCCGGCTCACACATGCTCATGCCTACCCTTCCCTCAGAGAGCCCCCTTCCTGCACCCGCATCTCACTTTCTCCAGAACTGATGGCTTCGCCCTCTCTTCCACAACTGCGTCTAAAGCTACCCTCCTTTGTGTCCTCCTCCCTGTGTCCTGAGGATATCTGTTCTAATTCATTGTCAATACTCCTCTGAAGCATCTTCCTCACCACTTTGGGGGGTGGCCTGACCCCTCTTTGTGGCACTGGATCCATCAGTAGAAAGCAGAGAAAAGGAGGAGTAGGCACAAAGTCTGGAGACTTGGTATCTATTCCTCCCTACCGTCCCCTACTGTTGCCCAGACCCTGAGAGGCAAAGCCTCAGTTTATCAGACTTTTCAAATGTACTCCTGAGCCCTCCTCTTGGGTGACTCCAGCCCAAGTCACCTCTAAAACAATGTGACCCAAAGGAGCCACTTCCAATCTCCTCTCCTCTCCTTCCCTCTATCCTGGGAGCAGCCACTCTCCTTCACAAAGCCACCTCCCTGGGGGCAAGGGCACAGCTAGGGTGGGCAAGAGACTGAGCCTAGTTCTCCCTCCTCGCCCTCCCCACTCCTGCTTCCTGCTCTCTAGAGCTGCTTGTAACTGACATTTTCCATCTGACAGGTCCTGTTTTCTCTGCCTCCGGTTGCCAGGGCAACAAGTGGAGAGGAGGCAGCCAGGGAGACTTTAGCTGCCTTTTCAAGGCGCCCTGGACATAAACAGCACTTTCCATAATGGAAGCCCAGCATCAAGGTTTTAAAGAGCCAGGCAATACAGAATAGAAGGCTGAGGGAAAAAAAACATTGGGGTGGGGCAAGGCACCCTCACTGGTCAGTGTGAGACAGAGAAACACACAAAACAGCCTGCTCCCTGAGAGTTCTGATCCTCTGCCTGACCCATGGCTCCAGACCCTGCTGCCCTTCTGTGACACCAGAGATCTCCACAGCCATGCCTCTGCCTGGGACACAGGGGTATGTGTGCATCTCAGTGAGGTACAGAGAGCTCTAGCATGACCTCACCCTCTGGGTAAAAGGCACTCCCATAATACCAGGGAAATGGCTTTCTGAACAGAGAGCCTGCCTTGCATGAGAGAGGATCTGAGTGCCAGACCCAGCACTCAGATAAAAGCCTAAGGTGTGACAGTTCACAACCTCAGCTCTAGACAGCGGAGACCAGAGGATCCTTGGGGCTCACTGGTGGCCAGCCAGTCTAGCCAATCAGTGATCTCCAGCTCAGTAAGAGCTCCTGTCTCAAAAAAATAAGGTGCAGACTGATTATTCAAAAGTCTCCATCATGAAATCTCAAGAAAGAGCAGATATGAAGCTTAGAGGATGCTAATGGCCCCGTGGCCCAGATAACCTTTGCTGATAGCTTTATAAAAAGCTATACAAGGCTGGAGTGGTGGCTCAGTGGTTAAGAGCAAAGTACGCTTTGTTCTCACACAGGATCCGAGTTCCATTCCCAGCACCCACATAAGGTAGCTGACTACAGCCTGTAACTCCAGCTCCAGGGACTTTACCATCACTTTCTGGACTCCACAAGCACCTGAACTTAAGTGCACAGACACACACATACATACACATATACAAATATACATATACACATATACATATACACTCACGTACATACATATACACATACACACATATACATATATACACATACACATATATATACACACATATACACATATATACATATTCATGTATATATAGACATATTCACATACACACACACACACACACATATATATATACACAAAAACATACGCACATACACACATAATTGAAAATGAAACATACATATTTTAAAAGCTATGCACCCAGTCCTCCGCTTTCTTTCCAGTATTGAGCGTTGAACTCGGAGGCTCTCACACACACTGGGTAAGAGAGCGCAGCCCCAAGCAGAGTCCTCTGCTCTCTTATGCTTTGATTCAGAGATTACACACACCCCACCAAGCAGAGCTTCACAGGCGACTAATTCACCACTGCGGGTGTAAAGAAACTCTGTCTCCTGTTCCAAGGCTATGCATGGGGACTTGTTTGCAGAAGGGGCAGTCATGGAGGTGTCCAGCCAGGGCTGGGTACAGCGGGCTGGGTGGGTCGTGACGTGAGAGGGCAGCAGAAGACTAAATAGAGAAGAGGCAACCTCAGAGCCAGTCAGCAGGGCCAGGTCGTACTTGTCTAGCACCCTAGTCAGTGACAGCTGAGGTCTCACTGGTCTCCATCACAGAGGCTGGAGAAGGCACCAGGCAGCTCCAGAGAGAGATGGGTGAGGCAAAACGAGGCTGAACAGGTTCAGGTGACTGCAGTTAGGACTTGGCCAAAAAAATAAATTGAAATTGAAATTTTAAAAATTCTGCTTTTGGGTTTCTTCCTCTGCTCTCTTCCTGTCTTAGGGGCTCTCCCTCAGCAGCCAGTGCTCTTAACCACTGAGCCATCTCTCTAGAATCTGCTTTTCCCTTTCTCAGTAAGCTATTTCTTGTCTGTGTCTCTAACTCTTCCTGGTGGCTGCTAGGATTTTTGCCTGCCCTATGTTTTCTCTTAAACTCTAGCAAAACAATTCTTGGGCTTAGAATGAAAATGAAAGACCACCCCACACCCCAGACAAGTTGTTATAAGACTGTAGTGAGATTTTGAGGGTGGACAGGAGATGGGAGAAGGGCAGGAATAAACATGGACATTGGATGGAAACCAGGGACTTTGTGAGGGATGGACAAGGCTTGGGGCAGATGCCAGGACAGGAGAATCAGAACACTGCGGGTCACTGTCTACCCAACCCTGGTCCCCATGTCTTCCCCGAGTCTTCCATCTTGACTGTGGGACAGGTTAGATAGGACAGGGCCTTCGTGATCAGCCATCAGCTCCTGTCTCTTGTTCTGTGGAGATGCAGGCCATGGCTCCAGAGATGCTGGTACCATGAACTAAGACAGTGTATGGGTTTTTAACTCCTAATTTAGGAGGCAACTTGTCTCAGGTAAAGGGAGTTTGGAGGGTCCTCTCTCTGCCCAGCCATCACTGACATCTATAAAGAGACGACTCACGTGAAGCTTGTTCCCTTGAGCACGTGCTAGGGGGATTAAAGGGTCCTCCAGGCACCCCAAGAGCACCAAAGCAGTTCAGGAACAGCTGGGAGCTGATAGGGCAGGGCTTCGGGAAACACAAAACCTTTCCAGAAGCAAAGAAGGCTAAAGAATTAGCATTGGGAATACCGAGTTCATCTAAGGAGACAGTGCATGTGAGTGTGGAAGGGTGGATTTCATCATCCAGGTGGCCAAATTCCAAGGGAGAAGACTGACTGTGTGCCTCACTCACATTGAGTGTTCGCATGTCCAGAGTATGTTCTCTTCAATTCCCTCACTACAGCCCTGAAAAAGGGGCAGGGAGGGAGGGAGGGGGGAGGAAGAAAGGGAATAATGGAGGGAAGAAGGGAAGGAGGGAAGGGAGAGGGAGGGAAGAAGAAAGACAGGGAGGGAGGGAAGGAATAAGGGAGGGGAAAGGAGGGAGGGGGAGGTAGAGAGAGAGGAGGGCAGAGAGAAAGGGAGGGGAGGAGGGAGGGAAAGTGAGAGAAGAAGGGAGGGAGAGAGGAAGGCAAGGAGGGAGGGAGAGAGAGAGAAAGGCAAGAAGAGAGGGAGGGAAGGAGGGAGAGAGAAAAGGAGGAAGGGAAGAAGGGAGGAAAGGAAGAAGGGAGGAAGACAGGAAGGGAAGAAGGGATGGAGGGAGGAAGGGAAGGAGGGAGGGAGAGATGGAGGAAGGGAGGGAGGGAGAGAGGGAGGGATGGAAGAAAGGAGGAAGGGAGGAAGGGAGGGAGGGAGGGAAGGAGGGAGGGAAGGATGGAGGGAGGGAGGGAGGGAACCAGGGAAGGCATGTGCCAGTCTGTCTTCATACACAGGAAGCTCAGTTCACTGAATGCACCGTCAAATTATTACAAGGGGAAATTAAGGCCTGGAGCACTGGATCAGCTGCCCTGTGGGCCAGAGGAAGAAGAGGTTCACCAGGGTGTCTAACTATCTAAGTCATGGCTCCTCTCAGATAATTCCCCTCTAGAAGTCTCCTCAACAATGGAGATGGTCAATGTGGGATAACACTGACGATGGCTTCTATCCGATTCATGCTCTAGTTTACAATAGAATAAAGTCGAAGTGGGAATCAAAGATCAGGCTGAGGGCTGGAGAAGTGACTCAGCCATTAAGAGCACTTATCCTTGGAGAGGACCCAGGTTCGGTTCCCAGCACCCACATAGAAGCTCACGACCACCCGTAACTTCATCTCCTGGGGACCTGGCACCTTATTCATGTCTCTGAAGGCACTAGGCGCACACAAACTGTGCAGACATACATGTAAGGGAAACACTAATACATATAAAATAAAGTGAAATTAAATACAATAAATAATAAATCTAATTTTTTTCAACCATGCTTAAGTGTCTGGGGAGGTGGTCAGGTTGGCAGTGTGCTTACCTAGTGTGTACAAGGTCCCACCACACCTCATAATGCAGGCGTGGTGGCACACATCTGTAATCACACCACTAGGGAGACGTAGGTAGAAGGATGAGAAGTCACACAGCAGCTTAGAGACCAGGCTGCCTATAGGAAAATACTGTCTAAACTAGCAAAAACTCCAGCTAAGGAGGATCCCAGATACCAAGATCAGAAGTTTCAACTTTTTTCAGGACTAGTGGGGACAAAGCACAGGGCTTGTGGTGGACTGAATGCCCCTCCCCACCCAAGACCACAGAACGCTAACATTTTAACTCCTGGAGCCTGTGAATACGGCTGGCTTGGAAGCAGTCTGCAGGTGCAGTCACGCTGCAGAGCTTAAGATGGGGGCAGCTGGTGGACCCTAAACTCCATCTCGAGGGTCCTTGTGAGACACAGGCGGATGGTGCTGAGCAGACAGACATGTGACCACAGAGCCCGAAACTGGAGGAATGCAGTCACCAGCCAAGGAACACAGCAACCACCACAGCAGGGAGAAGCAAGGAAAGATCCTCTCCTGGATCCTAAAAGGGACATCTGCCTGCCAGGTTTCAGACTTTGGCAGACAACAGAGCTGGGCTGCCCCGTTATTATGGTAGCAGCAGAATATGAATGCAGAGATGCAGGGATGGAGAAACGCAGGGTGTGAGAATGCAGGGGTGCAGGGATAATGCAGGGGTGTGAGAATGAAGGAATACAGGGTTGTAGGAATGCAGAGATGCAGGGGTGCAGGGATGCAGAAATGCAGGGTGTGAGAATGCAGGAATGCAGGGTTGCAGGGATGCAGAGATGCAGGGGTGCAGGGATGCATGAATATAGGGATGCAGGGTGCAAGGGTGCAGGCAGGGGTGTGAGGATGCAGAGATGCAGGGTTGCAGGGATACAGAAATGTAGGGATGCAGGAATACAGAGATGCAGGGGTGCAGGGATGCAGAGGTGCAGAGATGCAGGGGTGCAGAAATGTGGGGATACAGAAATGCAGAATTGCAGGAATGCAGGGGTGCAGGGATACAGCAGTGCAGGGATACAGGGGTGCAGGGGTGCAGGAATACAGAGATAGAGATGCAGGGTGCAGGGATACAGAGATGCAGGGGTGCAGGGGTGAGTTACATGATGCTGCTGGGTGGGCTTTCACTCATCTGTCCTCCATTCATGCTCAACTTCATGGACCAAGGATTCAACCACAGTCTTGCTGAAGTCATTCCATTAGTGAGCGTGAAGGACCAGAGCCCAGGTGTCTTTCCTTCAACCAGACTCTCCTTCCACACACTATGGAAAATCAGAGACTGTGTCTGACTCTGCACTCCAGCCTCTCCCTGCCTTCTATTCCTTTCACTGACTCTACTCCTGAGTCTACAGATATTGTGACCTGATTTTCACCAGTCAACTAAAGACCCAGGAGAAATCTCTGAGTTGGTTCAAACAGAATCTATTTTAGGCTGGGGAGATAACTCAGGCAGTGAGGTGCTTGCACGTGAGTGTAAGGACCTGAGTTTGATTCCCAGTCCCATCCACATAAAAATTTTGTGCATGGTGGTATGTGAAATCCCAGCACTGGAGAGACAAAGGACAGGAGGGTCCTTGAGGCTCACCGACCAGCCAGACTAGCCAAACCAGCTCCAGACCAATGAAAGACTTTGTCAAGGAGGTGGATGGTCTTCCCTGACGATGATATCCAAGGTTGTTTTCTGGTCCACATATATATGGGCACACACATTCATGTGCATACA
Organism: Rhabdomys pumilio; assembly: GCA_030674055.1. Classification (NCBI taxonomy): domain Eukaryota; kingdom Metazoa; phylum Chordata; class Mammalia; order Rodentia; family Muridae; genus Rhabdomys; species Rhabdomys pumilio. Next base: position 4,361,288 of record JANHMN010000002.1, on the reverse strand, counting down.
TAGACATACAGACACACAGATGCACAGACGTGCTCTTGTGTGTGTGCACGCGCATGTGCACGCACATGTGCGCGCACACGCTTGCACACACACACACACACACACACACACACACAAAATGTGTGATAAAAATTCTACTTCAAAATAAGTGGGGAGAGTTGGAGAAAAAGTCTCCAACTTAAGAACATGGCCATATTTTCTGCCCATGTGTTTCCTGAGGTCATGATGAAGGATGTGAGACATGGACACCAGCTCTGAGGTCACCACCAAGGGCATGAGGGAGAAGAAGGAAGTGGAGAAGCTAGCTACACGTGATGCTGGGACTGCTAAGGGGGAAGTGAGGAACAGAAGGCAGACAGTGTCGTGGAAGGGGAGGAAGGTGGAGGTGAGGACAAGGATGGAAACTGAGGCCATCGGAGGGAGGGAAGCCGCTAAAGATGATGCAAAAGCCAGAGACAGGTGAGGATGAGCAGAAGCCATAAAGCAAAGTTAAACTCAAGGCCACTGTGACCTGTTCACCCTCCACTTTCCATCTCTGAATCTAAATAACACGAATCACCTTCAAGTAGAGAAGTCGATTACCCCACCCACGGCCAGCAGTGTCACCCAAGATGACACACACTACCACCCAGGGGACGGAAAAGAGCCTGTTTTATTCTTTAAAGTAGGTTAAAAGGAAATTTTCTTTTTCTTTTTCTTTTTCTTTTGTATTTTTATAAATACTGCTAGAAGTCGGCTGACTTCTTTGGTTTGCCTGTTTGTTTGTTTGTTTGTTTGTTTGTTTGTTTGAGACAGGTTTCTCTGTGTATCCCTGGCTGTCCTGGAACTCTCTTTGTAGAGTAGGTTAGCCTCAAACTCACAGAGATCCACCTGCCTCTGCCTCCCGAGCGCTGGGAGCAAAGATGTGCCTGCCACACCCTGCTGAGGTCAGCCTTTGGTAATGATAACAACGGCCACCACCCCAGCTTCAGTGTGTTCTCCGTCCTAGCTTTTACCTTTCTTGTAGTGTGACCGTGCTCATTATAATCTCAAAAGAGAGATTTTTTAAAAAGCAGGTTAAAAACAACCACACACAAAAAAATCTTATTTCGGGCTTTCCAGTAACTTCTTTGCATATCTGGCTGTACTGTAAGTGGTTAGTTTGTGTGCAACGGTCTAAAAACCAAAGAGAACACTGTCTCTCTTTGCTTTTTTCTTCACCTATGAAGGGGCTGAAGGATGGTTTGAAGGATGTTTGGAGTGTGAAACTGGAATTTTATTTGAAAGAAAGTAAGTCAGAAAGAAAGAAAGGAAGAAAGAAAGAAAGAAAGAAAGAAAGAAAGAAAGAAAGAAGAGAAGGGAGGGGGAAGGAAGACAGAGGGGGAGAGAGAGAGAGAGAGAGAGAGAGAGAGAGAGAGAGAGAGAGAGAGAGAGTAGGGATCTGAGACTGCCATCTCCTTTCAGGATGACTCATCTTTGGAGATGAGGACCAAACCTTTTGGGAATTATTCTTTATAGTGGTTTTTTGGAATTCCATGAAGAAAAAAACCAACAAAATAAAGTAATATATTGAGCACGATGTCAGGGTCTCATCCAGCTCCCAGTGGATGAGGACGATGATGGTGACGGTGGTGGTGGGTGACGGTGATTGTGACAGTGACGATGGTGACCACTATGAAGATAACCATGATGGCCATTATGGTGATGCTGAGGAGAGTAAGATGCTGATGTCTCTGATGATGCTGATAACAATGATAACTAAAGATGGTGGTGATAATGGCGGCAGAGGTGGTGATGGTGATGATGCTGATTGTGGTGATGGTGATGATGGTGTGATCATGGCTGTAATGGTATCATATTGAAGAGGCGTGATTACACTGGGCAGGACTCAGGAAGCATGGGATATCTTTGGGGTATTGGGGATCCCCCAGGGAAGAGCCCACACTCTGACCTGGCCTGGTGAAGCAGATGTAGTGATCACATCAGAACAACATTCACAATGTCCTCTGTTGGCCACAAGATTCCCTCAAGACACCCTTCTCCCCGGGGCGTGGCCAGCCACCCCATCGATCGGCTCTTTCTCTCTTCTTCCTGTCTATCCAGCTCATCCTTGGGATCAGATCCAAATGATTTGCCTCCTTTCTGGTGACTGTGCACCTGTCGTCCTCTGATTCTCTGTCCTGCAGCAAATTCCCAAGTGTTGCTAAAAATACAACCATGTGACACACTTGGCTTCTGACACCAGCAAAGGCAAGAGCACACAGTACTGCCTTTCTGCTACTTGGAGTCAAGTTAGGGCGCACCGGATGAGCTGAGAGCAAGCTTGGCCTGGGGATTCTGGATGAGCGGAGAGTGAACTTGCACCCAGCTGCGGAGGGAAAGAGGTTCGGATTCACGTAACACATGACACAGTGTGTAAGAGGCCGTTAACACTGCACACTACGGCACAGGTTCCCTCAGCTTCACCCTCTGGGCATCTCAGGGAAGGTAGATGTCAGCTCTGCTGTGGGTTCTTTATAACTCACCTCTGTCTGCTCCAGTCCACCTCTGCCCGCTTACTGGAGCCAAATGTCCACCAGTAGCCCCTGCTCTCTTCAGCTTGGCACGAGCAGATACTGGACTGCAGGATAGATCCAGGCTCTATGAGAGTGAACAGCGTAGGCCCCGAGGCATCATCTCCTGACGGTGAAGAGATGAGCTTCAGCTTCCTGGGCATCCAAGCAACACCTGCAGCCATGCCAGTGTGATGTGAGGATAACGGAAGGGCGGATGTACCCCGTCATCAGCCAATCAGCAGCGGAAGGGCAAATGGACCCCCATCGTCAGCCAATCAGCAGCATAGGAGCAGCCCAGTTGGTGGAACTGTTAGGAAAAGATTAGGAGGTGTGGCCTTGTTGGAGAGGGTGTGTCACTGGGAATGAGCTTTGAGGTTTCTTTCTTTCTTTCTTTCTTTCTTTCTTTTTTTTTTTTTTTAAAGATTTATTCATTTTATGTATGTGAGTACATGGTCACTATCTTTAGACATACCACAGGAGTACATTCAGATCTCAATATAGATGTTTGTGAGCCACCTTGTGGTTGCTGGGAACTGAACTCGGGACCTCTGGGAGAGCAGTCAGTTCTTTTAACCATTGAGCCATCTCTCCAGCCTGAGTTTTGAGGTTCTAAAAGCCCAAGCCATTGCTAATTGGCTCTGTCTCACCTGGCTGTTGTTTAAGCATGTGAGCTCTCAGCTGCTGCTCCAGCGCTATGCCTGCCCGCCACCATGCTCCCTGCCATGGTGGTCATGAACTCACCCTCTGAAACTGTGAGCCCCTAATCAACTCTTGCCTCAGTCATGGTATCTCTCCTCATAGCAATAAAAAAAAGTCATTAGGATATTTACTTCATCCCAGAGCCCTGCCAGTCTCCTCTCACCCTCCAGCTGCTGAGGGGATAACGCGTGTGGGGAATGAGACTGGAGACAGATCTGTGTCCAAGTATAAGAAGTGGATGAGCCTTCAGCGGTTCCATGGGAAATCTGTTTCACTTCAGCTGGAGCCAAGGTCGAATCCCTCTAAAGACCATTGCCTTTTCATGAAGTGTCTGCTCCCCAGACTCACAGCCTCCCCATGCATTACCCGGCCCAGCTTCCATGAGCGTACAGGGCAGGTGGGGGAGGTGTGGAGAAAGGCTGGGTACCAAGTGAGGCCCAATGCCTCACAATAGCAGTGAAATCCCCAGGCCTGGCATGGTCCACCAGGTATTGTTCATCCATTCTGTGTTTAAATGACACACTTGGTGTCATGCTGAATCAGACAACATGGTCCAGTGGGTCAAGGAAAAGACAAAAGACCACAAAAAGTTACCTCACCCCTGATTTGAGCAATGGCAGAAAGTAGCAAGACAATGATGTCACCCCACTCTCTGAAGGCACGGCTACAAAGAGTGCTGGGTTCTCTGGCCTACAACAACAACCACAAAGATGGCAAAAGAAACAATGGGTGACAGCATGATCCTCCCTGGCCATGGCCAGGCCAGAGCCTCAGCAGGTGCAGCTCCCTCTCTGAAGAACTTGAGTCCTGGGGGTTGAGAAGTCCTGACTGGTGAATCAAGACCTACCTAGAAGCAATAGTGTGGGAACAGAGATGACCCCACCCATAGCTGGGCTCTGGATAGGTGACTGTATGAAGGAACATGACATCTGCAGGGAGCTTATGCCCCATGGCCATCCTGCAGTCTGAGAGGTCACATGAAGCAGAGAAGGTCCTCTCAGCTGAGAGGCCCAGACTACCCAGCCTGCTGCCTACCAAAATTTGGATGAGGCTAGCTCAGCTCCTAGCCCCAGTGTGGCCGCCAGATGCACCTGAAGACCAGGGAAGCGGCTCTAGAAGTTAGCAGGTCAGCTGGCCCACAAAGAACAGCGCTGCTGACTGAAGTTACAAGCAATCTACTTAGCAGATTACTAACCCATGTTAGCAGAGAGCATTGAACAAAGGCTGCACAAACATGTGTGTACATATTCCCTACATCTGAGTTTAAATGAGCATACGGGCTGATGTGTGTGCACATGTCTCTCACAACCAGGCACCTACTGAATGTACGGAGGAGCGTGAATCTCAAGCCTCTCTCCCTGAAGAGATTCTGGTTAGCATTTCCACAGTACCACTGTGGTATAGCCGTCTATGATCACTGACAAACACGTGCTGAGATTTCCAGTCTTCCAGAAAGCCACATGCATGACAACCAGGATGTGCCAGCTCCTTGTCAACCTTCAACAGCACAGACAGAAGGTAGAGGTAAAGAATTCCCAATGCATTCTTGGCCAGCTGCATGCACAAGTCCCAAGAGATTCCCTGGGAGTGACAGTAGAGAGGTCAGACAGACAGAGACTAGGCCACCCTTGATGCTGCGTCAAGGGTGTATCGAATGCATGGGTCCCCACACCATCTGTGAGGAATACCTCTTCTCACCCATCAGAGGACACGCCTCCTGGGGCCCTCACGAGCTCAGGTGTGATCAGAGTCTGTTGTTGCAGTCTGGGCCAGTCAGTCCACAAAAGCTACTCCTAACCTGTCAATACTTGAGTTACAGAGTCCCATGTCCAAGCAGTTTTTGCTGATTGAGAAGAGAGGTGGCAGGTTCTGGGGACAGCGTGAATGCCCAAGAGCCAGGCCAGCAGCTATGAAAATGATTTCTGAGTCTCAGTGTGGTGGGAAGAAAGCAACAGGAAGGAGGCCTGAGCAGGGAGCTGCAGAGAGGACTGAACTGGGCGGCACCACCATTTCCTCCTGGCTGGACCCCAGGGCCTGAAGTGCCCAGGGCAGCCAGAGCTGGCCATCTCCTGCCTCCCACCAATGGTCTCCAGGAAAGGCTCAGTTGTCATGGCAACATCCATCCAATTACTCCACTTTTGCAGAAATCACTCACCAGCCAACTTGGCTGGAATTCACCCCTTCTAAAGAACAAGTCCTCCGCTTGAAGTTCAGCCTCGCTGTGGCCAAGTGTGTGAAGCGAGAAGTGGAGAGGCGGGTTGGGGCACACAGGCCACAAGAAAGACGGTCACAGAGCCAGAGGCTGGAGCCAAGGGACAATGGCCAGCCTTCACAAACCAGAGACGGGCAGAGAGCTGGGTCCTCCCAAGGTACTGAAGGATAGATGGGTAAGGAAAACAATCCCATGTTAACTAGCATTGCTGCGGACAGGACTGGCCACTGAGAACGCAGAGGTGTCTGCAGAGTCTTCTTAGAGGGTTTGGAGCCCAGAAGAAAGGGGCTGGCAGATTGGTTGTTTTCTGGAAGTAACAAAAGGGAAGACAAGTAGAGAACGGGTGACCCAGAGGCTGGGTTGTGATCTAATAGAAGGTTGCCAAGCCAACCAAGGAGGGCGGGTTCTCTGGGCGGAGGTGATGTGGGTGACAGGTGGCCTGTAGAAGATCAATTGATAGAGTACAGTCAATGGCCAGGGTAGGCTGGGAGGCCGAAGGCCAAATACACTCACTTGCTCGCTCGCTCGCTCTGCACAGGCTGGCTTTGGGCCCACCGGCAGGGAGTACAAGAGGGGATGGAAGCCTGAAGGCCAGAGAGGCTGGGTCCCTGCAGACAGAGCGGGAGGAGCCTGAACAAGACCAGGCCATGACTAAGAAGAGAGCCAAAGCTCTCTGTCCAGCTCTGAGCCCCAGGGAGAACAGGGACTGAGAAGGCCAGGTTGGGCCACTCTGAAGAGGGGAACCCATTTTGCACTGAGGAAGGCTTCTGGAGCTAGACACCAAGATGTCAAATTCCAGTGCTTCTAATTTTTAGCTGTGTGACCTCAATCATGTCTCTGAACCTCTCTGAGATGCTCTGGTCTATAAATAGCCTCCTCCTCACTAGGTCCTCATGGGGATCTGAGGTTCTTGGTAGCTGGCAGGAAAGCTGTAAACCTCAGGATGAACTGAGATGAGCTTGGTCCTGCAGCAGCCAACCCAGCGTATGGTCCGGCTTAGCTCTGTAAGGTGTGCTGTGTGCAGGACCCTCTCCATTTGCCAGGTCACTGAGACTACAGGGTAGACTGCTGAGCGAAGACCTCTCGTACCTCCATAGCATAACCCACAGCCTTGCTTGACAGAGCTCGGCAGAGACAGGAGTCACTACTTGTGGGCACTCACTGCTCTTATAACGGCCCAGGTTGGGTTCCCAGCACCCACATGATAACTCATGACTGTCTATAATGCTAACTCAAGGGTTCTAACACCTTCTTCTGGCCTCTGTGGACACCAGGCTCACATGTGATATATGTACATACAGTCAGGAAAACACAAACATAAAATAATAAATAATTTTTTTTTAAATAGGCAACCCCCCCCCCAAGGGCACTGAGTTATTTTTTTGTTTGTTTGTTTGGTTGGTTGGTTGTTTTGTCTTTTGTTTTTTGGGTTTTTTTAGATTTATTTATGTATGTGAGTACAATGTCGCTCTCTTCAGACACACCAGAAGAGGGCACCAGATCCCATTACAGATGGTTGTGAGCCACCATGTGGTTGCTGGGACTTGAACTCAGGAAGAGCAGTCAGTGCTCTTAACCACTGAGCCATCTCATCAGTCCTAAAATCTTTTTAAAACGTGTGTTTTTCATGAGTAAGCGTTGCTGCTCAGGACCAACAATCTCTACCGGAATTCCACCTTGCCCAGCCCCCACCAAGCCAGAGTACATCCTCTGGAAGGCAGCAAGGCCAGTGAGGGGTGAAGAGGCAGAAAGAGAGGCTCCGAGAACACAGGAGTGGAGAAGGCCAGCTTCCATTACAAATGGTTTTCCCCCATAGGAAGTGGTAGACTCTGGGCTTGGTCAGGAAATCCTCCCACCTCCAAACCTGGAACAAAATGTGCCCTGCACCTTTCACCAAGAGTTTCTGCTAACTGCGGAACACCCAAGCGTGAGTGACATCATGACATCTGGGTCCAAGCAGAAGTTTCCTAGGCCAGGAAGAAAAAACACTGACTGGACCCCTACTGGGTCACTCTCCAAGTCACCGCCCAGCAGGGGCCTGAATAGCCTGTGTTCTCCAGCCCTTCATAGTTATAGCCTGTGTTCTCCAGCCCTTCATAGTTATAGCCTGTGTTCTCCAGCCCCTCATAGATCTGCCTGTGCACCGTGAGCATTGGACTTTGTAGATCCCCTCGTGTCAGTCACAAAAACCTCAAAATCTGCAGGAAACCAGCTGGGAAGGCCAGACTGACCGACCCCCAGACTGACGGAGACAGACGCACAGAGTGTAGCCTGACCTTAGTGCTGTTCTGTCTCTTCAGCCTTCACTCAGGCGGACAGCTTCTGGTATCTACCCTGTCTAGTAACTGACATCCATCTGCCTCAGCATCTATGAGGAAAGGCCATGCCCACACCAAGCAAAAGCAAAGAGGAGAAAACGTCAGACCTCCAGACTGATCCACGTTCCTGAGGGCAGGGATGCTGGGGGTGGGGTGGGGGTGCTGGAGGGGACATTACAAACGGCCCAAGGGAAAGACCCTTCACAGCCCCAAGCCTTGGAGACTGTTAGTTTGTTTCTTTAGCTCTCAGCTCCTAGAACCACCTGACCTCCCAGCGACTAGATTAAAAGGTTACTGCTGAGCCCGTGGCTGGCCCACTGTGCAGTGTGTGGCACCATCTTCTGGGGAAGGACTCTCTTCCTCTTCAAAACAATGGGCAGGTGGTAATTAGTGAGACGCTAATAGAGGTTTGGGAGGGGTGAGAGCTCACCTGGGCTCTCAGGAGGCATCCGCCTTGCACTTAATGTCCCCCCTTCCTCTGTCATCTGCAATTTTTTTGAACTGTAATTATTTTAATTGAGATTTTCTCCTAATAAAAACAAAGAGCACAGCCTGGAGGCTTGTCTTCTGGGGCCTCCAGAAGCTGCCAGAGCCTTCTTCCAGGCTCCGGAAACCCAAAGCCTCTGGAAGTTTCCACCTCTGTCTCAAACTGTGTCAGGAATGGGTAAGTGTGTATGTGTGTGTGAGTGTGAGTGTGAGTGTGGTGTGTGTGTGGTGTGCATGTGTGCGAGTGTATGTGAGGCGTGATGCCATGCATCATGCCTGGGGTCTGAGTGTCCTGAGATGCACCCTCCTCAGGCAGGCGCCCTGGGCTTCTGGCCCATGAACTCTGACTCCCAGTCTTCAGTGACTCCATTCTTAACTGCAGGTTTCCTATTGCTGGTCTGAATCTGTTCCCAGTAAGGCCCTAAGGAGGGGTTTGCACACATGTACGCGCACACACACACTTGTGCACACTCACACATGTGTGCACACACACATATATACATACACACACATGCATACACTGAACACACTCACATACATGCTCAGACACATAGGCACACTTTCTCTCTCTCTCTCACACACACACACACACTCACACATGTGTGCACATATACAAAGGAACACACAGGCACACACACATACATATGCACACTCATACAAACATACACACTCAGGCGCACACACACACCAAGCTGGTCTTGCCCTTGTTTATGGAAGCTTTTTTTTTTTTGTTTTTCAGTCTCAGGTAGCCCAGGTTGGTAAAGACTCTTCTCTGCTCAAGTCCTACCCTCTGGCAAATGAAAGACAATCAGACTGAATTTGGTGACACACACCTATAATTCCAGTTGTCAGGAAGTTGAGGCTATCCTGGGCTACACAGCAAGACTCTAAGCCAAATGAAAGGCAGAACGCAGGATCTTTAAGAGCCATGCTTTGCTGTTGTTATGTGTGGGAGCCCAGAGAGCCACAAACGAACCATGTAATGGGCACAGTAAAAAATGCCTTTTAGACGTGTAATATATCAATGTAAAAAAAGCTTAGTCAGGAACCCACTATACCCAATAACCAGAACCCAGTGACATCACTCACTGAACCCTAGAACCCCACTGTACAGTATATAAGCAGAGACCATGAACAACGCTCTGCTCTGCACATCTGGAGAGACACCACCTTGGTTTGCCCGGCAGTTGGAGAGTCTTTCTCAGGATCCTGACCCTCAATCTGTTAGAGACTGAGCCTAACCTTCAGCTATGTCACACAGGTGAGCAGCCTTGGATCAGTAGGCTTGGGACCATAGTTAGGAATTTCAAGTGTGAACCTTGTGTGGTGGCCCTCAGCATAATAAAGTACAACTTCTGTTAGAGTGACTACATGTGTCTTCCTTTTTCCCCATGAGAAACAGACTGTCTATGGGAGCATTAGCCAAAAGCCAGCTATACAGGAGAGATAGCCAAAAGCCAGCTTTACAGGAGGGATAGCCAAAAGCCAGCTTTACAGTGACCACAGGGCATCAGCCACCTGGATCCAGTTCCCAGAAGTACTTGGCACGAGAACTCTAGTGAACTAGGTTTGCTCAGAAAGACTCTCCTGTCTCAAGCCCAGCCTGCCTGTCTCAGGTCTCAAGACCACAGCTCATCATGGCCCAGGTCCATGAGGGACAGAAACTTCCACACACAGAACACCACACTCTAGGCCACGTGGGACCATCTGGACAGCCAGGCAGCGAGAAAGCAGGCCACAAGGCCTGGAGCCAGGTGCACTACCCTGCCTAGCCTGAGCAGGCCCCTCCTTCCAGAACCACCCTCCTCAGCCACAACCCTCCCACTTCAGGGCTTCGAAGCAGCTGGAAGAGGAAACTCCACCCTGAGTTTCCATTGTTTTTACAAAAAAGCCAAAGGGAAAGATTGAAATGGGAACAGTGGCCTCTGGAGACTCGTGACTTCTTCATTAAACCCTTCTGATTTCATTGGCCAGTCAGACTCCTGGGTGGGGTCCTGGCCACACGCCCTCAGCTCTTTCTTAGCCTCCTGCTCTGTAGGCTCAGGAGTAGGACCAGTTGAAACTGGATGGGACATCTGAGAACCAAAAGGAGAAAGAAACCCCAGATGTCAGAGGTAGGACCATCCCCAGATGCCTGACTCAGGATTCCTGGCCTGCAGCTCCCATGACACATAGCCAAGGCTATGATTAGAAAATCTGCCCTGATGGCGGGGCAGTGGTGGCACAAGCCTTTAATCCCAGCACTTAGGAGGCAGAGACAGGCGGATCTCTGAGTTTGAGGCCAGCCTGGTCTATAGAATGAGTTCCAGGACAGCCAGGGCTACACAGAGAAACCCTGTCTCAAAAAACCAAAAAAAAAAAAAAAAAAAGAAAGAAAGAAAAAGAAAGAAAGAAAGAAAGAAAGAAAGAGAAAAGAAAATCTGCCCTGTTATCTCCATGGCCATGGGGGTCCTGTTGGATGCACTTCCGTCTCCTCACAAGTGAAGCCCTCCTTCCTGTAGAAACCCAGACCCTCAAGCCAGCCAGCTGGGATCATCATTCCCTGAGCTGTGAGCGGTCAGTGCCTTTTCAGCTTCCTATAAGTCACCACTAGGCTGGGTAGAAAGTAGTTCTGGGAGGGGGTGCTCCTCCATCCTCCCCAGATGGCCCAGGGGAGCTGGCCTCTGAGACCGGCGAACTTTGGGAATGTCCTGCTCCTTCCCCAGCCTAGCCCAGCATCTCTTGGTTCTCTGCCTGTCTGTGTTCAGCATGTGGAGTCTTTCCGCTTCTGTCCCTGCTACTGGGTAGTGTTGGCTCAAAGTGGTGCCTCCCTGCCAACACCTCTGGAGAAGTTTAAAGAAGAGGAGAGACAAAGGCCATCATGGTTCATTAGGTATCCACTGGAAAGTGTGCGTGTGTGTGTGTGTGTGTGTGTGTGTGTGTGTGTGTGTGTGTGTGTGATGGTTTGTAAATGCT
>JANHMN010000002.1:4327584-4345084 GCA_030674055.1 Rhabdomys pumilio | reverse complement strand
ATGTTTTTAAAAAATCAGTAAAGGCTTCTCCAGAGCCTTGTATAATCTTTGTAAATAAGGTGGATCTTTTCTCAGACTCTTTAACTTTGTCCCAAACTCTTAAAGCCATTAAGAAACACTGTTGTATAGTAACATCATCAAATTGAATCTATTCTTATATATCAGAGCACCAACCTTCACCCAGGAACCAATCTTTTATTATATTCATTCATTCCCCTCACTCTATTTCACTGTTCAGTATTCTTAGAATCTTCCCTCCACCATAGTAATCATTGCAGCTGTGGACTAGCTTCTAGCATAGCTATCACCAATCCCTTCCTGTCTTGAGGGACAATTCTACTTTGTGTAGCCCAGTTATTTAGAATTTATTTCACATAAGGCGAGTGTATCCCGTATGAAATCATGGCCTCTTCAAAAGGAAAGAAAAAAAAATCCACCTTAGATCTAACATTTCTACAGGATCATCCTATCTCGTCACAACCTTGTTCTCCACCATTGACAGGCATATGCTGTATGACTACTGGGAGAGCGGATGGTGATCTCATAACCTTGGGCTGCCCCTCCTCCCATTCTGGTGACACAGTTGGCTCGAGATTAACCCTTTATTTCGAAACAGGCTCTTTCATCAGTCTGTCCTCCCACTCTTTCAGCCTTTCCCTGACCTGACTGCCCTCTGGCACAATTTCCTTTCTACTTTCCTTCTGAGGGAAACTCCTACTCGATTGCTCCGTTATGGAAGACGGAGCCTCCTTGTTCCCTCTTTTCCACACTCCTCACCTCCTAAGCGCTCCTGCCTCCACCTGTAATTTTTCCAACTGCTCAGCCATTCTTCAAACTCTTTTCAAAGCAGAATATATGAAGAAGAAATAGAAAAACAACAACAACAACAGAAGATTCCCTCTGGGAGCAAAGTCAGGCACATCCCCAGTGGTAATAGCCATAATGAATTTTTTTGCTGGTGTTTTGAAAAAAAAAAATCAATCCCTTCATCCCCTGCTGGTTTCTCTATAGCATTTGAAATGAAACTTCCCACTCTGACTAGCGTCATAGCTGTTTTTTGGATACTTTATGGATTTGTTTTTCTTCTACCTTTCTCTACCCTTTTTTCACTCTTTCAACACCCTAACACTGGATAGGAGAGGAAAAAGAATAGAGAGGGAAGGAAAGAGATCCTGAATAAAGCCAGGGGTAGGAAAGGGGGCAATGCTATCATTAGGCTGTTTCCTGATGATTATGAATGTGTCCAGTTCCTTGGAACAAGTTTGATCATCACTGTCAGAATATCTAATTTTTTCTTGTTTCTTCTTAGTGAATGACTAAGAATCACAACCAACAACAACCCACCACCTCTCTCAGAGATCTAGCATTTACATCACCCCTGAAAAAAATTCCCAGAATTCTAAACATCACACAATTGCAGAAACCATCTACAGCTAGCAAAAGCATGCCCCTGATGGAACACAAGACAAATCATAGTCAGCTGCTGTGGATAGTCTGAAGCAGTCCCATATCTCACACCTGGGATTAAAAAGAAAACATATTCTTATGATATTTCTTTTTTTTTTAATAGAAACCAAAATTCTCACTATATTTTATCATTGGACAAATCCTGGAAGAGGGAGCCCACAGGTACAGAAAACCTCCTGCCTTAGGACTCAAGTCAGATGTCTGCTCTGGAAGAAATGCAGAAGAAGATTTAGGGGAGTGGTGCATGAAAGAACACACATACAAGTATGCATACACACATGCATACATGCGCTATTCCCTACCTTAACTCACAGAAACGTAGGGAGTGGTTCCAATGTTAAGGTCCTGTTCTCCCTTATCTATCAATAGATAAGTTCTTGATCTATCAATAAAGATGCTAACAGCCAATGAGCTGAGCAAAATAGGCAGGACTTCCTAGTCCCTGAAGGCAAGCTCGAAAATGCAGATGAGAGAACTGGGAAAGAAAAAGGAGAGAGTAGCAGAGGCGATAAAGCCAACCAGTCATGAGAGGTTTCAGTTGGAGTAGCCAATGGCCACTCTTACCTGACTATGCCTGGGGTAATTGGGGACTTTAAGAGTGTCCAGTCATTGAACTAGCAAAGGCATTTTAAGATTAACTGTGGTGGTGGTGGTGGTGGTGGTGATGGTGGTTTTTATCCATGGATCCAAGGAAATCTGGGTGGGAGCTGGTAGTGAGGTCTGCCTGGAGCTTAAAGCAGGGTAGCAAAAATTATACACTACACAGAAATACATCTTACATCTCTTCTGATAACCTGCCTGTGGAAACTGGATTCACCCTCAGAAGCTTGGAAGTTTCCTTGGTGAGCCACCCTCTGCCCATACATGGTTTGGGTCTGAAAGAATCACACGCTCTTAGTTACCAGCACCACACACCTTTGAAGCCGCTGGTACTCTGGCATGTCCCGGTTAATGCTACATCCCCTTGATAGGAGACGGAAGCTACTGGGGTAGCAGATTGAATGAGAAATGTCCCCTGTGGTCCTGGGTCCCAGCTGGTGGCATCGTCTGGAAGGTTTATGTGGTACAGCTCATAGTCATGGTTGGGTCATCAGCTGACAGCACTCTTGGGGACAGTTGAGAAGCTTTAGAGGAGGTGGGATTAATCAGAGGACAGGTCAGCAGGGGTGCATTGGTGAAGGCTGTATCTGCTTCCTGTCTTCCTAGAGGTAAAAGCCATCTTTCTCTACTCACTCCCTCTACCATGATGCTCTGCCTAGGCAGGTGGGCCAAGCAACTGTGGACTAATCTCCCCCACACCCCCCATTGAACCATGAGCCAAAATAAAACTTTCCTTCCAAGTTTTTATGTCAGGTATTTCAGTAGCAGTGATGGGAAAGATAACAAACACCTCCAATACCTGACCAAGATGTGGTGTGCCCGTGCTGCTTTTAATTTGACAGCATGAGTAAATAATCACAAATGGATTAAGTAAATCTCTGGCAAGAATTCAGTTTGTATTCTATGATGGCCATATTCTGTGTGTATATTTCGTGTGTTGCATGTGTATGTATACATGTATGTGTGTGTGTATGTCCAGACACGTGCACCTAGGCACAGGCAGATCCCAGAAGATAGTGGCTGCTTTGTTCTGTCACTCTCCAACTTGTTGTCTTAAAACAGGGTCTCTCCCTGACCTCAGAGCCAGGCTGGCCTCAAACTCACAGAGATCCACCTGCCTCTGCCTACCTAATGCTGGGACCAAAGGCAGGCGCCACCACTGCCCAGCCAGTTTTCTTTTTCTTTTTCTTTTTCCTTTCTTTCTTTCTTTCTTTCTTTTTTTTCTTTCAGAACTGAAGACTGAACCCAGGGTCTTGCGCTTGCTAGACAAGCGCTCTAAATAAATAAACCGCTGAGCTAAATAAATCCCCAACTCCCCAGCCAGTTTTCTTATGTGGATGTTGGGAATTTGAACTCAGGTCCTCACACTTGACCCACTAAACCATGTCTCCGACCCCAACACAATGAGTCTCTCTCCAAGTTGACAAAATGAAGGAATGACTGCTTAGACCTGTGTGCACAGAGACCCACCACACTGCACTCCTGCATGTGACCTGTGAGCTTCTGTTCCCTCACCCTCTCAGAACAGCACAGACCAAGACAGTCCACAAATGAGCCACAGGCAGGTGCCTCCTGGAGAAGCCATTGTCTCTGGCTTGGAGGTGTCTTCCACCACATCTTCACGTGAGTGTTTCAGGGCCCTTAAAGGACCACAGTCACTAGGGCTGGAGTCCACCCTAATCACGTGTTAACTGTCTCTGTTCCTTGAGGCAGTCACATATACGGGCACAGGGTTTGGGCTTACATGTGAATTTGGGAGGATCCAACATAACCTGTAAGTGTGTGTGTGTGTGTGTGTGTGTGTGTGTGTGTGTTCTGTCTCAGTAAAAACGTGGTGAAGGGGCCAGCAGGATGGATCAATGGATAAAGGTGCTTGCTGCCAAGCCTGTTGTCTTGAGTTCAATCCCCACACAGTGGAAGAAAAGAACTGACTCATGCAAGTTGTCCTCTGATTTCCACATGTACATTATGACATGTGGGTATATTCTCTGGCTCTTGCTTTTTCTCCCTCCCTCCTCCTTCCCTTCTATCTCTCCTTCCTCTCCCTCTGTCTATCTGTCTGTCTGTCTCTCATACACACACACACACACACACACACACACACACACACTAAAAATGTAATAAGATATGTTGGGTTTTTTGTTTGTTTGTTTGTTTGTTTTTTGTTTTGGTTTTTCGAGACAGGGTTTCTCTGTGTAGCCCTGGCTGTCCTGGAACTCTGTAGACCAGGCTGGCCTCGAACTCAGAAATCCACCTGCCTCTGCTTCCCAAGTGCTGGGATTAAAGGCGTGCGCCACCACTGCCCGGCAAGATATGTTGTTTTAAAAGAAAAAAAGGAAGGCCTTTCCAAAGTGGGGCAAGGAGTTTATTTCTTACCAGACGTCCACAGTTTATCTTCCTGAATATCCCAGCTGCCCCTACACCCTCAGTATGGGTAGATAAGACCTCTGGAAGGAGCAATGGACCACAGGCGCTGCAAGGTTCCTGCATCCATCTGACCTTCTGTAATCCAGCCTGCTGCAGGACACACAAGGGAAGCAGACACCTACTGAAATTCCCACCTGCTATCCATCACCCTGCTGGGGCATCGCCAGCATGGGACTCAGACAGCTCCAAGTCTAGAAACCATGGCTTAGACACAGTAGGCAAGTGGGAACCTTAGGCATCGGCATGATGGAGCCCTGAGGAGGAGGAAGGGACTCTCTCCTGTGCTCACCCTAGCCCATCTCCAGGACTCTCAGACACAAGCAGAATGTATATGGGAACTTGTGGGAGGGAGTCTGCCTGCTCTGGGAACCTACTGCAAGCCCCAGGGGACCAGCTCCATTTCTGGTGGTCCCTTACCCATCTGGCACGTGTGTGGGAATGAATGGACAGTGCCTGGGAGATGGGCCCTCGCTCTCCTGTATGCTGAGCTCAGCACCATGGATGGTTGCCTTCCAAGGCTTGGTGGATATTTGCTAATTAGTGTAATTACAGTTGTGTAGAGATCACCTGGTGGGCGTTGTAGTTGCTATTGGCTCATTAGAGGTGATGAAACCTGCTGAGCTCCTGCAGGACTCCACTCCAGCTTCCCAGCTTCTATGCAAGTCCACATCATAGCCAGGGCAAGCAGAACTAGGGTGGTCTGGGGACGGAAGAGCATCAGCCCCTCCCTGTCTGTGACCTCTGTAGCAATGGCTGGTCTGGAGGAAACCTTGTCCTGGACCCTGGGGGTCAGGAGATAGATAAGAACTCATCTGACATTGGCTCTAGGATCCAGAGGCCTGGGACCCCAGAGTCTGCTCAGGCCTGTGTCAGGACTCTTAAAACAGCTATGGGGCAGGGTGATTCAGGAACAGCTCTGGGATCTCTGGAAAGTTACTTCATTAGTTCTTCTGCTCATTCATTCATTCATTCATTCACCGCTTTTCCCGTTGCTGCGATAAATGGCTGACAACACACGGCTGAAGAAAGGAAGGGTTTATTATGACGAGTCCTTTAAGAAAAGAGATAGTCCATCGTGGTGAAGAAGGCACAGTAGCAGGACCATGAGACAACTAGTGACAGTGCTTCCTCAGTCAGGAGGCATAGTGACAGGAAATAGCACCAGGCTATAAAGGCTTGAGGCTCTCTCAGAGTGACCTACTTCCTCCAGCAAGCCTCCACCTCCAGAAGGTTCTTCTTTCCAACCAGCACACAAGTCTGTAGACGACATTTCACATTCAGACAGCATCACTGAGTATGACGTCCAGAGAAAGCCGTTTCCCATCTCAAAGGGGAGGTCCAGCACTCTCAGCTTTGAGAGTTTGTCTAGATTTAGTCATACATCTCAGGCAATCGCTGGATAATAGACAACTAGATTTTCTCAGGGCCCTCTCTCTTGTTTATCCTCAGCAGTCCCCCAGGGCAGCCCCTGTCACACATTCCTCCATGGATTGTGTGGGCAATTGTCTGCTGTCCTCCTGGAGTCTCTGACTCTGCTGAGTCCCCTAAAAGTCGTGGGAACATCAATTCAGAAGCAGAAAGGAAAACTGATGGTCTTTAAACTGAGAGTGTGTGTGTGTGTGTGTGTGTGTGTGTGTGTGTGTCTGTGTGTCTCTCTCTGTGTGTATCTGTGCACCTATGTGTGTGTATCTGTGTGTATCTTTGTGTCTATGTGTATGTCTCTGTGTCTCTGTATGTATCTATGTGTGTGTATCTGTGTATGTCTCTGTATATGTACCTATGTGTGTGTCTGTATGTGTGTCTGTGTGTGTATCTATGTGTATGTATCTGTATGTGTATGTGTATCTATGTGTGTATATCTGTGTGTATGTTTGTGTATGTCTGTGTATGTGTCTGTGAGTATGTCTCGCTCTGTGTCTCTGTGTGTACATGTCTCTATGTGTGTCTATGTGTGTATCTGTGTGTGTTCCTGTGTGTGTCTGTGTCTCTGTGTCTGGATGTGTCTCTGTATGTATCTCTATGTCTGTGTCTGTGTGTGTATCTGTGTGTGTCTCTGTGTATATGTCTCTCTGTGTGTGTTTGTGTATCTGTCTGTGTGTGTGTCTGTGTGCATGTGTGTCTGTGTATATGTGTCTTGTGTGTATGTCTCTCTCTGTGTCTCTGTATGTGCATGTCTGTGTGTATGTCTGTGTATATATCTGTGTGTATTTGTGTGTGTGTCTGTGTGTCTATATCTGTGTGTGTGTGTGTGTGTGTAGAGCAGAGGTTATTGCTGGTTGTCTTGCTTTTGCTCTCTCACTCTCTCCATTTATTCATTTACTTGTTCATTTATTTGTTTTGCCAGGTCTCTCTTTGGCCTGTAGCTCTCCAGTAGGCTAGGCTGGCTGGCCAGTGAGCCCCAGGAATGACTCTGTCTCCACCTCTTAGCACTGGGGGTACGGTGCATGCCACCATGCCAGCCTTTTATCTAAGTTCTAAAACTCAGTTCAGGTCCTCATGCTAGCATGGCAAGCATTTCATTACTGAGCCATCTCCCAGTCCTGACCTTTAACCTTTCTGAAGCAGATGAGTCACAGATGATGGTGATTCTCAGATTTTGATAGTTATGTGGTGACTTGGGACTGGGGGGTGCTGGTGGGTGGGAGAGAGTTGGCCTACAGTGTAGGGCCTGCGGAGGGTGCAGAATAAATGAGAGGTGTCCTTCAGACCTGCTAGTCTCTCTGTGACCCACCTCAGCACCTCCCTCCACCTCTGACTCAGAAAGCATTGCTGTCCTCTCCATATCTACGGAGGTAGTACTTCAGACTGCCTGGTGCTGAGGCCGAGCCCAGAGTGAGCACTGTAGGAGAAGACCTGCCTTGGGTGTTGATGAGGCTCAGGCTCTACGCTGGCATCCGTTCAGGGTGGGTTTCTTTGTAGAGAGAAGGTAGGCCAGGGGGATAACAGGGCCTGGAGTCTGGAGACTTTGGACTCAAATAAAAAGCCCCATGGAGCCTTATTTGGAAGGGAAACTCGCCAACTCTGAGAGCCTCATGAGTCAGCCATCAGGAATGCCTGTGGCATTTCACAACGAATAATAAGGCCGCAATGTTAGCATCCTTAGCTTGTTTGGCCTGCACAAACCCGTGAGTGGGCAGGTCCCATGTTTTATCGGTGAGATACACACATGGCCCCAGCAGCCTGTTGAAGATCAAGGTGATAGAAGGCAGCGGGAGCAAGCCCAGATCAGGGCTTTGGCTTCCTCCCCAGAACGGCTCAGACACAGTCATTGTAACCCTCCAGCACTTCCAATGCATGAGCCAGTGTCCACAGTCCATGTAAGAACCTGAACAAAGCATGGCTTGGGAGATAAGCATAAGGAAGACGCTGGGTGAAAAAGCTAATCTGATACCAGACACAGGGTGCACGCCTTTGACTACACAACTCTGGGATATATGCAGATAAATCTCTACAATTCAAGGCTAGCCTAGTCTACGTGGTGAGCACCAGGCCCAGTCAAGGAAGGCTACATAATGAGATCCTGTGTCAGAACAAACACAAAATAGGAGGAAAGGAAGGGGGAGGGGGAGGGGGAGGGGGAGGGGGAGGGGAGGGGGAGGGGGAGGGAGGGACAGAAGGAGGAGGAAGAGGAAGAGGAAGTGGTGGTGACAAGAAGAAAAGCCAATCTGCCTCGGGGTCTTCCAGGCAAGCTATGCAGTCAGAAAGTAGTGGATCAGGGCTCCTTAGAGAAGATGGGCCCCCAGGCCATACTATGGCTGGCGATGTTGGGTGGCTTGTGACCCACCTTGCTGAGCACCTCCGTGTCTTCCTGGCTGTTGGCGAAGGGCTACTTTCTATTCATTGAAATATAAGGGGTGGTCTTTAGTACCATCAAAGCCAGAAAAAGAGGGAGAGGGGGACACAGTGTCCCCAGAAAAGAGTCTTATAACCCATGTTTGCAGACACGGGTCTAAATTATGCATAGCATGGCTAAGTGTTATCCGAAACTCTGAACCAGGTTGCTAGTAGCCCAGTACCACCAGATGGGGGTGGAGGCAGGGGAGGAGCTGTTTAGTTGACACCACCTAAAGGTGACCAAGTGGCATGCAGATTGCGAAGGCCTACCTGTGTGTGACAGAAAATACATATCCTGTCTCAAAGATGTGTTGCCAGCAGGGGAAGCACCCACTGCTGGGGAAGACAGCCTAGGAAGCCTCACCCCCAGTATTCTCCCTGGGAAAACAGCTTGCTGTGATGACCTTCAACACTCACCCCTGGAAGGGACCTCTGTCTATAAACATTTTCAGTCAGGTCTCACCTGGGAAACTCACAGCAGCTCCCGACAGTTCCTCAGAGACAACAACAGAGGAGGGGCTGAACTTGGAATCAGGCTGAGCCCTGGCTTTTACACATGGCTAACCCCACGACTGTCTGAAGAGGCAGGCTCCCACTAGGGGACAAGGGCCACTTCAGGTAGGTGAAGGGGTATGGAAGAGACAGGGGTGCACCTCTGGAAGCTGGGCTACAGTCTAGGGAAGGGTCTCGGGGGCTGCCCCAACCCAGGGTGACCAGACTCTTCGGAGTCTTATCTATCATTACAGTTGAGCAGTAAGCCTGATCTCAGTCTCCCTAGAGACCTTGGGGAGTCGCTGGTGCCCATCTGAGGAAACTTAGACAGAGAAAAATCTCCAAGTTACGGGCTTCCAGAAAATGCCTGTGAGAACAGACCTGTGGGCACAGGTGGGCACCTCTTTTGGAATGCCTCTCATGACAAGGACAAGAAAGGAGCAGAGTACAAAAGAAAGTAGATTCCCCCAAGATAGCGGATCACCTGGGGCTGGGGCTGGGGCTGGGGTATGTGCAGTGCTTGCCTAGCCTAGCATGCACACTGTCCTGAGTTGGAGCCCCAGCGCTGCATAGATTTGACATAGATATGCACACCTGTAATCTCAGCCCCATCAGGAGATGGAGGCAGGAGAATCAGACCTCACAATTACCGAGCCCATAATGAGAGAAGATCACTTAACAATCTATCTCCCATCCAACAAGCATCTAGAGAGTCAGCCATCTACTATTCACTCACTTATCATCCTCATCCATCCATTTACTCATTCTCTCCCTCATCTGTCCACCAGTTCACCCACCCACCCACCCATCCACCCACCCATCCACCCACCCACCCATCCATCCACTCACCCATCCATCCACCCACCCATCCATCCACCCACCCACCCATCAGTCCACTCATCCATCAATCCACCCATCATTCCATTACCCATCAGTCCATTCATCCATCCATCCATCCATCCACCCATCAGTCCATTCATCTATCTATCTACCCACTAACTCTCTTACCCATTCCCATCCATCTATTTGCCCATTCTCTCCCTCATCCATCCACCCATCTATCCATCCAGCAGTCCATCCATCCACCCATTAACTCACTTATCCAGTCCATCTATCTATCCATTAATTATCTTATCCATCCCCACCCACTAACTCACTTATCTATTTCTATCCATCCATCAATTCATCTATCAGTCCATCCATCCACCCATCAGTCTATCCATCCATCCATTCACCCACTAACTCACTTACCCTTTCCTATCTATCTGTCAACCCATCTACTCACCCACTCTTCAACCCAATCTCCCATTTCCCTATCCATCCAGGCAACCACCCATACATTCACTTAAACATCCAACCACTCATCTTTCAGCCTTCCCTCCCATCTACCTATCCACTCACTAATCTGCTTATCCACTCCTCTTCCTCTATCAATCTTTCCCCCTTCGACCCGCCCTCTCATCTACCCACTCATCCATCTACCCACCTGTCTACCCACATGTCCTCCCACTCAGTCACCCACAAATTCATCCATTCACTCATCAAAACATCCAACAAATACTCCAGTCCCCTCCCCACCCACCCATCCCATCCATTCACACATACATGCCACCAGTCACCTCTGACCTTGACAAGCTGCAGATAAGACTCCTTTCTTCTTCTAGTAGAGAAAGTGATATTCACACCCAGGGGCAAACAACTATGAAGATTAAATATGCACCGAGATAAAGAACCAGGAACCCCAAGGGGCATCTTAGGTTTATCTACACACAGCTCGAAAGGGAGGCCAAAAGAACTGAAGCTGAATCCCGCCCCCAACCCCTGTGAGAAGGCTAGCTGATACTTAACCCCACCCCACCATCTATTGGAAAGATCCAGAATCTGCAGCTTTGAAACTCCAAAAAGCAGGAGACCCCAGTACAAGCTGGCCTCTCTCCCCCTCTGTCCCCAGGCGAAGAGCAATGCTGTAGAGGAGGCAGACTCTCCTAGACCAGCAGCTGAGCAGAGCAGCCCCCCAAGGCTTCCTTCAGGCCTCTGCACTAGAGCTGGGAGGATCCCTCTATGCCTCAGGGAGGCAGAGTAGAGGAAGGGTAGGGCATCTCTCTACTCATTCCTCTGAGAGGCCAGAAAGCCCTGCCATGCACAGTCAACACAAGTCTACTCTCAGAGAGGAATGATTTAAAACCACACACAAAGTCTGACCTGTTTCCAGACTGCGTGTCCTGCGTGGGAATCTGTGAGGCGCTCTCAGAGAAGCCCACTGCCCCTCAGGGTCTCCTCTGAAATTCCTGGTCACAACCTGGGAAAGGGTTCCCAAGGAATCTCAATAGCTTAGCCCACGGGGCCTGTGGGAGAGACAGAGGGGTGGAGAGCAGAGGACAGACAGGACAAGGTTGATGAAACTGTTGACAGAAAGAAGGAATGAGACAAGAGAAGGAGGAAGTCCTTGCTCAGAGCACTTCCTGCAGCTGCAGAGAAAGGGGCTTCTGTTGGAGAGGGAGGAAAACAGGTCAACACTTTAGGACAGTGGTTCTCCACCTTCCTGATGCCGATTCCTTAATGCGATTAGTTTCTGGTGATGTGGTGATCCCCGGTTATAACGGTATTTCATTGCTACTTCACAGCTGTGATTTTGTTACTGCTATGAATCATAATGTAAATACCTGATATGCAGAATATATGGTATGCGAGCCCGAAGTCATGAGCCACAGGTGGAGAGCCCCTGCTTCAGATAAACTCCAGATTACTTTCCTAGAGGCAAGCACATTACATGGCTCTCCCAGGCTTTCTGCCCTTCCTAAGTTGGTACCATCTAAGGATGCGGTTGGCTCTGAGGTGGTGTGGGAAGGACAGAAACCTCAGATCTCCTTTGGGTACAGGCCACCTTCTGACTTGGTACTGGGAAGTGACCATGACCAGAAGACACCTCTTGGGACAGGAATCTGTGGTAGAACTGAGGCTAGACAAGGCAGCTAGAGTAAGAGCTTCTGGGAGGACCACTAAGCCCTAGCACTGGGCACAGGAAGAAAGTCACTCCTCTCCAGGTTCCAGCCAAGCTCGGTCTCTGGGTTTCAGACCCACCCTGTGGCTGCTGTCTCACTAGGAGCAGGAGCTGGCCCTGTCCGAGGGCTGCTGGGTTGCCAAGGCTGTCAGGCTGCAGAACTGCCTGCCTCTATTTTTAGCCTGGCCTGCTTGTTTTATTTATTTGTGTTTGTGGCTCCTGTGCCAAAAGAACTCTGGAGCTTTACTCTGCCAGAGTGAGGCTTCACTCACACTCTCTCCCATGGAGGAGACCACACACTCTAGCACACACATGTATATGCACACTCACGTGCAAATACCAACATGTGGACACACACCCGTGGACACACACATACACACAGACCAACATGCATAGATGCCTTCCTGTCCTCCTCCACCTTCCCCAGCTCCCCAAGACCCTGCTGCCCCCCCACCCACACTGCCCTTCTTTACATAAAACACCCCTAATCTTGGTCTGATTTTGAAAATCAAAACCTTATAATGACCTAAAGTCCAGTTTCTGCAAAGGAAACCAGAATGAATCCTTATATAAAGCCGAAAGTGGTTTTTGAAAGCACAGAACCCCTTGTTGTTGCCAACGAGGAGAGTGGTGGATGACATCTGTCTCACAGTGCAGTTACTGTGTGTCTTCACCACCTGGTGATTTTTTTTTTCTTTTTTTGCTGCCATTATGTTGAGGTTCATGAAGAAGCCATGGGGATGCCAGGAAGCCAGGCAGCCATGTCTGTACTGCCCCTACCCTCCAGTTTGCCTATCCCAGCTGTGGGCTCTCAAAATGGGTGCCAAATCTCAGGCTGAACGCCTTCTGTTTGCAGAGTGTGATTGACTAACATGAGTTGGCACCCCTGGAAGTTATGTCTGTGTCTGGCCCCAGAGGGGTTCTGTGTGCACATGTGCTGTGTGTGTATATGTGTGTGTGGGGTGTGTGTGTGTGTGTGTGTGTGTGTGTGTGTGTGTGTGTGTGTGGTGTATGTGATGATATGGTTGGGGTAGGGGTGTGTGTGTGGTGTGTGTAATGTGTGTGTCTGTGCGTATGTATGTGACTTTTTCTCTTTTTTTGCT
This sequence comes from Rhabdomys pumilio, assembly GCA_030674055.1. Classification (NCBI taxonomy): domain Eukaryota; kingdom Metazoa; phylum Chordata; class Mammalia; order Rodentia; family Muridae; genus Rhabdomys; species Rhabdomys pumilio. The sequence continues at coordinate 4,332,160 of JANHMN010000002.1, read as the reverse complement.
GTTATTTTGAAACAATTTTGCTGTGCATTCTATTCAGGCTGGCCTTGAATTCACAGTGATTCTCCTGCCTCAGACTTCTGAGTTCTGAAATTCCAGCCCATCTCACCACATCTAGCTTCTGTTTTATTGAGACAGCCTCCCTCTGTAGCAAAGCCAGGTTTGAATTTGAACTCTTTTTTGTTGTTGTTGTTGTTTTGTTTTTTGTTTTTCGAGACAGGGTTTCTCTGCGAAGCCCTGGAACTCACTCTGTAGACCAGGCTGGCCTCGAACTCAGAAATCTGCCTGCTTCTGCCTCCTAAGTGCTGGGATTAAAGGTGTGCGCCACCACTGCCCGGTTAGGATTTGAAATCTCAATCCTCCTTCCTTAGCCTCCCAAGTGCTATGGTTACCAAATGATAACACCAAGCCTGGACTTACTTAATTTTTTCCATCCATCCACCCACCCACCCACCCACCCACCCACCCATCCATCCATTCATCTATCCTTCCTTCTTTCCTTCTTCCTTCTCTCCTTATCTCTTTTCCTGTTCATTTCTCCCCCCACCCCTCGCGGTGCTGAGGTAGGAGCCCAGATTCCCTGCCTTAGGAGAGTGCTCTGCCACCGATCTATCCCTTTGGAAGCTCCTTTGGTCACTTTTTCCTAGGAAGAAGAAGAAACAAACAAACAAAAATAAATGCTCACCAAAGCCCAGCCCCTCCTCTGGCTGGTGTGCCCCCCTCCGTCACCCACAGCACTGCTCTGACAATAGGTTATGCTAACCTGCCCACTGGGCCAGGACACAGAAGGTGAGTGAGCTGCATGGACAGACGTAAAGGTGGTAAGCTGTTCATTCAGGCTGAGAGTGGAGCTCAGTGGATAGAGCGCTTGCCTGGCATGTTTGAAGCCCTGATTAGCTCTCCAGAACTACTCCCGTAATCCTACCATACAGGAGCTGGAGATAGGCAGTCCGTGAACTCAAGGTCATACTCAGCTACATAGCAAGCTCGAGGCCAGCCTGGATTATATTAAGCAGAGGACAACATGAGTCTACCTTACAGCTGACGATGACTAATACAGAGCTCAGCCCCAGGACCAGACTCCAAGTTCACTCCGAAAGCTGGGGTTCAGCTTGCTCCTCAAGGCCCTGAAGAACTCGGACTCTCCTCTAGCTGGGTCCATTGCTCACTTTCTCTACCTTCTCCTGGGGTTAAGGATGCTCCCTCCTTAATTTGGTCTCCAGAGTTTGGGGAGCTCAGAATAGGCACCGAGGTTAGAGGCATGTTTCCTTATAGGAGGCCCTTCCCGGGGAAGAACTACAGGAAGGGCTGCCCACCTTCTACCTGCTATCTGTGTCTTGAAGAGTCATCTGCCCTGAGCAGGACAGTGGCTGAAGGAGTCTTTACTCTTGTTCATCAACAGGGGAGGCCTCATACCCCCACCACCTGGAGGTTAAGAGAAACTTGGGAGATACTAAAGGACTTCTCTTTGCTCCCGATAGGCTTCTGTCATCCTGTGGAAGCTTCTCACATCTCCTGTTATCTTCTCAGCAGCAGATGGTTGCCAGAGAGACTCCTCAGCTGAGGAGGGATGAATGGTCATGAGTGACATGAACCAAGCAACCTCCCAAGTAGAAGTCCGGCAGTCCCCTGCCCCTGGGCCCTTAGCCAAAATTGCTTCTCCAGTGGCTGACACTCAGCCCCAGTGCCTCAGCTGCCTTCTCACCAGAGCAGAGGGCCCTGCTTTGGGGTGCATCATCTGGACAAATCACTTCACCGGACACAATACACTGGAGCTGGCTCTCTGTCCACGGTGGGGTTAATCCAGGTCCTCTAGGGGCTTACACTTCCTGTGGTTCTGGGTAAAGTGCTTTGCTGGCTTTATTCCACTAGTAAAAAGAGTAAGGCCTGTGCCTATTGGAGACCCTCTTGCCCACCAGTATAGAGACCCCGCCTGCAGATTTCAGGCCTTCCTGGACTTCAGGGCCAGGACTCTGGGGACACCAAGGCCAGCTGAGGCCTGACTGAGTAGGTGAGACCATGAGGGTAAGAAGGACAGACAGTGGACTGTCTGCAGTGTTCAGTCTGTTGTGGAGGCCCTGAGAGATGACCAGGGACCCTGAGGCCTGAACTCACTGTAGACACAGGTGGCTGGGTCACTGTCCTTTATTCACAGACATGCAGGCAGCAAACCCCAGGCGCCCAGTGAGCAGGAGGCTTCCTGGTAATTAGGCAGCAGAAAGGGCTGCTGAGTATCCTCAGTCCTCCAGGGTAGCCTGATGCTGCCACCTCCCCTGTGTGGCTCCTACGTGAGTATTTATCTTTTACATTTATTTAGTGTGCGTGTGCGTGTGTGTGTGTGTGTGTGTGTGTGTGTGTGTGTATGTGTCTGTGCCTGTGTGATTGTGTATCTATGTATGTGTTTGTTCATCTGTGTATCTGTGTGTGTATGTGTGCCTGTGTATGTCTGTGTATCTGTGTGTGTATGCGTGGCTGAGTATGTCTGTGTGTCTGTGTATTGTCTGTGTATGTGTGTGTGTGTTTGTGTGTATGTGTGTATGTGTGTGCCTATGTGTATATGTGAGTGTGTATCTGTGTGTATATGTGTGCCTGTGTGTGTATGTGAGTGTGTATCTGTGTCTCTGTGTGTGTATGTATGTCTGTATCTGTCTGTATGTGTGTGTATATGTGTGCCTGTGCATGTCTCTCTATGTATCTGTGTGTGTCTGTGTGTGTCTATATCTGTGTGTCTATGTGTGTCTATATCTGTATGAGTGTGTGTGTGTGTATCTGTGTCTGTGTGTGCTTGTGTGTGTGTGTGTGTGTGTGTGTGTGTGTGTGTGTGTGCTGTCTACTATGGTGGTTGTATGGAGATCAGAGAACAACTTTGGAAATCAGTTTTCTCCTTCTAGCATGTGGGTCCCAGGGACTAAATTCAGAGCTATCAGGCTGCAGCAAGCATCTCCCAGTGAGCCACCTCATCTTGCTGGGACTCAAGTCCTTTTTTCTTTCCAGACTTGACCAGGGTCCACCTAGCACCTGGGACCTGGCCTGTGGCTCCTATGAAGGCTCCCTGCCCATGTTATTCCCAGACATTGATCCCACTTCTGCTTAGCAGGGGCTGAACTGGCTAGCTAGGGAGAGGGGCTGGGAGGAAGTGTGTAAGTGTGTGTGTGAGTGGGTATGTGTGCACGTGTATGTGAGTGTGTGTATGTGTGTATGTCTGTGTGTGAGCATTGTATGCGCATGTATGTGAGTGTGTGAGGAAGTGTGCATGTGTGTATATTTGTGTGTGTGTATGCATAACACCACTCCTCCTTCCCAGTGTCATGAATCCAGAGCCACAGAGATGTCTGAGCCACATCGCACTCAGCTGTCTGTCTGTCCCATGCACTGCCACCTGTCACATGTTCCAGTGCCTGGAATCATAGAACAGCTTCAGGTATCACAAGGTTTGTTTTGGGTACCTCAGAGGTTCCATCCAGTCCCAGAGGCCACAGGAACAGCATCTGTCAGGCAACCCTTCTGTCCAGTAAGCAGACACCAGGAACCAGCATCTCTCTTCAGTGCAAGGGCAGTTCTCCTCCTGGGTGGCCTGCAGACCTGACCCTGCTGATCTCTGTCCTCTGTGGGAGAGCACAGTGGGTTCCATCCTTACAAGGCCTATGCTCTGTGGCTGTTCTCATGCCCTATGCTCTGTGGCTGACCTTGCTCCTTCTCTGGCTTCTCTAGCAGGGCTCTTTCCCCAAACTGTCTGATGTCTCAGGAACAGGAGCTGCGAGCTGCCTACATGCTCAAATGCTCCTGGTGTCTAACTCCCTCTGAGTAGGGGGTCAGTGGCAGCTTCTGGGTGTTTGCCTGTAAGGTCTGGAACCACAGAAGAGCAGTGCGGGTGGGGTGGGTGGGGGCACATGACTGCATTTGTCAAAGTCCTCTTGTATCACCAGACACTCAGCCTGCCACACAGAGCTCTTAGCTGTTGTGTGTCTCCTGCTCAGCCTTGGATTAACTATCTGTAAGGACTTTCTTGTTTTGTTGTTTTGTCTTTTTCATTAAAATTTTTATGCAATATGTTTTGATCGTGTTTTCCCCTCCGCCAATCCCTCCCCTCTTTGCACCTCTTCCCTATACACCCGACTTTATGTTCTTTCTCTCTCCTTCTTTAAAAAAATAAACACACACACACACATATACAGGGGGGGACACTCACACAAAGAGAGAGAGAGAGAGAGAGAGAGAGAGAGGGAGGGAGACACACAGAGAGAGAGAGACAGAGAGAGGCAGAGAGAGAGAGAGAGGGAGAAAAAGAGGGAGAGGAAGAGAGAGAGGGAGAGGGAGAGAGAGAGAGCAAAATATATAAGCAAAAGACCAATAAGACAAAGAAGCCCTTGCTGGGCGGTGTGACACACGCCTTTAATCCCAGCACTTGGGAGGCAGAGGCAGGCGGATTTCTGAGTTCGAGGCCAGCCTGGTCTACAGAGTGAGTTCCAGGACAGCCAGGGCTACACAGAGAAACCCTGTCTCGAAAAACCAAAAAAAAAAAAAAAAAAAAAAAAAAAAAAAAAAAAAAACAAAAAAAAAAAAAAAAAAAAAAAAAAAA
>JANHMN010000002.1:4277026-4308142 GCA_030674055.1 Rhabdomys pumilio | reverse complement strand
AAAAAAAAAAAAACCAAAAAAAAAAAAAAACCCAAGAATCTGTCACAACCTATGGAAGAGAAACTGAAAAGAAAATGTCCCTCCCAGGGTGGACTGTTGGGTAAAACGTTTAAACTGTGCTCGACCCAACCACTCCCGCACTGCAGTCACGAGGTGACCCTGAACCGTGTCTTTCTAATAAAAGGGAACAGAGAGACCTCTGAGCAGCAAGGTGTGTGGGGGGGTTGGAGTTGGGGGGAGGAACCCACCTCAAGGAGGGAGGGAAACTGAAGATTCACTTATGAGCACAGCTCCTCTGAGATTTGCTGAGGGGTGGGACAAGCAGAGGGAAGCCAGCTTGGCATTTCAAAAGCTTTCAGGACACAGAATAGATGGCATATTTATTGCTATCCCTTTGGGCTCCTTGAGAGTATATGGGCAGCTTCTGGGTATGAAGCTAACGCATCAGAGCCAGAAGGTTCTGCCTCCCCCCTCCCCATTCCTGCCTGAGAGGCATCCTCCCCTCCACTCTGCCACTGCCTGGTTCCTTTCCTTCGCCCTCCCACTCCCCTACAGGGACTCAATTCTGAAGTGTAAATACGCAGTGTCTGTCTAGCTTAGAGCTGCTGCGAGTGTCAGATGAGAAAGTGCCTTGGACGATGACCTGAGAGGAGACACACTGCTCCACGGCCAGGAAGTGTCACTTGACCCCAATTTTGCTCAAGGAAGCACCAGCCAGCTCCACGTGGTTTCAGAAGTCTGTCTGTTTTCCAGTTTCCTTTGATCCTTTTTCCAAAGCTCTGCTCACCCAAGGGAATGATGTAAATACTTAGGGTGACATTTTAATGGCCCCAGGGGTATCGATCCTTATTGTGAATCCAAAAATTGCTAAGTTATTAATGCTGGCCAGCGCGGTGTGAGGATATCTTTCATGGAGAATTCGGCTTGCGTTTTCTCTGGATTAGGAAGCTCCAAAGCAAGGGTCATAGCTCTGGCCCCTGGGGAATGAGGCCGGAAGCAACACAGCAGCAAACAAACCACCAGAAGTAAGGAAAGCAGTGTGGGACCAAATCTTCCAGAAGCCAGTCCTGCTGACAGAGACCTCAAGTCTCCATCTTTTTAGTGAAGCCCCTAGGGTCCCTAGAAAGAAACAAGGCAGCGAGTCCCTTTAGCTTGCACCAAGTCCCTTTAGAAGCATTGTTAAGGGGACACCTGTGACCACGAGAGAAGCAGGACTTGGACTCAGAACCCTAGGCAGACCAGTTCAGAGTCTTCTCAGCTTCGGCTTCGGCTTGATCTCAGCACCCACATCTCAGCATCTGTCAAGGTGCTCAATAGAGCGCCAAGCTTTGGCTGGGCATCCTAACAGGGTTATAGTTTCATCCTTCAGGGTGAGTCTGGGTGTCCCAGATCAGGAGAGCTCATTCTGGAAACAGATAGACCAGAATGCTCTCTGTAACCTCCTAGAGAATCTTTATGAGTCCCTGACTCCACAACTGGGACCTTTGTAAGAACCAAATGTGGGATATTCAGGTCTCTGTTTGAACTTAGAATTCACTGCCCCGGACGCATTCTGGGAGGGGTACATTATTCCTGAATCAGAGGACACTTGCTGGTTTAACATTCAGAAGAGGAAGGGAGAGGCTGATTAACATTCCTCAGACCACAGGGAAGGGAACCCACCTGCAGGTGGGGAAGGCCTAGAACAAGGAGACACATTCCAGGAGAGGGGCCCAAGATGGGAGGGGGTCAGGAAACTGAGCCCTTAATGCAATAAACCTGGGCAAACGGAAGACACTCATTGTCATAAAAGTAATGTGTGAATCTGAGTCATCTATAGACTGGACCTGGGAAGGTCAGCCTTTGTGGTCCTTTGTGGTTGCCCTCGCAAACTCCGTATAAGAACTGCTCCCAGCTTTTGTTCGGGGTTCTCCTGCCTGCATGCAAGAAAGCCCCAGTGCACTAGTACCAATAAACTTCATGTTATTGCAGTGAATCCTGTCCATGAGTGTCTCTGAGGGAGCTCGTCCCCTGGTTTTGGATCTTAGAGTCCAACACCTTACCATCACCACTGTGGAGTATGATAGAGATATTACTGAATCTTACTGGATAGCCTCCAAACCTCTTGCACTCCGTTGGTAAGCACAGGGAAAGGTTAAAAATGCTAAGACACAGACGATTCCGTGACAGTACAGGATGCAAAAGTACCGTGAGTGTTTCAAGACAAGCTTCAGAGTCTCACCAACTCCAGCCCACTTTGGCGCTGATGCCAGACCATGGGCTCTTGGATTGCCCCTTCAGCCTGCTACCCTCACCCAACAATGTGAAGAGCATCCTGACCAAGGCAGAAACCTCCTGGACCTCCCTATGAACCACAGCCTCGTCCTGTTGAGAGGCACAGCTGACCAGGGCTTCCGGGAGGCCAGTGAAGACTCCCCTTGTGTTCCAGTGGGACAGCAGCCATTAATCACTCTTGTCCTAACTGTCAACCCTGGCAACCTCCTGTAGATGCCATATAAGCACCCTTCACCTTTAAAGGACTCTGAGGTGCTACCCAGAGAGGGGAAGGGGGGTAGAAAGGGAAGAAGGAGCAGAAGAGGAAGGAAGAGAGAACAGGCTGTAGATCTTCACCCCCTCCACTCTCTAAGGCCTCCTACATCCCTTCTGATGGGCCTTTGTGGGACTCTGGTCACAGAGGGGAGAAAGTTGAAAACAAGCAGGAGGAGCAGCTGTAATCAACCCCTCCCCCCCTATCTATCACAATGACAGAGCCCTGGCCTCTGGAGTCCAGGGGGCTCCCCAGCAGAGCAAAGGCCAACAAAGATGTCAGCACGCACCGCACCGTGAGTCTGTCTGTCACCACTTCCTTGGGCTGCTGCTGCTGTGGTCTCTAATGACTGGCCTTTTGGGAGCCAAAAGAGCAGGCAAGGGATGGGGTGGTGTCACCACTCCTTAAGGTCTCCTTCACACAGCCACACCACCAAGTTGCAGAGCTCACAACTTGGTAACAAACCAAGAGTAAAAGGAGAGATAAAGGGCCTGCCTGATCGCAGGAGACCCTGCCGTGTGTGCCTGACCCTGAGAGAATCTGACTGGAGAGAATCACTCAGGTGGTTGACATAAACCACAAGATGGGCAGGAGGAGGTGCTGTGGAGGCCTGAGGCAAAGGGGAGAACTGTTGAGTTTTTAGGGTCATATCCCAACAGTGGAAGCTTTGCTACCTGTCTGCAGTGCCAATTAAAAAAACAAAAAACAAAACAAAACAAAAAAAAAAAAGACAAAAAAAACCCCAAACAAACAAGGAGAGAAGAGCAGAGAAAGAAAGTTGGATCCTGTTTTTCCCTGTGGTAATGTTCAGATAAATGGGGCCAGCGAGATGATTCAGTGGGTAAAGGCCCCAGCCACCAAGCTCGGCAACCTGAGCAGGGTCCCTAGTACCCACATGGTAAAGGACAGAGTGAATCTTACCAGCTGTCCTCTGATCTCCTCCACACATGCCACTCTCCCTGTCTGTAAATAAATAAATGTAAGTTAGAAATAAAATCATATAAAAAAAAACATATAAAAGCCGGGTGGTAGTGGCGCACGCCTTTAATCCCAGCACTTGGGAGGCAGAGGCAGGCAGATTTCTGAGTTCGAGGCCAGCCTGGTCTACAGAGTAAGTTCCAAGACAGCCAGGGCTACACAGCGAAACCCTGTCTCGAAAAACCAAAAATAAATAAATAAATAAATAAAAATAAAAAAAATAAATAAAAGGAACAGGTAAAAATCTAGTGACCCTCCCCCAAGTCCACCTTCAAGGTATGACATGACATGTAAGTTTAAGTTTAGGACAAGAGGTCTGCAGAGTAACTAAGAGGCCCTGGTAGAGGTGTGGCCCTGTCCAGGTCTGACCCATCTCAGCTCTAGTGGGTCCTGCAAAGTGATCAACACAGTGTCAGAATTGTATGAAATTCCTTTCTGGGAAGCAAATGTCTCCTCTGGGTGGCACCAGGGCTTCTGTTCCCCCCACACATGAGATTCCTGGGGGAAATGCTAACTCTTTGGGGTCCTTTGTTTCTACAGTCAGGTAGCAGGTTTGTCTCTCTTAGGGTACTACCTCTCGATAACCATCCTGAGAGTAGGAGTTATCCACACAGAGGCAACCTTAATGGACTAGCTAGGAGATGAAGCCACGGCTGGAATCTCTGTCACCCCGGAAGGATCAGTGAGGCCAGCTCCTAGGGGCTGCTGCTACACGCTCTGGACACTGAGTTTTGATGATTGTAATGTCACTTTTTCCTGGCATCATGCTCAGGGTTCTGAGAGATGCTCTGCCCACAGCCAGACCTTCCCCTAAGTGGTCACAGCTAAGGATTGAATGAGAGGTGGGTCAGCCAGGCTGTCTAGGCCAGACCGGGACAATACATGTGGCTACCCACCTCCTCAAGCTCTCAGCTTCTTTCCCCCCTCTGTTCTTTGCTGTCCCCCTGCCCCACCCTACAGGCTCCATCTGCCCCCCCCCCTCCCAGAAACCAAACCTGCAACCCTCTGGAAAGGGTAAAGAGAAGACTCCCTTTCAGAAATAGTTGACACACCAGATCAGAAATCAACTCTACACTGACTGGAAACACGAAGGGGTTCTAATTTCACTATAAAGACTCTGCTCAGCTTCTAACAGGAACCCCCACAGAGACCAGCAGGGATCTGAGACCTCCTGGGGAGCTGCTCTCCACTGAGTTCCCCTCAGCTCACAGTTCCCAAACTAGGACACAGCATATTTAGGACAACAGCACCAGGCAGAGAGGGAGCTTGTGCTTGAGAGGTGAGAACAATACGTATGGCTTTGGTGGTACAGCACTTATAGCCTTGATGATACCCAAGACCCATCCTAGGACAGGACGTGGGCTGAGGGCACAGAATGGAACTCGGAACATTTCCAAATGTCCCCTGAGACAGCTACAGAGCTATGGAGAACAGGGTGTAGGGGAGGCTGGAGGCTGAGGGTTCAGTCCCAGTACCCAGATAGCTCATTACTGCCTGTATGACCAGCTCCTCCCCACTGCGCTCACCTGAGCACCTACCCACACAGACACACACAACTTAAAAAGTGAAAATACAGGCCAGGCGATAGTGGTGCACGCCTTTAAGCACTTGGGAGGCAGAGGCAGGTGGATCTCTGAGTTCAAATCCAGCCTGGTCTACACAGTGAGTTTCAGGACAGCCAGGGCTTGTCTTGGAAAATGAAACAAACAAACAAGTGAAATAAAAATTTCAAACGTCACAGACTTGACTTCAAGCAGCAGCTGGTCCCCCCACCCCCTTGGTCTACCACAGCAAAAAGACCAACTGAGTCACTCACAGACAGTGTGAAGCTCCTCCCCTCCTCCTAGGTCCCTGACTGAGATGTTCTAGACCAGAGAAGATCCGTTTGCTTTATGGTGCTCCCAGTGTTGCCAGCGCCTGTCAATCACACTCCCTCCCCCAGGCCCGGTTCCATCTACTTTGCAGAAGCTCTGTCCAGGTGGAGCCCTCCCCTGATGCCGGCTTGGAATGGCTGGAGGTCTGTGCCTGTCTGCTTGTTTATTGCTAGCAGGCTCAGTTGCTAAGGATTTGTCTTTGAATAACACGGTGGTGTATTGTTCACTAGTTCTGACCTGCCGGGAGGCATCATTTGCAGCTTGGAGAGAGACGCATTCTATCCTGTGGCCCTCTGATGTGCATTGCAAAGTGATAACTCCTCACAGAGTCCAGTCCCAGCAGGGATGGCTGGCTCCTATGGCCAGGCGAGCATGCATTTCTTTCTCATCCTTCGATTTATGGGACTGAAGGGGACTGAGGGGGGAGGGGAGACCCTAGAGGAGTCTCAGGATAAGATGAAACCTGCAGAAACCTGCCCCTCAGGTCCCAGGGCCCAGAGCATCTTGGAGAACACAGCATGATGCTGCCCGTCTGGCTGGCAAAGAGCGGCAGAAACTTAAGAGGCAGCAGGAGCCAGAATTCTCTGTCCAGAAGAACCTGTAGCATCTTACCTCACGTGATCACACTAACCCCTGACAGAAAGGCCATGGGTAAGCTTGAAAAATAATGGGGACAGGCAGGGAGACTGGTACATTCTGAGGAGAGCCTGGAGTGGGATAGAAGAGGCAGAACCTCCCCTTTCTGTGACAAGTGGTTTAGGGCAGGTGTAGGTGTGCGGCCCCTGGGACATGTGGAAGACAACCATAGGCCTGGGCAAGCAGGGGAACCCTAGCAGGACCCCTACCCAGCATGGAGCGGTTACTCCTGAGCTTCAAGCCATGCACCAAACCAGGTTTCCATCCCAAAGGACTAGTCAGGAGAACCAGCAAAGACCAAGGTAGGAAAGGCAAGTGCCAGCAGGTGTGTCCCTTCGGTCCTGAGGAACCACTCAGGGTTCAGCCTTCCCTGCTGCCATATCATCTTGCAAGCAGCTTAGGTGGCATGTCATGTGAGATTGTTTATAAAGCTCCCTGCCTAGCTCCACCCACAACAGCCCTCCTAGTCTCCAGCTGAGTCAGCTCCATGGCTCACTGACCTTTGACCTGGGACCACAGCTGGGGTCAAGTTCTCCATCCACCTGCCTTATCTGACTTAATCTGACTCAATTTCCTTGATGTAAATGAAGAAAAAAAAATGATGGTTATCTCACCCAAGACAATGTCTCTCCTAGAACTAGGAAGGACCCAAGTTCAAATCCCTAGGACCTACATGAAAACCCAGGTATGGTTTTGTGTCCTTGAAACCCCAGTGTTGTGGGGAGCAGAAAAGAGGTTCGCCAGGGCTTGCTGATGGTCAGCCAAGCTCCAAGTTCAGTGAGAGAGTCTGTCTCAAGGGAACAATCTGGAGAGGAATGGCACAGGACACAGCATCCTCCTCTCTGGCTTCTGCCTACACCTATGCACCACGCACAACTGCACACATGTTTGAATGCATATACCACACGTGTACGCCACAGAGAAGGGAGAAAGAGAGAGAGAGAGAGAACGTTGTAAAAAGAAAAAGAAAAATGTCTCCATCCCTCCACCAGTGTCTATTAGCTGTGTATACATTCTGGTGGGGTGGGGGTGGGGGGTCCTCATGAGCACCTGATCTTTCCACAACAGGACGGCTGGTCTGGTCGGTTGTCTGCAGTAACCACAGCCGCTGTGCACTGAAGAGTACAACCCAGCCACGCCCAAAGTCACTATTCCACGCCATCTAGTCTTTGTATTACCAGGAACGACTTTGGACCTTGTGACACATGGGCGTGGGAAAAACACAAAGACTTTCTAATACTTGAGCCGAGCCAAGCCACATTTGAGGTGCAGGGTGGCCAGTGACTCCAGCTCTAAGAAGCCAGGGACGAGAAAGTGGGAGTTCACCAAGCCTGGAAACTCCAGACTTCCTTCCCCTGGGAGTGGCGGTAGAGCTGGCACCCTCCTGCCACTCCAAGCCCTAGCCAGCTGCACTCAAATTCACTGCAATGATCCTGAGAAAAAAATGAACTACAAGGGGCCATCCTTGGGCGCCTGCTGTGCCTTCCCTGGGCGTCTCATCTGGAAAGGTGGCCAGGCATGGGTAAAGAAACTGCCTCCGGGCCTGCACAAACCGTAGGAACATCATGGCCCAATTGGTCCATCCTGCCTATGTGTGACTCCTTACCCCAGCAGCTACATGCCCACGCCCAACCTCCCTCTTGCCTCCATGGATATCCCTCCCCTGACCCCTAGCTCCTAGTGACCAAGGGAAGTTAGCAGCAAGCATTTGAGTCCCACCCTGCTCCCCTGTCACTGTCCACGTACCCATCTCACTCTAGGTACAAGGGCAGACTGGCTTGCAGTCATTATAAACAATAGCACAAAACCACAATAAAATACAAGGAGTGTTTTCTCAGCAAAAAAAAAAAATCCATTAGATGAGTTACTGTTGTAATTTAATAATGGGATGGGAAACTACAGCAAATTACCGAAGTATATAATTAAAGTAAATCTATTTTAAAGTCCTTTATTGCTTGATATTTCTCAGCTCTCGCCCTCTTTCATCTCTGCTCCGCACTGTAGCCCTCCCCACAACCCCCACCCCGTTCCCTTTTCTGCGCAGGAGGGGGATGGGAGTGATGGATGCCCATGGTGCTTCACGCCTCAGCTGCAAATTCCACTCTCATTTTGCTTCCCACCGATGGACAGGATGTGTGTGGTACCCTAAGGTCAGGGCTGCTCCTTTCCAGGATGAGCTGAGATCTGCCATCCTCAGGCACCCAGAACCACCATTCCTGGAACCTAGGGGTTAGGGGCTGCCTTTAGAACGAGGCATGGGCTGGGGAGATGGTTTAGTGCTGGCCATACAAGCATGAGGACCTGAGCTGGGGTCCTCAGCATTCACATAGAAAGCTGGGTGTGCCGGTTCACACGTCCTCCATCCCAGTGCTGGGATGAATTCCTGGAGCTGTCTAGCCAGAGAATACATCCAAATCAGTGAGCTTCAGGTTCAGTGAAGAAGATGCCCAATACTGGTGTGTCTGGTCTCTATGGATGGTCACACATGTGTATCACCACAGAAGCATGTACATACAACACACACAGATGTAAACAAACACACACACAAGGAAGGACTATCCTTCACATGGGGTAGATAGAAGCCATTGACCTGCAGGCCTCAGATTTGCCAAAACTCTCCCATCTGCAAATGTTTGGTTCACACAGAGCAATAGAATGTAAGATACAGAAAGGGCATCAACAAAAAGTGCCGGGGTTGGGATTTGATCTCAAGCATCTGACCAGCTGAGTCCAGGAAGTGCTTCTGGGGTTGGAGTCAGGAGTTCTGGAGTCTGGGGTTGCTTCCCTGCTGAAGGCCAGAACTCTGGCTGTGATGAGCCAGGAGAGGTCCTGCTACAAGGCTCAAAGGACAAAAAGAGCTGAGGAAGAGCAGCGGGCAGCTGCTGGTCCAGTGTTACTTTCTAGAATTCAGTGTAGGTAGGAGGGAGTCCGGCTATGCAATACATGCAAAATTAAATCAAGGAGCTAGACATGGCAGCTCAGGACTGTAATTTCAGCACTTGGGAAGCTGAGGCATAGAGGGGCAGGTACTTTAAGCATGAGGTTAGCCTGGATTACAGGATAAGATCCTGTCTTAAGGAGGGAATGAATTATCTTCACCAGAAGTCCTAGGGTGTATCACAGAAAGTCTCAGACTTTAAGCTTAGAAAAGGAGACTTTATAGCCCAGACTTCTGGGGACAGAAAGGAGTCACCTAAGTCTATACCCATCTCAAATATCTCAGTGAAGAAAAAAAATTTTTTTTGATACAGCATCTCTTATAGCCCAGGCTAGCCTCAAACTCACTATGTAGCTGAGGATGGCCTTGTGCTTTTGTTCCTCCTGTCTCTACCTCCCTAGTGCTGGGATTATGGGGCGTGTCACCCTGCCCAGTTTTATGTGAAACAGGAATTGGAACTTTGAGCTTTTTGCATGCTCAGCAAGCCCTCTACCAACTAGGTTACATCTCCAGCCCAAAGAAAGAATGATGAACTCCTCAAACTCAGGAAATAGGTTTCCCCTTTCCAGAGTCCCCAGACTGTATACAAGAACCAAGTGGCCTGTACAGAGACAGTCACATGCTACTCTGTTAGCATAGAGAGGGCTTAGCCTTAGAGAAAAACAAAAAGGTCCCCAAAGTGCCAGCATGTCTTAAGGGAGACCAGATGTTGTCCAGAGCCATATCCTACATCAGCCAGCAGAGGTCCTGCCCTCCTGGCTGAGCACAGAATTAGCTTTTCCTATGGAGGGTACCCAAGGAGCCCCAGCCACTGGAAGAGGAAGGAAGAGAGAGGTTACTTTAATAAGCCGAGGCCTATGCAAATGAGATGCAAAGTGGCATGCAAATTGCACCTTATGTTCTTGAATCTCTAGTCTTTCCTGGGCTGAGCCTCTGCAGCCTTCTCTGATTTCTAAGGACCATCTTCTCCTTCCAGCCCTTGTACATCAAAGACAGAACAGTACAATTCTGCCTCCTCCACAGCCTGCAGCCTGCAGCCCCACCACATCACCAGCACACTTTCCGGTCCAGGACGTGCCCAGTGATATACACAAAGCACCAGGGAACAGTGAGGACAGGCACACACATGTCTTTGAGACTCTTTGTAGTGTCAGGACATTTTGCTGAACCTGGATGCTGTAATATACGTGGCATTCTCCACTAAGGCATCCAAGGAACGGGCTGTTTCTATGATGCAGAAAGAGAGCAGGGTATGGAGCCATAGTGAAGGAAGGAACAAGACTCATGGCTATGCTCAGGGGCAGGGAAGAAACAAAATCAGGACAGGAGGGATCTGGAGTTCATGCCCAGACTAGAAGGTGTGGCCCTTAGAGGAAAGAATGTGGAGGTGAGGGAAACCAGGAGAAAGCTTCAGGAAGGACCATGGGGAACATTCCCCTGCCTGACCCCCATTGCATGGCTGAGTCCAGTTGTCTTGGCCGTTGGCCTAGACTTCTCAAAAAGCTTTAGGTGGCCCCAGTTCTATTCAGGATCCTTAAAGTTGGTCAAGGGTTCTACAAGAGTGCTCCACACTCTTCATCCCACACTAGGTCCCTTCTCTGGGCTTCTGGCACTTCTTTGTCTAAGAACAATGGGTGTGGAGGGAAGAGAATAAAGCAGTCAGGTCAGGTGATTCTCTCCTTGTACCTCAATCCCTTCAGACAACCTCCTTCCTTGTCTGTTGTAGCAGGCTAGGCCCAGGGTGACATCAGAGACTGGGTGGGGGGTAGGGGAGTGGGGGCAGGGAGAGGTCACAGGTGGCCCCTCCTCCATGCTGGTGTCATCAAGCTTTTTTACACCTGCACTGTTGGTCTTTCCTCTCCAGAACAGAAATAAGTCCGGCTCAGTAGCTATAGACCCACCAAGCTCTGAACAGATAACAATCCCAGGGCCACACCACAGACCACACAGACCACACAGACCACACAGACTTTCCTAAGGTGGCAGTAGGGGTGGGGGTGGGGTGGGAGGAGTAGGGAGCAGGGGCAAGTCCGCACAGTGGGGACTCTTTGAGGTATGTCCCCTCTTCCTTCCCTACATGCCCAGATCAAAGTTTGTTGCCATTCATTTCTAAGGCTTGCCTCCCCATTTCCCCATCGTGGGAGTCACCTCCAAAGAGGGTGACCTTTGGCAGAAGCAAAACCCCGGGTTTCAAAGGAAGCTGACACCCTGCTCCTGAAAACTTCACAATAGCGTATCCCTGTCTATACCTACCACTGGCTAGCCCCTCTGAACAAGGCAGGTACCAGGAAAACGTTATAGACTGAGCTGTGTCTTCTCGAAACCTGCAGGTCACAGCCTTACCTCACAGTGAGGTTGTGTGCCGAGAGGCAAACCCTTTAGGAGATAATTAAAGCCAGTACAGGAAGTCTTGAGGGCGGGGCTCTGTCATGGTCAACTTGACAGCATCTAGAATCACCCAGGGTACCAACCTCTGCATGTGTCTGTGAGGGGGCTTCTAGATTGGGTTAACTGAGGTAGGAAGACTGTCCCAGGATGTGGGTGGCACTGTTCCGTGGGCTGTGGGAAGTGAGTTGAGCGCCTAGACTCACCTCTGCTTCCTGCCCACAGATGCTACTTCACCCCTTCCCTCAGACTTACCATCAAGCCTGGACTGCCCTCCCAAACTATGTACAAGAATAAATTGTTGTTCCCTTAGGTTGTCTTGTCATCTCAACAGGAAAAGTAGCCCATTGCTGGCCCTCAGAATACAGAGAGAGGAGACAACAGACAACCCACTCCTCCCTCCTCCTCCCTCCTCCTCCCTCCTCCTCCCTCTCCTCCTCTCCGCTATGAGACATCAGAGTCTGTGGTTTCAGCCCCTAGCCTGTAGTATGTGATCAGGCAACCAATCAGATTAAGACCTATACCTTAAATGCTTTTAGAACTAATTAACACAGACGTGGAAGTGAGGCTGACCCACTAGCCACAAATGAAGACTCCCTAGAAGATCATACAAACTAGAAAACGCTCTGCACAAGCCTGCAGGAAAGGGAGGGCCTGAGCGTTAGCTCAAGCACACGTTTCCTGCCACCCTCCCGCCCACAGCTTGCTTCTGGCTTCCCTGTGGGTCCGCCTGGCCAGTGTGTATTCTTAACCACCGGGCCATCTCTCTAGATATCCTCTCCTTTTAGTGTGTGGTACCTGCATGTATGTGTGTATGTATGTATATAATGTGTATAGTGTGTGTATGTATGTGTGTGTGTGTGTGTGTGTGTATAATGTGTATAGTATGTGTATGTATGTGTGTGTGTATAATGTATATAATGTGTGTGTATGTGTGTATATAATGTGTATAGTGTGTGTATGTGTATAATGTATATAATGTGTGTGTATATGTGTATATAATGTGCATAGTGTGTGTGTGTGTGTGTGTGTGTGTGTGTGTGTGTGTGTGTGTGTGTGTGTATTCAGGCCAGAGGATGACCTTAGGTACTGTTCCTCAGGCCTAAATCATGCACTGTCACCCCTGACTTTGTCTTTGTTGCTGTTATTATTTAGATGGTGTACTGGCTGGTTTTGTGTGTCAACTTTGTGGAGTTATCACAGAGAAACTTTTCCTTCAGGAAATGCCTCCATGAGATCCAGCTGTAAGGCATTTTCTCAATTAGTGATCCAGGGTGGGAGGGTCCAGGCCATTGTGAGTGGTGCCATCCCTGGGCTGGTAGTCTTGGGTTTTATAAGAAAGCAAGCTGAGCAAGCCAGGGGAAGCAAGTCAGTAAGAAATATCCCTCCATGGCCTGTGCATCATCGGCTCCTGCTTCCTGACCTGCTTGAGTTCTAGTCCTGACTTCCTTTAGTGATGAACAGCAATGTGGACATATAAGCTGAATAAACCCTTTCCTCCCAAACTTGCTTCTTGGTCCTGATGTTTTGTGCAGGAATAGAAAGCCTGACTAACACAGATAGGTTCTGAGAATGGAACTCAGGTCCCTGGGTTTGCAAGCAAGTCTCTTTACCAACTGAGTCATGGTCACAGACCACATCTGTCTCTTCCTCACAAATGGCTAAGAATAAGGCCTCCAAGGAGACAGATCATCCTTCCTCCTCCACCTCACCTGGTTGGCCTCTCTGTTCTACAATAGTCAAGCCCACACGGAGTGCAGGTCAAATGTTGAAACTGCCTGAAGCCCAGAGCAGCTCCCAAACTGAGGCTTTGGAAGAAAGGCCTTTTGTTAGGATAGCCTCTGTAGTGGGGAGGGAGACTGCCCTCCCTCCCAGAATAGGAAATCTGCTGGTGGTGATATCTAATGAAGACTTTTATGATAGAAATGTAATTGTTAAAAAAAAAACCAACATTTTTTTACGTCGGTCTCAGCTTTCAATCCAAGAGCTCATTCGATCCCTCATTCATGCCCTAAATAAGCCCTAATTAATCTTGAGGCTGGAAGAAAGGAGGCTAGATTGCAGCTTTCTCTGTGAGGACACACTTCATATTTTGGGGGAGTTTGAAGAGGCTCTCAAGCACTTCCCTCCGTGGTAGTTTATCAGCGCCTCAGAGCGCCTTCATTAGGCCGCCAAGGCTGCTAATTGCATTACCATATTTTGAAGCCTCATAGGTGCGGCTCAGGCTTGACATCTTTCAAACGCTCCCAACCCTTTGCCAGTTTGGCATGTCAGAGACTCCTCACACAGTTTGCTTCAGGCCCAAGGGAAGGCAACTGGCCCCAGTGTCTGGGGACTGAGTGGTGGGGGGGACTGGCCACCACCTGGAAGGGAGGCCACCACCAGGTCTCTCACTTGTCAGAGAGAATGTGGCTACAGAATCAGCCTCCTGGTGAGGCTGCAACTCCAGCATTCAAGAGACTAAAGTAGGGCTGAAGGATAGTCTGTAGGTAAAGGCACTGCCCCCGTCCCCACCCCAGTCCCCAAGGCCCCCCATGGTAGGAAAGAATTAAAAGGGCTAAAAGCGCCCGGGGCCATGGTGGTGCACGCCTTTAATCCCAGCATTTGGGAGGCAGAGGCAGGTGGATTTCTGAGTTTGAGGCCAGCCTGGTCTACAGAGTGAGTTCCAGGACAGCCAGGGCTACACAGAGAAACCCTGTCTCGAAAAACCAAAAAGATAAAAAAAAAATAAAAAGGGCTAAAAGCAGAGCTTTACAAGTTAATGTTGTCCTATGGAGGGAAAAAAAAAATCCCTTCAATACCCTCGCCAAGGAGGAAGAAACAAAATGAGCCCAAGTGTGCACTCATGCATGATTGTGGATAGAGATAAACATATGTGCACACGTGTATTTACATAGACATGAATATCTGTATATGTATGTTTGGACAGATATAAAAATGTAGGCATATATAAGATAACTGCGCATATGTGTGTAGGTAGATAAAAAGCATATACATATATATGACTGTATTTAGGTAGTTGTAAATATATGTGCATATATAAATACTATATGTTTATATAGATATAAATACATGTATATCTATATATTGCATATCTATGAATGTAGATATATAAGTGAATATAAATGTATATGTATATTTATGTAGATTTGAATATGTGCAGATTCTGTATTAGTTACTTCTCTCATTGTTGTGACCAAATACTTGACAAGCAGCAAATTAAGGGGCTGGGGAGGTGGCTCAGCAGTTAAGAGCACTTGCTGCTCTTGCAGAGGACTCAAGTTGGGTTTCAATCCCCAAATCAAGCTGTTCACAGCCTCCACTCAGGCTCCAAGGGATCTGATGCCCTTGCACGCCTTCCATGGGCTCCTGTACACGTGGAGAATATTACAATTATATATAAACACATTACAATCACATATAAACAAGAATTTTTTTTGGGGGGGTGCTGTTCGAGACAGAGTTTCTCTGTGTAGCCCTGGCTGTCCTGGAACTCACTCTGTAGACCAGGCTGGCCTCGAACTCAGAAATCCACCTGCCTCTGCCTCCCAAGTGCTGGGATTAAAGGTATGCGCTACCACTGCCCAGCTATAAACAAGAATTTTTGAAAAGATTCTTCCAAGGGGCTGGAGAGGTGACTCAGTGGACAGCACTGGTTGCTCTTCCAGAGGAGCTGGGCTCAGTTCCCAGCACCCACATGGTGGCTCACAACTGTCAGTAATTCCAGTCCCAGGGGATCTGATGCCCTCTCTGGCTTCTGTAGATACCGGGCATGGAAATCGTATACATACATATACACAGGCAAAACACCCATACACATAATTTTTTAAAAAGCAACAAAACTTTGAAAAAGCAGAGAAAGAGCCGGGCGGTGGTGGCTCACGCCTTTAATCCCAGCACTTGGGAGGCAGGGGCAGATGGATTTCTGAGTTCGAGGCCAGCCTGGTCTACAGAGTGAGTTCCAGGACAGCCAGGGCTACACAGAGAAACCCTGTCTCGAAAAACCAAAAAAAAAAAAAAGAAAAAAAAGAAAAAGAAGAAAAAAAAGAAAAGAAAAGCAGAGAAAGGACAGAAAGTGAAGTTGGGCTATACATCTCAATATCTGCTCCCCCAAGAGAGCCACTTCCTCCAGCTGGACCCCACCTCATAAAGGTTTTACCACCTCCCAAAACAGCACCAGCAGCTAAGATCAGAGTGGGAGGCTAAGTCAAGTCAGAGGACCTTCTGTGAGAGGCCAAAAGCCCCAACACAGCTGCATGTTCCCAGACAGCTCCACCCCTCCGAACATGCATTCTCCATCTGTCTGTAGGGTAGGGAAGTGATGTCCATCCTACTGAGACAAGAAGATGGGTGTTCCATATAGGAAACAGTAACTTCGTCTCGACCACAGGCCTATCACAGGGGTTCAGCCTCAGCTGTGTACAGCTGAGCACCCACCCCTAAGGTGGGGACCCCTCAGGGCCAGGAGGCTGGGTCCTGCTGTCCAGCACCATGGTAAGCACCAAAGACTGGTACACCCATTACTGCTCCCCAGAGTCACCCTTGTATCTAAATACACACTGTGGAGGTTAGCTCCCCACAAGGCAGAGGAAGGTGCTGTCCCTCCAGCCCCGTCAGGAGCAGGGCTGAGACCTGGAAGCCTTTGCTCATCAAGAGTCCTCACCCCGAGCCCCTACCCCCCCACCTCCCACCCACCTACCCACCCTGTGCCCCTCCACACACACACAAGCTTTCTCTCACCTCCTTGTGATAGGTCTTCCCCACCTGCAGCCCCAGAGCTCCTCCAGGCATCTCTAGACTGACCTTGGGGGCAACAAGAAGAAATGGCTGCTAGGCCTCCGCCAGGCTATGGATTCTTATTTCTAAGGTTTGCTGCCTGGAGAGACCCAGTCTAGAGATGGTTTGGATCCTGCTGATGGGGCTGGTGGGGGGTGCTGAGCCAGGAGAGAGGCTCCATGTTAAAAGAAAGGATAACTCTCCATGTTCGGTCCCTCTAGGAACAAAACAGAACCTTCAGAGCACTACTTCCCAGAGATGCCCAAATCTTTGTTAAAAGAGTTTCCTTGACCCCAGACTTCCAGACTAGGGACCCCTGTTCTGCCATAGGAGGAAGAGTTCAACAGGTGATCGAGAAAGTTCCAGAACAAGGCTTTGTATTTCCACCTGCTAAAGGCTTGCTTCCCAGGAGGTCCCTAGGGGGGACCTGCAGCTCCCCAACAGCTTCTGGGTAGGCTGAGTGGTACTGGTTACGTTATGAACCTGGCTGGTCCTGCCTTGGTAGAGAGCTCGTCAGTGTGTTCTGTAAGGTGTCCCTGTTTCCCACATCTGATGGTGAGTGACATGTTAATAGAGTCCAGAAGTTGTTCCCACTTCCTGGCAGAGAGCAATGTGGTCTCAAAACCTGGGCTTTTCGGTGTTGGGCAGAGAGGACCCAAGGGTTGGCTCCCTGAGCTGCACCCTGTGTGGTCTGAGTGAAAGGGTCAACAGGAAAGCCTGAGTGTCTTCCCCATCTTTCTCCACAGCCTCTCTCCACTGGCCACCCCATCCCCTCTCCACAGCATCCTTCCTACTAAACAACCCCCACAGCACCTTCCTCCTTCTCACTTAACCCATCCCCAGCACAGTCACCCCTGCCCATCCCCCACCAGAACTTCTCCCCTACTTCCCTTCCCACAATCACCTCACCTCACTCCCAACTTCTCTCCTCTCTGCCTACTCACTCCTTCCTTACCCCTCCTCACAGCATTGTCCTCCCTGACCATCCACGAACCACCCCGGCTTTCCATAGGCTCTCCACTCCACACCTGCGGTGCCCCAGCACCATACACCCTGAGGAGGTACCCAGCTCGCATCTGTTTACTAAGCAGCCTGAGAAAAAGTTGTCTATGAGGATTTCCTGTCCCAGAATCTCTCACCCCTCTGCCCTTGTCTCTCCTGACCCTGAGCCCTGTGCTTCTCTCTCTCAGGACTCCCTGCCTAAGGAAAGGTGCCACACTGGGTCTCCCAACATCTCTTAGCTTAACTAAAGCAATCCAACCAACTTACAGGCCAGCCTAGTGTAGATTTTCTTCTCGGGTGACTCTAAGTCAAATCAAGTTGGGAATCAAAGCTGACCATCACAGTTAGGTCCTGGGGTCTTAGCTTTGTACATTAGTTATCTGTGAGGGCCACTTGGAGGTAGAACGCCCTTGGTGTCCTGGCCTAGCCTTGGATCTTACTAACAGCCATGAGGAGGTGCCTATGTTTCAGAAGGGTCACCCAAAGTTCTGGCGCACAGTTCCAGGGAGAATCTCTGACAGCAGAGATTGAAGGGGTGCCCAAGGCTGGATACAGGGGAAACAGACAACCTGCCAGCTTTGACACTGGGAGAGTGAAAGACCAGGTTTGCAGTGATTTAGAACGGAATAGGTAATCCTTGGGATGAGGTGGTCCCCCAACCTGAAAAGACAGCCAACACCCGTGGTAGAGGAATCTACTACCCCTCTCCCTCTCCCAGACTCAAAGCTAAGGGTAGGACTCAGGCTCATGTTTTGAAATACCGGTTCTCGGGATAGCCCTAATGTCACCCTAAGGGACACCTGAGGACTGAGCACTTCCCAGTCACACCCTCCCTTGCATTGGTTGCAAAGCCTCAATGAAATAAATGCACAAGGCTGCATACACCTTGCATGTGCACAGCCCATGTCTATGCCAAGGAATACCACCAGGCAGGCACCACCGGGCAGGCACCACCGGGCAGGCACCAGGGTCTCTTTTGAACTCATGGTCCCTTTAGTACAGTTTTCCTCAGCTCCTCCTTCCCTTCTCCCATGTGACCCTGCTGAGCCCCAGCGCCTACCATGGGTGGGCACTGCTCAGGGTTGTGCTTGGTAACTGGAACAACGAAATAAACATCTTCACACAGACACATGCACCAGCAGCCAACCCTGTAGGCACAGGCTCCGCACCCCAATCCTCTTGCTCTGACCATACTATACTCTTGCCCTTCTCTCTGCAGCTGCCCACCCCTCAGGCTACCCTCCACAGTGAACCCAGGCTACCCTCCACAGTGAACCCAGGCTACCCTCCACAGTGAACCCAGGTTACCCTCCACAGTGAACACCCCCAGGCTACCCTCCACAGTGAACACCCCCAGGCTACCCTCCACAGTGAACACCCCCAGGCTACCCTCCACAGTGAACACACCCAGGCTACCCTCCACAGTGAACACACCCAGGCTACCCTCCACAGTGAACACACCCAGGCTACCCTCTACAGTGAACCCAGGTTACCCTCCACAGTGAACCCCCCCAGGCTACCCTCCACAGTACAGCCACACCTCCACCCAGCCAGGCTATGCTCCACATGGAAACATTTGACCTGTTGACAGACTTACGCATGAGACTTTTAAAAATGACTATTTGCATGCTTCTAAGATGACAGGCTTTTAAAAAGACATTCTGGAACCTTCCTTTCCCTCTCTGAGTACTGCCAATCCAGCAGTCTGCCTCCAGGTTTCTGCAGAACTGAGAATCAAATTCCATACCCCACTCAGAATGTATATTTTATGTGTTGGTCATCTGCTTTGGAGACCTTCTGGAGCCCACCATGGTTTCATCTGTGAAACGGGAGAATAACCTCTGCAGGCTATTCCTCGTGAAGAGTCAGTGACCTGCATGTATCACACTGTGAACGACTTGGAGCAAAGCTCACCTGTGGCGTCAGTCATTATGATTGTCATTGTTATTTTATGTGCACAGAGAAAGAGATGCTACGAGTCGGACACGGAGATGGAGACAGACAGATTCCTCAGAGTTCACTGGCCAGCTGCTCTAGCCAATTCAGCAAGCTCTGGGTCCGAGAGAGACCCTGCCTCAGACAGTAAGCTGGAAGTTGGCTGGAGAAGACACCTGATGTTACCTCTGGCCTCCCTGTGCATGTGCTCTTGCATGCGTATGTGCACGAGCACATAAACTAGTACATGCACACACTCATGCACACGAGCACATACACTAGTACGTGCACACACTCATGCACACGAGCACATACACTAGTACACATGCACACACTTATACAAAAAATAAAGAAAAGGAAATGCTGTTAAGAAATACAGTTCTGCACTGTAGCCAATCACAGTTGCTCAGCAGGTCGCCTCCCTCCTTGTGAAAACCCTCCAGGGCTCACTGTGTTCCTCAGCAAAGTCTTTCCAACTACTGCTGGCTGGAGGTTTGCACTCCGGACTCCCACCTAGCCAGCCACTCATCCAACACCACCAGAGGGGAAGAGGGTCAACACAACCACTGCTCCCCCAAAAAAACATGTGCCCCCAAACCAAATCAACTCAATTTGGCAAGACCAGCTTACATCTGTGTCCAGTAGTAGCCTGTGGTTTCAGGGGAAAATGCAAATAATACATTCTGGAATTTACAGCACCAGAGATGGCTTTCTAAGCACAGGGGGCTTTCTCTCTGCAGGAAACAGCGGCTGTGTTGGCGAGTACCCTTGACTGTGGGGACTGGGTTATTGCAGGTGTCTTATCTCGTTCAACATTATTATTTCTTGAGGATAAGACAGCAAATTGAACAGCAGTGCTATCAGCCCTTCTGCGGCTACCCACACTTTGTATTCACAGCAGAAAACCTTCTAGGACTTGTGAAAGCCACCAGAATTGTGGGGTGGGGATTGGTTAAGAAAAGGGAAAGGGGGAACAAGCCAGCATGGGAGCCGAGGAGGAAAATATTTCATTTAGTGTGTGGTTAAGGGAGGAACCAAGCACTAGGGTTCAAAATGCTTTCTCTCTCCCCCTTCTCTCTCTCCTCTCTCCCTCCCATCCTCGCTCTCTCCTCTCCCAATATCCTATACACACACACACACACACACACACACACACACACACACAAATCGTGTTTCTGTGTTTCATGATGACTGATGCTATCCCTTATGGCTTTCAGAGCAAGAGAAGTCACCAGGGCTTCATCTGTTATGTTTATTTTGACAGAAATAAATCTCTGCCTTCACTAGGCACAGCCTGGCTGGGAAATTGGGCTGGCCACACCTCCTACCACCAGTCACCACACCGCCTCCCAGCACCTCCCTGTGGATAAGCCCAGTAGAATGGACCAAGACACACTTTGGCCTTATTGATCACAAGGCTGCTTCATTACCTCTGTGGGCCATAGATCAATAAGCTCACAGAAACATAATAGACTTTTTAAGAAAATCAATTAGGCAGATTTTTTTTTTTTTTTTTTTTTACAGAATTGAGTCTGCATGGCCCTTATATGGGTGTGTGGTTTAATGTGTGCAGCACAGCTCCCTCCAAGAGCTGTCTTAGAATGAGCAGGGCCAAGGCCAAGCTGAAAAGCACACAGGCAGTAATAGAAACCGGCAGAACTTGAGGCTGAAGACAAGTCTCAGGGAAAGGATGGAAGCATTCACGGCATGGCCTTGCTAGAGATCTGTGAGTAACCCCACTGGCCAACTTGCCTGATCCCTGAACATCCTTTTGTGGGTAAAAATCTGTGAGTATGCTTCATTCATCTTGATTTTAAAGACGTGGAATTGAAGCTTCTTAGAAAGCCCAAACCGCTGTCTGAATTTCCCATTCAGAAAGCAGAAGGAAGCTGGGTAGGCATAAACATGAAACACGACCAGGCTGTGGCTATCCAGATTTGGCACCGTGCCTCCCAGGCTTCTTCCCTGAGCCTGCAGAGAAGCACCTGGGGCTCTGGCAAATAAATCTATGCCGGAGGGGTGCGTCTGTGTGCAAATGCACACATAAGTGCACGAGGAGGCCAGAGGACCACCTCCAGTGTCATTCTGCTTTTTGTTTAAGACAAGGTCTTTCACTTGTCTGGAAACCTGGTAAGGAGACTGGGCTCCTAGTTAGCAAGCTCCAGGAAATCTCTCTTCTCCACCTCGCCCACACTGGGATTACAAGTGTGAGGCACCCCAGCTGGCTTTTTACCTGGGATCTGAGGGTCCTGACTCAGGTTGTCATGCTTGCAAGGCGAGCGCTGAACTGGCCGAGCTGTGTCCCCAGATCTTGTGCTTGGTAGCTCACAACCCCGAAAGCAAACCCAAAGGGTGGAGGCTCACAGAGTACCCCCTCGGGGATGCTCAGAGGTTCTCAGTTGGTGGGGCCGTCCCACCTACTGTTTCCTCTGCTTCAGCCTCCTCTGCTCTCTTCCTGGTCTACCATGATTATGGATGATGTACATTTTAAAGGAGGGAGAGAAAGAACAGATTTTCTTCTCCCTTCTAACAAGTCTGAGATAAACCACGCAAACGCCGTGGTTTGAAGCCCAGCAGGAGAGGGGCCAGAAGTCCACAGCTCTGCCAGACTCAGGGAACCACGAGTCCCTGGCCGTGTAGAATAAATAACAAAGTCGTAAACTCCGCAGAGGAGCCGAGCGCTGACATTTAAAATTCTCTTTCTGCTTTGTTCTCCTGGTTCATGTCATCAGAATACCAGGGTGGAATCTTAGCTGTAATTTATGTCCGTTTCAAGGTGGATCTTATTCACCAGCATTTCCTCCCGTCTGTGTCTGGCTGTGTTGAGCCTGTGCTTAGATAACTCAGGCTCTTCTTCTGAGACTTCCTTCCTGCCTCAACCCTGGGCAATATGGAGAATTTGATTGTGTGTGTGGGTGTGTGTGTATGTATGTGTGTGTATGTATATGTAGGTGTGTATATTTGTGTGTGTGGTGTGTGTGGTGTATGTGTGGTATGTGTGGTATGTGTGGTATGTGTGGTATGTGTGTGTATGTGGTGTATGTGGTGTGTGTGTGTGTGTGTGGTGTGTGTATGTGTGTGGTGTGTGTATGTATGTGGTGTATGTGTGTGGTGTATGTGTATGGTCTGTGTATGTATATGGTGTGTGTATGTGTATGGTGTTTGTGGTGTGTGTGGTGTGTGTGTGGAATGTGTATGTGTGTGGTATGTGTATATGTGGTATGTATATGTGTGTGGTGTATGTGTGTACGTGTGTGGTGTATATATGTGTGGTGTGTGTATGTGTGTATATGTGTGTTTATAAGTGTGTATATGTATAGTGTATGCATGTACATGTGTGTATGTATGTGTGTTTGGTATGTGTTTGTGTGTGGTGTGTTTTTGGTGTGTGTGTCTGTATGTGTGTGTGATGTGTATATGTATATATGTGGAATGTATGTGTGTATGCATGCATGTACGTGTGTGTGTGTGTGTATTCCTAACATGTGGAGGTCAGGGGTCAATCTCAACCTCAGCTCTCTTCACCTTGTGTTTTGAAAAAGTGGCTTTCACTGGACTGGAATTCATCAAGTGGGCTTGGCTGGCTATCTCAGCCTTCCCAGTCCTGGGACTGCAAGCATGTGTCACCACACCTGGCATCTTTGCACTGGTGCTAGGGATTCAACCCTAGTCCTTTGGCTTGCAGTTGAGCAAGGCCAGCCTGCTGCTGTAGACATGGCTGCTGTAGACATAGCTGCTGTAGACGTGGCTGCTGTAGACATGGCTGCTGTAGACGTGGCCTGCAGGCATCAAGCCTGTGCTTTGTGTTTTCTCCAGTAAGCCCTCCTCTCCTTCTCCTACTGTACCTGTTTGTTTCCCTTGAAGTTGGGAAGATTGTAATTTAAAACCTGGATTGCAGTGAGAAGCCCAATTTCTCCCTGAAAGGCTAATAATAATAATAATAATAATAATAATAATAATAATAATAATATTCAGAATAATCTGAAAGTTTCTCAGACAATTCCCAGACCCGGGTGGAGATGCCTGGAGACCAGAATTTGTCTGAAGATAGAGTAATACCCCATCACTCCTTGCTGGTGTGAGAGACAAAGGGCTATTGGCCTTGATCCTTGGCCTCCCTCCAAAAGGCAGTGTGGGGGAGTGTCCTGGGATGCTGGGATACATGCCCACTTTAGGGAAAGGAAAACGGTTAGAAAGACATACACATGGAGGTCTTCTAGGTCCAGTGATTGGGGGTGCATGTATGAATTACATTTCCTGTGCTGTGGTCAAACCCTCTGAGCAAAGCACTGAATAAAAGAAGTCAGTAGGATCCTTGTCATAGGGTTGGAGTCTCATGATGGAGGAACACAGGCAGAGCAGCAGAAACAGCTGCTCACATCCGATCCACAAGCAGAAGGAGGCGAAGAGCACCCTGGGAGAAACCTCAAGCCCTACCTGAATGCTACACACCCTCCAACAAGGTTATACCCCTGATGCTTCTCAAATAGTTCCAACAACTGGGAACCATGTATCCAAATATCTGAGCCATGGGGGCAGGAGGCACTCTTACTCAAATCGCCGGAGTCCTTACAACAGACTTTAAGATCTCAGCTACAGGCTGAATAAACCATCCAAAGAATCGTGTTAAACCTTCTGCACGGATCCACTAGATTTAGTGCCTATGGACACTGGGTTCTGAGACTCTGTGGAACTCCACAAAGGGGAAAAAAACATCAGTCTCCCCTAATAAACAAGGTAGAAACAAGACATCCCTTTGTGTGGCCTGTTGGTGCAGTCCTCCCTAGAGAACTCTAAAATTTTGTTTTTACAGGGCCTTACTATGTATCCCTGGGTGACTTAGAGCTCACTGTATAGTCCAGGATGGCCTCAAACTCACAAACATGTGCCTGCCTCTACCTCCTGGGTGCCAGAATTAAAGGTACACACCATTACACCTGGTAGGAACCATTAATTTTTTACCTCTTAGAGAAGGACTCAAGTAGATAGGGCATCATTCATTAAAAATACACAGGAGCTTCTTATGTGCTTTGAGTTCCTCCAAGAAAATATCCTCAGGTTAGCCAGGACAAAGGCCTGTCTCTCCCCAGGTTAGCCAGGATACAGGCCTGTCTCTCCCCAGGTTAGCCAGGATACAGGCCTGTCTCTCCCCAGGTTAGCCAGGATACAGGCCTGTCTCTCCCCAGGTTAGCCAGGATACAGGCCTGTTTCTTCCCAGGTTAGCCAGGATAAAGGTCTGTCTTGCAGGGGCCTGTATTCTGTGACTGACAAATACAACCAAGACCCAGGCTCCCAGCAAAGTGTGTCTTAGTCACTGCTCAACTCCACGGCAACCCAGCTAGAGAACTTCCCTGAATGCAACACTTACTGGGCAGTTTTCTGTTACTGTAACAAAATATCTGCTGCTAGGTAACTATAAAGAGAAACAAATTTGGTTTTGCTTTGGAGTTGTTGTTCCTTTGTTGTTTGTGATGGGTCTCTCCGTGTATTCCAGGTTGATCTTGGACTCAGTCCTGTCTCAGCCTCCCGAGTACTGAGAGACTGAAATAGTGTATCAGCTGCCCTGGGAAGGGCTTCTGGACCACATGACCTCACGGCAGAGGCCATCACGGTGGGCTGTGTGTAAGAAGAGGTTCCATATGGAGACGGGGCCAAAGCATGAGAAATACACACATAGACACACATGCACACACGCACACACACCAAACCCCATCTCCCAACATCATCAGAGTGAGGACCAAGCTCCAACACATGAGTCACTGGACGGCAGCCTCAAACCACATCCAAACCAGAGCTGAATTTATATCATCTTCTATCGGGTTCTAAGAGATACATGCACGGCAGCAGTGGGGGACGGCTTAGTTGGTAAATTGGTGGCTACATAAGCATGAGAGTCTGAGTTCTGATCCCCAGCACCCATGTCAAAAAGCCAGATATAATGGCACATATCTACTACTCCAGTGTCTGAAAGGGAGGCACATCTTAAAGATCACTGGTCAGCCAGCCTAGATGAATCAGTGCGCTCCAGGTACAACAAGACACTACATGTTAAAAACAAACAAACAAACAAGGTGTGGAGCATGGTGGTTTGAATGAGGAATATCCTCCACTGGCTCCCGTATTTGTGTACTTAGTCTCCAGCAGGTGGCCCTGCTTAGAGGAGGTTCTGGAACCTTCAGAATGTGGGGCCTTGCTGGAGATGGAGGTGGACTTTGAGAGTGTATAGCCTTGCCCTACTGACAGTTGGCTCTCTCTTTATTAGTATTAGATGTAACCTCACAGCCTCTTACTCTGACCACAGAAACCATGCCACAGAAGCATTGCAAACTCTCCCTCTGGAACCATAACATGAGAAACTGTATTAAAGGGTTGCAGCATTAGGAAGGTTGAGAACCACTGAGATTGTGTTTTGACCTCTGTTGTGTAACAGTTTCCTCTGAGGTGGAAACAGTCTATCCTGCAGAGTTGATCTTAAACAGAGAGGTAAACAACTCAAAACATGTTCAGGAAGTCCCTGAAACTAACAAGATTCACTAGGCCCCTCCTTGCCACAGTAAGCAAGAAAAACTGAGAGTCCCACTCAGAGAAAGGAAAGCTAAGCTGAAAAGAAGATTCTTGAGACTAGACTAGCAACCTGGAAGAAGCAGAAATCAGCCAAGCTGCAAAGAAGAGGTTTAGACTAGAGTCAGTCACTTGGAAAGGATGCTCTCCAATTTGTTGAGCTGCCTATAGGCTGTGCAGTGAGCTCCAGGTACTCAGCATTTGTGAGCTATCACCCATGCTGGGGTGGGACTTGGTGATAAGTCTGTCTTTGAGTCATTCCTGCTCCTGTAAGTGACCCCTCACCCACACTCCTGTAAATAACCCTGGTAAACTCATTGGTTTGCCAAGATGGACTTTTGTAGTATTTGTACTTTAGTGTGTTGTGAAATCCCTATCTGGAGTGAGCAGATATATATGCTGCATCTCCCCAAGAGAAGTTTTGTCCAACAACAACCTCTTCTTTACACAATGAGATGACTGACAGGTGAACAAAGGCCTCAAAGAAGTACAGGATCCATTTCTACAGCCCCAAGCTGCTGCTTATATAAAAAAGAGAACGCTGCATACATGCTTAAAGTTGACGATTTGGGGCTGGAGAAATGTCCCAGGGATTAAGAGTGCATACTGCCCTTGCAGAGGACTGGAGTTTGGTTTGCAACACCCATGTTGGGCAGCTCTCAATTACCTGTAACTCTAGCTCAAGGGGATCAAACACCCTGTTCTGGAACTCTAGGGTACCTATACTCATGCATATGTGTACACAATTAAAACTAAATTAAAAAAAAAAATAAGTTGAGGATTGGGTGTTGGGAGATTACCCAGGATCACAGAAAGCTCTCCTGTAGATTCTTATGAAAAGGGCACACGGGGAACCTTAAGGGCAGACTCAGTGCTATCAAAAACTCAGATCTTAGTATAGATAGAGGAGGAAGCCACAAGCTAAGGAAGGCAGGCAACGAGAGATTAGAATTCACCCTAGAGTGTCAGGGATGATAAAACTCGATTTTCTTCCTTCTGGGGACCACGTAGTGGTTTAGACTCTTGCCCAGCATGCACAAGTGTCAAGTTAAAATCCCAGCTTACTTCCAAGAAATGCCCTAGCCTTTAAAACTAGAAGATAATACAGTTTATTATGTCAGCATCCAAGCTTCCGGTGATTGATACATCAGCTGCAGGGAGCTCACAGAGCAGTGAAGCGGGCCACACTCGCTTTCTTCTTGATTTGTGATTTTTAACAATGATTTTAATAGAAAAATAAATTCTCATTTAAAGAATCAAATTCAATAAAACATTTCACACGTGCACTAAAATTTGCACTTAGAAAACATAAATATTTCTCGCCACAGTCTGTGTTGTTTCATTGTTTTAAAGTTGAATCAGAAATAAAAGCTATGTGTGTTCCTAGAGATTGATGGGAGCAGAGCCAAGCTCTGCTTCTTAGATGACGCCAGCACCGTGCCGCTGTAGCTTACTACCACACAGATGTCTAAAGGTAGGGGAATGGGAGTCTGCAGGGGGAGGCATACAGAGACACCTGGAGACTGAGGAAAAGCCTACAGCAAGATAACAGACAGACAAGAGAACTACCAGACACCTCTTGGGCCAGCCCAGGGTATACAGCACCCTGGCAGAAACAACAAGACCCTTCTTCAATAACGTGGAAGGGGAGAGCCAACGCCTGAAAGTTGTCCTCTGACCTCTGTCTGTACACCAGAGTATGCTTCTGCCTTGACACGCGCGTATGCCCACACACCCACACACCAAATGCACACATAAATATATGTATAAATAAATAAATAAATAAATAAATAATACTGTTAACCGTTTATTTAGTTTTGTTTTTGGGAAATGGTCTCACTGTGCATCCTGGCCAGCCTAGAACTTGTTATATAGACCAGTTTGCCCTGGAACTCACAGAGATCCATCTGCCTCTGCCTTCTCAGTGTTGAGATTAAAGGAGTGAAGCCGCCATACCTGGCTATTTTATTTTATTTTATTTTTACTGAGTGTGTGCTTGTGAATTTGTATATGTATGTGTTTGTGTGAATGTGTTTTTTCCATGTGTATGTGTATATGTGTGTACATGTGTGTGTGCCTGTGGATGGGTGTGTGTGTGCGAGTGCATGCGTGTGCGCACATGGGTGAATGTGCCCATGGAGCCCAAAAGAGTGTCGATTCTTTAAAGCTGGAGTTACAGGCAGTTTTGATTCACCCAGGCTGAGTGCTGGGAACTAAATTCTGGTCCTTCGCAAAAGCAGCTATTGCTCTCAACCATTGAGCCATCTTTCCAACCTCAACAAATATTTTTTTAAGGCAAGCAGGGCAATCCCAAACAGTCCCAAACTGTAAGGAGTTGCTTTCCAGATGAACACAGGCAGCCATTCTGGTGTCAGGGGCCAAGATACATCATTTTTTAAAGTGTACTAATTAATATGTAAGAAGCTTACATACACATTGGGCCTCTACAAGGACACAACATGGTTCAGTGTGTAAGCAACTGGTGTCAGTCGGACTCGTTCGGTATTAAGGTGTGTGCTGTTTAATAAAGAGCAGGCTAGCTTTCCATGCGTTTTATTGTTGCTTTCAAACTTGCTCCGGGGCCTGGGTGTTCTCACTGCTGGCATGTGGAGTGGACAGCTCCCATGCCTACCCGATACCACACTGGTTTCTTGATGTCCAGGAAGAAGGAAGGGTGTTCTCTTGGCTCAGAAGCTAAGCTTTTCTCTGGCCCTTGGTTGCCAGGGACCTAGAGGGAACATCCAGGGGGCAGTGGTGGGTCTCTGAGATGAGAGAACGTTAGGCACCGGGCCATGGGAAGAGGGAATTCCCATGAAAAAACTCTAGCCCTTCAGGAGAAGAAAGTAGCAGGGATCCTTCCTCTGCCCTACATAGAGTAACTTGCAAGGGAGCGAGTGACAGGAAGGATCAGTTGATTTCCCAGCGACAGATGGGCCCCTGTGCAGCCCCTTCTTTCTGGAGCACCCAGCCTTCTGAGCCTAGCCTTCCTGCTATCCCTGCCGAGGTTAACACTTCTTAGATCCTCCCCCAAGTCCCCCAGGCCTCCCTCCTAAAGAAACAGGCCTCAACCAGGGGCTCCTGTCGTGGGACACTTGCCTCTGACTGATCATGCAAATTGGAGCATCCAGGTATGTACCCAGCCTGTGGAAGTGGGAAGTCACCAGGAAGCAGAAACAGTAGCAGGCCTCTGCCCAGCATCAGCACCTGGCTCTTCTCTCTGAAGAATGCACGTCCTCATCATATTCACCATCACCCCTCCCCCCATCTCCAGAGCTCCAGACTGCAGGTGGTATCTCCCAGGATAAGAAACAGGGAGGTTCCGGTGCCTGTGGGCTTCCTAAGCTGGAAGCCTGCAGGGCTACAGGATGCCGGGCAAGGCTTGCCAGGAAGCAGCTTGTACACCGTGCCTGCCTTGGAAAACCAGTCCTGCTACTAAGTCTTCACCTCACACACACTCCCCCTAAGACAAAGGCTTCTTGATACAATCAAATGGCTTCCCACCGTGTCATTATCCAGAACCCCTTCCCCAAGCCCCATCCCACCCCTCAATCAGGAAGGGTTTTTGCATACCCTTTGTGCCTTTAAATTTACATTTATTTTATTTGCTCCTCTCTCTCTCTCTCTCTTTCTCTCTCTCTCTCTCTCTCTCTCTCTCTCTTTCTCTTTCTGAATGTGTGTGTATGTGTGTATTCTTTGGTCCTCCCTTCACCCACTGAGTCACCTTGACAAGCTTTGGCCTCTTTAGTTTTATTTAAGAGAAAAGTCTCCAGATATAAGTCAGGCTGCCCTGGAACTCACTATGTAGACAGGCCTCAAACTCAGCGATCCTCTCTCCCCAGCCTCCCCAGTGCTGAAATGTCATAGGCAAGACCCCTCACTCCAGGGGAAGCTTTGACCTTACCAGAAGCTTTCTGGAGAGGTAAAGATTTTCAATAGTGCCTCTTGGGGAGTCACTTAGCGGCTTTAGGGGCTACTCCAGGGGTCACCTGGGCCAGTACCTCATTCGGAATTGGGCTGGAATGGGGGCGCAGTGGGCAGGAGCACCTCCCACCCTGTCAGAATGCAAATCACCGGCAGCGGAGACTAATGATCCTGCAGGACAGCACGCAGGGTTCCCGATGGGAGACATTTGTCATTTCTACTCTCAGCAAGATCCCCGCCTCTGTCATCCTTCCTCCCCTCCCTCCCATCCAGGTAGCTCCACTGGGCACAGGTGCCTGAGACAAACAAAGGCCGCTCCCTGCCCCCACTGCCTCCTGTCTGGAGAGATGATGTCTGGCCTAGTGCCACCGTAGATGTGGGCTGCCCAAGCTGTGCACAGAGCAGCCTCTCTCAGGCGTCAGGCAATGGCCCTTTGTCTCCCGCAGGGATAATTCGAAACCTCATACCTCTTTCCTCTGTGGGCTTCCCTGCTAATTGGCAAGTGTGTGCTCTGCGGCCATGCAGCTAAGATTTTCCATGATGTCAGCAGAGCGCCAAGATGCCTGGATTCACCCATCAGGCCTAGAGCGGGGGAACTGTCAGCCTGGTTGTGTTCCAGCGAGAATTAGCATGCCACTTGGCCCCCTCCCGCTGCTGTAGAAATGGTTGGTGTAGGGAGAGCCAGATGAATCCCTCCATCCTTGAGACTGTGACATTGCCAGAAATCCAAAACAAACTATCCCGCCCTCTCCTTTCAGGGGTTCCTTACCTTTAGAGCAGAGGGAAGATCACACAGGGAACAGGACTCAAGTGTTCCAGACCCAGTGCCAGGAAGTCACAATCTATAAAGACAGAATGGGAATCCTTCCTCAGTCCTGGGGAGCAGCTCTGCCTGCCCGGCTGCCTTCCAGTGCTTGGAGTGGATTCCCCAGTGATGGTGGACTGGGCTGGTGCATCTCACCTCCCTTCCCTGCCCACAGCCTGCTCCACAAGTATTTCCCCATTGAATTAAGAAACTCCTTGTGGGATTGAGGCAGGACAGAAATATAGAAAAATAAATAAAAGGGACAGTGGGAGAGAGAAGCTCTGGGGAACTAGCTTGCTTCCCCCCCCCCCTTAATGAAAGTCAAGAAATTTCAACATGTACCTTCAAGATGGCTCAGCAGGTAAAGACGCTGGCCTCCAAGCCTGAAGTCCTGAAGTTTGATCTCTGGGACCCACAGAGTGGCAGGGAGAGGACTGACTCCCACAAAGTACCCTCCAACCTCCACATGTGTGCTGTGGTACATATGCACATACACATAAATTAATAAATCAATAAATGTAATTTTTAAATGAGAAAAGAAACATCACCCTAACTGATGAAACCAAAATTACCCATAGAGAGAAGCCCAAAGACTTCTCAACCACGAATGTTGAGAATAACAAACAGGGGCTGGAGAGATGATTCAGTGGGCTTAGAGCATGGACTGCTCTTCCAGAAAACCTGGGTTCAGTTTCCAGCACTGCCAGGGCAGCTTGCAACTGTAACTTCATGATCTGACACCGCCATACAGATCTGACACCCTCATACAGATCTGACA
>JANHMN010000002.1:4227680-4268638 GCA_030674055.1 Rhabdomys pumilio | reverse complement strand
TATTATTATTATTATTATTATTATTATTATTATTATTATTATTATTATTACTATTTCTTTCTCCAGTAGCAATTAGCCTGACAAACCTCTGCTCCCTTGCTCTCCATATAGATGAACCACTTCAGACATCACCAGATAAGCTTGGTGCTTTGCATTTCCCAGCCTTCTGAGAAAAGGCTGCCTTTTCAGAAGCGGGCGGAACAATGGGGCTCGTTTTAACTGCACAATCTTAGTAATTAGAGAGAAGAGGTCCCCCAGGTAACTGCTGAGAAAGGTCCCTTAATTTGACCCTCTTTCACACAGTCCAATTTTCAATAAAACCAGACACTTCACCTCATCCCTCAGGAGACTGACTCCGAGTCTGTAAAGCCTAGATCTTGCTGGGGCTCAGTCAGTTGGAAGGCCTCCCTCCCAATCCCCTCACATCAAACCAGCCCTCCCAGTCTGTGCTGTGACCAGACCCCATGGCAATATCAGTCAAGTGCAGCCTCTTCTTCTTTCCTCCCATAGCACTGTCATTATTATTTTTGATGATCTGCTCAAAACCTCTACCCCTACTGTTGTGGAAACACGAGGCAGCAGTCGATGGTTTATTCATTATTTACTTATTTATTTATTGACTGGCGATTCTGTTGCAATTACTGTTTTACTGGCAACAAAAAAGAAATATAGACACACCTCTCACTCCAGAACACCTCTCTGTTTAAACCCAAATTGCAATATATATGCTTGTAGATGGCAGACTTCCCAAACTTGTTGTGACATGTTGCTCCCTGTGTACAATGTGGTCTGGTTTGCTTTTGGCCTCAGCTCCCTCTACCTCCACTTTTGATGTCTGCTCCAACAGTTCAGGATAGAGCCAGCCACTGAGGTCACATGCAACCTTCCCTCAGGCATAAATTTTCGGTCCCAGCACCCAGGAGACAGGGCATTTCTGGGAACCCTTATCCACTTCTGGGTGTTTGCTTCTCATGCACCAGGCTTTCGCATCCAAACCTTCTGCACCTCTGGAGCTCAGCACCAAGGGACATATGGGGGCTCAGGACTGACTGTCCATGGGTATAACACAACATTTAACACAGAATGGCCTTCTGGGTAACCGGGCAGGTAGAGTCCTGGGAGAAGAAGAGCCTGCCATTTCCCTTCTTTCCTGGCCTCTCCCAGCACCTAATCACTGGCTCACACTTTCAGCTGTCCCTAGGCACTGTTCCTTCATTCTTTTTGTTTTGTTTTCTGTGGTTCTTGTCATTTATTTTGAATTTTTTTTTTTTTTTTTTTTTTTTTTTTTTTTTTTTGCATTTTTTTCCAAGTGTGGGCTATGCCTGCTCCTGCCCCCCCCCCCCCCCCCACTTCAAGACAAGGTTTCTCTGTGTAACCCTGGCTGTCCTGGAACTCACTCTGTAGACCAAGCTGGCCTCAAACTCAGAGATCCACCTGCCTCTGCCTCTGCCTCCTGAGTTCTGGGATTAAGGTGTGTGCCACCATCACCTGCATGTTTAATTCAATTTGTAAATTTTGTCCATGTGGGTAAATGACTGCACATGTACCACAACATGTATGTGTAGGTCAGAGAACAATTTGTGAAAGTTGGCTCTCTCTTTCTACATGTGAGTCCTGGACATCAAACTCAGATTGTCAAGCTTGGCTGCAAGTGCCTTTACCCAGTGACTGATCTCTTCAGAACTTTGTTTGTTTGTTTGTTTGTTTGTTTGTTTTTGACAGGATCTTACTATGTAGCACTGACTGACCTAGAACTTACCGTGTATACAAGATTAGCCTTGAACTCAGAAGCA
This sequence comes from Rhabdomys pumilio, assembly GCA_030674055.1. NCBI lineage: Eukaryota > Metazoa > Chordata > Mammalia > Rodentia > Muridae > Rhabdomys > Rhabdomys pumilio. The sequence goes on along the minus strand of JANHMN010000002.1, from coordinate 4,266,845 downwards.
GAAGCAGACAGATGATTGAGTTTAAGGCCAGCCTGGTCTACATAGTGAGTCCCAGGTCAGGCAGGGCTACACAATGAAACCATGTCTCAAAGCAAAACAAACTAGTAAAAAAGCAACCATTCAAAAATACAGGGTTCATGAAATAAAAGGAACCTTTAGCTAGCACACAAGGACTAAAGGCTGATTCATTTTGGTGTGATACGGTTTGGGCAGTGGAGGTGGGGAAGGTGGGGAGTACTGTGTGTGTGTGTGTGTGTGTGTGTGTGTGTGTGTGTGTGTGTGTGCATTGTAGTATAGTGTACACAAGCATTCACATATGTACACACGGAAGTGTGTGCCCCCTAGGCATTGTGGAGACCAGAGGTCAATGTTAAACATCTTTCTCAATGGCTCTCCATCTTACTTTTTGAAACAGGGCCTGTCACTGAGCCTGGAGGTCACTGATTGGCTGGACCAGTTGGCCATGGAGCACCCAGGAGTCTCTGCTTTCCCAGGGTTGGATTACAGATACTCCCAACCAAACCTGGATTTGTACGTGGGTGCTGGGCATCAGAACTCAGGTTCTGATACTTGTGCAGCAAGCGTTCTACCATCTGAGCCACTCCAGTACCTGTTTTTGGCCTTTTGAGGTAGAGGCTTATGTATTACCCAGGCCAACCTTGAAACGTGCTGCCAAGGATGACCTCAAACTTCTGGTCCTCCTCCCTCCCCTCCCAGGATGCTCCGATTACAGATGTACGTCACCACACCTGGTTTCCATGGTGCTGGGAAGCCAACCCAGGGCTCTGCACACACCAGGCTGGCAGTCCATCAACTCTACTACATCCCCAGCCCAATCATTCTGTGAAAGAGAGGAGAGCACCTCTAACCTGCAGGCTCTGCTGCCCTGTGCTTTCTTCTCTTGGCCATGGGTTTGAGCTGAAGAAGTGAGAAGTTCTTCTCTCCTTTTGTCTATTTCCTTAAACCAGAGGCTTTTTTCGGAGCCTCCCCCAGTGATTCTTATGACACCGGAATCCTCAAAGCCTTCTCTAGCTTTAACATCAACTCAGCTCTGCCAGCGTAAGCCACACCCTACTTACCTTAACTCTGCTGCCCACCGTGCACACAGATGTCACCATGAAAGCTCTCTAGTGATGGTCACCTCAAGCCCTACTACTTACTTAATCTATCCAACACCCCCCCCTCCAGTCCTTTTTTATCACATACATAGTGGATTTTATGACTCAGTTCTGGAATGTTCTCCTTCCTCGATTCCTGGGCACAGTTGACTGTTCCTCCCCCACCCTTCCCCTTGGTGGTTCCCTCCTCTTCCTGACCATTTTGGTTTATTTCTCCATAGCCACGGTAAAGGACTCTGACAAAGAACAGCGTGGGTGAAGGGGGTTTGTGCTGGTTTTCGGCGGAAGTGTGGGGTCCTCCATGGCAGGAAGCTGCAAGAGCTTGGAGTAACATCACACCTACCATCAGGAAGGAAAAGCCACGAAGGCTGGTGCACAGCTTCATTTCATCATTTTGTACAGGCCAAGAGTCTCATCCAGGAATTGTCTCACCCACCTCGATGAACCTAACCACGGCAATCCCTGAAAGGCAAGGCCGGAATCCTATCTTTGAAGCCATTCCAAACCTCATCAAATTTGACAGCTGCGATCAACCGTCATACAGTACATTCAACACCTTAGCCCTGACCCCAGACGTGGTTGTTCCATGGCTTTCCTTGAGGACCAGCTTACCATGGCTTTCCTTGAGGACCAGCTTAGTCATGAACTAAAACCTCTGGAGGTACAGACAGTTGTGAGCCACCTTGTAGGTGCTGGGAACTGAACCAGGGTCTTCTGCAAGAGTAGCAAGTGTTCTTAACCACTGAGCCATGTCGCTAGCCCTACTGTGCACCTATTTTATAAACGTCTTATATAAACAAGGCTTGCAAATGTTAAGAAGCCCTACTGTGTATGTTTCATTATTACTTCTCCTTAAGATATTTGTTTATTGGCCGGGCGGTGGTGGCTCACGCCTTTAATCCCAGCACTTGGGGAGGCAGAGGCAGGTGGATCTCTGAGTTCGAGGCCAGCCTGGTCTACAGAGTGAGTTCCAAGACACTGGGACTACACAGAGAAACCCTGTCTCAAAAACAAACAAACAAACAAAAAAGATATTTGTTTATTGTGTGCATGCATGTGCATATGTACACACCATAGCAAGCATTCTCTCCTTCTACCTTCTACCATGTGTTCATTAGAGCAGGTGCCTTTACCCCTCTTACTTTGTTTATGCTTTCCTTCCTTGCCTACAGCTTTGTAAACATGTAACAGCTGTATAATAATACACTGTAATGGTGTGCACTCACCTGCCTAATTGTTTTGTAAAAGGCTATTTTAAGACACGTCATTATTCTTAGTTTATTGTTTACATTATTATTTAATCTTTATATGCATAGCAAGGTTTTTACTGACTGAGTCACCTCCCTAGCTCAAAAATGCGCTATTACAAAAATGTAACCTGAAGTGTTTGCAGAGTTCAAATTGGGAGACTAGAGAGATGGCCCAGTGGTTAAGAGTGCTTGCTGTTCTTCCACAGGACCCAAATTTAGGTCTCGGGGCCAACATTAGGCACTTCACAAATGCTTTCCAAGGGATCGATCCAACACCATCTTCTAAAGTCTGAGGGTACCCCCCACACACACTCGCACATTCTCACACACACACACACACACACACACACACACACATGCTTGCTTGCACACATACATGCACACACACATGCACGCACACACACACACACACAAACAATAAATTTTAAACATTTTTAAAAACTAAATAGAAATGAAGATGTCAGGGCGCCCATCGTGGTGACCTCACATCAGGACTTCCTCAGTGGCCCTCTCTCTTGTTCTTCTGGAAGCACCGATGTGAGGGAGATGTTTAGCCTTGGCATTCCTAAGTCTTCCAGCTTCAGCCGGGAGCTCTCAGGAATAAGCTCATCAGAGAACATGGCTATCCTCCTCAGGGTCTCTTCCCTGACCGCTCTTGTCCCTCTGACACTCCCCTCACTGGGCTGGGATGACAGCTCCCTGAGGCACCGGACATAATCGACAGAGCTACAGTAGAACAAAGCCACACTATCTTCTCACCTCCATTATTTTAATCTCTCTCCAAACAGTCATCTAATGGATCTAAATACTGTAAAAACTCCGGGAACTGTGGGCGGGTGTCCATAAATCCCTCAGAATCACAAGAGGCCCTGCCCTCTACCTGATTTAGGGAGCTGTGCAGAGACCCAGGCTCAGGACAGAAAGAGACTGAGAGAAATGTGCAAGAAGCATAAAGATTGGTCACTACGAAGAGACAAGCAGTGTGGTCCACCCCAGCACCATCGACGTGCACTTACTCCCATGGGGAGCAATTGGAAGCAAAGGCTGAAACAGTCGTTTAGAAGCTGCTGAAGATCTTGAAAGATTAGGGATGAGGCTGTTGACTGATTTGTTCCATTGTTTAGCACTTTATGGAGCTGGTTGGTTTGTGCCAGGCACCAGGGAAGCCAGCTAACTGGAATGGCCCCAACCTTCCGGCAAGTCTCATGGCTGCTGTGTGGGAGGAAAAGTCTGCAACACAACAATGACTTTAGTCATTAAGGCACTCTTGGGGTGACGTCAGCTAGCAGGGCCAGCTTGGAGTGCCAGCAGGCTCGGGACCTGCACCATCTCATGCAGCTTCACACATGGAAACGCCTCCTGAGTGGTTTCAGGCTCAGCCTGTGGGTACTGCTAGCCTTCCTATTCATTCCTTCCCCCGATCCCCCAAGATTTATTGAGTACCTACTGTGTGGGGGGCTCTGGTCTAGGACCTGGAAACAAACCAGCCCAATCACAGATTAAAGCACATAGCACTTCAGCTAGAGTAGACGTCACAGAAAAGGCAGCTACATGTCACTTGCAGCATCCCCAAACACTGGGTGATGTAGATGGTCTATGTAGGTCTATGACACTGTGGAGGTTGCTCTGGTTAGTTTTATGTGACGGTGACTTGGCTAAAGTATAGCATTTAGCTGCTTGACTTTGAACTTCTGATCCTTCTGCCTCCACCTCCCAAGTGCTGAGGTCAAAGGCATGTGCCACCATGCACAGTTTGCTTCCAGGGTACCAGGGATCAAACCCAGGTTCTTGTGTGTGCTAAGCAGGCACTGAATGAGATGAGCTACACCTCCTGGCCAGATGTGAGGAGCGTGTAAGTCAGTGGGCTTTGAATCAAGCTTAGCCTCCATGTAATGCAGCAAACCTCATCCATTCAACTGAAGGCCTTGAAAGAAAGCAGCCCAAGATTCTCCAATAAAGAATGGACTCGCTGGGCGGTGGTGGCTCACACCTTTAATCCCAGCACTTGGGAGGCAGAGGTAGGTGGATTTCTGAGTTCGAGGCCAGCCTAGTCTACAGAGTGAGTTCCAGGACAGCCAGACAGCCAGAGCTACACAGAGAAACTCTGTCTCGAAAAACCAAAAAAAAAAAAAAAACCAAACAAAAACAAAAACAAAAACAAAAACAAAAAAACAAAAAAAAAAACACAACAAAAAAACCCCTCAAAACAAAAACAAAAAACAAACAAACAGACAAACAAAAAAAGAATGGACTCTGCCTCCAAACAACCTTTGTATTCAAGATGAAACATCAACTCATCCTGGGCCTCCAACCAACAGGCCTGTCTTGATACCTACCAACCCCATAGTCACTCTCTCTTTCTCTCTCTGTCTCTCTGTCTCTCTGTCTCCATCTCTCTCTCTCATTTAGAAATGACAAGGGACAGTCACTGGCTCAGCTATCCTCTCTGCTTTCTGTTGATGGTCAGAGTGGAGAAGCAAAGGAAAGACTTGCCGGAACCCTGAATGTGCCTGAAAACTTCATGTATCCACATTCTTGCTGCAAGTAAGCAGGAATCTTCTCTTCTCTTCTCCTTTATCAGCAGCTCCAGGAACCTCCTTGTACTCATGCTAAGCCTTGCAAAGCCTGCTGCTGGCTGGGCAATGTAAAGTGGATGCTGCTTCCCTGGTAGCCCTTGCGCTTGGAGTCCCATTTGGACTCCAGGCACTTGGTAGCAGACCAGTCCAGGGAAACCGCCTGTGCTAATTGTCACTGCCCTATATCTTTGGTTTGCCTGTAGTCTGCATTGTATCCTGGAAGGCTACAAAAGGGACAGCAGCCTTCCAGGTGGTAGGAGGATGTCACCACAGTCCTGAGGACAATGTATAACAAGGTCTCTTAGTGATAAGTACATGATGCTCCAAAGAGAACTCTGTTGACATCTTAGGTCTGGTATTCTGAGGGAAAGAAAAACATTAAAACATGTGTCATTGCTACAGATCTGTGCTGTCTTCTGGGGACAAACACAGAGGCCCATTGTATGGGCTGCAAGTCCAGAGCCATGTTTAAAACCAGCACACAAAGACCTGCTTGTGTCCCAGTGGATCTTTCCATGTAAGTCTTGGGGCAAAGGAGTCTGAGTTGATCCCTCAAGGTCTGAAGAGATCTCTTCTGTTCTAGTGAACAGCAAAGATGGCATGGGGGTCATCTCTGAGTCCTGTGTACCCTTGTCAGGAAGAGCTCTCCAAAGGCTATGCTCTTCCTAGGGGGAGCTGCTCCTAAAGTTGTGTTTATTGCCTTCTCTGCAGAGCTGGATCAGTGTTGCAGGCATGCACACGTGCGTGTGTGTGCGTCCGTGTGTGCGTCCGTGTGCGTCCGTGTGTGTGTGTGTGTGTGTGTGTGTGTGCGCGTCCGTGTGTGTGTGTGTGTGTGTGTGTGTGTGTGTTCCAGAGGTTGACATCAGGATTGTTCTCCACCTTGTATTTTTTTAGGCAGGGTCTCTCACTGGAGCTGGTCAATTTGGCTATTCATTCCTTTCCCCTGAGATTTACTGAGTACCTAGTGTACGTGAGGCTCTTTTCTAGGTCCTGGAAACAAAGCAGCCAAATCACAGATTAAAGCATATAGGACTCCAGTTAGAGTAGACGTCACAGAAAAAGCAGCTACATATCACTTGCAGGATCCCCAAACATGAGTGACCACCTATGGTGTGTCACTTCAATCTATGGTGTGCCATCTCAGTCACTATAGAAGTTGCCTTGGTTAGTTTTATTCAACTTCAATGTGAAAACTTTGCTTTTTAAAGATTTATTTATTTATTTTATATGTGTATTGCTTATTATGAGTTTATGTGCCTCATGTGTGCAAGAGCCTACAGAGCCCAGAAGAGGGCATTAGATGCCCTGGAACTGGAGTTCCAGATGGTTGTGAGCTGCCATGTAGGTGCTGGGAACCGAACCCTGGTCCTCTGTGACAGCACTAAGTGCTCTTAACTGCTGAGCCATCTCTTCAGCCCATGAAATATTTCTTTTTCTTTTTCTTTTTTTTTCCTCTTCCCTTCTCCCTCTTGCTCTCACCACTCTCTCTGGCCAGCTCACTTTGGCCCAAAGGCTTTTATTTATTTATTATATGTAAGTACACTGTAGCTGTCTGCAGACACCCCATAAGAAGGCATCAGATCTCATTACAGATGGTTGTGAGCCACTATGTGGTTGCTGGGAATTGAACTCAGGACCTCCGGAAGAGCAGTCAGTGCTCTTAACCATTGAGCCATCTCACCAGCTCAAATCACAATACAGGTGGCTGTGAGAAACTATGCAGTTACTGGGAATTGAACTTAGGACCTTTGGAAGTGCAGTTGGTTTCCTAACTGCTGACCCATCTCTCCAGCACGAAATATTTCTTATTCTTAGGCTAAACAAATTTCTCTTCCCCACAGTGTTCAAAACAACTTGTGTTGTATTTCCCTGTTTTGAGGTGTGTGTGTGTGTGTGTGTGTGTGTGTCACAGATGTGGGTGTGTGAGAACCCAAGGTTGATGGCAGGGTCTTGTACCAAACCCAGTGTGCACTGTTTGAGCTATTCTAGCTAGCCAGCTTCTTCAGATCCCCTGTCTCTGTCTCCCTAGTGTTGGGATTACAGTGGACTGTCATGCCCAGCAAGCATTCCTGTGGGGTCTGGGAATCCAAACTCTAGTCTTCATGCTTGACTGGCAAATGTTTATTCACTGAGCCATTGCCCTGGCCTCATTTCTGTGGTTTCTAAAAACTATGCCAAGATAGGAGTCTGGAAGGAGACAGCATTAGGTAGTCCTGCCTAGCCTGGAACTCACAATGTAGACCAAGCTAGCCTCCAACTCAGAGATCTGCCTTCCTTTGGCTCCTGAGTGATGGAATCAAAGATATATACCACCAGCAGCAGCTTGTTTGGTTTTAGAGACAGGTTTTTCATATGGCCCAGTCTGAAGCAAGCTTTATATATAGCTGAGGCGGGCCTTTAACTCCTGACCTCCTCCCTCCACCACACACGTCACCACACCCAACTGGAAACACTCTTGTGAACATAGGCATCTTTCAGGGCTGGAACAATGGAGAGCATTGTTCATCTTTCCAACTTTCTATATTTTCATTATTTTCTATTTGGAAAGAATAAACCCAAATAAACAGACAAGTGGTCACTATGGTGAGAAGATGGGGTGGCAACTTCATTATCTAGCCTTCCCCTTGGTCTAGTGTGTCATGTTATATCCATGGTCTGACAACTAGCCACCGGGAACCCTGCCCAGGCTGTTCGAGACAAACGCTCAGGACCGCTGGCTGACTCCGGATCACACTAGATTCCAAATTTAGATGCCTGGCAACCTCTGAATGTCACCGGGCTTGTGTTTTTCTTCCCCTTTCCTCTGGCTCTAGCCATGTTTGCACGAGCACTTGCATGAACACTCAGCAGAATATTCATGCCTGAGTTGTTGGGATGCACATGGTGAAGACCAAATGTCGGGGGCGGGGGGACTCAGCCCTGACTCATGACAGGCAGACTGACCCCTCAGCAAATCGACATCTCTTCTCTAAAGGATTCTGGCACTTGAGGCCTGGTTCCTGTAGGCAGATCTCAGTAATGGCTCCAAAACAAAGTCTGCATGTGTGATGGGTTATATATGCTTGGCCCAGGGAGTGGCATGATTAAGAGGTGTGTCACTGTGGATATGGGCTTTAAGACCCTCACCCTAGCTGCCTGGAAGTCAGTTTTCCACTAGCAGCGTTCAGATGAAGATGTAGAATTCTCAGCTCCTCCTGCACCATGCCTGCCTGGATAATGTGCCCCCCCCCCCCTTGATGATACTGGACTGAACCTCTGAACCTGTGAGCCAGCCCCAGTTAAATGTTATCGTTATAAGAGCTGCCTTGGTCATGGTGTCTGTTCACAGCAGTAAAACCCTAACTAAGACTGGGTTCTAGAGAGGACATGAGTGGTCTAAGGATGAGCGAGACCTGTCCCTGGTGGTGGTGACACAGCACACACACTCAGAAGACTGGCACACAGTATAACGATGGGCTCTTGGCGAACCTGCCCCCTTTGCCAGCCCACCAACTGCTTGAAGGTAGGTCCTGAGAAACACGCCAGTGAGGTTTCTGGCCTTACTCCTCTCATTAGTCATCCTACTGGTTCCCGGAAGAACTGAAGCTCTGAGCGTTTGAGGTCAAATAGGTCTCATTCTGCAAACTGCTTCAGAAATCTGCTTGAGCCCAGCACCCCGCTCCTGCCCTGCATACCCCTTCACTTCCAGCAGGTTTGCTTGACTCTGTGTTTTGTTTACCTTTTATTACGCGATGTGTGTCGAGTTTTGCCTGCAAATTTGCGACTACATGTGTTCTGGTACCTATGGAGGCCTGAAGAAGGCATGGGATCCTCCGAAACTGAAATCACAGATGGTTGTGAACTGTCATGTGGTTGCTGGGATCAGTCCTGGGCCCTCTGGAAGAGCAGCCAGTGCTGCTAAGTGCTGAGCCATCTGTCCAGCACTGTGTTAGTTTATTGAGACAGTTTCACACGTAGCCCGCAGGCTGGCAGAGCACTCGCTGTGTAGTCAAGGATGAATCTGAATTCCTGATTCTCTTTCCTCTACGTCCCCATTGCTGGGACTGCAGATGTGTACCAGTACGCCCAGCTCCAGTATGCCCAGCTCCAGTATGCCCAGCTCCAGTATGCCCAGCTCCAGTATGCCCAGCTTCTGAGGTTGTTTTGACAGACTTCCACCCCAATGCCACATGCAGAGGTGAACCAGTAATACCTGGTAAACAGTCATTCATTTCTTAATCCATCAAATGTTTATTGAATCCCTGGAGTGTGTCACACACTGGAGATTCCACAGCACACAGCTCAGACACTGTTCTGCTCACGTAGAATCAACTAGACTCTTCATAGGACAGCAGAGGGGAAGGCAGCAGGACTCTAGCCCCTGTAGGGCACAGCAGGCTTTGAGCTTGGTCTCATACCACCCTGGACAACCAAAGAAAACCTCTTTGTTTTCCTTTGCATTTATTCAACAGATATTTATGGGAAATAAAAACATTAGCCTCTTCCTGGGCATTTATAATAGTTTTAAACTTTTAAGTTTTTAAATTGTATTTACTTATCTTACGCATTTTTGTGTTGCGGTGGGGAATATGTGCCTGCCATGGCTTTCTGAAGTTGGTTCTCTCCTTCCATCACCAGTGGGGCCTGAGGATTGGATGCAGGTCTTCAGGCTTAGTGATAAGTGTCTTTATAGATCGAGCCATCTTGCTGGCCCTTAATTTTTTACACGTGTGTGTGTGTGTGTGTGTGTGTGTGTGTGTGTGCCATAATACTCATGTGGAAGCCAGGGAACAAACTTGGGACACTTGGCTCTCTCCAATATGGGACTGTATTCAGGTTGTCAAGCCTGGTAGTAAGTGCCTCTTTCTACTAAGCTAGTCTGCTGGCGCCATTTAAAATACTTCAGGAGGAGGCTGAAGAGATAGAGCAATTGCTGCTCTTGCAAAGGACCCATGTTCAGTTCCCAGCACCCATACAACAGATCACAACCTTCTGTAACCCCAGTTCTGACATCCTCTTCTGGCTTCTGAGGGTACCAAGCAAATGTGTAAGGCACACATACACGCAGACTAAACACATACATAAAAAAAAAAATAATAAGTAAATCTCTGGCCTGCTCTCAGAAACAAAGCTGATCAATGGGACGCTCTTTAGCCTTGTCTTTCACAGGAGCGTGACAAAAGGGAGGAGACACAACAGGGAAATGGCATGGCACTTCTGAATGTATAATCACTACAGAAGCATCTACACAGCTTATGTAATCATACATGTGGCATTGAAGCAGGAGCTGCAAAAGGCAAGAAGGGATGTACCCTGAAGGCTAAGCCTCCCTTGGGTAGGTGTCAGTAACACAGGCACAGTGATAGGCACCATCTGAGAAACATCAAGCATTTCCCACCAAGCCCATCCAGTGCTGCTCCCAGGACTGTTGTTCACAGGAGTTCATCACCTGGAGTAACATGGAGTCACCCTGATGGCCTGGCCTCCTGAGTGGCCGAGTCTACATCTCTCTAAAATGTCTCTGCTTCTGTTATCATGGCTGTCGACCCACTCAGGCTTCCCTTTGTTCGTCTTTCAACAAGTAGTTATTAAATACCTACTGCGTGCCAGGCATCGTGCCAATGCTGGGGTGGAATGACAGTCGGAAGAGGGAGGTTGAAGCCTGAGGAGAGAGACAAGCAGTCACTGGGGCTCAGACAGAAATGGGAGTGAATTGATAGGATAAATGAATGGCGATGAATGAATGACTGACCGATTGTTTGAACAGCCATATATGATCCTTGCTCTGATCTACTGTGGTACAGCCTAGGACGCCATCACCTAGAGTAGCTTTAATCACATCACCTTCCTGCCCCAAACTTCCAGCGGCTGTGTTCTAACTCCTAGCCTGATGGCTCTTTCCTTTTTGTCTCTGTGATGCTAGGGATGGAACCCGAAGGGCTCAGACATGCTACACAAGTGCATTGAGCTGTCCCTCCAGCCCAGCCTTCTGGCTCAACACACTCTGCTTCCAGCCTAGCTCTCTACTGTTCTCTTCTAACCTCAGGGACAATCTGTTCATTTCCTGTTTGTTTTACCTGTTTAGAAGCTTCATCCTCTCTTATCAACTCTTTCCTCCCCAACTTGCTTTTTGGTCATGGTGTTTCACCCCAGCAACTGTGACCCAGACAATGACAAGAACCAACCACTGACAACAGTTGTGACACCGGGTCAGAAAATTCATGAAGGAAGAATGTGACACTACTTACAAATGTTACAGTGGAGATGGACATGGAAGCACTCATCTGTCATCCCAGCACTCACACTTGGAGGCTGAGGCAGGAGGATCAAGGATTCAAAGGCAGCATGAGTTACAAACAAGGCTTTATCTTCCCACTTCCAAAACAAAGGAACGGAGGAAGGAAGGGAATAAGCAACAACAAACCCCACACAGGTTATAGCTCTGGCCTATAACCCCAGCACTCAAAAGAGCGACCCCAGCACTCAAAAGGGTGAGGCAAAAAGATTGCTGCCAGTTTGAACTACCCAGTGAGCTCACAGTGAGCTATGCAGTGACCTGAGCTACAGGCTCTGGTGCAGCCTGAGCTACAGTATATAAGACTCAGACAGGGAAAGGGGGAAGGGGCTATGGAAAAGGGCCAAGGAAGAAATGGAGAACAAAGAGGCAACATTGTTTTAATATTCACCATGCCCTGTCTGATGCAGATTGTCAGTTCAGGCCGGCAATGTCAACAGTTCAGGCGGGCAGACCTCCGAGCTTGACATGTCTATTTGGTTTTGGTCTGTGTGAGTTCTTGCAAATATTGGCTCAGTGTGAGTGTTAAGATCGGAGAGGCTGGCCTGGACTGAGTTCAGATAGCAAAACTGGGAGTTCCCAGCTGTGACATAAAGGTCCATTCCTGGTTTACCACTGGCTTTACCTTGAGCACCGAAGCTGCAAAGACGACCATGAAAGCCTACTAACCTGCCAGCAAATCTCTCCTCCCTTTAAAAGAAAGCCTGAAACTTGAATCTCCTTATCTCTCTCCTGGGTACACCAGATCACCAATTTAGCAGAACTGAATCAAAGAGATACCCCTAAGCCACCTGCCTGTCATCACAGGGCTCAGATGAGTGGGCTTTGCCAAGTGCTCAGGACCTTGTGTGAATGACCTCCTCATTGTGACTTACCAGTCACCTTTACGTTGTGGCTCACGCTGAATCTTTGAGGAGAGACCTGAGTATACCCAAGGCTTCAGTTTTTACCATGGCCTCTGCCTCTCAGCCTTTACCCACCACCTAAGACTAGACCATATGCGACCTTATCTCCGTTACCCATTACAAGTCCCCTCCTAAAGCACCCTAGAGTCTAAAGTAAGCCTCATCTTCAAGTGTGTCCCGTCTGACTTCCACTGCCATTTTCCATTTGCTCAGGTCCTGTCCGCATACCTTTGCTGGGCTCCTACCCAGCACTAGCATCATCTATGTGGGCCTTCCTATCCAGGTTACCTGCCATATTTTCTAGAAAGGTTCATAGCAATCCAAAGCTCTTCTGTCTTCGGCAGCATGAGCTGCACTCTGTGATTTGCCCCCACCCGTCAGCTATTCCTGAGCTGTTGCAGACCCTGATAACACAGGGCTCCAGGATCCCTTGTCTGTCTCCCTGCTGCTTGCTGTTGCTTCTCTCTTCAGCGTCCTTCCATGAGCTTCTGTTACTGCTTCCATGACCTCCCTCAAGACTCAAGACTGTAGGTCCTCTGGGAAGGTCTCTAGGAGACAGGCTACCTTCCTGAACACCTTCATGAAAGTTAATCATATTTTTTGAATATTGTGTGTGCATATACATGTGTGTGGAGGTCAGAGAACCACCTCAGACATTGTCTGCCTTGAGTTTTGTTTTTGTCTCACTGTGTAGCCCTGGCTGGCCTGAAACTCTACATAAAACCATGCTGGCCTTGAATTCAGATGTCTCATTGTCCAGAGTGCTGAGATTAAAGGTGTGCATCACAATGACTAGCCACCTTGGTTTTTGAGTCAGGATCTCTCACTGGCCAGAAACTTGCCAATCAAACTAGGCAGACTGGATAATGAGCCTGTGGAATCTGGTTCTGCTTTCTCAGCCCTGAAATTACTGGTATGTGCTACTATGCCAGGCTTTTAAATTTTTCGTGTGTGTGTGTGTGTGTGTGTGTGTGTACAAACACACATGGACAAAAGTGCTTTGAACATGCTCAACAAGGACTCTACCATTGAGCAACACCTTTGCTCCTCAAATATTCTACTACCACAGGTCCATAGACCAGACTGAGTCTAATTTTCATTTCAAAAGATACAGCCCACCTTTTCTGCTAGTGTTTGGATATCTAAGGTAGGAAGACAACCTTATTGTGCCAGGTTGAGCTTGAGGGGAGGAGGACGATAACAAAGAAAGCTGGAAGAGGTCATGGACACAAAGTCATTGGCAAGGATAAATGCTAAATGATGTCATTTTGGTTCAATATTCCGATAGCTGAAGTTTACAATGTTGTTCCATCCAGACTCTGGGCTCGTCATGGATTTAGCAATCTACCTAGTGCATGCTGTGCATCTGAAGGATGCTATTTGTGCTTCTTACTGGATCATGTGATAATATCTGTACTTTTGAGACACACAAAAGATACAGGTTCTCAGCAATCAAGAATTTAACTGCTGAATAGAAAAGGCAGAAGTCTCTGTGTGAGCCACGTTTGCCATCAGATCTTTCTAGGGGATGTGGGTTTTCAGGATGAAAAATACACAACACAGCAGACGTTTGAAGACGACTTCGGAGAGTAAGTGAATATGACGATTCGAAGGCTTAAAAAAATAACAGAAAGAAGAAAGGAGTGTACGCAGCTCACGGGACCCTGAAGGGAAACGAGAGCAGGAAGTCTGTTGTGTCCCTTTCCTCCACTAACATTTCAAAGCACGACACTGACGGCAGCAAAACTGCATCTCCAAGGTAGTAGAGCGTTGTCTCTTCTTCCAGACGGGAACATATAGACAGGGAATGGCCTCTTACAGCACCGACAACTTTCATAAGCATCGCGGATCTTCCAGAACAGTAGGGTCTGGGGGTGGTGGTGGTGGAGAGGAACTAGGCTCCTTCCATCATCTTCCATGAATATGGAGAAAAATAGCTTTCAAAATCTTCCCGTGTCTTGAACCGAAACTTGAAAGAGACTCTACTGAGCGCACAGCGCTTCGGACCTTACCCACCACGGATTACTATGTATATGTATACCGAGGAGGAGCCAAGGAATGGAGGACCACTACGAGCCACCGAGAGCCAGGAAGGAAATGCGGGGTGTGTAGTCGCAGCCCAGGGCTTGGAGTGGGCAGGTTGCGTGCGCTGTGGGGTAGGGTGAGGGAGCTGCGGGGAAAGCAGGCCTCCCCGGGGGGCTGTTTCGCAGCCGGGATTGTTTGGCTCGCAGCGGGGCAATCCCCGGGGAGCCGCTGAGCGAAGGAGGGGGCCAAGAGGATGCCGCCAGGAGCGCGCAGCGAGCTTCTAGGCCGCGGCCCGCGCACGTACGTGTGTGCACCGCGAGGAGGTACAGGGCGTGTGCACGGCACGGGCCGGAGGCGCGCCGGTGCGTGCGCCAGGTTCAGGGCGCCGCTGCGCAGAGGGCCAGCGCCGCCGGGCGAAAACGCCGCGCGAACCTGGGACTCGGCGGGGCGCAGAACCGGAGAACCGAGGTGGCCGCGCAGAACTGAGTCTGAGGCCCTTTGGTGCGCACGCTAACGCGGAGTCACAGTGCCCAGAAGCGGGAAGGCAAGCGGCCACGGGAGAATTCCGCACGGCTCTCCGCACTGACCGGGAAGGAGAGCCAGCTCCGAGGAAAAGCGCGCGTCCGTGGCGCGTGAAGAACGCGCAGCTCGCACCCCCGCGCGCTCCCCGCGCGGTCTGGGCAACCACAGCGCGGGCGGGTATTAAGGGAGAAGGAGGAGGCGTGGTCTTTTCGGGACGAACCAATGGGATCGGGAGCACTGTCTGGAGGCGGAGCTCAGGATCAGGGCGCTGATTGGCCATCCCGCCCTCCGGTATGCAGATACGGTGGGAGTCACGTGCAGGGGGCCGGTACGACTTCCTGTTGGAGGCCCACGCGGGGCGGGGCCGGGGGGGCGCGAGCGCCGCGTCTGGCTGGAGCGGGGGGAGGGGGGTTCTTGTCAGTTAGAGCAACAAGATGGCCGCGGTGGCAGCTCCGCACCTCAGCGCGACGGCCCCGGGAGCCTCAGCCGCCGTCGCCGTCCGCGTCGCCGTGCAGCCCTGAGAGCCGCCGGGTCACCCCGGCCGCCCCCGTGACAGGCCGTCCCCGCGCCGTCGCGCTCCCGCCGCCGTCGCCGCGGGCCCGCTCGAGCCGGAGCCTGAGGCGGAGGGAGCGGAGCGGCCCCGCGCCCAGCCGCCCGCCGCCGTCGCCGCCTCAGATCCGGGCTGCGTCCGAGCCGCGGCCCGCCGAGACTGAGGAGCAGGGCGCGTCGCGGCGTCGCGGGCACTGGACCTGGACCTGCCGGGACGTGCCGCCGCCCACCCGCCGCCCGCGCCCGGACTCGATCCCGCGGCGCCGGCACTGAGCGGGCCCCCGCCGCCGGAGCGCCCCCGAGGGCCCCGGGCGGCCGAGAGCGACCTCTCCACCGCCAGGCCCGCGCCGCCGGAGCCCCGCGGAGCCGCCGCCGGGGACGGAGCCCAGGTGAGAGCGCCGCCGCCGCTGCGCCCGGAGGTCTTCGGGCCCTTTGTTCGGCCGAGCCGGAGCGCGGCGGCCCCGAGCGACCCGCGTGCGGCGCCGGCCGGGGCTGACGGGCGGGAGGAGAGGCACGGACTGCGAGCGCCTGGCCGGGCGTGCGGCATCGGGATGGGGGACCCAGGGGTCGGATGCTTAGCCGTCTCCCCCGCGCTTGCTCGCTCGCTCGCTCGCTCTCTTCTTAAAACTAATGCAGTGGATGAGACTCGCTCTCCTTGCACGGTCCCCTGCAGACCGTGCGTTTCCAAAGGGTGGCATACACCGATCCGCAGTGTGGCGTTGTTTGGTGAGCCATGGGCGACCCCGAGGGCCCCCTGCAGTTGTGAAATGAGGTGGATTTATTTGTAACGGTGTTGCAAACGGACTGCGGAGTGCTGCGTGCTAGGAGGACGCACCGCCACCCGCCGCCACTGCAGCTATCCCGACCCGGTTAACAGATAAGGAAACCGGAGCGCCCGGACGCCGCCTCTGCTTTTAGGGTAGCTTGGTCCGCGGTTTCGCCAAGTAGGTGAGATGTAGCGAGTGCCTCCGTAGCAGTTTAAAACCTGCCGATGTGGACCTGAAGCTGTCCCCAACCCCCACCCCCCTGTGCGTTGGCCGGGCGAGGAGACGGTTGGCGCGCGCGCTGCGCGTCGCTGGAGGAATCCTGATGAAGGATGGTGCTGGGATGCTGTGCGGGAGCCCGTGGAGGAGGAGCCGGCGGGGCTCGGCTGCACCTATGGCGTTCCGAGACATCTGACAGTGCTGGTGCTTCCGTGTGTAATTAGTTGAGTTCTCTCCAACCTTTGCCTTCGCCAGATGAAACCTCCATTTGAGTGGTCTGCTCGTTGGCTTCTGGGAGTGAAGCATAGGTTCAAAACTCAAAATGGTGCTCCGTTGATGGCCAACTTGGGCATCTTGAAGGAGTTGCACATCGGAGTCTCCTGGCTCTTTTGCTCCATTGTACTGCCCAGGTTCCGGTGGTAGTGGTTGTTTACTGGGTATCTGGTGTGCACGTTAACCACCTTGAGCAAATATAAGTAGTCTGTTCATTACCACATCTCTGAATGGCACCTGACTGTATACGCTGTTATTTTATGCAATTTCCTGTCTTTGGACTGGAGTAACTATTATGTGAATTAGTTGAGACCCTAAAAATGTGACCCCAGAGACTTAGGACAGTTTAAACTGTGTGGGGGTGCTGACAATTATATTCCTGGATTGCAGACTTCTTTCCCTACAAAATGAGAGACTTAGATAAGACAGCCTAAGCCAGTTGAACTTGGCTGGCAGAGGGCACCTTGAAAATTACATTTTTTCCAGAACAGAAGAGGTGAGCCTTGCTTTGGACATTTCAGTGTTACACTCATTAAGATGCTTTTATTGAGGAAATGAGGTGTCTAAAATACAGGGTTCTGTTATATTGACAGAGTTGATTTTATTCATGGGGGGGAGTCTGAATAGTTGGGACTTTGTTTACAGATACTGAAAAGACTTTACCAAAATATCTTAGTACTTGTGTTTTCATAAGATTCTTAAAGTCTATTTTTATTTTATATTTTGAGTAATGAGAAATTAATAGTTCAGAAAGTAATAGTTAAATTGTGCATCCTACACATATGATTTAATTATATGGATCTGATGTTAAAACTATGAATTTAAACTCATGCTTCTTGTCCAAAGCAGTCTGACAGTGACCTCCCATGTGCTAGCAAGCTGTCAGTTTAGACTCTGAGATTGGCAAAGGGTTAATCTTAATTCCACTTTGGATTCTGGTGTTTAAATGTTTTGGTGGTTATTGGGACTCTAGTAAATACTTGGCTTCCTCTTTATGTTTAGTGTTGTGTTGTCATAAGGAGCATATATATGTTTAATAAAAAGGGTTATTTCGTAACAGGTTTATATTTATGTTTAATTGACTTAGCATTTTGGAATAAGCAGTTAGTTGAGTGGTGGAGTAAGGTGCATTATTTCATTTGACATCCTTAGCTAAAAAGTAGCCACACCACTTGGAGATTATTTGAAACTTTAAAGGACAGTATTCCTCACTGGTGCCACCTTTTTGTTAAGCAGTGGCTTTACTGAAGTAATTATGTGTGCTTCCAAATACTATCACCCAGAATTAAGCCTGGGAGGGAGGAAGTCAGGACTGGGATGTGAGGCAGCTTTTTCCTCATTGAAGGGAGCTTTATGCGGAAGAAAAATTTCTGCAGTACTGGCTAAGAATCGAATATCTGCATCTTCCCACGTATTCATAGCCACCAGCTAGGGAGAAAGAGGTCCTGCTTCAGAACTTACTCTTGCTGGACCCAAGTTGACATTGGCGGGTGTGTGTGTGTGTGTGTGTGAGAGGGGGGGGGAGGGAGAGCATAGGGGGGTCTGGGGGGGAGGATTGGCAAGTTTAGTAGCATCACTTCTTTTGTGACTTGTTTGAGTGTGTTAAGTGTCTTTGGCATCATAAATAGCTCCATTACAACCTAAAATATTGAGGTTGCAGAGTTATTTTGTAGACTGTCACCTCCAGTATCAATTAGATCTGTGAAGGGAAGGTGTGAGTCTGTGTGTGTTTGTGAGTGTCTGTGTGTGAGATTGTGTGATGACTATGACTTAGTCAAGACTTACTGTGCAAAGGTGATATTTGATAAGATTTTTAAATTTTTATTTTATGTGCTTTAGTGTTTTGCCTACATGTATGTCTGTATTTGGGTGTTGGATTCCCTGAAATTGGAGTTACAGAAAGCTGTAAGCTGCCATGTAGGTGCAGAGAATTGAACCCTGGTCCTCTGGAAGAGCAGCTAGCAGTGCCCTTAACCACAGAGTCATTTCTCCAGCCCCTGAGAGAATTTAACAAAAGAGGAAATTGGTGATTCGGGGTTGAGGGTAGCAAAGACTTTGGAGAAATCATGAAAAGAGATGAAGCAGGATTACAGCAGTTCTTGGGGCCTAGAGAGGTGTGCACTGGGGGGAGCAGGAGGCAGAGCCCCATCAGGCAGGGCTGGGAAGGTTCCAAGTGAGCCCAGAAAAGCCAGGTGGCAGTTTTTGTGTGGTCGGGTTTGGATTCCTTTGACTGAAATTGCTTTGAGGCAATCAGATAGACTTTACCTCTCATCCAGTCCTTTTTCAGACTGTGTGCAGGGGAGAGAACGGAAAAGGCTCTTGAGATGAGCAGGCGATGAGGTCCTCTGTCAGGTTAATGGCTTCAGTGAGGGGACTTACAGATACTAACATCTTAATCACCCCATTTGAAGACACACAGCTTTGAGTAAAGAGAGTGGAACATCACTTGTGAACTAGTTAACATTTAGGGGGTAGACTTTAGGGGTAGGTTTTTACAGATTTACTTTCTTTAAGCCAGTTTGATTATGCAAATTAAATTTTTACAAATTGGCTTTTAAATACTTGTGTTGTTATGAGGAGAGTGTTTCTTACAAAATAATACGCCTTTTAAAAATAGACCTTAACACATAAATATATTCCCGTTGATACATTTTCAGGCTATACACAATTTTTCAGAAATATAGTTACTTACAAATAATGAAGATTACTTGCTAGAAATGATGTGTAACCCTACAGAGAAGGCGTGTAATGATGTCCGACAGATAAATGATAACCTGTCAAGAGCATGTTTGGTTTATTTTCGTCTTCCACTTCTACGTAACAAGGTTTTTCATGTTCAGAGTGCTTTGCAATTCCGTATACTTTGGGCCATTTTTGTAACTGCACTAAAAGTGACTTCTTGGCGGCCTCACATGCTTTCAGAGGATGAAGAGACTGCAGAGACGGAGAGCCGTTTGTTAACTTAAGAATGCATTCCTCCTGTGTAGCCCTCAAAACACTACAGAGTTGTGTGCAGAGTTAGACAATCTGGGCACCCAGCCATGAACCATCCCTGAGGCAGTTCAGACAGTGTGCACACTCTCCTGAGCCCGCCTTCCACAGCTGCACACTACCATAGCAGGATCAGTCCTGTGAAAGCAGCCTTCCTACTCCTGTGAATGCTGTGACTCTCAGAGTCTAGGTTATGATATAGTTGTGATTAAGAGTGGATAAGAATGTGGCTTCTGGAGTATATGTCTCATACAGGCCAGTGAATTTAAATGCTTTCTCTAGCAATTAGAATACGGAGTTGTCACCGTCACATACACTCCTCCTTCGGCCTATTTGCTGCAACACGTCTTTGCTGTTACAAACACATGAGATCACCTGGCCATGTGTAGTCACAAGACTGAGGAGGCCTTTGGGAGATGCTTCCCCAGAGAGCAGGCTGGGTTGGTCTTTCCATTTTGCTTCCTAAACCTTTCTGGGCCAACAGTTTTTTTAAACTGTCAGTTCTCTGTCATTGAAGCCGGTAGCCATCACCTTTTTGTATAGTAAATGATCCCCCAGGAGCCTTCAGTCTTCCTTCCTTAGACAGTGTTAGGCAGGCAATCTTTCTGTAGTGGTGCTTTCTTCTGAGAAGGCTTGAGCTCTTTACCTGCAGCACCACAGCATCAAGTCAGCTTATTCTCAGAGCCAGGAGAGTATCCCTGGTGAAGTCCTTTGCCAAGACCGACACCAAACAAACACACGTTCATGGCAAAGGGGTTCTTGGGAACGTGTGCCTCATTCTGTGTGTACTCTCTAGGTGAGTAAGACTAAAATTTTTCACAGCAAAACTCACTTGCTTGCCTTGAGCCAAAGTACACAAAGGTATTGTGTACTTTCTATTCCCAAAGATCATTTCTTTTTAATTACTCTCTGAACAAAGCAAGAGAATTCAAGTTAAATTAGTAAGTAGGAATTAAGCTGGATCTGCAGTTAGGAGATAGTAGCTCAGGCCCTGTGAATTACCTTCTTGCTAAGGCAAGAGATCAACAACAGAGTTGTTCAGAAACTGTGGGAGAGGGGTGCAAGAGTATTCCTGTTTCCTCATAGTCCACATCAAATACAAAATACTGAGAAAGAGGAAGAGTACAAGGAACGGGCCTGGTAAGCTTTGTTCTGAGTGAGAGGCTGTGGGCTGATATTTGGAGCAAAACTTCTGTCAGGAAACACCCTAAGGAAAGAAAGAGGTGGTTCTGTGCGTCCTGGTGCAACTGAATCGCTGAGGACTGCTGTGAGGTAGGAATGGTGAACAGTCTGCTGTAGCTCAGCTCTCCATTTAAGCAAAGTCTTAAAATGTGCGTAATTGGGCTGGAGAGATGGCTCAGTGGTTAAGAGGACTGACTGTTCTTCCAGAGGTCCTGAGTTCAATTCCCAGCAACCACATGGTGTCTCACAACCATTTGTAATGGGATCTGATGGTTTCTTCTGGGGTCTGAAGACAGCTACAGTGTGTTCATATACATAAAGTAAATAAATTTTTAAAAAGTGCGTAACTAACGAACATTCACTGTGGCTCAATGTCAAGACTATAATAATAATATTCACAATACTCCTTTAAAGTGGTTGCCTTTATTATTGTTGCCATTTTACAGGTAAGCAGAGTGGAAAAACAGAGAAAGAAGTAATTTCCATAATATCCTACAGTTTGTAGGAGATCCCAGATTTCAACTTAGTGTACCTCAAAGCCCTCGCATATAGAAATAGTGTAGCTTTTAAAACAGACTCTTAATCTCACTTCCTTTGCATGGTGTTCCACCCATCCTGCTGCTAGTATTGACAGCACACTTTCCGAGACTTTCTTTGTCTTGGCTAGTAAGTGTGGATCTTCTGGTCATGTATAGATGTGAGGAACCTTGGCTCGTATAGGTTGATTTGCCAGCTGTTAGTCAGCTGTGGTGTGTGCCTCAAGTCCTCTAATGCCAGGCCTTTCTGTTCCCTGCTGCTGCTTTCTGTATACGCAGCCACAGTGAAAGAAGGGACTTGTAGATTTCCTAGAGTTGACCTGCTGATGTTGCTGTGTAAAGAGAGAGCATAATCAAGAAATGTTTAGAGGAAGCCACATATTCATACAGGAATTTGGCAAAAGTCTATGATGGTGTATACTTATGTACTGATATATTTGCTGTATCCTCTTTGTAAGGGTGAATTTCAAAACATGCTTCGAGAAGTCCAGTCCAGTATTTCCCAGTCTTCCAGGACCACCAAGAAGTTTCCCTCCAGACTATCAAGAGAAAGTGGCTTGATGGGGTAATGGTGTGGAAACACACAACTGGCTTGAATAGTGTTTGTCCTGAAAGGTAGAACTTCCTTGGAAGAAAGTGATAACTCTGCAAGGAGACAATGAGCAAACCAAGTGTGGAAGAGCGGGGACACAGAGGGACTCAGTGTACCTGATGACCATATGAGCACTAGGACCTAGCTTCTGTATTACTAGTGGGCTTTGTGTTAGCTTTGTGTTAGCTTTGTGTTGGTAGTGAGGCTCAGTAGAGACAGTATTAGGTAGAAACATAATTGTTTACCCGCTTGGACACTATTGATGGTTGTCAATGCGCTTGACTTGGGCAATGATATAAGAATCATTTCTTGACCAGATGTAGTGTTCAAATTGTGGGCAGTGTGACTGGCTGTGTGAGACAGGTGGCCTGGGTGGCACGAGAATGGGGTGGGACTGAGAAACTTTGAAGGACAGACTACATGGGATGATGCGGGTTGCTGGAAGGAATTCTAGGAGGTGAGGCCCTCAGTTTGCTGCTTTGTACAGGGTGTGCCTTGGGGTACTTAAAATTAAGTCCCCAAGAAGCTATGCTGAAATGTCATTTTAAAACAGGTTAAAAAATTTTTTTTCTTCCACAGACAGGTGAGGAGAACCTTAGCCATCATTGCACTTAACATCTAGTAAGTCTTGTACTTAACTGGTTGTACATTAGTACAAAACTCATTATTGTGATCATTTCCTTATTGGACTTGAGTTATTTGTTAGTGGGAGTAACATGTTCATCTTTGTAATCCCTACAGTAGCTATGGTGTTTCATAAATATTAAGGTAAAAATTCCCAGGGTCTGGAGAGATGGCTCAACAGTTAAGAGTACTGGGTGTTCTTGCAAAGGAACGGAATTCTGTTACCAGCACTCAAATAGCAAGGCTCACGCCCTCCAGGAACTTCAGCTTCAGGAGATCTAATGCCCTCTTTTGGTCTCCACAGCCACCTGTATACATGTCACATGCTCACACAGATACATTAATAAAAATAAATCTTTAAAACTATACTTTCAGGGATGATTGCTATAGTTGGTTACTAGAGAAGTTTCTCTGTATAGAGAAAGAAAGAAAGAATGAATGAATGAATGAATAAATAAATAAATAAATAAATATTTTCAATCCTGAGTCATCTGTTTCTTCAGTGATGCTGCTTCCACAAATGATCATGAGGGAAAGAGGGGAGTTGAAAATTGATACTTTTGCTCAGGTTGCCTTTTAAGATACTGACTGAGCTTTCAACTAGTCAGACTAGTTGGGAGGAAGGTAGAAGGATAGTGAGTCCACCTCAGTGGACATCATGAGATCCTTGCATTATGGGCACCAGGAGGAATGGGTACTTCCTTTTCCCTGGTGCTGCCAGCGAATGTCCCCAGTAAAATTGAGAAAGAACAGCACATGATATTTCTCACAGACATTAAAACTAGGTTTGAGTAAGAAATAGCAATAATACCTGTTGTATTTACATACTGGATAGCTTTCTTTAGATATGAGCCCATTGAAAATATGAGCACAGCTAATTGTATTCTGAGAGAAAAGCTTTATTTTAACAGGAAGGGTGATATGTAGGAGGAGCTAAGGGGAAAGGAGCACTGAGAGGAAAAGATGGAGTAAGGAGAGGAGAAGATGAAGTAGATGAGAAGCTCGGTAATGAGAGAGAAAAAGAGAGAGAAAGAGAGAGGGGGCATGGAGGCAGAAGTTCAATTGTCTCCACTAGTCAAAGATAGTTTACATAGCTAGATTGGGTATTAGGTTACACTTCTGATTGAGCATTACCATACTTACAAAGCCCTTGATTAACATTTAAAAGATTGTATAAAAGCCAAATGGAAAAGGGGGGGCATGGGATAGGAGTTTTCTGGGGAAGGGAAGTGGGGAAAGGGATTGGCATCTGAAATGTAAATAAAATATCCAATAAAAAAATATATATGAGCACAGTCCAAGGAAGGTATCAGTCTGGCCAAGGCGAATTTCCTGGTGAGCATACATGTTAAGCTTATTGTTCACTTAATCAGAGGGTTTTTAAAGAATGTTGTCAAAATTCATTTCTTGAAAATCACTTTTTATTGGTTAACTAGTCTTATCAAAAATTTCACAGGTAGTTATTCATTCATCATGTTTGTGGCCCTGAGAACCCCATCAAGAGTCTCATGCTAATACCTAAGGGCCTTCCCACTGAGCCTCGCTTCCAGCCCCCAGATAGAGTCCTTTCAACAGCCTGCACATGTCTATCTAAGCTTGGATGGATGGCAGAGCTTTGATTTGGTAAATCCTAAGACCAAACAGTTTTTATTTTCTAATTTGTGGGTTTTTTTTTTAAGTGAATCTTAAATTAGTCTTAACACTTGACAATTTCAGAATTCAACCTTCAGATATACTGAATTCAGATGTACCCAGAATTCTCCCTGGGTCCTCTTGCAAAGCTTTGTTCCTGCTCTTCTTCCCTTTGGCTGTCCTGAAGTTCTATACATCAGAGATGGAGTAAAGAAAGCCTGGATGCAAAAGTGGTGTGCAGTCTGCTAAGCCAAAGGCTATTGCCCATGAAAGGATTCTGAATGTCACAAAAGCACTAGTCAAGGAGTGCTGTCAATGCCAAGTTCAAATCACTAAGTGAATTACCTTGTTTATTCGCTACATTGATGAGAGGCAAGGCCGGGCCTACCTGTCTTCAGTTCTCTCTACTCCCGTAGCTCTGCTACATTTTCTCATTTAGACCAAGTGATTGTTAGCAAGTTTAACATCTAGGGGATCTTTGGTACCTCATATTTGATCTGAAGTGTCTGGCCTATTCATAAAAGATTTCTTAACCAGTGGTACATGTATCTCTAATGAGGCTGGATGTTGACAGCTCCAGTCAGTGTCACTGGGGCTCTAGATGGGACAACTTTACTTTGACGGGTATAGAAGAAGCAGTATTCATGTGTGAAAACTCTAGTGTAAATGTTCCCCAGGTTCCTGACTGTGGCATCTAAATGGCTCAGGCAGGAGTGTGCCGGTCCCTAGTGATAGAGCTGGTGGCTTATTTTTGTTATGCCATGGCAGTAGGTTTTTCTTAGAGCATTATTTGAAAATTTAAAAATTACTGAAAATTTTAAGTCTGTTTTAAGGATTCTAGTTTTAATGTAAGTTATAAAAAGGGGGAAGACATTTCTGTGAAGGAAGAGGAGGAAGAATCTGTGTCACCTTGAAACTGGAATGCTTTAGTTAATGGGCTAAGTGCAAAGGAAGCCGAGCCTTTGATATACAAAAGCCAAGTATGAATGGGTGATGCTGCCTTTCTTCTGTCTAATTCAGCCACTTCCTATTCAATCTCACATCCCGGTGGGAAAGCAGTTCCCCTCACTTGACCCATTTATTTCTACAGTGTGTCAGGTTCTTTTTTTTTTTTTTTTTTTTTTTAACACAGAAGTTAACAGGAATAGAGTATTATAGAGTATTGTCAGCCTCAAAGTCTTACCTGGTAGAGAGACTCATATGGCTGACTTTGGGATAAGCATGCTATCTTTTATTTCTTTATTTGGCTAGGTTTTACTTTTTTTTTAGCTTGCGATTGTGGTTTTCAGGAGAGACACGTGGTAAGTAACTGAAATTTTTAGAAAAACAGGAAGATCACTTGAGCTCAGGAGTCAGAGACCAGCCTGGGCAAATAGTAAGATCTCTGTCTGACCTTGAATTCACAGAGCTCTGCCTATCTCAGCCTCCCAAGTGCTAGAATCAGATGTGTCGCATGCCTGGGAAAGAAAACAAAACAAACCATTATAAGTTAGTAGTAAAATATCCCACTTTAAAATAGAAGAGATTTCAACAGACACTTCATGAGATGACCAGCATGGGCTAACACTGGGGAGATAACCAAAAGTACAGTGAGCCACCCTTCACACCTATGAGAATGGTCACTGTCAGAAGACAGGAATGGGGGCGGTGGAGATGGTTAGATGATGGTAGCTGGTAAGTGTGTAAAGAAGTGTGGAAGTGTGCAGTGTACTTCAGAGTACTACTCAATAATCAGAAGTAAGGGAACCCAGTATGATATGGTATGGCATGGCATGGCCTGCCTTTAATCCCAGTACCAGGAGGCAGAAGCAGGTTGATCTCCATGTTTGTTAGGCCAGCCTGGTCTATATATCCAGTTCCAGGCCAGTCATGGCTACATGGCAAGAGTATCTCTCTCATTCATTCATTCATTCATTCATTCAGCAGTAGTAGTAATAGTAATAATGTAATGTAATCCTAAAACAAGTTGAGTCTTACAAATATACTAACTGGGATGTGGTGTCTGTCCGTGAAGTACTTGCCCTGAGATTGATTCCATCACTGTTCAGCCAACCAGACTCAAATACATACCAAGTAAAGACCCTGGAATTCACACCTAGGATGGTTTCAGAAAGGGCAAATATGCACAAACCAGAGTATGTCAGTGGGTGTCTGAGGCTAACATGAGAAGATGCTGACTGAAAATGGGCAGAAGGGGTTTAGGAGATAGTTCCCTGAAAGTTCACTAAAGGTCAGGGGGGGGGGGGAGGAGAGCTGGTCCTGTACCTCAGAGCTTCAGTACGTACTAAAATTGGTGATGTTTTCATTTTATTTCTGACATGTTGGGTTTTTAGTTAAAACATGTGTGAGACCTTGTGTTTAGTTCTTAGGTCTGCATCAGCATTGCGCTTTGATGTTCTGTGTGACCGAGGTCGTGACAATTCACAGTGACAGTGCTAAGCAAGCAGCAAGCAGCAGCTCTCGCTTCCTGCTGTATTTCCAACCGTCCATTTAACTAATGTACATTAGTTACAATTACAGAGCTGGGCAGTGGTATAGCGTTTTCCCAGCTTGCAGGAGGCTTTCTTTTCCATCCCCAGCACTGAGGCAGGAAAGAAGGAAAGGGAGGGAGGGAAAAGGGGAAGGAAGGAAGGAAAGAAGGAAGGAAGGAAGGGAGAGAGAGGGGAAGGAAGGAGGGAAGGGAAGAAGAAAGGAAGAAATTACATAGCTCTGTAAAGAAAACCCAGAAACAAAGAAGTGGTCTGACTGCTGAGGCAGACGGTCACCCAGTTCCAGTCTTGGAGAAACTAGTTCTGTGCCTTTGGGCATAGATAACTGTCAAAAGAAGAAAATGTGTAAATCATATTAGTTGGCAAACGTTCTTTAAATGGTAGTCTTCTTGCTAATAACCAAAGAGAAGTTAAAGAAAAATTAATCGGGACTTGAAAAATCACTAAGTTGGCAAAATGTAGATACTAGTGTAAGGAAGATGCGCGAGTGCAAGTTTTCAGTGGCTGCGGATGGTACAGCGGGGCAGCTGAGGCTCGGGTAGTGATGATGCCTGGGTTTCAGTGGCTGCGGACGGTACAGCGGGGCAGCTGAGGCCCGGGGTAGTGATGATGCCTGGGAAGAAAGACTGAAGTCTTCTTCCCCAGGAGGGGTTTGGGTTTTTTTTGTTTGTTTCATTTTTACTTTTTTTTTTCTATTGAGACAAGGTTTCTTTGTGTAGCTCTGGCTGTCCCGGAACTCATTCTGTAGACTAGGTTGGCCCCAAAATCAGAGGGATCCACCTGCCTCTGCCTCCCAAGTGCAGAGATTAAAGGTGTATACCACCATTGTGTGCCCACCCCTGCAGGTTTTCTTTCTTTCTTTTTTTTTTTAAGCATATATACTAAGGACTTTTTCTGTATAAATTAGTCTATACGTGTTTAAAATATGCTAGGCAGTAAATTTTGATAAGTATATGCTTTTAAAATCATCACCACAATCAGAGTAAAAGCTGTCTGTTGAGGTTAGGTTTTGAATTGTGTGGGTGGAAGGAAAAAGCAATGTCTTAAAAGTTGGGCTTCCCTGGAAAGACAGTGGGAGAGGGTTCTCTCCAGGAACAGACCTGATAGAATGTGTGACTGATATATTGCATAAAAGAAGGTTTATTAGAATGCCTACAGCCAACAGGGACTAGGCAATTCAACAGTAGCCATCTGTACTCTGGAGAGGCTGAAAACCGGGTAGCTCTACAGTTTCAAAGTTGGATGTCTCAGAAGTGTCTCTATCTGGTGCTTAAGATCTGGAAGCTTCTGAGGCACTGCCAGTCTTCATTCCATTGTAGAACTCAGAGAAGCTGACGTCTGATATCAGTGAGAGATAGCAGCAGCAGAGCATGAGCACACACCCAGCAAGCAGTGAAGGCAGGCAAGCAGCCAATACCTAATCCCCCCTCGGACCTTTGGGCTTACCATACTCTGGAAGAGGACCTCCTCCTCTCAGTTAATTCTTCCTAAACATGACCTCCCAGACCACCCCAAATATTATTTCATCTTTTTTGAGTAAAATCTGTTTTCTGTGTTTCTGTGATAGGATCTTGTATAATCCAGGCTGACCATAAAATCCTAATTCATATATCCTCAGCCTACCAAGTACAGAATTAAAGGCATGTACCACCATACACAACTGAAATGTTCTTTTGAAACTATAAGTCCACATGTGGTGACTCACCTCTGTACTGCCAAAAATTTGGAAGGATGAGGCTAAAGGATTGTCATACATTTGAAGCCATCCTGGGGTATAAAGAACAGGAGAGAGGGACAGAGGACGGGTATGAAAATATAGGAAAGCATTGTGGTTGTGAGAGGTTCCCACAAAAATGTCAGCTAGTATGGTGGCTTTCTTTTGTTTGTTTTTTGTTTGTTTTTCAAGATGGGTCTCACTATGTTTCTCTAGCTGTCCTGTGTAGACCAGGCTGGCCTTGAACTCACAGAGGTCTGTTTGCCCCTATCTCTTAAGTGCTAGAAATTTAAGATATGGGCCACTACATCAGCTGTTAGTGGCTGTCTTTTAGACTTAGCCCATAAGCATGGATAGAAACCACACCCACTCTTACCACTCTTTGTAAAATAGAATATACTGTCAGGCAAAAGGGTGGGGAGCAGGGAGGCCAGAGGATAGTAGACTAGTTACCTTTCTTGTTGCTGTGACATAAGCAATTTAAGGAGAGAAGGGGTTATTAATAGTTCATCATGGTAAAGAGGGCATGGCAATGGGAATATGAGGCTGCCGGTCAGTTACATTGTATCCTCAGTTGGGCAGAATACTGCTGCTCAGCTGGCTTCCTCCTCTTTCTTCAGTCCAGGACCCCAGCCTCTAAGATGACCCCCTCCCCGTGAGGACACACACACACACACACACACACACACACAGAGTCTTCTGCAGTTAAGCTTCTCTGAAAACACCATACAGCTATCCCAGGAGTCTGTCTCCCAGGTGATTCTAGATCTTGTCAAGATGACAGTCAAGGTTAAGTATTTTAGATACCGTCTTCCGGCAAAGTCCTTACGTTATGGAGAATAGCTATGAAAACACCTTATCCTTATGTCTTTTTCTAAACAGTTGATTCTAGTTTCTGACAACTCCTGTCAAGTATGCTCTTGAGAAAGTCATTTCTGGTTTGTATTCCTAGATATATCACTTGTGAGGTGACTTTAGCTTAATTTCTGGGTGCCTTTGCTATCTCAGCTGGAGGAGGTACTTGATAATGCACCCTGTGCGGTGTGCACGTGCTTTCCAGCCAGCACAGAGATGTGTCAGGTCTGTCTCTCGTCACACCTCTGCTCTGTAGTTACCTACCTGTATGTGCAATACTTGTAACTTCAAAGAAGTGCTTCAGGGCTGCAGAGTGCTGCTGTTTTAACCCTTTCATGAACGTGGCCATAGTAATTGATTGGCATCATTTGTGAGGTGGGGTAGGAAGTGCTTTACCCTGAAAACACCCACAAATGCTGAATACAAAATTACTCTTCAAGCAAGTAATGTGAGATAGACATTGTAGTCTTTGTTAAGACTATTAGGATGTTTTCTGCAACATTAGTAAGTTTCATTCTCTGCAAAAAAGAACCCAGTCAGGGTTAGAGAAGTACTTATAAATCTGCCTCTTAGGCTCAATTTCTGTGATGTGTTGATGGTTGGGTACTTTAGCCGTGAATAAGATGTCTGAAATTTTATATACATATGCTCATATGTATGTGTGTACATGTATATATCTTTGTGTCTGTGTATAGCTTGGTTTCCTCCTTCATTTAGAGGTTTGTGAAGGGTAAGAATCAAATGCTTAACATGGTGGTAACACTCTGACACTCTGCACACACTTGGAGGAATTGTTAGTAGCAAATGTTTCGGAGTCTTTCTTAGGAGCCCTGACTTTTCTTTCTTTCTTTCTTTTTTTTTTTTTTTTTTTAAGATTTATTTATTTGTTTGGGAGTACACTGTAGCTGTCTTCAGAAGAGGGCATCAGATCCCATTACAGATGGTTGTGAGCCACCGTGTGGTTGCTGGGAATTGAACTCAGGACCCCTGGAAGAGCAGTCCAAGCTCCTAACTGCTGAACCATCTCTCCAGCCCAACTTTCTATTCTTTATAATGATCATAGATTAATACCTTTTTTGCCTTTCTTAGATTATTAATCTAGTAGGCAGGATTTGTGTTTAATTAAAATGTAGTTTATTGACTTACAGTAGGCACTTGGTAAACACTGCTTGGCTGATTAAACAGTGAACATCCATGTTTGGAGCTCTGTGCTGACTTACAGTGGTAACTGCAATTCCATGAGCTTTGGGTGATAAGGAATGTACAGCAAGCTGTAACACCTCATTTTCAGTTCCACTGATTTCTTTCTAGATCCCTAATCTCCAGAATTATAACATTGAGAGCATGAAAAAGCAACCCCTTATCTCAGAATCAGAAAATATTTTTTATGACTGTTTTAAAACAAAACAAAAACTTTTGAAAAAATGGAGGTAGAACCCAGGGACTTGATCATGCTGGACAAATGTTCTATTTCTGAGCTTGATGGGATGCGTGCAGGGTGTTGTGTTTCATTTTAATTGTGGTAGGGTCTTATTATATAACTCAGGCTTACCTCAAACCCTTGGTCTTCCTGCTTGCTTCTTGAGTATTGGAATTATAGGTATATTCCATCATACTTGGCTTTAAAAATAATATTTTTTAGGGGCTAGAGAAATGACTCATCAGTTAAGAGCACTGGCTGTTTCTGCAGAGAAGCTGAGTTCAGTTCTCAGCACCCGCATGTTAGCTCAAATTCATCTGTAACTCTAGTTCCACAAGATCCAACACCTTCTTCTGGCCTTCATGTATACCAGGCACACAAATAGTACGCATACATACATGGCAGGCAGACATATGCAGAAAGTAAAAACAAACAACACTTTCTGTTTTAGATTTATTAATTTATTTGTATGAGTGTTTTGTCTTTATGGATATAGCCTGATGCCGTCAGAGTTTAGAAGAGGTCATCTGATCCCCTGGAACTGTAGTTGTGAATGATTGTGAACCACCATGTGGGTGTTAGGGACTGCACCTGGGTCCTCTGTAAGAGCAACGAGTGTTTTTACTTACTGAGTCATTGTCCCAGCCCAAAAATATTTATATATTTTTATGTATGTATTATGAGTGTTTTGCTTACATTTATGTTTGCATACCACATGTGTAGGCCAGGAGAGGGCATTGGATTCCCTGGAACTGGAGTTACAGACGGTTGTAAGCTGCCATGTGGGTACGGGGAACTGAACTCAGGTTCTCTGCAAGAACAGCCAGTGCTCTTAACTGTCGAGCCATCTCTGCAAATATCCCTCCCCTATTTTTAAGGTAACTTTTTAGAGGAAGGAATTAAATGTTTATTGACCTCTAACTTTGTGTTAAGCAGGATCTTCACTTTTCAAGTAGTCTCCTTTAGAATCCAGTAGCTTCACTGGATCAAGGAAAGACACTGCTAACAATCCTAAGGGACAGAGTATCCAGCTCAGAGTCAAGGCACACACGTAGCACAACCAGACAAGCAAACAAAACAACCCCCCCCCCCCAGACAGGGTTTCTCTGTGTAGCCCTGGCTGTCCTGGAACTCACTCTGTAGACCAGGCTGGCCTCGAATTCAGAAATCTAATTTAGTTACGAACAAAGAATGAAAAATGATAGCCAAAATACTTTAGTTTTTAAGCTTAGTTAGTTAGGGTTCTCTAGAGGAAAAGAACTTATAGAATAAATCTGCCCCCCTCTTGGGGAGGGGAGGAGGATTTATTAGAATGGCTTATAAAATGTGGTCCAGCTGATTCAACAGTGGCTGCCTACAAACCAGAAGGTCCAAGAATCCAATAATTGATTAGTCCATGAGGCCAGGTATCTCAGGTCTTCTTTAGTATACATGTGTCAGAATCCTGAAAAAGTAGGCCAGTGAGTGAATGGACTTGGTAATGAAAGCAAAAAGAAAAGCTTCCTTTTTAAGAGTCATTTATACAAGTTGCTGGCAGAAGATGTGGTCCAGATTAAAGGTGGATCTTCCCACCTTAGGAGATGAAAATTAAAGGTTTATTTTCCTACTCAAAGATCTGAATTAGAAGTGGGTCTTCCACTTGAAATGATTTCATTAAGAAAAAAAAGTCCCTCACAGGTGTGTCCAGTCATTTGGGTTTTAGTTAATTCCAGACATAGTCAAGTTGACAACGGAGAATAGCTATCGTAGTTAATCAGAAATAACCCATCAGTATTGGTCAGTGTCTTCCTTTCTCTCCCTTTCCCCCTGCCTCTCTGCTTCTGTGTGGCTGGCGCTCCCCCCCCCCTCTCTGCTTCTGTGTAAAGTCTGGTGCACACACGCCACACCACTTGTATGTAGGCCAAAGGCCAATGGTATAGAATCAGACATTAGGCATTTGTAGCAAGGGCTTTTACTCCTGAACCAGCGCTGGCTCTAGGATTGATATTTCTTTCTTTCCTCTTTTGTTTTTCAAGACAGGGTTTCTGTATGTAGCCCTGGCTGTCCTGAAACTTACTTTTGTAGACCAGGCTAGCCTCGAACTCACAGAGATCTGCCTGCCTCTGCCTCCTGAGTGCTCAAATTAAAGGTGTGTTCTACCATTGTCTGTCCTGGTGTTTCTTTTTTGTTTGTTTGTTTGTTTTTTGTTTTTTCGAGACAGGGTTTCTCTGTGTAGCCCTGGCTGTCCTGGAAATCACTCTGTAGTCCAGGCTGGCCTCGAACTCAGAAATCCACCTGCCTCTGCTTCCCAAGTGCTGGGATTAAAGGCATGCGCCACCACCACCCGGCCTGGTGTTTCTTTAAAACCTGATACTTAAAGACAATTTGAGAAATGTAATCCCACCACACTAAAACAAATAGACTGGGGACATGTCTTAGTGGTAGAAACACTGGCCTAGCATATGTGAGAACCCTGGGTCCCATCCACAGCCAAGAAGAAAAAAACCAAAAGAATATTAAGATAAAGAAAGATTTGCCTCTGGACTACAAAGAACTCTAATAATGTTGTACACTGTAGCGGGTCACGTGAGAAAATCTGTTAAGATTATCCCTGTTACTTGCTGGAGAGAATTACCATAAAAACCAGTTTCCTTTCAGACTTCTGCTTCCTTTGGGTTGAGCAGACCAGCCTTCTGCCAAAGACTGGAAGGCAGGTACATGGTTGTACCAGTGTCTGAGGTATTAAAGTTGCCAGCATGTATGTGTACTTCTGAGAAGCTTGTTTGTTGTAAGGAGAGAGGAACTTCTGATATCTTTCAAAGGCAATTGTCAATTTCATGCTCTGACTGAAGGATGGAACTGAAAGCCAAAATTAAGACATTAAAGAGAGTTATAACAGACCTGGGACTTACAGACTGTTTGAGAATACCAGAGAAGGGAGCATCCTGCAAACGAACCAGTTTTTGTTGGAAACCATCTGAGGATGTGTGTGTGCGTGTGTGTAACAACTTTTTACATTCAGAGTCAGATAAACTTGAAAGTTTTGAATCAGATGGAATTAAGTGAATTGCCCTAATCTTAAATGCATGTCAAAGCAAAATTACACCCTGTCTAGAGGAAGGGAACAATGTCCAGAAGCTTGCATAATCTATAGCTTTTCAAACATAAGACCAGCAGTTATTAGCCCAACAGGAGATGTGTAAGATGACCATCAAGAGTAAAGATGGGAAGGCAGTTATGTCACCCACCGGTGATCCAGAGTTAGACACTTAGTCTGGTGGGGACTTCAAGGCCTTGTCAATTAAATGGTTGCTGAGTGTACTGTTAAAAGTGATAATTCTTTTCTTTATCTCAGCCAGCTCCCAAATAAATGAGACAGAGACTATAAGATTTATTTCATCCAGCTTTATGGCACAAGAACTGAGCAGATATTATTCTAATCCTCTAAGCTAATCTGGCTACCTCCCAGCCAAAAATCTCCAAGATACTTTGATTTTAATATTGATCTGGCTCTCTCTGCTTCAGATGTGTTCTCATGATGGCTCCTGGATCCTTTCCGTGTGACCAAATCCTCTCTTCCTTTCTTTCTCTCCCCTTTCCCTGGCAGAGATTGGAAGTTCAGCCCTATTCTCTTCCTCTGCTCAGCCATTGGCTAATCAGCTTTTATTGACAAATCAGAGAATAAATGGGGAGCAGTGTTTATACAACGTCAACACAAGAGATTTTTAGAACAAGCATTACAGTGGCATGTCTGGATTGCTGGGCAGACATTAGCATTGGAATAATAGCATAGTCTTTACACTGTGCACAATAACATCATGCCTATCAGTGAGTTAGATGACAAACGGACCATTCAGCAGAAAGCTGGAAGCTATGAGGTATTCATATAGAAATTCTAGGATTGAAACATATACTCAAGTTAGAAAATTTGCAGTTAGAGCTTTAGTTAGAGAATGGAAGATAGACCAGGAAAAAATCTTCAGCCTCCTAGCCATGAGATAGAAGACTGGAAAGTAAAAATAAAAGAAAAACAAAAATACCCCAGAAGTAAATGGGACACTGTTAAAGTCTAAAATACTTATAATTGAAACCTCAGAGAGAAAAGTGAAAGAATAAATCAGGAGTTGTGGTTTAAAAAAAAAAAAAACTGTCACCAAGACTGGAAAGGTGGCTCAGCAGTGAAGTGGTTAAGCTGGTCTAGAAGACCCAGGTTTGCTTCTCAGCACTCAGGTGGCGCCACACAACCAGTGTAACTCGATCCAAGGGATCTGAAGCCCTCTTCTGGCCTCCACCAGCACTGCATGTGTGTAGGGCACAAACATACATGCAAGCTAAACACCATACACATACAAATACTTTTTTAAAAATCACTAAGGTCTTTGACTGTCAGCCAAAAATTTAAAGATTTAAGAATCACTATAGATCTGTGCAGAATGACGGAGAGAGGTGGACAGAAGGAAGAGGGGGAAGAGGGCTAAAACAAAACCTCAAAACCTTGGCATGGGTATCATCCAGGGGAGCAAGCCACATGTGATGGGACTCACCTGTACTTTCAGCTGTTGAGGAGGTCGGAGCCAAAGGATACTGGAGCCCTGGAGTTCACATCAACCTGCGTAACAAAGTGAGACCCTGTCTTAACCAAAAAGACAAGAAGACACATTACCAAGCCGGGCATTGGTGGCACACGCCTTTAATCCCAGCACTTGGGAGGCAGAGGCAGGGGGATTTCTGAGTTCGAGGCCAGCCTGGTCTACAGAGTGAGTTCCAGGACAGCCAGGGCTACACAGAGAAACCCTGTCTCAAAACCCCCCCTCCCCCAAAAAAAGAAGACACATTACCTTCAAAGGAACAATAATAAAGGCTGAAGATTTACTTTGTAGAACAAATAGAGATCAGAGGACAATGGAACAGGAAAGTGTCCTGAGAAAATAACTGCTAATCTAGAAGTCTCTATCAGTGTGAAAGTGGAATATAGGTGCTTCCAGACAGGGGAGAAGAAAAGCTTGGGAGACTTTGTCACCAACACACCCATGTTGACAGAATTGTAAAGAAGTTTCTTTGTATAGAAGGAAAATTTTTCCTCAGTGGAAACATAGAAAAACAGAAAGAGTGAAGAGTACTGGAGAGGCTAAATAAGACAATTTGAAGTACTACCAACTGAAAGACAGGAGAACCATGAGCAGCAGCGCAGAGCCCTGGGAACAGCTTAAGTTGTGTGTTCCCTGTAGTTTGTGTTAGACTTCGGCGATGCCAAGTCCTAGGCAGTCTTTCCTACACTGTTAGTGAGAATTGCACTCTAGTGTCTGAGGATAGGACCTGCTCCAGCCTGATGGCCTTAGTGAACAGTGGCTGTTGGAGTTCAGTAAGCTCATGGTACCAAAGTTGAACCTGTGTTCTGCATGTCCTTGTTAAGAAGGAACGTGAGACAGCTTGCTTCTTTCCCTCCACTTTCTGCCTGTGAGCACATCTGAAAGCCAGTAAGAGGCCCTTATCATAGCCCAGACATGCTTGCTCCCCCATCTTAGTCACTTCTAAAACAGACATGTTATTTAAACTACCCATTCTGTGCTATCTAAGAGCTCTGTGCTAAGTCGTCTGTTGTCTATGATGAGTTAACTTCCTAGCGTCTAGATGGTAGAAGCTGTGCAGCATCCTCATAGGAAATGAAAAGGAAGGTTTTCTATGGGACATGATTTTTTTTTTTAATGGAACTTCAAATTGAGAAAAGCCAGAAAGAACATTTATTGGCTACCAAGCTAATGATGGAGAGGGAGAGGAGAAATAGAGTAATTAGTAACTGTTCAGAAGATTGAGGAGAGACAGACAGACAGACTAGATTGGGCAAGTATAGAAGGAGCAGCATGATCAGCTTCCTGATTACAGACCCCTCCTTTCCTGCAAGGCAACAGTGTCAGAGGAGGAAGAGGGAGATCCCGTGTGCTGCTGGACATAGATTCACAGTCCTGCTTTCAGTGATACACTTAGTGGCAGACTCCTGAGAGCAGTCCTACTAGTTCACACCCGATAACGCACCCAGAACGTCCTCTTGTTATCCTAACAGCTTTGAACTGAGCTAGAATTTGAAATAAATATTTCTACCAGAGGTCACAGAACAGTTTTGCTGAATCAGAAGATAAAGACAGCACCTACTTAGAGTTCTTAATGCTGGTGAACCGAAAAGTAGAGAAGAGATTGCTCTTCTCCCTGGAATACTTTAGTCCTCATGACGGACGAGAGACCAAGGTGATGCTGTGCAGTGAGGCATGGGGGTCTCTGTATTTAGGGACTCCCTGGGATGTGTAGTAGAACTTCTGTGCTGAAGAAGAATGGAACATTGCTGCACCCTCTGCTAAATTCCTAGGGGAGGAAGCCAGGCACACTACTTATGACCTGCAAACAAGGAGTAACTTTTTTTTCTCACCTATCCCCTATATTTTATTTATATACATTTGGAAATAAATGGTGAGGCAGATATTTACTACCTACAAGATGAACATTTGTCTATGAATCAGGAATGGGCTAAGAACTGCAAAGAACTCCCTCCCTCTGCAGAGTTGAAGAGGATGTGCCCAAGTTCAGCAGTTTGTCTTTAGAGAAGAGACTGTTTAGTAGGATTATGCTTGAACTGTAACATGTAATGAAGTCAGCTCCTTATCTAGGGGAGAAAGAGCATCATTCAGTAGAGACACTGTTTAGATGCTTTCTGTGAATTCAAATGCATGTTCATTCAGAGTGTATAGAAACCAACAGCAATGGGGACATAAACTGCCAGTAGTCAGTCAGTAAGATCCCAGTCTGTAAGTCCACATCCATCTACCTTGCTTTTAATGCAGCCAGCACTATGAACATTTCATTTTAGCTAGGTAGCTTCATGTTAGGCCTCCATAAAGGGCTGTGTAAGGACAGTAGGGAGAGGAGAGGGACTCAGGAGGTTTCCTTCCCTGCTTTTAGTGTTACTGCTTCTGATGTAGCTCCTAGAACTGTCTAAGAGTGGGGACTCACTCTGGCACTTACAGAGCAGCACCCCACCCCCACCTCCATGAAGTCTCTGCTACTTACAAAGCTCTTCTGTTCAGGAATCTTGTCTTAAGAAGGAGAGGAAGAGGGAGAAGAAGACGAAGACAGGCAGGCAGAGACAGACTTTGCGTCTGTGTATCTGTTTCAACACCATCTCTCAACTCCAGTCCTAAGAGATTTGACTCCCTCTTCTGGCGTCTGTGAGCACTGCACTAATGGAGTGCATAGACAGACGCACACAAAATACCCACATTCATAAAAATAATAAATAACATAAAAACATTTAAATTGTATTTTTAATCCTGTGTTTGAGTGCAGGTGCCTGCTGTAGCTAGCATTACAGGCATTTGTGAACCACCCGATACAGTTGCTGGGAACTGAACCTTTGTCCTCTGTAAAAACAGCACATGTTCTTAACCAGTGACCATAGCCTTCTTAAGAATGGAAGTTAGGCTGGTGGTTTCCTGTGTCCCTGTGACTCCATGTCAGGTAGAGGTATCTAATGGTTATTTATTCTCTCGCTGCATTGTTGAGCCTCAGCATGTCTCCTCTCTCCAAGCCTGCCTATCCTGCATCCACTCTCACTGGGGAATACTGCTCAACTTTGAGAGACTGCCTGCCACAGCCTTTGCTTTGTTTTGCATTCCTGTTTCTTGACATCTGGGACTTTAGCACAGTGTCATTTCATTGCCTTAAGGGGTACATCTTGACAGTTGAGGCACTCGAACGTGGCATTAAGTGGGTGTTAGGGAGTGTGGAGCTGTGTGGGCAACCAGGGAGCGTGGAGCTGTGTGACTGGAGCTGGGGACAGTGCTGTTGCCAAGCAGCATGATCTGGGGCCCTAGGTGCAGTCCAAACCAGTTCTGGGAAGACTGTTGTGTCTTAAGGTTTTTGAAAATCCTAGATATCTATCTATGTGAGAATCATGAAATTTGATTCCAGTTCCTGCTTGTGTGTGATGCATGCCACCCTCTCCAGGAGAGCAACATGTCACATTTACAGAGGTTATACTTTTGTCTGGACTTTCTTAAAGCTCATCACTTACATAGTGCCACTTAGGACATTTCAGTCAGGATGACAGTTTAAACTTATTAATTGCACTTAGGCTTTGATCACACTCCCTAGAGAAAGGGAACTGAGCAGCTCACTGTAGTCACACTTCTGTGGATGGGATGTGACCAGCTTGTAACAGCAAACATTTGTTCTTTATGTTGGTGTCAAGTCACATGGTTCCTGTAGGGTCATATACTCCATCCAGTATTAAAGTTGTCACTTTAAAGTGGGACAGTTGATATTTGATTTGTTGGGTGATGATAGATACTGAGGTACCGAGGAGCAGGAAACACTCTTTACAAAGTGGGAGGTTCTCTGGTCTCATCTATTTGCTCCAGTGAAGAGCATATGGCTTTGTATTTGTTGAACAAATGACTAAAGACCAGATTTCACTTATTTCTTGCAAGCTTCCTAAGCCAGTGGTTCTCAACTTTTTGGTGCTGTGACCCTTTAATACAGTTCCTCATGTTATGATGACCCCCAACCATAAAATTATTTTCATTGCTATTTCATAACTGTAATTTTGCTAGTGGTGAATCATACTGTAAATATCTGCTATGTATACAGGACATGTGATATGTGGCCCAAGGGGTCTTGTCGCACAGG
>JANHMN010000002.1:4209083-4227670 GCA_030674055.1 Rhabdomys pumilio | reverse complement strand
CAAGGGGTCTTGTCGCACAGGTGGAGAGTATACAGGACATGTGATATATGGCCCAAGGGGTCTTGTCGCACAGGTGAGAATCACTGCTCTAGATCGACATTTAGACTTATTTTTCCCTCTGATCTGAATCTGATGTGGAATTGAAACTAAAATTAAAAAAAATAATAGGATTTTCAAATATTTTCTGAAATAGTTTTTACATTACATATTTTCTATGGAAACTATCAGTAAATATTTTTAGTAATTTTTTTAAACTGTAGTTACAGTTAGTCAAAGACACTTTTTCTATTGTGTGCTGGGATTAAAGGCGTGGGCCACCACTGCCTGGCTTATCATCTCTTTTTATATTTGATTTTTCCTTTGCGTAGATTGTCATCAAGCTATTTCTGCCCAGGTCTCCTCTACCTCCTGCCTCTCCCAAATTAGAATCCGGCTTGAGCACAAGTTAGCTTAATGACTCCTGAAGCCGAATGTCTGTGTTAACAGCCCTTCTAGTTCACAGAGTTGCAGAGGCTTTGAATAGCCATGTCCCCTGGAGACACCACGTTGATGGCTTGGCTGATGGCTTGCCGCAGGCTTGCTTCATCACTTCAGTGACTGGCCCGAGGCTGTGGGGCTGGGCTTTGTCCTTTTTCTTTGACAGTGGTGAAGGGAGAGCCTTTCCTGTGTATCTGAAGTTCTAGAAGTGACACAGATTCCACAGTGCTGCTCTTGCTCTGCCTGCTGATCTGAGACTCCAGTTTTAAGTGATAATAGCTAAATTCAGTTTATAGTTTTACACTCTGACTTAATGTATTCATCATTTAAACACATCTGTGAATTTGTTTATTGGTGTGATAGTATTTTTAAACTTTCCAGTTTATTGGCAGGCTTTGAAATAAGCTGTCATTTGAAGGTTTTTCTCTCTGTCAAGAGAAAACAAACATGTAATCGTGTGAAGAAGGAAAACAAGCCTGAAGAGTCAGTGTCAGTGTAGCAAGGGTTAGAGTGGGAAGGTGACCTCCCTGAAAGAGGCTTCATCACTGAGAAGTCACTGAGGTGTCTGCCATGTGGACCCAACCTGTCAGGAAGTTCCAGTTCACTATGAAAGCAGTTCCTGGGAGCCCCACAGTGCCTGCTTGCAGGAGCCTGCCTTGGAGCACCCTGATGGGAGGTATAAACTTGCCCCTCTGCCAGAGAAGCTGAACATTGGGTCAGCTGGTAGTTAAATGCTGCAGATCCATTTTCACAGAGCAGGCAAGAGGCAGGAGTTGGCACTGAAGATAGTAAATGAATAACCAGCCAGTGCCCACCTCAGCAGCAAGAAGTGCTGGTCATGGGTGTATAGCACATGTTGTCACATTTCCCAGCAAGAAGAAATTAGTTGGGGGGTCCTTTGTATTACTATTGTGGTAATACAAAGTGTTGTGTTGTGTTGTGTTGTGTTGTATTGTGCTAAACACATCTAATCACTCAGGAGGCAGAGACAGCGACTCTCTGTGACTCCCACCCTGGAACTGTTGCTAACACTGGTTTTCTTTAGGATTCATAAGTTACATGTGATAGAAAATAACAGTAACTTAGGGAAGAACGAAAACAAACTTTGGTTAAATAGAGGTTGCCCAGATAAGAAACCAACAGCAACCCAGAGAACCTGGGCAGCTACCCCTAGTGGACAGGGAACAGGCAGCAATGCAGATAGTTGCCTGCTAACTGCTGCCTCCCTTCCCTCTTAACAGCCTGCTGTAGCTCATGCTTCTCTCTAGCTTAGAGGGCAGGCTTGTGCACTAAGCTCAAGTCTGAGTTCTGGACTTAGGCCATGCCCCTACAGGCAGTTCAGCCTTTTGTTTCTTGGTTTCTCTTCCTCAGTGTTGCCTTCATTTTGGGATCTCTAGCTGAGAGCACAGCTTCCAGCCGGTAGTTTGTATTAAGCCATCCCTGAGTCCAAGCACTGTAGACCAGGTAATGTACTGCCTGTGGATTAGCCACACACGCACAGTGTTTCCCTGAAGCTACTGCCCCTCACGAACTTGGAATTGAAGTGGCTCTGTACAGGAAATTGAGGTGCAGTTACCGGCGAGGAAGGAAAGGGTGTGATACATGTAGGTGGTCACCATAGTTTACAGAGGAAAGCCTGCAAAAATAAGAGCCAGTTGTTCTGTGTGGGCCTTTTTGTTTTTGTTGTTGTTTGTTTTTTCTTTAAAGCTACACAACAGATGACCTAGAACATAGGGGAACTCCTGTGGGACCACTTGGTGTCCAGGAGACAAGCCTCACAAAGACATGTGTCTAAGGTAGCCAGCAGGGGGCGTTGTCTCTAAAGTCAGACAAACTGAAAGTTGCTGCTGGGCTCTGTCTTGTGTTGCTTGGGCCACAGTAGTAAATCTTAACAAGTGAGTCTTGGATGTGAAGCCCATCTTAGCACCAAATGGCAGTAGGCCAGGGTTTCTTTGAAAAACTGGAGGCCACACTGTTCAAATCTCTGACTCTTCTCCACACGTTCCAAAGTAAAAGTCACAGTTGTCTCCAGACCATTCCATTCTGTGGGCACAGGCTCCAGGGTCAGCCCAGCACTCCTGGCCTCTGGTCTAGCTGGGGCTGGCCGGCTTGGCACTGGGAGTGGGTATGACCCTTGGAGGGGTGTTGACCTTGCACTGCATGTGTCACACCTTGCTATGCTGTGTGTGTCCACTGTGTGCAGTAGGACCAGAGGTCAGCCCACCTTGTGACAGCTGCTACCAGAGGCTCATTCCCCCAGGCATTGTATGTCCCAGCTCCCGGGATTCCCTTCTACTGAGAAAACTGGTTTCTGTCCACTTTAGCTGCCTAGGCTACCTTTACCACAGCACATCTCTGAGGGCAACCTAGACCCTGGTCAAAGAGGAGAGATGAGACCTTCACACAAGTTGAATTCCTAAATCTCAGCTGCTCTTCGGAGAGTCCACATAATTGTGCTTCCTCCTTCTTGTTTTCTGTATTTCATTGTCTTTGTCTACTGTCATTGTAAGTTAACAAGAGAGTCTGGAGTGTGTGCTCTCTCTCTTTGGTCAGCCTCAAAAGTCCTAACTCATTGTAGGTTTTTGGAGTAACAGGTTTGTGAGTGTGGTGGCTTGCAGCAATACCTACCCTAGTCAGTGTTTCACACCTTCTGAGCAATCAGGGCAGGTGTGGTTTTTCCCTGAAGGCTCCTTTAGGGAAGGATCAGTCCTCAGTCTTCCACAGCCATAGTTGGGCAAAATTCAGTTCCTGTATTACTGTAATAAGAGTAAGTTGTGACTTCAAAGCCCCCTAGTCAATAGGGAGATTTTAACGTCAGTCTGCTAGAACAAAGTGTCTGTCACATAGAGAGTGAGGGAAGTGACATAGACCGGTGTGCTATTCTGATGGTTAGAAGCAAGTCACAGGTTGTCCCTCTCATACTCCAGAGGTCTGTCAACTTGTTACCCTTTAATCCTCAGAGGACAGGCTTCCTCTCCACTTCATGTCCTGTCCTTCAGAATCACTCAGTGCATGGGTCCCCACTGTTGTAATGTGCCCTGCAAGGTAACCCAAAGAGTTCTAATCACTTACTCCAGGACAGTTCTGCCTCATGACTTTCTTTCCATAGTCAGTCAGGTACTAAATGTTACTCAGACCATGCTACGCCTTTCAGTCAGATTTTCCCTTGAAACAGGTCTTTGTCCTGTTCTATCTTCCAGCCCGCAGAGTCAGCGCACACTTTCTGAGTGCAGCAGGTAGCAGAAGTTGGATAAAATGAGACTTAAATATCTGTGATGGCTGGACAAGATACTGTGTCCTCCCCTTCTCCTTCCTTCCTAACTAACTAGCCTAACTAACCTAACTAACACTGCAAGGAAAATAATCTTCCTCAGTTAGCCAGATTTTCTAAATGATGGCAGGAGCCTGTGCCCTCTATCACTGAAAGAGTGAGCTAGATAATACTTGATGAGAAGAGCTTGGAATATAGTCAGATTAACCCAGGATGTAGATTC
The DNA here is from genome assembly GCA_030674055.1 of Rhabdomys pumilio. Lineage (NCBI taxonomy): Eukaryota > Metazoa > Chordata > Mammalia > Rodentia > Muridae > Rhabdomys > Rhabdomys pumilio. Next base: position 4,223,699 of record JANHMN010000002.1, on the reverse strand, counting down.
TTTGTGTTTCTTGCAGATGAAACTCAGGATGAGAAACAGTTCTGATTTCAGGTAACTAGCCCCCGAGGCAAACACAAGCTCCAGTCCTTTTATTGCCTTCTACTCTATAAATATAGGGAATAATCAACCAACACGTGTTTGAGAATAAAAGAAACAAATGTATTGAAAAGCTAACTCGACAGATATCCCCCATGCTCTCAGCATCCCGCAAAAATATGTCTCACAGGTGCTTCATGTCCAGCCTGCCCCCAACCTTGGAGCCCGTATCACATTCCTCCTTACTCAGTTCTCAGGGCTATAGAAACAGAAGCTGCACTGCCAATCAAAGCAAGGCTGTTTGCTTTAACAGAAGCTGAGCAGGAGAGCGGGAGCTTCTTTGTAGAAACAGTAAGCTGAAAATAGAGTGAGCGTGCGTGAATCGAGGAGTGACTGAGTGCATTATGAGAAGAGTCACACTACATGTACCAAGGAGCCATTAAAAAGAAGAGATGTGGTTATCAACTGGGGATGGGGGATTCCTTCACCATAGGCAGACAGTAAGAAAAGCAAGATGCAAAATGAAATATGTAGCAGGGTCCCAGTTTTACAAAACAACAATTAAATAACATCCTTTCTGGAAAACACTAATGGATAGAGACTTGGGAGTTGGCATGGGCTGTCTGGAGGTTCAGGAAGTACACAAGAGGATGAAAGATCTGGACAGAGTAAAAAGGATGAGTTACGGTCAAGGAAAATAGAAACAAAGGTGATACCTTCACCTCCAGGGGGGAAAAAACTAGGGATGGTGGCTCATGCCTTTAATCCTAGCACTAGGGAGGTAGAAGCAGACTGCCTCTAATCTCATTGAGTTCAAGGCTAGCCTGGTCTCTGTAGCAAGTTCTCAAACAGCCTGGGTTACATAGTGAGTCCCTATCTTTAAAATAAAAATTAAAAATAAATAAATAAAATTCTAGGACTATGGAGATGGCTCAATGCAGGGAAGGGGCAGAGACTTGCCTGTAATTCATACAGGAGAGAGGTAGCAACAGAAAATTTCTGGAGCAAGAGCAGTCTGGATAGCCAGACTAGCCAAAGCAGTGAGCTCCAGGTTCAGCTAGACACCTTGCTTCAGTGTAGAAAATGGAGAGAGACTGAGGAAGACCTCCTTCCTCAGCCTGAGCCTCTAGAGGTGTAGACACACGCACATGTGCACCTACGCACACAAACATGAGCCCACACACATTAAAGGAGATTCAACACTGACTTACTCCTCATTTAATCAGTATGTGCTAGCCTTTTATAACTGTCCCATAGGCCCAGAAATCTTTCCAAATTCAAGCTTATAATCTCACTGACCCCACGAGAGATAGTAACTTACTAATGATTAGAAAAGAAAACTTGATCAGAAAAGAATGTGTTCTTTTGGAAAACTCTGTCCTTTGTAAGCACTAGCTGGAATTAGATACCAAAAGGGGGAGATGAGACAAAAAAGCTTTAAGTGATTCTAGATTTTTCTTGAGGCCAGGGAGACAGAAGAGGAGTCTGCCACCTGGGCACCAACAGCCCAGAAGACAGAGGAAGCTGTTTTCAAGCCAGGAATATATAGTTCCCCTGACTGTCCTGAAGGCCTGCACCCAGACCTGCAGGTGCATTCTCAGGCCCCTTACCTGGGCAAGAGCAATGCTGTGACAGTGTGACAGCGACTTGCTAGAGTCATTTAGATGCTTGTCCTTGAGTGTGTGTGTGTGTGTATTGCCTTGTGCTGTGGTTCCGAGGGCATGCAGAGCTATTGGCTGGAAATGTGTGTTACATGAATCAGCCCTCCTCTTTTAGTCTGCTGCTTTCCCCAACAAGTAGCATGGTGTTCATCAGTCATGTCTTTGTGAACATACAAGATGGTCCTGAGATTTCATCTCTTTAAGAAGGCAAGTACTGACAAGAGCTTGGCAGAGCATGGGAGAGTCAGGAAATAGAAGCTTCAATAAGGGTCAAGAACAGATATAACAGAAATAGGAATAAGGACAGAAAGCTAGGGTCAGGATCCAGGATTGTCCAGGACAACTCCAGCAGGAGGCTGTTTTGGGTGGCTAAGATCTAGTACCTAATGCCAGATCAAATGCATGATCACCAGGAGTTTGGGGCTGCTTTAGCATGGCAGACAGCTCCTTGACTGATCTTTCTAAGACAGTGAAATACATCTGTCCACGAACACAAAGCCCCTCAGATTAGAGAATATTAAGGGAAGAGCAGACAGAGAAACCTAATTCTGTAGGTAACAGAGACTGGCTTTCCTCTCTAGCTGGCGTAGAGCAGGGTTTCCATCTGCAAGACAGTGTGGCAAGGTTATAGAAGCAGGCCATCAGGAGGGAGGAGAGGAACCTAAGGAAGAGCTGGAAATAGATTTTCTGGCTTGAAAATATCCACAAGCCAAATGCTAAGCATGAACAGTGGCACAGACCCACCGAGGTGCATATGCATGAAGTCTCAGAGCTCACACACAAGAGGCACATATGGCTGTGTTGGGGGAAAAAAGCATGTGACCTGAAAGGAATTTAGTACTTAGTGGCATGGTCCTTCTGACAAGGACTGTGTGCTGAGATGCAGTCGCATGGTGCCTTCAAATCACTTCTCAGCCTGACATGTTAGACCCAGTCATGCCACTGCCAGTCTAACAAGAAGGAAGCTTGCACAGTTTCTAGAAATTGACTTCTGCAACCCTTTCTTTTTTCTTTTCCTTTTTAAAAATTTCCTTTTACCTTTTGTAAGTGTATAGGTGTGCCTATATGTATGTCCATGTGCCGTGTGCATGCAGTGACAACAGAGGCCAGAAGAAGGTATCAGATTGCCTGGGGGGGAGAGTTACAGAAAGTTATGTAGTGATGGGTGCTGGGAATCAAGCCTGAGTCACTGCAAAGACAGTTAGTGCTCTTAACTAGTGAGTCATCTCTCTTGGCCCTTTCTCCCCACCCCTACTCAGACAGGGTCTCACTACTCCTGAAACTCAGGACCAGGATGACCAGGCTGGCCTGAAACTTACAGAGAACTGCCTGCCTCTGCCTCTAACCCTAACCCTGCCTATGCAGGGATCAAAGCCCTGTGCCACCATGCCAGGCTTCTTAAAGAGACACTTAGATTTACCAGCAAGACGAGATCGCAGTTGTAGGAAGACAAGTCATGGAGTAACTGAGTTACAACACTGAAGTGAGCGGTACTGGGTAGGTAAGGGTGTCAGTGGGTTTTTATGGCCGATCTGTGTTCTCTTTCCTCCCTATCAGTCTGAATCAAATCAGAATGAGTGAATCAGGGGTTTGAGACAGAGCTCAGCCCTTAAGAGCACTTGTTCTTAGAGCGGACCTGGTTCAGCCCAGCATCTACACAGTGCCTCACAACCATCTGTAACTCCAGTTCCTGGGATCAGACACACCTTCTTCTGACCTCCACTAGCTTATTATGCACATGGTGCAAATACATATGTGCAGGCAGAATAATCATATGCATAAAATGAATATTTTTAATTTAAATTTTTTGATTCAAAGTAGAAGTTGAATGTAGAAAAATAACTAGACAAAGAGTGACCATAGGATACTGGAAAGATATACAAAATACCAGTAGCCTCTGAGAGCATGCTCAGCATTGCTGAGACCATAGGAGAATTTGGATCACAACTGCATGAGCCAGTTAGTATAGTCAGACTCACAAAGAAGGAAAGTAGAGGCGGGAAGAGCAGAGAAATGGACAGTTTCTGTTTTGAAGGGGGGAAACCTGCTAGTTACATGGCACTGGGTATAATAACACTCCTAAGACATATTCTTTTTTTTTAATGATAAAATATATCATTTACTTGGACAAACTGACCTGCAAGTCTTTCTGCCCTAGTGTCCTGTGTTAGCTTTTTACATTTGTTTGAGAACATTACACATGAGCACTGCATCTACATGACACTCAGCTCCTCTAGTTCATCCTCCCTCCCTCCCTCCCAAATGTTTAATTATTACTGTTACACATATATTCATGTGTGTGTGTGTGTGTGTGTGTGTGTGTGTGTGTGCATATACCCACATTATACACACCTTTATGCAATCTGTTGAGTCCATTTAGCGTTGCCGGTTTGTACATATGTCCAGGGTTGACCTCTCGGGATAAGACACCATATGTAAGAGGTGGTCCATGGAGGAAAGTGATTCTCCCTCTGAGCGGCCAGATCAGGAATACCTAGGTCATTCTCAGCTACATACACTTCAGCACAGTGCCAGCCTAGATACCTGGGGCCCTGCTTTTTGTTTGTTTTGAAGGCTGGGTTTTAAACTTTAGAAGGGAAATATGTAACATGCAAACAAAGGCAGGAAGACTAAAAGAACAGCAACTAAAACTTCAAACCAGAGATGGCTAATCTGTTCTAAGCACTCTCTGTTTTTGCAGAGGACCCAGGTTCAATTCCCAGCACCTATATGACAACTCATAACTGTCTGTAATTCTAGCTCCAGGGGTCTTGACATCCTCAGACAGACTGGCAAAACACTAATACACATTAAATGAAAAATTAAAATAGCATTAAAAATAAAAGACTTCACACAGCAGCCGAGCCCAATGGTGCACATCTTTAATCCTAGTACTTGGGAGGCAAAAGCACGTGGATTTCTATGAGTTCAAGCCTGGTCTCATCTACATGGTGAGTTCCAGGCCAGTCAGGGGACTACACAGTGAGACCTGCCTCAAAGGAGTGAAGAAAATGTTCCACAAAAAAGTTAAAATGTGATCTCCGTATTCTACATGTTGTTGGCCTGTTCAAAAAAACAGCAGAGCCAGGCTGGTAGGGTAAAAGATTAGATTCTACCCTGGAAGTCTCCACCCTGGAACTTCCCCCATTAAGAAACCCTGTATAAAGCTTGTCTCCTGGTCAGTTTCCTGCTGCTTCTTGCCCAAGCAGGGACAGCCACCCTCCTATGTCTCTCCCAGTAAATCTCCTGTGTGAGGTTTGTTGTGTAGTAAGACTTTATGGTATCCCTTGGCTCCCCACTGCCAGGATGTCTTTCCCTTTAGAGCTGTAACACCTCCACTGGGGAAATCCTTTCCTCTCAGAGCTACAACACTTACACAGGCCCCACCCACCATTACCAAAACCGCAAAAAAGAAACAAGCCCCACATTCACTGAGTTGGATCATTAAGTAACACAGATGCGAGGGGATAATAAGTGCACCTCATTTATTGCTTTTTAAAAGAAGCATATAGCCGGGCAGTGCTTGTGCACTGCAGGCCAGTTCCAGTACTCAGGAGACAGGGATCTTTTTGAGTTCAAGGCAGCTTGGTCTACAGAGTCATTTCCAGGACAGTCAGAGCTATTACATAGAGAAACTCTTATCTCAAAAGAAAGAAAAAGAAACAAAAGATGGAAGGAAACACACATGAAGAATTTATGTTTTGGTTCAATTTCAAGACACTCCTGCTTCCTGGGATTTGCAGGTGAACACCGCCTACCACGGAGCCACCTGCTAGAGCAGCTGCTGCTTTTGTTTTGTCTCGGAGGTGGTGACCCAGGGCTGGAGCAAGTGCTTTGCCCCCAGTCCCATAAAGAGCATTCTTGAGGACACCCAAGAAACTTTGAGCTTACATTGCCTCTAAGATGACACCAGTTGACACCTTTCCTCTTTGTATTGTGAGTGCTTTCCCATGGGTGTGTATTATATTATAAAATAAAAACACGATTAGAAGTTGGTTTTTAAAATTAATAATGAAAAGTGGCAGATGTACATTAAGAGTTAGAGGTTTGGAGCGAGCAATCACTGCTGGGGTGCTTTGTCATGTAAACAAGGAAGAGTGCTGGCCTTAGCTGCTTTAATTTGCAAATGAATAGAATTAAGCAGAAGCCGTTTCATTCCTCCTTCTGTTGAATACCTTTGTAACAAGAACAAGCCCCTACCTACCTCCCTACCTGCTTCCTTAGGTTTCCTCTCTGAGGATAATTTAAGGGTCTCCGTGTGCTTTAGGTTAAGAAACCCCGACTGTGGCAGCAGGCAGCCACTGCTGACATGACATGGTTTTCTTTTGTAGATGTGTGACTGAAACTGCATGGTTGCAGCTTACCTGGTCACACTCAGAACTGGCTGCAGCTAGAATGCAGTGCGTGCGAATGGCTCAGTGCGTATACATCTTTTACCATGCAAACATTCCTGGAGAGTATCTCTAAGATCATGAATAGTAATTTTTCAGAGTTCATAAAATGTAGAGACTCTGGAATCACCTGGAAGCTTTAAATACTGCTAATGCCAGTGTCCTGTCCACAAAGATTTCATCCAGAATGGCTGCAGCAGTCTTGGTTTTGGAAGTTTTTAAACTTCCCAAGTTAATTCTGATCAGAAGCCACAGACTGAGTCACTGTTTTGAAGGAAGAATATTCACAGATAACCTCCACCATATCAATTTAAATTGGTTTTATTATGATAGTATTTTGTTATGGACAATCTGCCTCTAGTTTGAAATTCCTTATATGGATAGTTGCATGTAAAATACATTGATAAATGCAAAATTATTAAATAGAAAGCAACATGTATGCACGGATGAAGGGTGCTTGGCTGAGGCTTATGATTGTTGTAGTTTAGCTGTGGAAAACGTCTGCCCGCCTGCATCAGTATAGGTCCAGTAAGGATATAGAAGCCTGACAATGGTATAAATGGTTATATTTCATTCAAGAAATAAGTCGTGATAATAGGATTAACTGGAAACTGGGCATGGTGACACATGTCTTTTATTCTAGTGCTCAGGAGTCAGAGGCAGGGGAATCTCAGAGTTTGACGCCAGTCTGGTTTGAATCCAGGCTAGCCAGGGCCACATACTGAGACCCTGTCTCAACAAACAAGCAAACAAACAAAGAATTAACTATAGAAAGGGACATGAAGCCTAAGCTGATGAAGCCCCAGGGAAGAAAGGAGCCCCACTGGAAAGCTGGCACACTCACAGAGCAGTGCACAGGTTTGCTGAGTGAACATCAGGAAGCTCTTCAACTAGAGCACATGCAGAGTGCAAGCCAGTCACAACCAGTCACAACCAGTCACAACCAGCAGCCCTGCAGCCAGTTGCTTCTGCTCCCAGGAAAGGAGCCCCATGCTGAGAGTGCCATTAGCCGGGATGCCAGACTGCCAGAGCTAAGGTTGCCTATGCTAAGCCTAGGTCTGTAGCCATCAGTCAGGGCTTTGTGCCCACATGCTGACCTCACAGTGCCACAGTTTCAGCTGTCAAGAGGGCCTGTCTTCCTGCAGTACCCTCTACCAAGCTCCCCGTGGTGCTGACTGAAGCAGAAGGAACAAGCCTGTGCTATTGGGAGAGCATGGACTATCAGGAGATAGTGACCACTGACACACACCACTTGGGCTAGCTCTAGCTCTACAGCCCAGCTGGTGGCTGTCTTGATTTTTTAAAGCATAATTCTTCCATGTTGTGAATCTTGTAATAGCTCTGCAGCTGAACAGGGTTCTGTATAAAAAGATAATCCTTTTGTCAAACAAACGTGAAATCAGAGCATACATGGGAATCACCTCTAAAGAGCCTGTTTGTTGGGTAAGGTAGATGGAAATCACACATGTTCACTTCTGATCGGTAACACCCAATGATAGCAGTCTGAGACAGTACTCTGGTGGCACCTTACTCTGTAGACCCCAAACAAGGGCCTGTACTCATATGTTTCTCCATGGCTGTGAGCAGAACGAATGAGACAGCTAAGCTGCTTGTCAGACAGCAAGGCAGGGCAACAGCTACAGTACTGGAGGTGACCCTCCATTTCTGACATCCTCTCAAAGTGGCTCTGTCCTGTTCATGACATTGTCTAGCTCAAGACTTTCTGTACAAATAATGTCCCTGTCCTGTATCTTGAGTGTTGAGTTTCAAACCCAGGGCCTCTCACATACAAGGCAAGCAAGCACTCTACTACTGAGCTACGGTAGCAGCACCCTCCTACAAACAGACTGGTCTCCAGTTTATCCTATGGGCTACTCCAGCCTTAAACTTGTGATTCTCCTGCCTCAGCCTCCCAAACAATCCTGTGCCACCAGTCCTGGTTGCTTTTTTACTTCTTCATTGTCTTTAAAGTAGTCATTATACTAACACTGCTTCTTAAATATTTAATAGGGTAAAAGAACAGGAAACACAAGAAGAGGAACGTTTGATGGAAGAAAAGAAAAAGAAAAAGCAGGAAGACAAGAAAAAGAAGGAAGGTGCTCAGAAAAAGGTTTGCTAGGATTCCTTCTTCCATGCCCTCCGGTGTCCTGTCTGCGTTAACATAGCTATCTCATGGCCAAGGTTGATTCTATTACTGTTTAAAATCAATATGCTGAGTCTTTAATTAGTAAACAAAGACATGTGGCTAGTGAAGCGAGTGCAGTGCCAGCTTCAGAAGGTCTTTCTGTGTGTCTGGGGCTGTACAGTTAATGTGTAAAGAGTATTTGTGCCGCCTCATGAGGATGGACTGTACCCAGCCCAGCAGCCCTGTCTGAGATATCAGGGAGAACCAGGAAACTGACAGTATTAGAAAAGTTAGAAGTAATTTTTGAAGTCTTAGTAAATATTCTTTATAAATTGTTATAAATAAATAAGTTCTATAAACCTTATTTATAAATAAATAAGTTCTATAAAGTCTGGAGAGATGACTCAACAGTTTAAAAAAATCTGTTTTTTTTAAGAGTTCTTTAAACCTTATAGTCATATTTCCATTATCATTGTATAAAATAACCAAATTATACCACCCATCCTTGCTTTCATCTCTGTACTGAGCCATGAGGTTGGAAGGATCCCTTCTAGACTGGCACATAGAAAGTTTAGGTGGTGTCCATAAAAATGTTTGCCAGTAACTGACTTAGTACTGTCATGTGGTCAGGGCAGGGTTATTTCCAGTAGTAAATTAGCTGAATAAAAGGCTCGCTTTAAAAATTTTAAGAATTTAAAGTCTTAGTCCCAACACTCAAAGATGCATGCGCTCGCTCGCTCCCTTCCTCTTTCTCTCTTTCCCTCTCTCTCTCTCTTTCTCTCTTTCTCTCTCTTTCTCTCCAAAATTAAAAGAAAAAAAAAAGAGAGACAGGCAAATTTTTATAAGTTTGAGGCCAGCCTGGTCTGCACAGTGAAAACCTAAAATAATTAAAAGTCTGCTTATAAACCTTCATCAGTATGGACATTACGTACAATTGTTTCTAAAGAATTTCTGATTTTTTTTTCAGGCTGCTGATCAAAAAACCAAAGGTAAGTTAGTTAGTTAGTTTGTTTGTTTGTTTTTAATATTTTGTGAGGGGCATACTTTTTATAGTAGTTTCAAACTTTGCAATGGTATGACTTTTGTAAAATTTATTTTATGTTTATGGGTGTTTTGCTTGCATGTTTGTCTGTGCACCAAATGTGTATAAAGGCCAGAAAAGAGCCTTGGATCTTTGAGAACTGCAATTAAGATAGTTGTGAGCCACCATGTGGGTGCTGTTACTTCTTTTTGTCTTCTCTTGGGCACAATTGCACATGTAGATGCTTGCATTGTAAAGACTTCTGCAAAAGTTCTGTCAGCTGCGGCTTGTACTAATAATTCATGTCTAGTTGGCATCTTGTAGCTTTAAAGTCAAAATTAATTAGGTGTAGAATTTGAACTCATAATTGAGCAGGACCTGGATTAAGTTCTTGGGTTTATTAGTAGTAAATGCAGAACTGGTGGAACCCCGTGCGTCAGGCCTTGGTCCTTGTTACTCGAGTCACATGGCGAGGTGAGTGTACTGTTGAATGGGTGTTAAAGCAGCAGCGCACGGCCATCTCCTCTGCTCTTAGAATCTGGTCAGAAGGCTCAGACTAGCCATGGCTGTGTTTGAATTTATGATTTCAAATAAAACTGTTTTTTACTATCATTTTACAAATATGGAACTCTTCCTACATTGTTTATATGCCCCCTCCCCCGCATGCACGTCGTGCGTGCGTGCGTGCGTGCGTCCCATTTTCACAATCTGTTTCATGGTCATCTATGACTCTTCACTTCTCAGGCTGTGACTGTGTACACTGTGTAGTAACTGAGGTCTACTCTCCTGCCCTTCTTGTGCAGTTACTGGTTTCTGTTACATGCTGATGAGTGCTTGCACTGTGGCTGACTGACTGCTGGGTTCTCAGATCTCTTCTGAATTGCTGATTTTTTGGGAATAGTTTGTTGGCCACTGTAATTGGCCTTTGGATTTGTCCTAAACACAGTTGTCTGTGTACTTCTAGAATTATAAAGGATCTAAAGTCTTCTACACCATTTTCTTTTTAGTTAATTATTTCTGTTTTATATGTATGACTATGTTGCCTGCATGTTTGAATGTGCACCACATGTGTGCCTGGCATTTATTGAGGCCAAAAGAGGGTGTTGGATCCCTCGAAATTGGAGGTGGTTTTGAGCTGACTCGGTAGTGCTGGGACTAACCCAGATCCTCTGAAAGAGCAACAAGTACTCTTAACCACCAAGCTGCTCTCTCCAGCCTAGTTTGTTTCCTAAGGAATATTAGCAGTGTCGAGTTTTGATTTTCTCAGATCCTGTCATTACTCAGTCCCACCAAAATCAGCTGCTGTGAGTGGACCTCATGCCTGGTTCTGGTGTTAAACAGCGCACTGATGTGGTGATGAGATGTATTACACAGTAGCGTACGACAGGCTTGCATTTGTAGTGTTTCCCTCTCTGTTCTGTTTGCTTCCTGTTCTTGGCCTGGCAGTACATAGTGCAGGGCTACACCTGCCTGTTGCTTACACTGCCCCCAGAACCCTCAGTCAGCTCCTACCTTTATGCTAGTTCTAGGCCCTAGCATTAATGAGTCCCCTTGTTGCTGCTGTTGTCACTGGGGACAGGAAGGAATCTAAAGCATGGGAGGATTTGTGGGACATCATACAGTGGACCCTGCCCCCCTCCTCCTGTGTCTGCAGCCAGTGGGCTTCAGAACAGTGGTGTCAAGAAGGACAGCAGTATTTGCTGCAGGGGGTCGTAGGAATCCCTCCCTATCTGCCAGTCTAGTAGTGAACACACTTGTCTCTCCCTAAGTTTGAAAGTGGGTTTTCTAGAAATTCTGCCTTTCAAAATCATAATTAAAATAGAGGTTGTCTCTGGCTATCTTTTCTTTAAAAAAAAAAAAAATATTTTTCGGGGTGAGGGCCAGTGGGGTAGGGGTGCTGGAGGGATGGCTCGGGTTAGGAGCACTGACGGCTCTTCCAGAGGCTGAGTTCAATTCCCAGCAACTACACGGTGGCTCACAACCATCTGTCATGGGATCCGATGCCTTCTGGTATAAGACAGTGACAGTGCGATCATATAATATAAATAAATAAATCTTTTAAAAATATTTATTTTTATTTTATGTGTTTGGTCATTGTGCCTGTATGTATATCTACTGAGGCTGGAAAAAAGATGTCCAGTCCCCAGGAACAAGAATTGTAGTAGACAGTTGTGAGCTGCCAAGTGGGTACCAAGAATCAAACCCTGGTCCTCCATTAAAGCAGCCAGCAGCACTCTTTTTTTTTTTTTTTTTTTTTTTTTTTAGGTTTTCCGAGACAGGGTTTCTCTGTGTAGCCCTGGCTGTCCTGGAACTCACTTGGTAGACCAGGCTGGCCTCGAACTCAGAAATCCGCCTGCCTCTGCCTCCCAAGTGCTGGGACTAAAGGCGTGCGCCACCACCGCTCGACACCAGCAGCACTCTTTAACCACCAAGCCATCTGTTCAGCACCTGGGTATTTTTTCAAGGCCTGGCCTGTGATTGCTTTGCAGAAGTCTCCTTCTTGTTTTAAAGATGAGGCTGAGTCGATGAGCTGTGAACATCCTTTTTCCGGCCATCAGGAGCCCTGTTCTCTCTGTAGACAGCAGGCACACTGTTGCTCTTCTCTGGAGCTGTTTGCAAATGGTGGGTCCACTCTTGTTTTTCACCAGAATTTCTCTCCCTCTGGGCCTTACTATCTCTGTTGTTATAGGAAACTCTACATTAATGCCTCCCTGTTACAAAAGCAAAGCAAAATAAAACATTTTGTTGAAAATATTTGGGAGACAAGAACTGAAAAAGAGTCATGAGTTCAAGGTTAGCCTTGGCTACAGAATAGAGACCTTGTCCAAGGTACATGCACGTGTGTGCATACACACACACACACACACACAATCCTAAAAGAAATTTCTTATGTCCCAGTTACTATTTATTAGCCATCCTGTATATCTCATTATATATTAATGTAAATACACATCGTCCACTGCTTTCCACAGTTTGTCCTCCCCTCAAACCTCAGCACTAAGCCATTTAAAAGCCTTCCTGCCACCCTGTTCATAGACAGACTCAGCCTGACACATTCTCCTGCGCCTTATTCTTTGCATTAGTGACTAAAGAAGGGCAGCTGAACACCCAAGCCTCCTGCCCCAGGGAGACCCTCAGTGTCTCGTGGCAGGGGTAATGGATGGGTGTAGATAGCATCCTTTTGTAAAATGTGCTACCTTGAATGTTACTGCTGCCTTGTTCAGTAACTGATGTCCAAATAGCAGCAATCGCTTTACTTAGAGCCCTGCCCTTAATTTGGGTATGAATAGTAATAATAGTTTTATCTGTGAACTTTGTGAGCCTCAATTTTATATCTTGTTTTCTGAGGCTTTTTCATGGGTTGATTTAGGAGGTAGAAGGCAGAATTAACCACAGTCACATGGTACTACTCGTGAATGGTTGATTTTATGTTCATGAAATAAATAAGTTTTCCTACTAAAAGCTCAAATTTAGTCAGATCATCTATGAAACCAAGTGCTTTGATGTTTGGTTCTGGCTCTTCTCTGGAGATACTGAGTTAGGGTCACATGTACTTCGCCCAGCACAAGCAAGCTCTGTGTGTGTGTGTGTGTGTGTGTGTGTGTGTGATTTATTGCAGCTTTATTGAATTATAATTGAAATGCAATAAATTGCACATATTAAAAAAGATTTACAGTCATCTTTTCACTAAGTATTTCTGTCGTTTAAGGACTGGAAAATTATTTGCTTTTAAAAATAAATGAGGCCGGGCAGTGGTGGCGCACACCTTTAATCCCAGCACTTGGGAGGCAGAAGCAGGCGGATTTCTGAGTTCGAGGCCAGCCTGGTCTACAGAGTGAGTTCCAGGACAGCCAGGGCTACACAGAGAAACCCTGTCTCGGAAAAACCAAAAAAAATGAGAGTGGGGCATGGTGGCATACACATTTAATCCCAGCTCAGGAGGTAGAGGCAGGTGGATCTCTGTAGTTAGGGCCAAGCCTGGTCCACATAATGAGTCTTAGATTAGCCAAAACTACGTAGAGAAACCCAGTCTTCAGGAGGAGAGATAGAAAAACACTTTGTCTTTATCTGCAGAGGATGGATGTAGAGCACAGCCATCTACTCCTCGCTCTTTGGTACCTGCAATGGCTGCTGGGCAGCACCGTGACTAGGTCGGATGAGGGCAGGGGAAACTGCAGTTCTGAAAGGAATCTGTGGGTAGTGCTAGACTGAGATCTGAAAAGTGACCACAATTTCATAAGCCTGGATAAGAGACAGGAGAGAAGTTAGACCCCCACAGAGGGAATAAGCTTTGCTGGGCTTAAGGTTGGGTGGTAGGATATTGTCCAGAACTAAACAGAAGATTGGAGTAGCACCTGAGGAGCTGGCAGAGGAGAGTATGTGGTCATGGCTGCAGGGTGCGAGCCTGCAAGAGGTGAACTTTGTAAGCCTGCTGCAATGGGTCCTTTCCTTCTCTCACCAGCTTCTCATTGGTCAGTGATTTGACATGGGCTCCCTCTGCTGGCAGTTTGCACATTCTACACTTGCTGGGAAGTAGACCAAGATTTCAGCTCTTTTCACAATTTGCTAGTTTATTATAGATAATGCACGCAGCCCTGTGGAAGTTGTATTCAGCACATTTGTATCCTAGAAGACCCGAGACCCAGGTCTACTCAGGCTCCTTTCTGAGATGGCGGAAACGCTGTTTGTCCCAGAGCGTGCACACTTGAGGGCTGTGGGTGTGAGGAGGAGTGCAGAAGAGCACTCGTGAGCCTTGTGCATCCTTTTTTGTGCTTTGCGTTGTCTGCCCAGTGTGTTGCCGTGGTGGAAATCGACATGGATAGTCAAAAAGGCGAGCAGGCATTGATGCTGTATTGCTTGCTCGGCTTAATATAACACAGCTTTCAACCTTATCTACTTTTGAATTAAATTATTATTGTTAGTAGCCACTATTAAAAGAACTTTACATTTAACAATGTTATCTAGGGCACTATATTGAAAGTAGCACTTACTTGAATTGTAACACCTTTCAGAGTGACTGGCACGATGCACTGGTACAGAACATACCTGCAAACGTCAGTTCTTTGGCTCACCAGATGACAAAGATGGCCCCTAGCTGCCATTCTCCCTACACAGCCCCAGGCCAACAACTGGATAATAAATAAATTCATACAGCTGTTGAATGAACGAGCACCTTCTTCCTCAGAAGACCGTAAGGCAAAGAAAGGCACCAGAGAGGTGATTTGTTACTAGGATTTGTGTCTCAAGCAGTGACAGTAGTTTGACCATGCACACTGCATCGAGAACTCTGTGGCGGCAGAGCATAGGAAGGACAGGTAGGCAGCAGGTATCATCCTGTCTCTGAGGCCATCGAGAACTCTGTAGCGGCAGAGCATAGGAAGG
>JANHMN010000002.1:4177077-4209073 GCA_030674055.1 Rhabdomys pumilio | reverse complement strand
TGTCTCTGAGGCCATCGAGAACTCTGTAGCGGCAGAGCATAGGAAGGACAGGTAGGCAGCAGGTATCATCCTGTCTCTGAGGCCAGAGCAATGCCAGGAAACCAGAAGCAAGGCTGAAAGTCAGACTCAACACAGAGATCCGACAGCACAGCAGAGAGAAGGCTAGGAGCACGGTCTTGGCTGAGGCTGGCTGGAAGATGCTCTGCCCAGAGAGGGTGGAACCAAAGCTGAATGGCCCAGGACTTGAGGCACAGTTCTTGTTCCATGGCTCTTTAGAGATGTTGAGACCAAAAGGTCGGAAAGGTTTCCCAACTGACATCTGATCTTCTGGAGCCTGGTTTGTGGAGGACTTGGTGCTGCTGGGCTAGTTGGGACCATGGTGCTGATGTCCTTAACAGAAAACAGAAATGACTTCTTAGAATATAGTTTTCAGAGATTATCTCTTTCTTAAGTAACATATCTATCTTGTACCAGCAGGTGTCGTCCTTACGTAAGAAAACATGAAATGCATAATAAGTGATGAAACTAAGAATTTTAGCATGCTGAAAGCTGTTTCTTTTGTAATGTGGCCCTAGATGCATTTGTCTGAAGAAGAGGATGACAGAGTGGTCTCAATACTCTATGTAGGAACAGAACCAGAAATTTAGATCTGTAAAAAGCAGAAAGCCAAAAATACTGGCTTAAATCAGAAGCTTTGTCAGCACCTTGTGTGCAGAGGCCTGACCGGCAGGGCCACTCACCCTGCTCAGCATTGTGAGCTCACTGCCTCACTGCTTTGTTCGTCCAGCCAGCTCTTCTCTCTTTGAGTCCCAAAGGACCAGCCCAAGGTATTATTAACACTTCTAGCAACTGGAAACAGTCTGTGAAAAGAAACATGTAGATCAAAACCGAGCGTGTTCATATTCCTCTCCGGGACCCCCAGGCTCTTTGTTAGTGTGATATATAGTAAACTGTGTGTCTCCATTGGAGAGACAACGCACTCCTCATCAGTGTGGAGTGGAGAGTTGTAAGTGAGACCTGCCACCTGAGTCAGCCTGTGACCTCTCACAACTGCTAGGCTCTTAACTCTGTTTCAGCTTGGATCTCTCTGTCTGTCTGTTTGTCTCCATATATATATACACACACACATACATACATACATACATACACACACACACACACACACACACATATATTTTTTTTAATGTACATTGGTGTTTTGACTGCATGTATGTCTGTGAGGGTGTCAGATCCCCTAGAACCCGAGTTACAGGCAGTTGTGAGCTACCATGTGGGTGCTGGAACGTGAACCAAGATCCTCTCAAAGAATAGCCAGTGCTCTTAACCACTGAGCTACCTCTAGCCCTAAGAAAACAAATTCTTAAATGTACTATATTTCTGAGAAATTTGCTCAAAATTTTCTTCTTAAGGAGAGCACACTGCCATTTTCTAGAAAAGTACTGTCTATCAGAAAAATAATGAGAAGGACTCAGCGTGTACCTCAGTGATAGAGTGTGTGTGGTTAGTATGTGGGAGGCCCTAGATGGGATTCTCAGGAGGGAGAGAACAGGAGGAGAGAGAAGACAAGGGAGGAGGAGGAAGGAAGGTGAGATAGACTGGAGAAGACATTCCGTTTGGCTCACAGTAATGGCATATGCCTATAGCTATACAGGTAGTAATGGCGTATGCCTATAGCTATACAGGTAGTAATGGCGTATGCCTATAGCTATACAGGCAGTAATGGCGTATGCCTATAGCTATACAGGTAGTAATGGCGTATGCCTATAGCTATACAGGTGGTAATGGCGTATGCCTATAGCTATACAGGTAGTAATGGCGTATGCCTATAGCTATACAGGTGGCTGAAGCAGAGGATCACTTGAGCCTAAGTGTGTGAGGCCAGCCTGGGCTTCATCTTTTGTTTTGTTTGAGATGTGGTCTCATGTAGTTTGGGCTAGCCTTAAACTTGCTGTGTAGCTGAGATTACTTTGAACCCCTTACAATTTATTCTGCCTTCACTGTCCAGGTGGTGGGATGACAGGCTTGTGCCACCGTGTCTGGTCATAAGTACTGTCTCTGTCTTACACTCACATCTCAGTAACCTCATGTGGTCACAATTTTTATTTTCCCAGTTGTTGGTTCAGTTGGGTAAGAAATCTGGGTTGTGATTCATTGCTGTCCTACAGAGAGACACTTGGCTCGTCCCCAGGGACTTGTTGCTCCACTCCTGGATATCTTCATTTGGAAGGGAAGTGACTTCCAAGTGGCCCTGCCCAGCTGACAACTGGAGATAAAGCCTGGACTCGGGGCTGGAGGCAGCACTGGGGTTGTGTTTGTTTCTAAGACGAGGCTGTGTGAGTGTAGGTGCCCACTCTTGATCAGTCCAGAGCATGACTGAGAACAAAAATTTGGAGTCCATTGGTGTGAAGGACTCAAAGAGCAGTAAGAGATTGGCAGCTGCTCCTGACCAGCCTGCTGAGTGGGGTGGCTTTCTTCTTGTGCTTGGAGCTCACTACTGGGACGAAGGGTGTGGGGAGCCTCTGACCCTGGCATTTCCTGTGCCTTGCTCTGTTAAAAGTATCGCCTCCCCTTTTCATTCTGTGATGATGAACGAGATCTTCCTAGCAAAGAACATAGTAGGGGTGGCATTCATATTTGTTCAAAATCATCTGCATGCTTTGAGATTAATATGTGCAGGAGACATGAGGATGCACGGTGCAGTTTTCCTAGGTACTTGTGTGTCCCGTAGTCTAATAATAGAGTCTCTGTCCCTGTGCCAGTAAACAGCAAGCTTCTCCTGTAAAGGGCTGGATGGTAACTGGTCTCTGTCATGTATTCTTTCTCCCTCCTACCCTTTAAAATCGTGAGAAGCATTCTTCGGAGTTTCTGCCAGTCTTTATTCTCTCCTGGTAGCAGTTATCAAGGGGAAAGGGAGATTTCATGGATATCAGACTCTCCAATATGCCAGGCAAGCCCTGTGGAACAAGGAACTGAATATTCTCTGTTCATGTCTCAGCGTTGGCGGCTTACACGGACTGACATATAGCATTGGCTTACTTACTGTGCATTTCTTTTTCTGTAATGGGTTTAGCAACAACCAACATAGCCCTGAATTTGTCCTTTTGTCTAGTTAGGTAGGCGATAGCGCATAGGGCAGGAGGGTGTGCATTCCACAGTCACATGTGGAGGTCAGAGAACAGTGTTAGTGTTGAGATCTGCACTGCCCCTCGATTGGGGGCCACTATGTCCCACCCGTGCTGCTGCTCTGGTCCGACGGTCAGGGTCTAGCAAGAGAGACAGTGGGGATGGAGGGGAAAGAGATTCAAAGAATGGAGACAAGCCAGGGTGTGGGACCAAGTCTCTTTTTCTGAAAGGCAAATCCTGGGTATTTATAAGCACAAGCAGGGGAACACAGCTGAAGATTCTTTTCCACGTACCTTGTAGCCGTGGGCACTAAACAGCAAAACAAGATATGTGGGATAAACAAGATGTTTATCAGAGTGTGCTCAGTTGTTGGTAGGCTGTTGAAAAACAAGTCTCCTGTCAGGGGTATATGGCTTCAGATGGCTGCAAGGATGATAGCCGCTTTCTGCTAGGAGTTGGCTCCCAACATGTTATGGGATTGGTTCTTTCCTTCCACCTTTACGTTGGCCTCCAGGGATTGAACTCCTTCTGCGGGTTTATGTGGCAAGCACCTTTACACGATGAGCCATCTTCCTGTCTCTTTCAGTCTTTTGTAAAAATACTAGTGGTGTAGTAAAAGAGACCGGGCCTGGCTCCTGGTGCTGACCTGTGGCTGTGTTGTCACTGTCTTAGTCATCTGTGGCTTGGGCAATATGAAGGCAAGAGTGACCCTCAGTGGTGACCACAGGACAGAAGTCTTCGGGCCTGAAGACTCGAAGTAAGAGTCAGATTGTGGCATTGGATTTAAGTACCAGGAAGTCGTCATCACTTTGCACTATAAAGTGTGCCTTTATAGGCAGACAGACACCACAAACAGAAGAGGAGGACAGGGAGGGATGGGAAATGAGGAGCAGGAAGAGGCATCTTACACAGAAAGAGGCTGGGAGAACGGGGCCGGGGTGATTATCCAAGGCTGTCGAGGAAGGGTCCATTTTTCCACCCTCCATGGCAACATGAATGACTATCTTAGTCTTTTCTCTTAAAAGAATGGTGCCTGCCATACTGAAGCAAAGAATGGTGCCTGCCATACTGAAGCAAGGAAAGATGCAAACGTGTATAAAACAAGTTCATGTGCTGCCCCATCTGTAGGTCTTTATCTCTCGCTGGAGGCTCATGGGTGGAAATCACGCCCCGAGAAGACACCATCCATCTTTCCGTTTTCCCTGAGACCTGCCAGGTATACATGTGCCACTAGGAAAGAAGAAAGCAAAACACACAAACAAAAGCAGTGCCTCTGTGTGATGTCAGCATTTGGGAAATGTGTCATACTGTGAGACTACAGTCTTACTCTTAGATGAGCGGTAATAGACGTGTAGCACAGAGAATCGTGTGCTGATTGCATTTCTGTGGTGGCAGAAACTTGGGAAGGTTTTGCCTAATTGCTTTTATTTTTTCTGCAGAGTAAAGTCAAATTTATCTTCTGGGAATGAGAGGCTAAGGTATGGTGGTAACGCAGTAGAGGCTTGGAAGTGAAAGGCCTTTGGATGGATTGTCAGGACCTTGCTCTAGAAAGGGCATCCTGAAAGTCTTAGAGTCACTGTAGAGAGAGGATTCGGTGGCTTTCTTGATAGGCACAGGTGATAGAAAGATAGAGAAAGGCCCTGAGAGTACGGACAATGTAATGGTTACCTAGTACACAATAGAGTCCATGCTAGAAGACCAACACTGGGCTAATTGGATCTGCTAATAAAAGGAAAGGAGAAATAGCTTATAGACCTTAGTGTTGTCTTACGATAGTTGTAACTCAGAGGGTTTACTTGTACCTAAGAGAGATACCTGAAATGGCTGGAGAGATATCTCAACAGTCAACCACACTGGCTATTCTTCCAAAGGACCCAGGTTCCATTACCAACACCCACATAGCAGCATACAACCATCTGTAACTCTAGTTCCAGAGGATCTGATACTCTCTGACCCCATGGATACCAGGTATGCACATGCAGGCAAAACACTCCAACACGTAAAATAAAATACCTGGAATTATTTTCTTAACTCATTTATATAAAGCTTTTATTCAGCAATAAAAGGAAAGACATTTACAAATTAACTAGGTAGAAGCTTTCCCTCTCTATCTTGGATAATGGCGCACACTCGGAGTGAAGGTAGGTCTGAGTATGAAGGGTCAGATCAGAAGATCTGTGCACTGACACACTTGTTAGTGTTTGTAGAGCAGGCTGCCTGCATCCTTGTCCACACGTCTGTGAAGCACAGCAGTGTTGCAGGTGAGCTCTCCAGAGATGCTCACGTGTCATTACCATGACCCAGTGTGCAAAGGACTGTTGTTTCTCTAGAAGTCATAGTAGGTCATGCCTACACTCACTCAGGAGGTCGATGTACATATGAACTAAACAAGCAATACCTCCTCAGGTACTGTGTATGTTTTATTTGAATTTTAAGGTGTTACTGAAGCTTTGGGTCATTTTTCCTTTTGGGTCTTTTCAGTGCCAGAACTTACTAAGACCTGTTCAAGCCAGCCCCAACCTGCCGGTACCAGTCCCAGTACTTCCACCAGCACTATTTCTAGCGGCAGCAATGGCAAACGTGCATCTGCCTGTGGCCAGCAGCCAGCTGCATCCCGTTACCTGCCTCGGGAGGTGCCTCCACGCTTTCGCCAGCAAGAACAGAAGCAGCTGTTAAAGAGAGGTCAGCCATTGCCCACAGGGAGTCTGACCAGTGTGAGCCCAGCACAGGCTTCTGGACCTGTAGGGGCCAGCCCTCCTCCACTCCCTGGAGCTGGGACACAACATCCCAGCAAACTCCAACCAGGTAAGAACCGTGAAGAATGGGACTTGTTTGATATTAGGGATAGGACCAGGGCCTTGTAATTGCTAGACAGGTGCTTGGCTATTGCACTGCTCCCTCAATCCTGAGCCTTTGTTTCCATGTGCCTATGGTCTCCACTACTCAGGCTGAGGTGAGAAGATCTTTTGTGTCCTACCTAGAGTTTGAAGCTAGCCTGTGCACCATAGTGGGACCTTGTCTTGGGAAAAAATTGTGTGTGTGTATTCACACATACACACAGACTGGGCAGGAAACATATCTATATAGTTGCATGATCACTATAGAACACACACACATTGTGTAAAATATAACTCTTGATGGATTAAAAAAAAAGTCTGAAAATTAAATCAGTCTGTATAATGAGTATAAGTGGGAAATTGGCTCTCGACTCCCAGACAGCTTCATTTTCCACGGTCTCTCTTCTCCCACTAGTGTCTGGCAGTGCTGCCGGCTGGATGTTCTTCTCACCTCGCTGACCCAGCAGCCCCCTCAGACACCTGCCATGTCCCTAATGTGCAAACTTAGTTTTCCTGCCACTACAGCTATGTCTGATCAACATGTGTTGTCTGCGTGGCCTCAGCAGTGACAGTGCTTAGTTTTCCCTAGAAGTCCATGTGAAGGCTGCCCTCCACTGCCTCTATTCAGAGATTCCTGTACCTGTCCCCATTTCTCCTCTTGGAGCTGCAATGTGTCCATTTGCTGAGTCTGTTAGAGTCTCAGCTCTCAGCTGAGTTGAGAGCCTGGGGAGTGTGAGAGCTTGCAGTGGATGCCTGACCTGGTGGAGTGGAAGTTTGCTGGTTCTGCAGTCATCTAAAGGAGAGGACTGCTCTTCAGAATTCGTTCCCTTTCCTTTCCCACACTATTCCACAGAGGTTGAGTTGTCCGTGGTAGCTGGAATGACACAGTGTTGTAGAAACACTACAGATGTCTAAGTGAGCAGCTGTGACAGAACCAGGCTAGATTGTCCTTCCAGACCATAGCTTCCATGTGACCTGAGCCAAGTCACTTATAGTCTTGGCACTTGGGGCTCCTATCAGGTAAAAAAGGGTTTTCCTTTTCATGTTGCCTCACCTTGCCTGTAAGAGGCAAAAGGAAAAGGCCACCTGTGTAGCAGTCCTGAGGAGGCCGGGGCTTCTGGTGAAGCACTGTTTACCTCTCCTGCTGAGGACTCCAGTCTGCCGCACCATGCAGTCATGTGTTCTACCTGTGACTTGTATGCCGTGTACTGTGATGTCGACTTTCTGCTGTCCTCCAGAGTTCTGTGATGTCGGCTTTCTGCTGTCCTCCCAGAGCTGACTATGGAGAAGCTTCTCCTTTTCGTGTTACAAATGCTTTACTAAAACCAAACCCAGGTCTGATTCTGTTAGCACATTTCAGTGTATTCCACAGGGATCATAAGTTTTCTGCTTGCATCAAAACTTAATTCCTTTTCTTTTCCTTCTGCCATCCTACTTCTTATCAAAGCTCTAACATCTTGTTCCCTGTTAGGCCAACAAGTCATAGTATTTACTGGGTGCTCTTTTACCATTTGCAGATCTGAATGCTAAGTACTAATTCTTCAGTCCTCTCCAGACTCAGAAACTACCACAGGCAACCAGTGAGCCTGTGGTGCAGAGCCAAGCTTGTAAACAGATGCTGCAGACTCTCAGGAAATACCTGAAGCTAGCAGCAGGGAGTTGGGGAATGTCTGCTTCCTGCAGGCTCCTGCTCAGTGGATGCCCTCTCTTCCACAGCACTAGAACTGACAGGCAAGCGGATGTGTGTCAGAGGCAAAGGGACCCGTTCATGGCCTCTTGGAAGCAGTCATGACCTCTGTCATTTGTTTCATGATGGTCAGAACATTTGTTTCATGATGACTGTGCGTCTCTGTTGTTTTTATTTGCTTGCTTTGCTGTTTTCATTTTTGGGAATAGAACGCCTGACCTTGTGTGTACTAAGTGAACTCTTCCATTGACCACATGCCCAGGCCAGAGAAGCCCATGGCTGAGAACCAGTTATATGTCTACTAGGCCACAGGTCTCTGGAGAACAGACCCCAGGTTCTGTCCAACCCCTCTGTGTTGATTCAGTATAGATGGTATTTTGTCACATGAAACTTACTGATGTCAACATAGCCAATGTTGTAGGATGACCAAGATTTCTGATACTTGTGTGCAAAAATAAGTTCTGGCCAGGAATGGCAGTACATGCTGTTAATCCCAGCACCATGTTAGAGTTAGAGGCAGGTGGATCTCTGTGAGTTCAAGACCAGCCTGCTTTATATAACAAGCTTCAGTCAGGGCTTAGTAGTAGAACCCAGTCTCAAAAGTAATAATAATAATTATCATCATCCCTGGATATTCATAATGTTCAGTAACGTGAGATGGCAATGAAATGTAGTCAGGTTTAAAGCAGAAACAGACTTTTATAATGATCTACCAATTCAAAGCTCTATTTTCTTGTATTTTACGTATATGAGTACACCATTGCTCTCTTCAGACACAGCAGAAGAGGCATCAGACCCCCTTGCAGATGGTTGTGAACCGCCATGTGGTTGCTGGGAATTGAACTAGAGATATCTGGAAGAGCAGTCAGTGCTCGTTAACTGCTGAGCCAGCTCTCCAGCCCTCAATGTTCTATTTTCAAGCATCAGGCTTATAATAGTTAATTCTATGCCTGCAGTTTACATATAACTTTCTGGGTAACTTCTTTCATGGAAACTGAGCTCTCAAATAAATGTACCCAATGACAAGTGACAGGAGCCTAGAAAGGCCCAGGAAAAAACTGAGAGGAGATCTTCTGGCAGCCTAAGCCAGAGGCATAGGTATAGAAAGGTAGGCTTACTAGACAGAAGACATGGGCCACAAGCACTTACTAGACAGGGTGGGCTATGTGAAGGCCTCTGCTCCTTCCTAGGTGGGCAGAGGTGGAAGGGTCTTTCAGCCACAGTCCAGATGCTCACTGGACAGGCTGCTGCTGGTGAGGGAGACCTTGGCTTTCTCACAGAAGAGCCCAACAGGAAGTTGATTGGGAGAAGAGTTTGTTTAACCAATTGGAGGAAAACCTACCCTGCCCTGATCACAGGGATATATCTGTGTGTACACAGAGGAGCTCACACAGTGCGCATTTCTGAAGAAACATTCTTTGTGCCTTGTCATCTCTACAGACCCTGGCTTTGCAAAAGGGTTCAGGGAAACTCCGGCTTGAAGATCTTGACTTCTCTTTTATCTCCCTTCCTTCCTTTTCTTTTCTCTCCTCTCTTCTCTTTTTTTTTTCTTTCTTTCCTTTCTAATAGGGTTTCTCTGTGTAGCCCTGGCTGTTCTGGAACTCACTCTGTAGACCAGGCTGGCCTCACAGAGATCCCCCTGCCTCTGCCCTCGAGTGCTGGGATTAAAGATGTGCACCAGCATCGCCCAACTAGAACTTTTTTCTTTAAAAAAATTTTTTTAACATTTTTCCCTTCTGCCTAAATGTATTTTACTCATATCTACTTTTATACATTTATAAATAGAAGCTCTGACTAGTATGTGCTTCTTATACCCTTTTTTGATTGAGACGGGAAAATGATTAAGAAGTTGGACTCATGCCAGTTTACGTATGGACCTTGCGTAGAATACTACATTGCTGCTCTGCCGGTGTTGAGGGCTTGTGTAGAGGAAGGCAAGGAGGAATGTAAAATAAAGGGGAAACACCAGTTTTTTGCATTCAGCCAATAGGCTACATGCCATTATTTTGGCTAGCTTTCAAAAAATTGAAAGGGGTAGGGGAGAGGTGGCTGTAGTATGAATTGTCACTGGGTCCTGAAATAAAATGTTTTTTGAGAATTGAGAAAATTTAATATCAGCTATGATTAGCTCATCAAAGCTTAAAGGCCCTGCTCATGGCTGCTTTCACTCCTGCTGGAATGGGATGGGTGGGCACTGCCCACAGTGTCCTCAGGTCTGATCCAGGCTGGCTGGGAGTTAACTGGCAGCTGTACCAGAGTTGACTCACATGTTATAGTCAGACCCAGGATGCCAAGGGCCACACTCCAAGGGGCTGCAGCTCCTGGGAGGTGGACTGTACCATCTGCAGGTATTTCCTCATCACTAAAGCAGGAGAGAAACAGACCCTGAGCCTGGACAGAAGAGCTGCTTCTCCCCAGCCAGTGCGTGTGTGTGGCAGCTCTTGGCTGCAGTGCTGCAGTAAGCAAAGCCATGTCCACGGCATTGCCTACCCTGCTGCCAGCGGTTCCAGGCAGGCACACACCCTCCTACATCATTTCCTCGTCGTCTCTCATAGTCTCAACCTTGAGACATTGTCTCTTGTACAGAAATACTACAGATTATTCTTTTAGACACATTATTGGTTACAGCAGATTTTTTCTGTGTTCCACATTGCTGGTTGCCTGGGCTTGTGGGAGCCGACAGGTGAGATGGGACAGATTCTGCCCCTCCATCGGTGGAACTTAGAACACAATGTACTTTCTCCCTTAGATTTTTATATGAAGTAAACTTTTACATGTGATAAAGAGAGAGGGTCTCAGGAACTAAAGACAGCTGTGCTGTTTACCTTGTCCCCAAAAAACAGGGACAAGGAATCTGTGCTCTCAGTAAATATTAAGGAACACACATGGTCAGCTATTGAAACCACCAGGAACCGCTTTCTCCAGTTTGTGGCTTGACATTCAGTTAGACCTGTGGTGATGAATAGCAAGCGCCTTTGCTGTTTGTGCTAATAAAAACATTCAACACACTGTCCTAACTTTCCTGTCTGACCAAGTCAGTGCCTAATTAGGAGTTGGCTTACGATAGCTTTGGGAGGTCTGTGTTAACTACTCTGCCTAGAAGACTTTATCCTCCTAAGGTAACATGTGGGTATTAAAAATCAGGAGGAAAGCTTTTCCCTTCCTGCTGTGATTTAATCCTTTTTGATTTAATCACTTAAGACAGTTATGGTGCTTAGATTTTTATAGAGACTCCTAATTATAGAACATACAAGCATTTAAACAGGAGAAAAGAATTTATTTAGCATTACACTTGAACCTTGTTTATCTTCCCTTACTTAGGGGAGTTGTATTGATGTGTGGTAACTAGCAGGAGAGTCTTGCTTTAAAGCATGTGTTTTGGTTCCTCACTGCTTAGGGGTCCTAGGCTTCAGCTAGTCACCCCACTTCTCTCATCTTTTCTTGTCTATGTACACAATGGACCAGGTTTGTTTGTGAGACTCACTAAGCTAAGGAACATGCTGTGGTCAATATCAGCTTTTGAAAATGGAGAGTTTTGTTGCCTATATTTCCCCCAGCTACGTTAGTTTTATGTCAGGCAACAAAACTCTCTATTTTCAACGCTTGATATTGACCACAGTATGCTTCTTCTGATGACTGTAATCGTTCTTCAAGTGGCCTTGACTTTCCCTGAGCTCCATCAAAATTAGGAGAGTGGAAGCTGGAGTGACGGCTCAGAGGTTAAGAGCACTGGCTGCTCTACGGAGAACCCAGGTTCAATTCCCAGCACCCACATGGCAGCTCACAACTGCCTGTAACTCCAGTTCCAGAGGATCTGACACCTTCCCACAGGTATACATGTAGGCCTAATACCAAATGTACATAAAAAGATAAAAATTTAAAAATTAGAGTATATTAGTCAGGGTTATCCAGAGGAACAGAACTTATAGAGTGAAAATTATGTGGGATTTGTTAGAAACTAATCCAGCAGTGGCTGTCTACAAATGTCCAAGATTCCAGTAATTGTTCAGTCCATGAGTCTGGATGTCTTAGCTGGCCTTCAGTATACACTGGGATCCTGAAGACGTAAGCTCCACTGCCAGTGAAGGCACAGCTTGCTATCGAGAATCAGTAGGCTGAGAGCAAGCTTGCTTCTGTGTCCTTATTATAAAAGCTGCCTGCCAGGATGTAGCCCAAACCAAAGGTGGATCCTCCCACCTCAAAAGATCGAGGTTAAAAATGTGTCTTCCCACTTCACATGATTTAATTCAGAAAAAATATCCCTCACAGGTGTGCCCAGTCACTTGGGTTTTAGTTAATTCCAGATGTGGTCAAGTTGACAGTGAGAAATTTCCTTCCCAGGTACACTTGTCAACTGAGCACACAGTTATATCTCAGCAGATTGCATTGTAACAGGATATAACCCGTAGGCATTTGGGCTTGTGGCTTCAAGACCTGCTTGGGCCCGATCACACATATGCCACTGTAGGGAGCCGACTTTAAGCAGAAAGCAGCTAGAAAGCAGTTATCTTTGCAGCCATCTGGAACCATTTACCCTGATAGAGACTTGGTTTTTCAGCAGCCTACAACAGCTGAGCACACTCTGACAAATATCTTGTTTATCCCACATAGCTTGTTTTGCTGTTTAGTGACCCCAGCTGCATAGTGCACGTGGTAAAATGTTTTCACCTGTGTTCTCCTGCGTGTGCTTACAAATACCCAGGATTTCCTTGTAAGAATATATATACAGTCAATAGAGTTAAGAGGTATATGAGTAAATAGGGTTAAGAGGAATGAACAAGAGTGAATATGCACCAATAGAAGAGAAACAATAAAGGAGACTTGAGACTTGACTCCAGAACCTCTGCCTTGTCTCCATTCTTCGAGACTCAATCCCCGTGGACCCGAGCAGCAGCGCAACCCAAGCCAGCCAGAGCTCGGTCCTCAACAGCCACATCTGTTTGTTAATGGATTGCTGCTGTGCACATCCTAGTTTGTGACTTGGAGGGTCTGATAACACCCAGCTCATGGTGGGCATGGTAACTTGGTGGCCCATTGTCAAATGATCAGTTTCCACTAAGGCCCAGTAGCAAGCCAAGAGCTGTCTTTCAAAGGGAGAATAGTTGTCTGCAGCTAAGGGTAAAATCTCAAAGGTCTCTTCTGTGAGTCACCTGTAGGCCAGCTAAAGACCCAAACAACATCCCTGTCTACCAGTGAGACCTCAGGTACCATCAGGTCTGCTGGATCGTGTGGTCCAAGTGGTAGAGCAGCCTGCACAGCAGCCTGGTCCTGTTGTAGAGCCTCCTCCTGTTCCAGGCCCACACAAAGCTAGCACTTTCCGAGTCACTGGGTCTACAGACCTGAGGAACACACCCAAGTGAGTAAATGTGCTGTCTCCAGAATCCAAACAGGCCCACTCAATGTTGTGCTGCTTTATTGGTGGTGGGAGGGGCCAAGTGTGGTAACTCATCCTTCACTTTAGAAGAAATGGTATGCGTGCCCTACACCATTAGAGTCCTAAGAATTTCACCAAGGTAGGTTTTTGAATGTTGGTTGCTGTCTTCTGCACACTTAGTCCAATCATCATGGTAACATCAAGGAAACTTGCGGGCTTTTAAGGGGCTTGTTTGGTTGGGCTTTTTCTTTTTGTAGTCCTAGAATGGAACTCAGGACCTTACATGTGCTAGACAATTAATTGCTCTACCGCTGAGCCACACCCACAGCTGAGCCACACCCACAGCCCCTTTGGGGCTTGCTCTGCATTTTTCATTTAGAATTGAGAACTTGAGAGAAAAACCTAGTTTTCTCCTCCAGACTATTTCTTAGTTGACTCATTGGCAAATGGGAGGAGAATCTAATTTTGAGTTTTGTTTCATCTTTTTCCAGAACTTGGTCACAGTGGATTGGCAGATCATTATGAAAATTCCCACTGGGGACAGCATCCCTCTTACAGAAGTGAAGCCAACTGCAGCTGGGATAAAGTGATAATAGACAGGACTGACCCGGAGGTGTGGCCGTCCATCCCAGTAACCGAGACTGACTCTGCCTCAGAATGTCCTACAGACACTGACTCCGCCTCCAACTGTGGCTCAGAGAATAGGAGCATGGCCACAGGGAGCACCCAGAGCAGCTTCCCAGGCCACCCGAAGAAGACGAACGGCAGCCATGGCACCAATGGTGCACTCGTCCAAAGCCCTTCTAACCAGAGTGCCCTTGGGGCAGGAGGAGCCAATGGGAACGGGGGCGTGGCCAGAGTGTGGGGTGTAGCCACAGGCTCCAGCTCTGGCCTGGCTCACTGCTCTGTTGGTGGTGGAGATGGGAAAATGGACAACATGATTGGAGATGGGAGAAGTCAGAATTGTTGGGGTGCTTCCAACTCCAATGCGGGCATTAACCTCAACCTTAATCCTAATGCCAACCCAGCTGCCTGGCCTGTACTTGGGCATGAAGGAACTGTGGCAACAGGCAACCCTTCCAGTATTTGCAGTCCAGTCAGTGCCATAGGTCAGAATATGGGCAGCCAGAATGGCAACCCAGTGGGCGCCCTAGGTGCCTGGGGAAACTTGCTGCCCCAAGAGAGCACAGAACCACAGACATCCACTTCTCAGAATGTGTCTTTCAGCGTACAACCTCAGAACCTTAACACTGATGGACCAAATAACACTAACCCCATGAACTCTTCACCAAACCCTATCAATGCAATGCAGACAAATGGACTGCCAAACTGGGGCATGGCTGTTGGTATGGGGGCCATCATCCCACCCCACCTGCAAGGCCTACCTGGTGCTAATGGATCATCAGTCTCTCAAGGCAGTGGGAGTGGTGGGGAAGGAATGGGCAGTTCTGTGTGGGGACTGTCCCCTGGCAACCCTGCCACAGGAAGTACTAATTGTGGGTTCAGTCAGGGGAATGGAGACACTGTGAACTCAGCATTAAGTGCTAAGCAGAATGGATCCAACAGTGCTGTGCAGAAGGAAGGGAATGGAGGGAACGCCTGGGACTCGGGGCCTCCTGCAGGGCCTGGCATCCTTGCCTGGGGAAGGGGCAGTGGCAACAATGGCATTGGTAATATCCATTCAGGCGCTTGGGGCCATCCCAGCCGAAGTTCTTCTAATGGTGTGAATGGGGACTGGGGGAAGCCACCAAACCAGCATTCCAGTAGTGACATCAGTGGGAAAGGATCAACAGGGTGGGACAGTGCCAGTGCTGCCAGCCAGACCCCTGCCCTGCAGCCTGGCAATGAACACATGAACTCATGGGCCAAAGCCACATCTTCTGGAACTACAGCAAGTGAAGGAAGCAGTGATGGGTCCGGCAATCACAATGAAGGAAGCACTGGGAGGGAAGGAGCAGGAGAGGGCCGGAGGCGAGACAAAGGGGTTCTAGACCAAGGGCACATCCAGTTGCCAAGGAACGATCTTGACCCAAGAGTTCTGTCCAATAGTGGTTGGGGACAGACTCCTGTAAAGCAAAACACTGCCTGGGAATTTGAAGAGTCCCCTAGGTCTGAAAGGAAAAATGACAATGGGACAGAGGCCTGGGGTAGTGTAGCTACTCAGCCTTCAAACTCAGGGGGGAAGACTGATGGGTCCATCATGAACAGTACAAATACCTCTTCAGTATCGGGGTGGGTCAGCTCGCCACCTGCCACCGTGCCAGCAAACACAAGCTGGGGAGACAGCAACAACAAAGCGCCAAGTGGCCCAGGAGTTTGGGGGGACTCAATAAGCTCTACTGCTGTTAACAATGCTGCTGCCACCAAGAGTGGCCATGCTTGGAGTGGGACTGTAAACCAGGAGGACAAATCACCCACCTGGGGTGAGCCTCAGAAACCCAAATCCCAAAACTGGGGAGATGGACAAAGAGCAAACCCAGCCTGGAGCGCAGGAGCAGGAGACTGGGCAGACTCTTCATCTGTCCTTGGACATCTAGGGGATGGAAAGAAAAATGGATCTGGATGGGATGCTGATGGGAATAGGTCAGGGTCTGGTTGGAATGATGCCACACGATGTGGGACCAGTGGCTGGGGCAGTGGCACAAATGCTAAGGTGAATCCAGGTACAAACTGGGGGGAGTCTCTCAAGCCTGGTCCCCAGCAGAACTGGGCTCACAAGCCCCAAGACAACAGTGTGAGCAACTGGGGAGGAGCTGCTTCTGTTAAGCAGACAGGGACGGGGTGGATTGGGGGGCCACTGCCAGTCAAGCAGAAGGACAGCAGTGAGGCGACTGGCTGGGAGGAGCCTTCCCCACCCTCCATCCGACGCAAAATGGAGATTGATGATGGTACCTCAGCTTGGGGGGACCCAAGCACCTACAACAATAAAACTGTAAGCATGTGGGACAGGAACAACCCAGTCATCCAGAGCAGTGCCACAGCCCCTGCCACCCCCACCACCCCCACCTCGAGCAGCACCACACACCGGGCCGAGACGCCGCCTTCACACCAGGCTGGCACTCAGCTGAATCGGTCACCACTGCTCGGGCCAGGTATGCTGTGGGCCCTCTGGGCACACCACTGGTGTGTGCTCTGTGTCTGTGTGAATTCTTGGACTGATAGTCTCATAGCAAATGATTTAAGTAGTGTAGGGAGGAAACAGAGCAAATTCTTCTAGTAGTTTTTCAGGAAAAGGAAATGCTGGGTGGTGCACTCAGCGCTGCCAGGGCTCCAGCCGCGCCAGGGCTCCAGCCGTGCGGTCCTTTGCATCATGCTTCCAATGACAGGCTAAGTTGAATTTTGTTTTGAATTTAAGTTTTTCTGTGTTGTACTCGGCTTTTCTGGGTTCATTGTCAGTTATGGAACCATCGGGCAATTGACATTCCTTTATAGGAGCAACTCTGAAGCCCTTCTGCCATGTGGCTATAGTCTTTCCTGTCTGCCTAAATCACTTGTTAGTTGTTCTGTGCATTTCCATGGCCTTTGCCCAGTTGATGAAGCTTTACTTGATCATAGTCACCACCCAGTCAAGTATAAGCAAGCTCATTCTTCTGCCCTGTACGTGCATATAGTCTGAGTCTGCCCCATATACCATAATCCATCCAGCCTTTGCATGACATGCCCAGTACTGATGAGGAAAGAAGCAGAGCCCTCTTCAGGGAAGCCTGGGACCCTTCATGTTATTTTGTGTTCTTTTGCAAGATGTCTTCATTACTAGATAAAACACGTGGTTCTCAGCCCTGGCTTTCCTTAAATTGCCTCAGCACTTGGTGAGATGGGCTATCGGTCCCAGAGAATCTGATGAATCTGCAGCAAAGCTGTTTGACTGGTAGTTTTAAAGTTCCACCCTGAAAATGGAACAATGTCTGTAAAACATGAGAGTCATTATACACGTGGTACTTTTATTTCAGTTGCAAGTCAAAATGCAAAATCAGATTAAGACTTACGTTTGGAGTTTGTGCTCTGTAAAAGTAGAGGTGCTGCTGCTGGGATAACCCAGCTGGAGCCCTGGGGAGCTTACGTCGCTGTGGGGACAGTAGCCTGTGGTAAAGCATGGGTGACACGGGGGATGCAGGTGGACTCTGCAGAAGCAGCAGGAGCCCTAGGCTTCTAACTGGAATGTTGATGCTGTGCTCTAAGCACAAAGTAAGCCTGATTCTTGAGAACTGTACTCACCAATGACAGCACTCGTGTGTTCAAGGAAATACTGTGCAGTTCACAGCATAGATGTATTCTGAAATCAGATATAAGTGAGGAACTAGAAGCTTCGAGAGGACTTGCCCTGCAGATTGACTTCCTGGCCTCCTGCTCTTCCTTAGACAGTCAGCCCCTGAACCAGCCTTGTCTGTGTAGTAGCACTTAGGACTCTGTGCTTAAGGCAGTAGTGCAGAACTTGAGCAGTGACTGAGGCCACTGTCTGTGTGCCCATTGGCAGGAGCTCTTCTTACATGATGGCAGTTTCCTGCAGTTATGCTTTCTGGTGGGTCTGGGAAGCGCTGAGCTTGTGGATGCTGTGCCAGAGCTGATATCCCTGCTGTAAACGTGTGCCATGCTTTGCATTGAGCGGAGGCTGCAGCCCTTATCACAGAGCTGCACTCCGAGCCTCTCATATATTTCTTTAGGATCAGGCTTAAAGTCTGGTTGCTTCCTGGTAAAGCTGCTCTGTCCTGAGGGCTGCTCCTCCATGTGTGTCACTGAGTCCCAGAGGTAGAGCCATCCCTGCTCATGGTTTTAGCTTTTCCTTCCTGTTTTGTGTTTTTGGGGACTTGTGGGAGAGGGTAGTTCTTTTAAGAGTTTTGGGGGTATATGTGTAGTGTCCTTATGTGTCTATGCATGTTCACATATATGTGGACATGAGAGTGAGCAGGTGTACACGTATGTTACTACTTGGAGAAGTCAGAGGTTGATATCAGGCGTCTTCAGTCGCGTTCCACCTTGTGTACTGAGATTCAGGTAATCCACCTAGATAGCTTGTTCCATGGGTCCCTCCTGCAGCTCCTGAGCACTGGGATTGCAGGAAAGCCTAAAGGATAGTCCTCTCATTTGTATGGCAGCCACTTTACCTGCCTACCCAGCTCCCCAGGATTCCTCTGAGTTTAAATATACCATAAAAGGGAAGAGGAGGAAGTCTTTCCACCTAGACACCTTAAGGTTTCTTCATAGTCCTCCTGAGCCCAGTGTACAAGAGAGTGTCACTTCCACTAGTGACCTTGGTAGAGGCTCAGAGGCCGTTAGAGTAGGTGCTGAGTGCTGGTTGACTGCCACATGTAAATGGGCTTCTGTGGCCTCGAGATGGCTCAACAGATGCATAAAGATGCACACCTCCAAGCCTTGGCGTGCATTCAGTGCCCGGGACCTACATAGTGGAGGGGAGAACCAACGCCTGCCAGTTCTTCTCTGACTTCCACTAGTCCTAGCTTCTCAAAAATAAGTAATTGTAATTTTTTTAAAAACAAATGTAAAGATGTTGGCTCAAAACACCATCCTGGCCAATCAGACTTGTGAACAAGAGCTGACTAAATAGTCAGCAGCAGCCGTGCTCCATACCTTTACCAGAAGCAGTTACAAGCTCTTGGTCTCCTTCGCTCCCATTCCGTGATGGAAGCAGAGGACAGATGGGAAGAGCAGGTAGGGATTCTTGAGTAGTTGGACATCATGAAGAAGGTCTTCCAGCAGTAAGAACCTGCAGAGAGGCCCGGGGCAGACACGGCCTCTGTGGGCATCTGGACAGTGTCTAGAGGCCCATGAAACAGTTCTGAGCAGAGTTTGAAAGTTTAGGCTTTAAACTGGTCATTCTGACTCAAAAACGTGCACAGGGAAGCCTGTGATGACAGTCTGGGAATAGCTGCAGAGTCAAGGGGGGCACTTAAAAGGAACAGTGCCTAGGCGAGCAAACAAGTGGCTCAGAGTTGGGGCACGCGGCTCTGGTGGGAGGGGATGTGCATGGAAGTTGAGATCTCAGCAGAGAGTTGGCTGAGACCACTGTGGGAAAGTGACTAAGTGATTATGGTCAACAAAAAATGACTTAGAGGCTAGAAAGGTGAGTGCTCTGAGCTACAGCTCAGTGAAAAAGCACTTTGTCAGCGTGCTGAGGGCCCTGAGGCTTAATTTCTAGCCCCACAAAGAGAATGCTTCAAGTAGCAGAGCTGGACATATTTAAAAGCTAAGGGAAAGGGCCATGTAGAAAGCATGGCTGTAACGGAGGTTCCTCTGTTCATCAGGGAAGTAACCACACTCCGCCTGTAGATGAGGTAAAGGACAAGTACCCAGCCAGGCCGTCTTAGCGGCCAAGGGCTTGAGGGCACCAACACTTGCCACGAGGGAAAAGAAGGTATGAGAGCAGAGGTATGAAGTCTGACTGTGCCAGAGGGCTGCTGAGCAGTGACATGCCCAATGAATAAAATGGTCATCACTTAGCCTATGTGGGGCCTACAGGCCAGTGAGGGAGCCAAGCCAGGTGAAGTCTAGGTGACAGGATGACAAGAGAGAGCCCAGGAAGGCCATGCATGGTTAAGGGTCAAGGCTGGGCATTGAACAACTCCTGGGCTCTGATTGTAAGATTCAGCAGTTGGGGCAGGAGGAGTGTCCCTTCTTGTGTGCATTTGCCTGTCCCTACCCAACACAAGCTACCCAGCACACTGCACCCTCTAATATCACTTGCCACATAGAAATTCTGGATGGATCTGCCTGCACCTCTTTGTCCCTGGATAAAAGTTCTGAGTTACAGATTGTACCCAGACCCACAGATGTTCCCGGTTGGAACATTATTTTTTTTGAATCAATATTTCTAGTAAAAAAGCCAGAATTCTGTTAGAAGTCTTAGAGGTAGGACACAATGGCATCATGTGGCAGCATTCCACTAGAGTGACTGAAGGACTCTACTCCCAGGTACACACTTGCACCAGTCCAGAGGGCCCCAGCACTGAGACTTTTAACACTAGCTGAAAGTTCTGGCCCAGTTTCTTCTACTGAACATAGTTATATTAACTGGCTGCTGCTTCAGCATGTAAACATCTGGTTCCTGGTTTGATTGTGTGTAGGTATATGTCCACGTATAGGTATGTGCTCACATGAGTACAAGCGCCCTGTACGGCCAGAAACATTGGATCCTTTGAAGAAGTTACAGCCGGTTGTAAGGTGCTTGCCATGGGTGCTGGAAAGTGAGCTCAGGTCCGCTGAAAGAACTGTAGGAGCTCTTACCTGCTGAGCCACCTTTCGGCCCCAGTTCCTGATTTTGTAACTGATGAATGACTGTTGGTAAGCACTCCAATCTCAAGGATTTGAAAGAATGAAGAAAATGAGGAGGAAAGGTAACTGATGGGGGAAAGAAATAAAGATAGGCATAGTGGTGCATACCTTTAATCCCCCAGTACTCAAGAGGCAGAGATAGGTAGATTTCTGTGAGTTCAAGGCCAACCTGATTTATGTAGTAAGGTGTGAGAAAGCCAGAGGAATGTATGGTATAATGCACATCCTTTAATCTCAGCCCTCAGGAGGCAAAGGCAGAAACATCAGAAGTTTGAAGCCACCCTGGACTAAGTAAATTTTAGGACAGCCAGAGCTACATGTGAGAAATGGGTCGAAAACAGTACTACAGTGTAGCAGAAGAAAGGCCAGTGCTAGGTCTCTGCATTGTGGTCTGTATGTGGTGAAAATGGAAAGTACCTTGAGAAGACTTAGTACTTAAAAATGGCCACCACCAGCTGGGGGTGGTGCCTCATGGCTTTAATCCCAGGGCTCAGGAGGCAGAGGCAGGAGAATCTCAGACTTTGGAGCCAACCTGGTCCACATAGCAAGCTCCAGGACAGCCAGAGTCTCAGAAAAGAGAGGGCGTACCACCATGGCCACCATAGCATGATTAGTCCCATCATATATGCACATGTGTACATTCAGGTGTGTGTAAATGTGTGCACATGTGTATGGAGGCTGGAGAGCAAACTCAGGTGTCACCCTAAAGAACACCTAAGAGGTGGTGACTCTGGACTGGAGCTTACCAGTTTGACTAGATTGGACCTCACTGCCTTTGCAGTACTGGGATTATAAGAGCTCACTGTGTAACTGTATTCTATGACAGCACACATGACTACCAAATGTAAAACCTGGCTTCCCAGTCCTTGTGTCCCATTCCAGCTTCTTACATATTCTTAAAGGTATAGCAGTATCATAGAAGCTTCTGTGAATTTAGATACCATTAACAAAGACAAAATGTTTTTTCCTATCTGGTCAGCCCCTGCCTAGAAACTGTCAAGTTCGTTGTATGGTTTAGCAAGTGATGGTGCCATGTGTTTTTCTTACAGTGTTTAACTCTCCTCTCCCTTGGGACAGAGTGGCCACACTTTGCCCCATAGTGCCTATCTCAGACCTAAAGCAGGCTACCCCAGAACTGCAAGTAACCAGCACCTGAGTTGTTGCATGCTTGTTAAGTGAAGCTGTCATTTGACCCCAGAGAAGTAGCAAGCAGTATTCCACACAGACTGCTGGGTGGTAGCCACAGCAGCTACCAAGCTGGATCAGACAGGCTGAAGCACAGGCATAGGCTTTTCATGGCTCTCCTCAGAACCTTTGTTCCAGCAAAAGCATTCATCACTTTTAGTGTTTGACCAGGGTTTTGCTGTTAATAAACTTGGTATTTTGTAGGAATTCTGCTTTTCTTTTGACCTGTGCTGGTTTTATGTAATTTCTATTTATGTCAGAAAATAGAGCTTCTTCATAAACATAGTCTTACAGGGGTAAATGCAACAAGATAGTTTTGCCCTGTTCTTCTATTGATACTGAGTTTCCAGGAGTCTATGTAAAACCCATGTCTGTTAGGAAATTCTTTGTAGTTTGGCTAACTGGCTTGTTTGGACCCGACCCAGCCTCACTTTATGGTTAGAACAGTGGTAATAGCCTGAAGAAATGTCCCTGGACCTGTGATTTTTATCAGACTCCCAACTGTTTGTGGAGTGCTCACAGGCTATGCTGACAGCGGATACAAAGTCAAGCTCTAGACTGCACTTCACAGTGTTTCCTCCTAGTTACTTATTCTGAGTCGGGCCATCTGGCAGAACCTGTAGCTGTTGCATCATCTTGCAACCAAGCTGCTATTTTGACCTCTAATGGAAAATGACTGAGAACAAGAGAGAGTAAAGTCAGCAGTTACTAGTTTCTAAGGGGTTAAAGCAGATTGTGAAGAACGCCAGGCAGCCTGATGATCTAGTGTGCCTGGAGATGGCTGCTCCCTGGCACTCGATTGGCTCGCAGGCACATGGGAAGCAGTGAATAGTAATAAAACAAGAGCGGTGCTGTTCAGGGTACTGTCCTCAGTGATAGCTGGGTCTCAAAAGTGCTGCTGTGGGATCTGGATTGGATTAGGGTTTGTTTTGTTGCTAGAGGGGTGGGTTTCTGCTTTCTACACAGGCTGGCCTCAAACCTGCAGTGACGCTCTTGCCTGGCTGGTTTTTCATCCCTGAGCATTGTCGTTTCACCTAGATGCTCTGACCATTTTTAGAGGGTTGGTGTTGGGGAAAGATGCGTGCAGAGGACAGCAGAGAGCTGATCCAAGCAAGGTCAGTGACCTTCCCACCTCCTGTTGGCTCACAGAGACTTCCCTGTTGTCCAACAGTAAGTGACGTCTCAGTTTGTCACGTTCTGGAGCCTGTAGACAATGTACCAATGTAGGATAGTAGCTCCATGTTAGAGTCTTGAAGTCTGAACAAGGGAAGATTGCTCTTCAGAAGCAGATTCAGGCGTCCTTCTGCATCCTGCCTGAGGCAGCTGAGACAGGTTTGAAGCTGCTCACCAGGGGACTATGGTCTGGAAAGGCTGACTTTGCAAAGGCTGTCGTCCACTGTCCTTGTTCCAAAGCTTGCTTTTCAGACACAGATATTAGAAGGTTTTCTAGACTGAGCTTATGTGAGTTAACTGCAGGAAAGCCATGTCCCATTCACTACACTGAAGCTTGGGAAAGCTTGACTTCTGCCTACATCAGTGATTGCTGGCCTCTTAGTCTTAAGAGAAGCAAAAGTTAGAGAACAGTGTCTTGCTTCAAGACCTCCGTCCTAGGAACTTTGCTCCTCTTCTGTGTGAATCAGCAAGAAGCTGTGACAACTCTGCTGTTTTGACACCAGGACTCTAAGATTAGCTCTAGCCACCAGCCAGAGGGAGTCCATTTTCAGCAACTTTGCAATAGTTTTTAACAGAAGAGAGGTCTGCGTGATTTGTACCTTTTTGTAGCTATGGGCAGGAAGGGGGATTTTGCTTTCCTGTATTTTGTAGGGCTGTGGGGATTCGTGGATCTGCTACAGAATTGAGAAAGGTGCCTAAATATGAAAGCCTGTGAACTCATACACAGACTTCCATTGCAGGGCCTTCACTGAGAAATAACTGGGTGGAAGTTGGAAATCCAGTGTGGTCCCCTGAAATCCTATAAAGTGAATACACACACACAAAGGAAAACTTTTGGCAAAAAAAAAAAAAAAAAAAAAAAAAAGATAGTATTTAAAAATACTTGTTTGCTTGGGTTTTGTTGCTTGGTTGGTCAGGTGGGCACCGGTGCGTAGGGTGAAGCAGGGTCTCATGGGTATTGTTTGCTCTCCCACTCAGCTTCATCCTCAGCCCCAGCAGTGCTCTAAATGTAAATAAAGCTTGGTCAACCTGACCCATGCAACCTTTATACCAAAAGATGTTTGCTCTAGCAACAACACGTAAGCATTGGACAGTGTTTTAATGCTGTGTGTTTAAAACGAGTGTCTATAAGCTGAAAATGCTTGCTTTGTACCAGAGTCACTTAGTATATTTCAGTTTGTCACAGCTCTTCTAGAGACTAGACCCTGGCTGGGTCTTTGAGTCTTCCCAGAGATGAGCTTGGCCCAGGAAGACAGTTTGCTGGGTGGTTCTTCCACTTCTCCCCAAAGGTTTGAGATGTGAGGCTAGTGAGTCCTCTGCTGCATACAGAGGATTTCCTACTGATTCTTAACAGAAACCAAAACTTTCTGCAAAAAAAAAAAATGGATTAACTAATTACTATGGTCTGACTGTATTCTTAGTTTTAACTTACTTAATTATTCTGTTAGTGTCTTGTAATCTGACCTTGGAAGACCATGGAGGATCGGGAGAATCATGAGCCTGCCCTCCGCTGCTGACTTGCACTTTTCTGCTGATGGTCACAGTAACACATGACCAGCTGTGGGGGTCTTCTTCATTTAATTGCCCCAGAAGTTTGAAAATCTGCTTTTCAGTTTTGGTTACTGCTTTCTGTGTAATTACTGGTAGGGCTGTAACTGATGGGGATAGCTTACCAGTTACTGTTAACAATTTGCTTAAACTTGCTCATCAGAGAGCTTGAAATTTAAAATGATTCATAGCTACATGTCCTTTTTGTCATTAACCAGGGTCACTACACTTTATTAGGAGAGTGTTGTGGGGACCAGTTCCATACTATCATTCGTAAGAATATTAACAAATTTCACAGTTGAGATAATATTCATATTGAGACCAGACAATTTGGAGCTGCCTGCACCCTGTGCTGTCTCCTCAGGCCTCTGAGCTGATACACCCTGTGGAGTTTGCAGCTGTTGGCACTGTCCTTGTCACTGATAGCAGAGGCAGGGCTCCATGGAAGTGCACAGCTCGACTTCTCCAGTTCACTTGCACTCTCCCCCTTTCCCAGTTTCCTCCGGCTGGGGAGAGATGCCCAGTGTTCACTCAAAGGCCGAGAACTCCTGGGGAGAGCCGTCTTCCCCTTGTACCCTGGTCGACAATGGCACGGCAGCCTGGGGGAAGCCTCCCAGCAGCGGCAGTGGGTGGGACCATCCTGCTGAGCCAGTGGTGCCATTTGGAAGAGCCAGCGGTCCTGCTGCTGCCCCAGCCCTGTGCAAACCAGGTAAGCCAACATGCCTGGACCTAGCACTTAAGATGTGGTTCATGGGGCTGGGGAAGTAGATCAGTAAGTAAGATTATTTGCTGTGCAAGTATAAGGACCTGAGTCCAGCACCTACATAAGAAGCCAGGCATGGCTCCATGTGCCTGCAACCCCAGCATTGGAGGGCCCAAACAGGTGCATCCTGGGAGCTCCCCAGCCAGCTAGCATAGCCAAAATGGCTAGCTTCATTTGTTGGGGATCATATCTTAAGGGAATAAGATGAAAATGATAGAAGAAGACACCACCTAATACAATCCTTTGTCCTTCATGTGCACACATGGGTTATGAACATATATATATGGTTATATATGGGTTTTAGATTTATATGCCCCTACCACACACACAATTTACATATGTCATACACACGAAATAAAATGGGGCCTGAAGATTCTATTTATCAAGATTTTTTTTTTCACTGAATTTTAGAGCATATCTTTGGTTTTTGAGACAAGATTTCTCTGTGTAGCCCTGGCTGTCCTGGTAGTGGTCTTGCTTGGCATGTTGCAAGGTCCTGGGTTACATCCCTATCTTGAAAAAGACCATGAATAGATAACTATTTCCATGGCTACAGAATTGTTTGGTTTTCTTTGCTTGTCCATAGATGTGTGTCCTAAGTTGGTTGACTGATTTGAGGCAAAGTCTCACTGTGTAGCCCTGGCTGGTCTGGAACTTTGTAGATTGAGTTGGTCTCAAACTCACAGAGATCCTCCTGCCTCTGCCTCCCAAGAGCTGGGATTAAAGGTGAAGCTAAGACCTAAAAGAAAGATAGTGGCATTTTTCAGGAGTCCACATTTTAGTTGCATTTTCATCTGTGAACACTACTGCTCCCTCCCCTGTAGTCTGGAACTTGGTTTTAGAATGCCAGTGTGTCCAGAGGGAGGGTAGAGTTGACCGAGGAAGCTTGGAACAGTACAGCTGGAGTTACAAAGGAAGACACTAAATAGACATCCTGTACCTGAGAGAAAAGAAATAGATTAAAGACACCAATAGCTCCTGCCTCCCCGCCCCCCATGTATTCTGGTGACACAGGTTTCGTCTTAGGACAGGTGAGTGACAAGCTCCTCACTGCTCTCTTCCAGCTTCCAAATCTATGCAAGAAGGCTGGGGCAGTGGTGCGGACGAAATGAACCTGGGCGCCA
Organism: Rhabdomys pumilio; assembly: GCA_030674055.1. NCBI lineage: Eukaryota > Metazoa > Chordata > Mammalia > Rodentia > Muridae > Rhabdomys > Rhabdomys pumilio. The sequence continues at coordinate 4,182,972 of JANHMN010000002.1, read as the reverse complement.
GCCAGTGGGAGGATGAGGACGGGGACATGTGGAACAATGCTGCCTCCCAAGAAAGCAGCTCATCCTGCAGCTCCTGGGGCAATGCCTCAAAAAAAGGACTTCAGAAGGTAGGTGCTGCCTGGGAGGCCGGGAGGCCTGTCCTGCAGTCTAGGCAGGTCTAGTGATTGCTGGGAAGACAGAACTCCCTCTAGGTAGTCTTGTACATTGGCAAGATCAAAACTATTTTTGTGGCTGGGCATAGTGGTGCATGCTGTTAATCCCAATACTCAGGAGACAAGGGCAGGCCAATCTTTGTGAGTTCAAGGGCAGCCTAGTGTACATAGTGAGTTTTAGACAGTAAGATCTACACAGAGAAACCCTGCCTTGAAAAAAACAAAAACAAAAAGCTATTTTCATATTAATAGGATTTTGTCTTTTCTATTATGTTCTTTTTTGGGAGTGAGGTGGTGTATGGATTACAACAAAATCATTAAACCTGTACATAACAGGGAGCATCCGAATTAAAGCCAAAAGACTAGGAAGGAGAATGGCGGCCAGGGGTATCACTTACATCATAGAAGAAGCTCAGCTCCCTGATGTATCCAGTATCCAGTAGGAAATGAACAGAGAATGTCAAACTGATGAAATGTGCACGGGCAATGAGTGATGCTTGCAGCCTGGAGCAGCTCAAGCTTGCACTCACTCACTGTCCCGCTTTGGCAGGGAGGACAGAGTAGCCCAGCCACTAGGAGTGATTAGTCAGCTTCTGGACTTCTGCTGCTCTGTGAGTTGGGCTGGCCATCGGGTCTCCCTGGCACCTTGCCAGCGGTGTACACTAGTGTCACCACATATGGACACAGCACTGCCGTTGGCCACGCGCATTTATAGTTCTTTTGGGACATTGTTGTCATCAAACATGAGAGTGAATACGCTTTAGTACAGCAGTCAGTTAGAATCCATCTGCACATCCTCACATGAGAAGCCAGACACTTGCCTTGTATACTTAATAGAAACGTCAACAAATGAGAAAGGCCAAGTACAAAAAAAAATACCAGCACAGTTTGTAGGAAGATGAAAGGGAGACATAGCTGTGTGAATACATGTAACAGCTCCTATATGGTGTTCCAAACCTGTTATCTGGAAATATAGATAATAATCTTTAAAGAGAGACTTCTCGGAAGAGATCAGGGTCTATACAACTGAGACAGTATTGAGGACTTTTTACTTCATTTCTTTCATAATTTAGAATTATGAATTTATTGCTATTTAAGAAAGTGCTATTGAAAATCATTCATTAAGCAGAAGACAGAACCCAAAAATTGAAATCAGCCTGTCTGTTGATAAGGAGTAGAAATTATTACAGACATGATGAGAAGTTGTTTTATGGTGGGGCTGGGCAATCCAGTTGCCATAGGAGCAGAAATCCTAAAGTAGTAGATTGCAGTGACAGGACTTGGCCGTCCAGGTGAGCTGCCTGCAGGGGTCAGAACTCCTCCCAGCTGCTCCAGCACCGAGTGCTCTGCTGGGTGCTGAGCAGGCTTGAGGTGGAAGAGGGTGGAGGTGCATCCTGTAACCCCAATACTTGGGTGGGGAAGACAAGGAGGATCAGTAGTTCAAGGTCACCCGCAGCCACAAAGCAGGTTTAAAGCCAGCCTGTTCTCCATGAGAACCCTGTCTCAAAAGGCAGAGAGGAAGGAAAACACAGAAGGAAAGCAAGTGGGAAAACGGGGAGAGCAAACACATTGCAGCAGATGCTTTGTAAGAGGGGTGAGTTTTAGTTTGGTTTTGTTGACTGTTAAGGAGACTATGTAGATACCGGTCCACCTTGTGTACCTGGTTTTCAGGCTGCCTTTGCCCAGCCCCTGGGCTGCCCTTTCTCTGTGGTTGGCCTCTCTCCCCCTTTCCTTTAACATCTCTCTTGTTCTTTCCTTTCACCTGAACGAGGGCCAGACTGTGGATGAAGATGCATGGTTAAGATCAGCAGACTGTTTTCCTCTCTTAGGTGGCTCTTTCCCAAGAGCTCTGCATTTTGTCCTTGTTGAGAATAAATGGTATATGAAGGTAAAAACCGTGAAATGTTTAGGAAACTTGACAGTGCTAAGAGCTTCCAAGGCGTTCCTGTGACCAGTGGGAATAGTGTACATCGTGATCAAACAAGTACATTTATAAGAGAAGTCACCCCTGTTCTTTGTTAATCCATCAATGACAGACATAACCAGCCTGGAGATGCACCCTGCAGTTTCCCACAGTGTTAACTACAAGATGATGTCTGCTCTGGAACAGCACAGTTCAGTGTTAACTCACAAGTTCTGTGGCTGCAGTCGCGGAGTTTGGGCAGTCACCCACTGTTATTATTGGGTTGGGTTTTATTTTGTTTTGGTTTTTTGTTTGTTTAGTTTGGTTTTGGTTTTTTTGAAACAGAGATTCTCTGTGTTGCCCTGGCTGTCTTAGATCTTGTTCTATTAACTAGTGTTAAGCAGGCTGGCCTCGAACTCGAGAGATTTGCCTGCCTCTGTCTCCCACGTGCTGGGTTTAAAGACGTGTGCTGCCACCACCCACGTGTTGTCACCCATTTCTGTAACACATTAAAAGTAGCTCTTGACCTTTCCCTTTGCCCACTCTGTTCCAGGGCATGAAGACGCCTGGCAAACAGGATGAGGCCTGGATCATGAGCCGGCTGATCAAACAACTCACAGACATGGGCTTCCCGGTAACTGACACCCTTGATGTTCCTGCCCCACGACTCCAGTGGACAGCCTGAAAGCATTCCCTAGCCAGACTGGTGTGTGTGTTGAGGCACAGAGGCTCTATGGATGATGTCACCATCTAATTATTTGTTGAGTTCCCTTTGGCCTGGGCCATAAACAAAGAATTACTCAGTTTCCCTCAAGAATGCCTCTTCCTAAATAAAAGACAATATATGATTTGTAATTTCCATAGACTTAGACAGTTTCATCTTTTCTGTGATTTATAATTACAAGCAAGTTTCATTCCTTATGTAGTAAGTGAAGAGACACAGCAAGAAGCTGAGTACAATTAGGCATCAACCTCCCCATGGCAGTCTAACAAGTCAGCCTCATTCCTGTGTCCCAAAGAAGCACCTCAATCTTCCCAGCTCTTAGGTTAGGTGACAGTGGGCCAGAGAACAGGCTAGTGCCCATGTTCCACATGCAAGCCCTTCATGGCTTCCTGTCAAGTCCTTGTCCCAGTGTGCATCTGTCATTCAGTCACTGTACATGAACCTGAGAGGAGTCCAGAACGGCCTTGGGCCTTATATGATGATACATGAATGAGCAGGCCACTGCCTTGTGGAACAGCCTCTCTCTAAACCACCCAGAAAATATTGTGATATCCCAGCATGCCCCCCAGCCCCATGGGCATCCCAGCATGCCCCTCCCCAGCCCCATGGGTATTCCAGCATGCCCCTCCCCAGCCCCATGGGTATTCCAGCATGTCCCTCCCCAGCCCCATGGATGTCCCAGCATGCCCCTCCCCAGCCCCGTGGGTATCCCATTGTGCCCCTCCCCAGCCCCATGGGCATCCCAGTGTGCCCCTTCCCAGCCCCATTGGTATCCCAGTGTGCCCTTCAGCCCCAGCAATTTTGGTCTTCTTTTTTGTTTAAGATTTGTTTCAAACATTTAAATCATTCTTTAATTTGTGTACATGTATGTGAGCCGGTCTGCAGTTGTGAACCTGTAAAGACTAGAAGTGGTTTTGGGATCCCCTGGAACTAGAGTTACTGGTAGTTGTGAGCCACCTTGTGGGTGTTGGGAACTGAAGCAGAGTCCTGTGTAAGAGCAGTAAGCTCTCAACCTCTGAGCCGTATCTCCAGCCCTTATTTTTATGTTTCAATTCATTCATTTGTTCGTGTGTGTGTGTGTGTGTGTGTGTGTGTGTGTGTGTGTGTGTGGTATTTTGTCTGCTTTATGCCTGTATCCTGCATGTGTACCTGCTGCCTTTGGGAGCCAGAGGAAGGCATTGGATCTCCTACAGCTAGACTTGAGGAGACTTTTGTGAGCAACCTTGTGAGGGCTAGGACTGTAACCCAGGTCCCCTGAAAGAGTATCCAGTACTCTTCATATGTCTGTGTTCCTGAGTATGAGTTTGTATGTGTGAGTATAGTTTCTGCAGAGGCCAGAAAAAAAGAGTATCGGATCTCTTAGAACTGCAGTTGTTAGAGGCATTGGTGAGCCACCAAGTATGGTGCCGGGAACTGAGTTATGGTCCTTTGCAAGAACGGTATATGATGCTAACTGTTGAGCCATCTCTCCAGCCCCTAGCAAACAACTTTGATTTTCTTCAGGAATTAGTCTGTTCTGATAAAAAGACAGTTACCAGCATGAATCTGATCTGATTGCTTTTTTGTTTCTTGGCCAAAAGTTTGGGTGGTAGAGACTAGTGTTGATGACATACGAAAGGTTGATGCTGCGTACCTCCTGGCATCCAGAGTGACAGATAAAATGGGACCTGCATGTGAAGAGCCCAGAGCTCTGCAGCTGTGCAGAGACAAGTGTAGGCATGCTTGCAAGCTTCCTACACCCCACTGCTTAAAGACTGATATACTTTCTTATATGTGTGTGTGAATGAGTGCACTGCGCTCTCTTCAGACACCAGAAGAGGGCAGCAGATCCCATGACAGATGGCTGTGAGTCACCATGTGGTTGCTGGAAATTGAACTCGGGACCTCTGGAAGAGCAGTCCATGCTCTTAACTGCTAAGTCATCTCTCCAGCCCCCAAATCTCGTATTTTTTTTTTTTATTTCTGATGTTAAATACAAATTTTATTCCTTTGTTTATGAGACAAGATCTCACTGTGTAGGCCAGACTGGCCTCAAATGCATAGAGATCTGTCTGTTGAGATTAAAGGTGTGAGCTGCAATGTCCAGCTAAATGTAAGTTCCCAACTCTGCGTTCTAGACTCCGTACAATTAGTTTAGCTACAAGTGTTTTCTATTACAAGACATCATCTCTGTAGCCCTCAGGAGGAGAGGCAGAGTGTACACATAGGTGCACCCCACATCTGTCTTTAAGAGTGAAAAAGACGCTGTTTCCGACCTCAACAAGAGAGAGCATTTCCAATTCCAAAGTCTAGTGCCGGCTGCCACGCCTCCGCTTGAGTGCTAGGGTGTTGAAGAGTTACTCTGGTCGTTTGTGTGCACTGCTAATGAGAGTTCTGCTTCTCCTCCCCAGAGAGAGCCAGCTGAAGAGGCCTTGAAAAGCAACAGTATGAACCTTGACCAGGCCATGAGTAAGTGTGACAGGGCACCTGTCCCGGGTGCCTCGTGGGAAGCTTATAGTTCATAGCCATCGTTAGATCTGAAGAGGTGGGCAGACAGATCCAGGCTCGGGGGAAGAACAAGCACAGGACACCTCAGTCATGGCAAGGGCCTCTCTCACATAACCCCAAGAAGGCTCCCACAAGCCTGTTAGCCACACAGACCCTTATTTTATGTATATTAGTATTTCGGAATACCTTATTTAATATGTTTTTATAATAAAATGTGAGTTAATCAAGATATAAGGTCTCCTGATCCTGGGTAATATGGTTGTATTTTTTTTTTTACCCAGACTGCCAGCTGTACTGTCCATTATACATATTTTATGGTGTATATGCATGAAGTGTGTGGGCACCCGTGCTGTGGTACATGTGTGTGGGCACCCATGCTGCGGTACATGTGTGTGAAGTGTGTGGGGACACCCATGCTGTGGTACATGTATGTGAAGTGTGTGGGGACACCCATGCTGTGGTACATGTGTGTGAAGTGTGTGGGGACACCCATGCTGTGGTACATGTGTGTGAAGTGTGTGGGGGCACACATGCTGTGGTACGTGTGTGTGAAGTGTGTGGGGGCACCCATGCTGTGGTACGTGTGTGTGAAGTGTGTGGGGACACCCATGCTGTGGTACATGTGTGTG
>JANHMN010000002.1:4105883-4171187 GCA_030674055.1 Rhabdomys pumilio | reverse complement strand
CGCACATACACACACACACATACACACATACACACACACACACACACACATTTGTGGCCTCCTTTTGTTTAATTGGTGGTGGTTGTGTGTGCGTGTTCATGCACATGTGCATTCCTAAATAAGACCTGCTCATTTCTGTAACGTTTCTTGTGTGTGTGTGTGTTTTCAGGGCTGACAATTCAGTATTGGATAACCAACTGGTGTGTCTTTCCCTGGTGAAAATTCTTTCTCTCTCTCAGTATTCCTTAGTTGCCTGTCGTTCTTTGTCTAGGGCTCAGGCCTCCTGAGCTTCCCCCTTCCACATTAGCATGCCTGTTCAGATCACACTTGGGCAGCCAGGTTGGTGAGACTTGACATAGATAGCTCTCTGACATTCTAGGAAACCGGCTTCTACTCATCCTGTTTTTCTGGCTCTTAACCTCCAACCTTGTTCCACACTAATCTCTGAACCTTAGGTACTTACTTGTTGGGACTGGACTCTACAGCTCCATATTGATCAGTTATGCTCTTCTGCAGTGGTCTCTTGTCTGTTGGAAAGAGAAGTTTCCTTGATGTGGGGAGGACTACATGTATTGGGGTATAAGGATAAGTATTTATAGTTGGGGTTTATGCTGGCTTAGTAAAGTGGCAGTTGTAGGCTCTCCTCAAAGATCCATGACTTTGGGCCGGGCAGTGGTGGCGCACACCTTTAGTCCCAGCACTTGGGAGGCAGAGGCAGGCAGATTTCTGAATTCGAGGCCAGTCTGATCTACAGAGTGAGTTCCAGGACAGCCAGGGCTACACAGAGAAACCCTGTCTCAAAAAATAAATAAATAAAATAAGTAAATAAATAAATAAAATAAAAAATAAAATCCATGACTTCACTAGTTCTGGGCAGTTGGCTAGTTTCCAGTACCAAGCATGATTTTTCTTTTGCTGAGTAGGCCCTTAAATCCAATTAGAGATTTCTTGGTTTCCACCAAGGTACATGTGCCACTAGTGTCCTCTTGAGGTTGTTGTGGCATTCTGAAGACTCAGAGAGAGTCCTAATGTCCAGCACCAGTAAAGAGAAGGACGCTGTGGGTTTGTGACACTAGGTCTGTCCTTTTTTTTAACATCAGCACTGTTTACTTTTAGAACATTAATTTTTTAGCCTTTGGCCCATTTTTAATTACAGAATGACATTCTTTATCCCTTGTTAAGAATACTAGTAATGAGTTGATATGATAACGTCCTTGATTGAACCTGAGGTAACTGACAGCTCCAGTCACTCTATAATTATAGTATCTGCCTGGAAAGAGCAAGAGTGTCCTCAAGTCCCCACCTCTAGGAGCACTCTGCTGACAGAAACAAAGCTGCTGTGCCATGAGACCTCTACTACCTAACAGGTAGCTGGGATTTCTGAAGAACCTTATTTCTAATCTGTTTTAAAAGAGATTAATCCCATTGCCTGTAACATTTAATTTAAAGTGCTGTGCAGTTTGTCGAGATGGATAATGTACAGGTAGCTTACAGTTCTGAAGGCCGCAAGGATCCAGAGGATTTGACTACAGCTGTGCATGGCTTACTCGTCCTAAATGATGACTTTCTGCATCCAGAAGGTTGAGCAAGCAGCAGCTTCCCTAGCCTTCATTGATAAGGGCACTGATCTGCTCAGGACAGAGTCCTTGTAACCTGGTCACCTCCTAAAATTCCACCCTCTAAATTAGTTAGGTTGGTTGGTTAGTTTTATGTGTGTGAGTGTTTTGCCTGCATGTGTGCATGTGCACCTCGTGTGTGCCTGATAGACAAAGAGGTCAGAAGAGGGGATCTAAAGCCTTGAAACTGGAGTTACTTACAGATAGTTGTGGCCTCTTATGTGGGTACTGGGACTGAACTCAAGAGCAAAAACTACTGTAAACCACTGAGCCATCTCTCTAGCCCCCTCACTACCATATGTGAGAATGTTTCATTCATCCTAGGAGTTGGGGGACATCCATTCTGTCCCTGCACATAGGAAGACAGTGCTGACATGTGAAAAGAACAGCTCTGTACAGTGATTTGAGATGGCTAGAACTTGGTAGAAAAATAGTTAACCGTATTAATGAGGTTGTAGCAACTCCTATGGAGACTGTTGGAGGCCTACAGAAGACAGTGCACCTTCCTCCTACTGAGGCAGCAGTTAGCTGGACTAATAACTCCTCCAGACCTTAAAGTTTCCCTTTGGCAGAACATAAACTAACCTCTAATATAGGAATGGCCTCAAGCCATGGAAAGAAAATGTACAGCTAAAATATTTAGAAAAAGAAATCTTCTAGAAGCTGGCCTGCATGGTGGTCCTTGCCTGTAATCCCAGGACTCAGCAAGTAGAGGCCAAAGGATCAGGAGGAAGTCTAGTCCATCTGCTACATAGCCACTTTAAGGCTAGCCTGAGCTACATGAGACTCTGTCTCAAGAAAGAAAGAAAAATAATAATTATTTATTTAACACTTCAGGGTCTCTCTGTGTATCCCTGGCTGTCCTGGAACTCACTCTGTAGACCAGGCTGGCCTCAAGTTCACAGGGATCTGCCTGCTCTACCTCCCTAATGACTAGGATTAATGTCCCACACCCAGCTGAAAAAGTACATTAGTTTTAAAATATTTTTGTATTCTGAACATGTTAACTACTAATGTTTAAAAGTTCATAAAATGTTCTAATGGCCTCTCAAGTTCAGCAGTCAAACACATGTAATTGTCAGTTAACCAATTTGAACTCCAAAACAAAGCTCCACAGACACGTGAACGTTTCCATAGAGATGGTGGTTAATGAGGTATTTTCTGTTAAACAGGTTCAAGCACAGCTTTTGCAGTTTGCAGCAAAAAACATTGGTCTCAGCCCTGCACTATTAACCTCGCCAATTAACCCTCAGCATATGACGATGTTGAACCAGCTCTATCAGCTGCAGCTGGTAAGTGGGATGGGCCCAGTCTAGAGACGCAGCTCCTGTCAGCAGGCAGCAGAGACCTCTGAGCTTGCTGCTACCCTGTTTTCCACATCCAACTGTGTTCTGTGACTGGTACGAATTAAGAAGGTTTGTACTCAAGGCTATTGTTCCTACGCTTTGCGAATGTCTTCGTCCCTTCCTGTTCGTGGTCTCACAGATCTATAACCTGGCCTGTCTGTTCCTTGGGTCTCTCGGAGTTGCTCATGGGTGAATATTTTCTCACTCCTCCCAAGGTTGGTAAACACAAACACCATCATGGGGTCACAGACGAGAAGTTGCTGCCATACCTGGGACAACTGCTGGAGCCTATTCAGACTCGGGGTCACAGAACCTCAGTCGAGAGCATCTAAGAAGACCCAGGAGTCCTTAAAAGTTGTGTGATTTAGCATACATGGATTCTTCATTTTAAGTAGTCTTCTTGTGTTTACTATTCTATGGCCATCATTGTTTCCCTGGCCACAGAGTGAGTCCATCTCCACTAGTACATCAGATGTGCTCATGTCTTCTCCAGGATCTTGCCTCCTGATCTACTTAGAAGTCTTACCTTGGAACTTCATTGCCTGGAAAAGGAGTCTTAAAGGAAGCAAAGCAAATGAGGAAGGACAGACAGGGGACAGGGGACAGAAGGCTAATGGAAGAGCTTTGCTTCTGAAAGCAGACAGCTCTAAGTCGTTCACTTTTTAGCCACATGTCTAGGAAATGCAAGGCTTTGACATTTCCATAGGCAGCAGGGAGCAGGACACGCAAGTGTCCCAGGACATGTGTGTCCTTGCTGTCCTCGAGGGCAGGCATAGACCTCTGGACTCAGGCAGCGTGTGGTTTCCCCATCAAGCTGTTTCTGGATTCCTAATTAGAGAGTCCTGTGCCTGTCACCTGCAGCGAGGCCTTTCTGACAGAGACACTCAGGAAGCCATGTTGCTTCCTGGACTGATGTCAGTAGCTGGGGGCAAGTTCACCCAGGGCAGGAAGGGTATTGGAAGCTGCACAGCCTCTCTGTCTGGGTGATGCTGCAGAGCCTGGAAAGGGAGGGGCTGACAAAGTTTGTTCTCCAGCAGGCTTTCCTCGAGCTGTAAATGGAGAGAAGGGCTGGCTTGTATCTAATGTGTTCTGCTCATAAATGTTTCTTCCAGGAAAATAGAGAAATTGCCCCAGAGTGTTTAGCAGTTGTAGAGGTCCTTAAGTGGACACTCTTACTTACTGCTCCTGAGGGGTGTTAACAGCGCAGCCCAGCTCTGCTCTGCTTTACTAAGTCTTCTGTAGGATCAAATGGGCACCAACAACAGGCAGAAGAAACAGTTGTGCTTGAGTCTTGATTGGAGTCTAGTGAGTTTATTTGAGTTACTTACAGAAGATGGGTGGCTTGGGTGGCTGTGTTACTGAAAAGTCTACCCGGGTCAGCATGGGTGGCAGCCCACGCACGAGCTGCGTCCTGAGCTCCTGAGAAACCGTCAGGCCACCGCACATGGTCCTCTCTTCACAGCAACTGTTTACTGCTCATCTGACCTCAGAGGGAGGGGCTCTGAATCCAAGGTTGTTTCATTCGGAAGTAACTACAGGAGTCCTCCAGCCAAGAAGTCTCCCAAAAAATGTGTTGTACAGAAAATTAATATTCAGCCAACATTTTGAAATAATCAAATTAAAAGACTTTGTACATGAGCACACAGAGCGTTGTGCTCACTTCACAGTTTGCCCAGGAGTTGGTCCTCCAGGAGACAGTCCTCCAGGAGATGGTCCTCCAGGAGACGGTCCTCCACATGCTTCAGGTCTGGTTCGTGTGTTTATTGGATAGAGCATTACAGTGTTCTGCCACATTGTCTAGCCAGTCTAGCCTTTAATCTAAATCATTCTGAAATATTTTTTTCTATTTTCTGAATGTAAATAAGATTGAATCACTTGTTTTGACAGCTTTCTTACATTATTCCAACTTTTCTATCAACAGGCATACCAACGTTTACAAATCCAGCAGCAGATGTTACAGGCCCAGCGGAATGTTTCTGGACCCATGAGGCAACAGGAGCAGCAAGTACGTGTCCCTCAGACTGACTTGACATTAGCTCTAATTCTAATAGAAGAAACCCCAGTGGATCAACCCTTAGCTTGCTGTTGACTTTTCTCTGGTTGAATTCCCTATTTGGAAAGTCCCAAGGCTCGGTTTGGGACAAGGCTAGCCCAGCTGGTAGAGACTGAGGTATAAATATACTCAGTCTGTAGTTGGGCTATGTGCTCTGCCTCAACCCTGCCTAACATTCGTGGGTATGTATGTGTTTTCACCTGCCAGGTTGCGCGCACAATCACTAATCTGCAGCAGCAGATCCAGCAGCACCAGCGCCAGCTGGCCCAGGCCCTGCTTGTAAAGCAGCCTCCACCTCCGCCACCCCCGCCGCACCTGTCTCTGCACCCCTCTGCAGGCAAATCGGGCATGGATAGCTTCCCCCCTCACCCCCAGGCTCCTGGCCTTTCCGACCTGCAGACCAAAGAGCAGCAGTCTTCACCCAACACCTTTGCTCCTTATCCTCTTGGTGAGTCTTTTGTGGACTTCAGAGGTGCGTGCACTAGGTCGAGGAGTCCTTCCTATGCTAACCAAGAAGCTGTGCAGTAAACGGAATGGACAGCCCAGAACAGCGAGGCAGCGAGGCAGAGGAGCGGAGAGGCGGAAAGGCAGAGAGGCAGAGGCGGCCTCTTGAGGCTTTTTCTTGAGGGAGCAACACCGCCTTCAGCATGGCATAAGTTTCACTAGTACCACAGATAATTAGCGGGAAGCCCTACACCGTGGCTCTCACCTGTAATCAGGCACTGGAAGGTGGAGTTAGGACAGTTATGAGTTGAGGCGTAGCCTGAGTTATATAACAGCCTGGAGTAGCACTCACGAAACCCTCTGTTGCAACGTTAACTCTGCTTTGCCATCTTTACTGTTTTGACTTTTGTGGGTGCAGTGAGGTACCACTCAAACTGTAGCCCAGCTAACTAACGCTCTCAGCAGTCCTCCTGTCTCTCTCTCTCTCTCTCTCTCGAGTACTGAAAGACAGGTCTCTACTATTCTTGTCTAGCTTCTGTCCTCCAGCCTCAGCTGTAGAGGGGCATTTGTGTCACCTGGTCAGGATGAGTACTCAGAGTGGTAATGTAGCCCCTCTATAAGGTTTGTGGCTGGCCTGCACTCCTATAGTACAAGTGTGTGGTAACTGCCTAGCACATAGAACCTAATCTGTCAGAACAAGCTTGATGCTGGAAACTTGATGGTACCAGCTAGGGAGAAATGTCACCAGGAACTAGGAGAAGCATTCCAGGGCTGTGTGCTGATAGCTGCCAGAACCTGTGGACATGAGCCGAGGGGAATAAATAGCTTCAAATACACATCTCCAAGAGGGCAAAGGCCTTAGAATGTTAATACATACTTTTACAGAGAATGGCATGTCATGTCTTCCTACGTGATATGTAATAAATGTATTCTGCCCTTACAATGGAGCTGACGACCACACAGAGAAGCCTCGTCGAATCCTTCACTGTTGTCCTGTCTGTTACTGCTCCTTTACTGGTAGAAGCACAACTGTCCCTTGGCAAGACCTAGCTTAGGACTTAGACTTCCTAAAGACCAGTTTGTACTCACTGCTAACTTGTACAATTTGAGTGGTTGCTTTTTGCCTCAGTTCTGCTGTCTATATAGAAATATTTATCACAGAGTTCTTTTAAAAGTTAGTGAAGCCGGGTAGTGGTGGCACACACCTTTAATCTCAGCACTTAGGAGGCAGAGGTGGGTGGACCTCTGTGAGTTTGGGGACAGCCAGGGCTACCCTGTGTTGAAAAGCAAGCAAACAAACAGACAAAAGCTCTCCAGAATGAAAAGTTTGCTTCCCTCACCATGATAGGCTAAAAAGATAAATAAACCTGTGATCTCAGCATTGAGGAATGGATGCAGTAGGATTGCTGCCAGTACAAGATTAGCCTGAGCTGTATAGCAAATACCAGACCAACCAGATCATGTACCAAGACCCCCTCTCAAAACAAAAAATAAAAATATGTAAGATTAAAATTTAGACTTGAGGCCCAGACAAACAGGTAAGAGTTCAGTGGGTAATGAGGACCTGTTTCCAGCTTACAGGGTACAGCAGAGAGAAGCACTGTGTGTTGAAGGTGGTCCCACAGAGCACCTTGGATTGCTCTGACGTCCAGCTCTGTTGCTGCCTTACCTGGTAGATCTGTATAAGAAAATAAAGGCTGGAAAGCAGAGGCAATTGAGGAGGCAGCCCCTGGGCAGATTTACACAGCTGTTCTACTCACAAGTGTGTGATGTGTATAAACACTTCAAATGTTGAGCAAAAGCAGGAACAGAGCCTGCTTCTGGCCGGGCAGAACCTGTTTTGTTTGTCATAGGACAGGCCCGTAGGCCCACTGGTTTCCTTGCCCTTGGTCTGCATTGCTCACCCACATACACCCATGAATGTTCAAATGTTTGGACCCTGCTCTAAAATTTAGAACTAAAATGTTTGCCTCTACTTGAGTGGTAGGGTTCCCTCTGCCGTAACATTTGAATTATGGGATGGGTTACACTGGTGTCCAGTGACCATGCAGGACTAACGCTGGAGGGTGTGGTGTTTGTGAACAAAACCTCAGTCAGTCAGTGCTACCAATGAATACTCAGGAGCCAGATGCTGGTTGATTTTATTTAATCCTGTTTACAGTATTCAGGCAGAAAGCTCTTAGATTAAAGGTGTGTGCTAAGGCTGAGCCACACCACAGCTAGAAACAACTAGAAACAAGTTCCAGTAAACAACACAATTCAGGGTTCACACTGTGATCAAATATCCTGCAACGTTTCCCCCTTTTGTCTAAATAAAAAGGAGAGGTTTTAAATCTTAACACAGTAAAACTATTTATAATAATGAAGCTATTTCTACCAAACTTTTCACAATGTCCAGCTTGGTTGTATTTTGCAGTCTTAGGAGTAAGTATTTTTGAGTTCAAAGTTGTGTAAAATGTTCCTGTCAGTTTCATATGAACTCAGCAATTTGACTATCCTGAGCAGTTTGTAGTCTCAGCCAGTATCCCACACTGAATTTCCTGGACTACATAGTGAATTCCAGGCCAGTTAGGGGTGACATACTGAGACTTTGTCTCAAAATAAAAAGCAAAACCAAAGGCTAGCAAGGTGGTACATGCCTGTAACTTCAGCATTCAGGATTCAGAGGCAGGCTGGGTGCTTTGAGTTTTAGGCTAGCTGGGGCTACATAGTGAGACCTTGTCTCCAGAATGCTGTAGGGCCAGGGGATGGAATTACAATGGAAGTTTGTGACTGTGCCTGAGGTTGGAAGCTAAATCTCCAAGAGGGCTTTCATAGTGGAATCTTTCAGGGAAGAGCAAATGCTAATGGTGTCTGTGTTTTCAGCTGGATTGAACCCAAACATGAATGTCAGCAGCATAGACATGAGCAGTGGTTTGTCTGTGAAGGACCCATCTCAGTCCCAGTCGCGCCTGCCTCAGTGGACACATCCCAACTCCATGGGTAACTTGTCTAGTGCTGCTTCTCCCCTGGACCAGAACCCTAGCAAGCATGGTAAGATGCCCTACCAAATGCCCACCCACAAAAGGTTGTACTTCACGTCTTGACAGGGTAGCCTGAAGTAGCACTTTTCTTTCTGTGCATTTCTATGAATGCAATTCCAAAAACAGAAGAAAAGGAGTCTGCCATTGTGCAATACCTCCAAGTAACCATCAGATCTTAGCTCCAAACCCACAATCATTGAAAATGCCCCAAAACACCTGTTGAGTTCATTCTTTTTTCTGCCAACAAAAAGAACCTACTGAAGCCTCGAGAAATGGCTCAACAGAGCAGAAGACCTGAGCTGAGTTCTATCACCCATACTGGGTGGTTTACAACTGCTTCTAACAGAAGTTTCATGGCCTCTGTGGGTAGCTACACTCACATGTGTATACCCACACGTGTAACAACCACTCTGGCCCGCTCTGTTCCACAGGTCCGGGTTTAGCAAGAGAGAGGGTGGGGGGAAGAAAGGGAAGAGCCGCGAAGAATAGACAAGCCAGAGGATCTGTAGTAAAGTCTTCTTTACTGTCTCCACCATACACACACCACTATACCTACTACTACTACACCCACCCTACAAGGAAATCCTGGGTATTTATAAGCACAAGCAGAACACAGGTGAAGACATTTTACTACATGCACCATGCAGCTGGGGTCACTAAACAGCAAAACAAGCTATGTGGGATAAACAAGATATTTATTAGAGTGTGCTTCAGCTGTTGTAGGCTGTTAAAAACCAAGTCTCTCATCAGGGTATATGGCTCCAGATGGCTGCAAAGGTGATAGCTGCTTTCTAGCCGCTTTCTGCTAAAAGTCGGCTCCCAACACACATGGATATACAAATATATAATTTTTTTAAAGAAATTTAAATTTAATTTTAAATTTAAAATAATTTAAAAAAATTTTTAATGTCAAAAAAGTACTAAAAAGAGTCACCTTTCAAAAAAAAAAATAAGTCACAAAAAGTATCAAATCGAAAGGAGAAAGAACCAGAAATGCTAATCATCATGTTGGCCTGCAGAGGCTCGGGTGTGGTCAGAGACAGGCCACTGACTGGCCTCCAGTGGCCTCCATTCAGTCCTAGGGCACTAGTCTCACATGTGAGGTCCTGAGTTCTAGCCCCAGAACCAGAATGGAACAAAAGAAATGTAATAAGGCATATAGTTTTCTCTTCATATAACGTAATCTAAAAGGAAAATTCCCCTGATAGATAATCTAGCAAGAAAATCTTCATGTGCCATCTGGACCCTTTGCATTTATCTCTGCGTGAACCAGTGCCTGCTTTGTTCTTGCTTAGTAAGGGCTCCACTGCAGAAAGTGGGGCGTGGAGATACCAGCAAACGCAACCACTAACCAAGGGGACTCATATTTTGTCCCCAGAAAGACTTAGGATGAGTGTGTAAAGATTCCCAGTTTCAGATGATTGGGGAATGATCTGTAATCCCAGCAGTTGTGATATAGAGGCAGGAAGACTAGGAGTTGAAGGTCATCCTTGGCTACTTACAAGTTGGAGGCCAGCCTGTGTTACATGAGACCTGTCCCAAAAAAATTTTTTTTCTTCAATAAGATTTACAGTGTGGCTAGGGGTATAACTCAGTCAATGATAGTTCAAGAATCTATGTTTATAGCCAAAGCACAAATGGCACTATGACGTACACCTTTAATCCTAGCTCTTAGAGCCAAAGGAAGGCAGATCTCTGCATTTGAGGCCAGCTGGTCTACAGAGTAAATTCCAGAAAAGCCAGGACTGCTGGATACACAACATGAATTTAGCTGCTTAAGAGGCCAAGACAGTGGGGTCACTTGAGCCCAAGTGTTCCAAACTTGGTTAAGTCTATTTTAAAAAGGTGGGGAGGGAGCTGAAGAAATGACTCAGAGGTTAAGACCACTGGCTGCTCTTGCAGAGGAACTAGGCTCGATTTCCAGCACCTAAATAGTGGAGTACAGTTGCCCATAACTCCTGTTTTAGGGCATCTGATGCCCTCTTCTGACCTCCACAGGGACCAGGCACACACATGGTGAATAGACATACATACAGGCAACAATCATATAATAAAAATAAAGATTAAAATTTTGAAAATAAAAAAGTTCAGGGAGGGTGTCAGTGGGGAGACGGCTCAACAGATCAGAGCACTCAGCTGCACAAGCATGAGAACCCAAATTCAAATCCTCAGAAGAGATATAAAACCCAGTTTGAGCTGGGCGGTGGTGGCGCACACCTTTAATCCCAGCACTTGGGAAGCAGAGGCAGGCGGATTTCTGAGTTCGAGGCCAGCCTGGTCTACAGAGTGAGTTCCAGGACAGCCAGGACTACACAGAGAAACCCTGTCTCGAAAAAAACAAAAAACAAAACAAAACAAAAAAAACCAGTTTGGTCACAAATGCCTGTGACATACTCAGTTTGTCTGGGAGCAGATGAGAAGATCACTGGGGCTTGCTGCCTCCAGCCAAGCTCCAGATTGAGTCAGACACCCTCCCTGTCTCCAGAAGATGAGGACAGTGATAGACAGGACAGCTAATGGCCTGTCCTCCATGCACATGGCCACATACACGAACCAAAATGTTCAAGTCTAGCCAGGGGCATTAGCTCAGTTGTTAGAGTGCTTGCCTGGGAGGCAGGAAGCATGGGCTGCACCAGCAAAGGAGGCTTGCCACGTGGTACGCTCCTGTAATCTCAGCATAGACGGATAGAACCAGGAAGATCCAGGAATTCAAGGGCATTTTTAAATATACAGCAAATAAGGTACAGAAGACCCTATCTCAAAAAGAAAGAAGCCTTCCAGCTTAACAACCTAAAATAGTTTGTAGTAGCACATATGTTTCATTTCAGCATTTGGGGAGGTGCAGGTTGGGAGTTGAGGAGTTTAGGATTGTTCTTAGCAACATATGAAATCCAAGGCCAGTCCAGACTATATGATAGCATCTCAAAAAAAACACAGAGTGCTAATGTAGCATGCACAAGGCCTTGGATTTGACCCACAGCACTAAAAGTAATAATGATGACAGCTAGGTGACAGTGCACACTCCTGGGATCCCAATGCTCAAGGCAGATCTTTCTGAGTTTGAGGCCGATCTGGTCTACAGAATGAATTCCAGGACAGCCAGGAATATATAGAAAAACCCTGTCTCAGGAAAAAAAAAAAAAATCTCAACACTAACAATAATGGTGTGTGATTGGTAGTACTTGGGTTAGTCAGTTTCACTCAGGGGTAGAAACTTGGCCTACCATACACAGGGCCTGAGTTCTATGTCTAGCACCACAAAAGAAGAGTCATCTAAAGATCATGTTGGGCTAACTGACACAATTCTTAGAGAACCCTAGACTTCGAGGGGTGAGATACTGGACCTAGAAGGGAAAGTTGTACTGTATTCCTGGGCGTCTTTGGTAGAGGATTCACTCTGTTCCTGCTTCCTGTTCTGTAGGTGCTATCCCTGGAGGTCTAAGCATTGGGCCTCCAGGTAAGTCCTCCATTGATGACTCTTACGGCCGGTACGATTTAATTCAGAACAGTGAGTCACCAGCCAGTCCTCCTGTAGCTGTTCCCCATAGCTGGTCACGTGCCAAATCTGACAGTGATAAAATCTCAAATGGTTCCAGCATTAGCTGGCCCCCAGGTAAGATGCATGACACTTTTGGGCAACAGTAGATTCAAGTGTGCTGTGAGCCTAGGAGAGCAGTTAGAGCTGAGAGAGCCTGGAGCTGCACTGTGGGTCCTGCAGACATCAAGTCTATAGTCTGGGGTTTCCATTAAGACTGCATGGGGTATGGTGGTGTCAAGCATTATTCTGTAGCTTCCCAGTTGAAGGTAAGAGAAAGCCAGTGGCAGGGCCAGTGGGGAAGGACGGCCAGCTCCACCTGGGAAAGGCATTCGTATGAATGTTGAAATGTTGCTGGAGCCACAAGCAAGGAGCATTTCTGGGCCTAATCATCAGATTTTAGAAATTTCTACAGATATGGAAAAACGAATTTTAAGTGTCATGATGCAATGTGAAGGTGCTCTAGTATGCAGCCCCATTTCTGGTTTCCATGAACAGAATTCCATCCTGGAGTTCCATGGAAAGGACTTCAGAATATTGATCCTGAGAACGATCCTGATGTCACTCCTGGCAGTGTCCCTACAGGACCTACCATCAACACCACCATCCAGGATGTCAACCGCTACCTCCTCAAGAGTGGAGGTAAGAAGGGCTATCAACCACTCCCTGCCTTCTGTGGGCAGATCTCCAGGCTCCTGTAGAGACATCATCTGGCTGTGTGGGCATGATCCAGGTGTGGCATCAGAAGATGCCAGGCTGTGGGAAGGCTGACAAGGTGTGGATTTGTGTTGAGTGTCCCTTAGCCAATGTACTCAGAACAACATGTGCTTCAGATTTTGGAAGTTTGCAGACACTGTCCCTAATCCACAAACACCAAACCCAATATGACTGTTTTCATCGGGTTTTATTGTTGTGAAGAGACACCATGACCACGACAGCTCTTTTAAAGCTTACAGCTCAGATTTTTAGTTCATTATCATCATGGTGGGAAGCATGGGACCGTGCAGGCAGCATGCTACTGGAGAAGGAGCTGAAGAGTTAGTTCTACATGAGAGCCACGCTGAGTGTAGCTTGAACATACGACCTCACAGCCCATCCCCACAGGGACACACATCTTCCAACAGGGCCACACCTCCTAACAGTGCCACTCCCTATGGCCAAACATTCAAATACATGAGTCTGTGGGGGCCAAACCTATTTAAACCACCACAAGAACACAACACAACCCCTGTGAGGATGAAGACTCTTCAACCAGCAAGTCATTCATAGCATTTCTTTACATTGTTGTGTAAAGCAATCACAACTTCAGCATTAGCCTTTTATGACAAGGTTTTTCTTGCAATCTCTTTGATTTGAAAGGTAATTGAGCTGGGTGGTGGTGGCTCACGCCTTTAATCCCAGCACTTGGGAGGCAGAGGCAGGCGGATTTCTGAGTTGGAGGCCAGCCTGGTCTACAGAGTGAGTTCCAGGACAGCCAGGGCTACACAGAGAAACCCTGTCTCAAAAACCAAAAAAAAAAAAAAAAAAAAAAAAAAAAAAAAAAAAAGAAAAGAAAAGAAAGAAAGAAAGAAAAGAAAAAGAAAGAAAGAAAGAAAGAAAGGTAATTGAGCTTCTGTTCATCCCTCTGGTCTTTGTTTCCTTTTTTGAGACAAGGTCTTAAAATGTTGTTCTGGCTGTCCTAGAACTTACTGTGTAGACCAGGCTAGCTTCAGACTCAGAGAGCTCACCCTGTCTGTGCCTCCGGAATGCTGGGATTCAAGGAGTAGTGAATGTGAATGCATACCCCAACACTCCAGCCTTTCTGTTGTCTGCCAAATTCTTGATGCTGTTTTGGCACAGCCTCTGTGACATGAGGTGTGGGAGCCGTTCTGGGACTTCTGTGAGGTGGAAGATACAAGTGTGGGATTTAGACACACTTCTTTTTTGAAGATTTATATATTTTATGTATATGAGCACATGGTTGCTGTCTTCAGACACACCAGAAGAGGGCATCAGATCCCATTACAGATAGTTGTGAGCCACCATGTGGTTGCTGGGAATTGAATTCAGGACCTCTGGAAAAACAGTCAGTGCTCTTAACCACTGAGCCATCTCTCCAGCCCCCTTAGACGAACTTAAGGCTCAAACTAAGACAGCAGCACCCATCTTGTAATCTTAGACTACTGATGTTGGTGGCCAAGTAAGTGACTTAGGCCTGTTGGTAGAGCAGACATCTTTTAAAACTGAAGGTCACACTGGGCAGTGGAGGCTCACGCCTTTAATCCCAGCACGTAGGAGGCAGAGGCAGGCGGATTTCAAGGCCAGCCTGGTCTACAGAGTGAGTTCCAGGACAGCCAGGGCTACACAGAGAAACCCTGTCTCGAAAAACCAAAGAAAAAAGCCATTGATGCTTTGTATGTTACTAGACATAACAGCCAAGCTTTGCCTGGGTCTCAGTTGGAGGAACTTTTCTGCCCTGCCTCCAACCGGTCTGGCACCATCCCCAGCCCATATCATCAGACTTAAGCAAGAGGCATGACCACATCCAAACCAAGCTGGGAGGAACCCACAAGAGTAGCCCGAATGCCCACGTGCCCTATAGGAGCAGGGACAAGGGTCTCTGAATAGAAAGTGATGGCTCTGGGTGAGCACAGTGGTTGGGACAGATGCCTCCATTACCCCAGGTCCCTGTGGGAACTGGAACAAAGATCTAGGATCAGAACAGGTTTCTTGTTCTTACGCATACCAAGGTTTATATTGAGAAGTTTGTATTTTTAATTTTGTGTCTTTTGTTTGAGCTGAAAAGGAGAATTGCCTGTGTTTAAACTCTTCTCCATTAGGGAGGGAAGCCCTGTGGTGTTCAGCATCTTGGCATGGTGTTTTAGCTATCTTATCAGTGTTACCTTTCTCATGACCTTCTCACCTCAGGTGCTTCCTACCCATGTCTCCTTGGTTTTCTGGAACTTTCCAGAAGATCTGTTGTAAGCTTTCCCAGGAGCTGGGAGAGACAGCTCTGTCTTCCTCTCTGCTCTGTTGCACCACAGCAACCTGTCCCCATCCACGCTGCTCACTACACGCCTCCGGGGCCCTGTCTTAGTGCGTTTGCTTCTACGGGGTTCTTCCCACCATCTTCTCAGAGTGCCTGACCACTCAATGCCTCTGGCTACAGTGGCTCTTTCAGCAGCATTGCCTCACCGTCCTGTGCTGGAGGTATGAATTAGCCTCTAGGTCTGCTGGTAGCTTTTTCCTTCTCTCCCTAAACAAAAGCTGGGCAGGCCCAGCTTTTCCTGTTGGTCCATTGCTCCTTATGGATAGGGAGGCCATGTATGATGAAGCCAGGCATAGCCTTGACCAGCTCAGCGGTAGGAACTTGTGACTTCACATGCAGAATGAGGGCAATAAAGTCTCTTCCTGGGGTAGTGAAGACCATGTAATATGTAGGACAGCTTCTCCTCCTCCCCACAGCAGCAACACAGGCTTGTGAGACAGACAAAGCAGGCAGCAGCTAGACATGTGCTTCCTGGGTGTGAAGTGGGTTAGAGGAGACTGCGTCAGGCCGTGCTGTGAGCCCTTGTTCTGTCGTCCTGCTGAAGCGTTCTCACGATACTGCAGACCTTCACATAAAAAAACGTCTTCTAGAGTAAAGTAAAGGAGAACTGTTTATTATTAAAAACAATTTTTGGGGGGCTGGAGAGATGGCTCAGTGGTTAAGAGAACTGGCTGCTCTTCCAGAGATCCTGAGTTCAATTCCCAGCACCCACATGGTGGCTCACAGCCATCTGTAATGGAATCTGATGCCCTCTTCTAGTGTGTCTGAAGACAGCTACAGTGTACTCACATACATGAAATAAATAAATCTTTTTAAAAAAAAACAAAAAAAAAATTTTTGGACAGGGTTTCTATATATAGCCTTGCTGGCTGGCCTCAAATTTAAAGACATTGACCTGCATCTGTCTCCCTAGTGTTGGGATTAGAGGCACATGCTACCCACATTAGGCCTTATAAAAACTGTCTTAGACAAAGATATAAAATCTGTACACACTGTCTTAGATGTGTAGGTAAACTTGTATTCATCAAACCATATCCAGATTTTTTTGGGGGGGGTTGAGACAGGGTTTCTCTGTGTAGCCCTGGCTGTCCTGGAACTCACTCTGTAGACCAGGCTGGCCTCCAACTCAGAAATCCGCCTGCCTCTGCCTCCCAAGTGCTGGGATTAAAGGCGTGAGCCACCACCGCCCGGCCCAGATTTTTAAGCCAGTGTGGTGCACCTTGCTGCATGGAACTCCCACAAGAAGATGGTTCTGAAGTCTCTCTTCCTTGGCAGTTCCTGTAACACTCTGTTCCTGGAGAAGAGAACAGCACTGATGTAGTTCAGCATCACATTAACAGATACAAAGCCGCTGCTGCCACTGCTAGACTGTTTCCACTCCTGTTGATGGTGATAGAGACGTCCACTGGGGAGGGGCTAAAGAAAAAAGGCAGAATAAAAAGCACCTTTGTTGATAGCATTTTGTTTACAGAGTGTCTATCATCTGTTCACGATGAAGCTGTAGTCCTATTGGCCAGTCTGAGAGGAGAGCGGGTAGATCACATCTGTATTGTGATGTGTCTCAGGAACACACGGGAGTGAGGCGGGTGGTGGTGAGCTTGGGCAGATGGGGGAGCCTGGGCTGGTAGTGACCGTTGCTTTTGTGTTTCTCCCAATGAGTTCTAATTACTGCATGCCCAGCCAGCATGTCTGGGCTGCATCTCAGTTCAGAAGCAGTGGAGGCATCTGTGTCTACAGCTAGATAGAAAAAGGCTGTCCCTAGACCCTTGGGAGATTATAGTGGCTATGGGAAGCGTGTCTGTCAGGAGCATTTCTCTGATGGGGGCTAATGCCCCTAGACATTGTACAAGAAGCCTATGTGTGGGCCATGCCTCTGACCATGACCATCCCAGCGCAGCTGGCTGGTGAGACTGAATTGCAGAAGGCTAGGGATGTGGCCCAGTGGACAGAGTACTTGCCCAGCAGTCACTAAGCCCTGGAGTCCATTCCCAACACCAAATAAATCAGGTATAGTGACATGGGCCTGTAATTCTATCACTTTAGAGGCAGAAGCAGAAAGATTACCACAGGCTCAAGGCCAACCTTGTCGATCCTGTCTCAATCAAACGAACACAAGTTTTTTAAAAAGATTAAACTTCAAAGCTCCTGTTTTCTCCACAGCCAGTGTTAGCTGAAGTGTCAGCAGTCAGCAAGTCTACACAGCACACACATGGCTTCTGTGAGCAGAAGTTAGACGGGAGTAAAGGAATGTTAGCAAGCTGAAGTGTCAGCAGTCAGCAAGCCTACACGGCACTCACATGGCATCTGTGAGCAGAAGTTAGACGGGAGTAAAGGAACAATGGTATAGTCACCAGTTCATCAGCCCAGGAGGCTGAGGCAGAAAGGTCACCTGAATCCAGCAGTTGGAGGCCAGCTTGGGCAGCAGAGAGGC
The DNA here is from genome assembly GCA_030674055.1 of Rhabdomys pumilio. NCBI lineage: Eukaryota > Metazoa > Chordata > Mammalia > Rodentia > Muridae > Rhabdomys > Rhabdomys pumilio. The sequence continues at coordinate 4,153,711 of JANHMN010000002.1, read as the reverse complement.
GGGGACAGCATAAGACAGAATGCACTGTGATGCTTTGTCTCTGTTGATCTTTCCCATCTGTGGGGTCAGTGTCCATGCACATGCTATCTCTCTCCTTCTAGGTAAGCTGTCCGATATTAAATCAACATGGTCCTCAGGCCCAGCCTCTCACACGCAAGCCTCTCTGTCTCATGAGCTGTGGAAGGTACCCAGAAACACTACTGCACCCACCAGGCCGCCTCCAGGCTTAGCCAATCCCAAGCCTTCCTCCACTTGGGGCACCAGCCCCCTTGGCTGGACCAGCTCCTACTCCTCGGGTAAGCATTGCTCAGGTAACTCCTATTGACGGGCATAGGGCACTCATAGGTACTCTACATGTGATTTAGGAAGTGTGCCTGTTTTATCCCGTGCTTTTCATCAGACCTCAGGAGCCTAGAGGTTAAGAAAGAGGTTAGAGCATCTTACACTGACAGGGCATTGGAAACAGGTACCCCATGGACCATGTTGTCCTCAAAAAGACCATTCAGCCAGTCTAGGCTTCCTACCCATCTCAGCCAGCACAGAGGTCTTAATTTCTTCACAAGGTTCCATGGAAATGAAAGGGCTTGCGACACCAAAAAGTAAGGCACCTTTGTAGTGTTTGTTATGTTGCACAGTAGGTCCCTCCCACCAAGCTCCTGCCTCACGTGTGCAGTCGCTGGGTTCCTTTGTGTATACAGAAGAGCTTCAGACCCTGTGTGCAGCACCCAGCCTCTGGCAGCAGCCCTGCCCATTGCACTTACCTTATTTCATTAAGCAGAGTTGTAACTGTGTCGATTCCAAGTGAAGGCTTCAGCAAAGCAGAGACTAGAACTGCAGCTGACTCTCAGCAACCATCAGATCTGACCTCCCAACACAGACACAGGCCTCCTGGTAGTAGGCATATTTGGGAGGTCAGGGTTTTCGTGGCCTGTGGATGGAATCTGCAGTAATTATGAGATTGGGCTTATCAAAAGGTGCCACGGCTTCCACAGGATTGGAAGACTAAAGCTTGCTGTATGGTTTTGTTCAGACTGACAATATGACCTGTCGATTGAGTTCTTGTCCCATGGACTTGTCATGCAGGTTCTGCATGGAGTACTGACACCTCAGGAAGAACAAGCAGCTGGCTCGTTCTGCGCAATCTCACACCCCAGGTACAGGAGGGCCTGATCATGTCATACCCATGGGTAACTGCTTATGGCCAAGGGTACCTACTTTGCCCCTGGAGCAGATAACTGTCTGTCAGGCATCTTCCCTCAGAGCCCAGAGTGGCAGAGGCAAGAGTGAGTGCAGGCAGGTGTGGGTGCGGGCAGGCAAATGTGGGTAAACACAGGTCATTCTCTTGGCCATGTTTCTGGTGGCTTATTTGCCCTTCCAGAGCTGACAAGTGTACTCTTGTAAGGAGTACCATCCATCATACAAATCGTTTGAGGAGGTCTGGCCATCTCGGCTCTAAGGTCAGCCTGTCGTCACCATTCTCTGGTACAGAACAGGCCTGTCACTGCAGGACTACAAGCCTGCTGCTGTGCTTTTTGCAAACTGCAGAACCCAGAATGGGACTTTGGCCTTTCCCTCTGGCTAATGTAACTGAACTGCCACACATGAGCTGCCTGGCCACAGAGGCATCTTTCAGTGTCAGTTACAGTTGTGAGCCTGTCAAAGGAAATGTGTTCTCGTGTGCAATGCTTGCATCCAGTGTTTACTACTCCAGAACATGCAAGCGCTTGGAGAAGGTCATGCCCTGCCCTTTGCTTCTCTCTTAGATTGATGGCTCTACACTGCGGACACTGTGTTTGCAGCATGGACCTCTCGTCACATTCCACCTGAACCTAACCCAAGGCAATGCTGTGGTCCGCTACAGTTCCAAGGAAGAAGCCGCCAAGGCCCAGAAGTCTCTGCACATGTATGTTTTCCTCAGCCCCCTCATACTGCCAAGTAGCCACAAGTGCCCAGTAGTGTTAGGAGGGGGCGGGTGAGTGCTGTGGCACCCCACACTGCACCCCAGGTAGCAACACCCACGGCCTGATCAATAGAACTATTTCTGGAGGCTGGATATCCAAGGCCAGAGTATGGGCAGACTTGACTTCTGAGGCCTAGGTCCTCTTCTTATAGGCAGCCATCCTCTCCCTGTGTCTTCCTGTAGTCACTGTGTTGGTTTGTGTCTGTCTGTGTGTCCCCTAGGAAGAGACCAAAAGGAGTCCCTACCCTCCCAGATTCCAGGGTTGCTGACAGCAGCCCATTGTCTTCTTGAGGGTGTTTTCCATGCAGAGTACATAGAGACCTGCTCCACAGTGTCACTGACATGGAACAGACACCAGCTGAGCCGCCATTGTACAGCACATTTAAACATGCACTCCACACAGCAATCCTCTGTGGCTGTGGGGAGTCTAAAGTGAGAGGAAAAACTAGGTCATGGTAGCCTGTGACAGGGTGATACTTTTATTTGTCTTTCCTGGTAGGACAGACTCAGGACTAGGGGTGACACACTTACCCAGCCTCTTGCTTTGTAGGTGTGTACTGGGAAACACCACCATCTTGGCTGAGTTTGCTGGTGAAGAAGAAGTGAACCGGTTCCTGGCCCAAGGCCAAGCCCTTCCCCCAACCTCCAGCTGGCAGTCCAGCAGCGGGGGCAGCCAGCCCAGGTTGGGCACCTCGGGCAACACCCACGGCCTAGTGCGCAGCGACACTGCCCACTGGAACACCCCATGCCTGAGTGGCAAAGGCAGCAGTGAGCTGCTGTGGGGTGGGGTCCCCCAGTACTCAAGCAGCCTGTGGGGCCCGCCCAGTGCTGATGACGCCAGGGTGATCGGCAGCCCCACGCCTCTCAACACTCTGCTGCCTGGGGACCTGCTCAGCGGCGAGTCCATCTAGGGGTCACGGTCACTGGGGAGAAGAGAGCTGACCATGCCAGGCCCAGCTCTGAAGCTCCACCTAATGGACAAGCTGCCCCTTCGAGTACCTCTGTCCAGTTCTGAAGATGAACCTTGCTTGGCCTCAGCCCTTGCGAACTGTTGAAAACAGTGCGGGCTGAGTTTGGTCAGCGTCGTGCTAATGACAAGATGTTCCTCATAGCTTTTTATTTCATGTCGTCTTATGTTTGTACAGTGTGTTGTCATTTTGAGTTTTAAGTATAAAAGCTGCTTAGACTAGTTCTATCATGAAGGGCACTTTTCAGATTGTGGGCTGGAAAGGGTTATTTTATGGTGGGGTGGGGGGAGACTTGAAGCCTATTTAAAGTGAGCCTGTGACGATTATGCACATTACCAGAGGCGGGCGGGACAGGCGGCTGCGTTGTGCGGGCACAGGGCTGAGGGCGTGGCCAGTGCTCTGTCCCCGGATCGCCTGCGCACATTTCCCTTGTTTCGTTACCTTTTCATGTCGCTTTTTTTTTAATCCCCCAAAAATATTTTTTAAAAGTTTAAAAAAAAAAAAAAAAAGACATATCAAACATGCAAATACTTGAACCCAGCAGGCCAATACCGAAATGTGAACACTTCCACGTTGACATCCGTGCACAGAAACAGGCTCTAGGAAATGCCTACGTTCATAGCCTATGTGTGCGTGTGCGTGTGTGCATGTGTGCGTGCTTGTGTGGAATGTGAGCTCTTGCACAGTCAGTGCTTACTGTGCATGCGTGTTTGAGAGTGTGTGAGGGACTTAACTGTGGGTTTCCCTTCTATTCAGTATATGCTTTTGTTTTGTTTTGTTTTGGCATTGGTCAGATGTTCTCATTGTTATTTGCTTCTAACTTTGCACTGAGGTGTCCCTGCCCTTCCTTTAGCTAATCCTGAACAGTAAAGAGAGTTCATGGACAGGGCTGGTGACAAGTCATGTGTAAATGTTTACTCAAGGACTCTGTTGTTGCATTTAACGTTACAGTGTGTCTCTGGAGAAACAACATGTCTATCTACCCTTAGCAGCTTCTCATTGCGGACTAACGCAAGAAGGTCATTACAGAGTGTTGCACACTTCCCATCTGGACTGTAAGTTAAAGAGAAAAACAAACTGTCGTTGAACTGTGGCCATAGATACTTGTAGAGACGGTGCGGCGCGTGCGCACGGAGCGCCCAGCACGCGGACGTGGTTATGACTGCTTTTGGAGGAGCTGTGTTTGCGCTCCCACCTGTTTACAGACGTTTTTTCTCCTTCAGACTTTAAAATAAAAATTAAAAAAAAAATTAAAAATGTTAAAAGGAATAAAAAAAGACTTCCATCATTAAAAAACAAAAACAAGCAAACAAACAGAAACCTATTTTCAGATACAGATGTGTTGCTGCAGAGCTCTGGGATGGGACATGCTGTTCCCCTCAGCCGTCGCGGACTCTGTTGACTGTCTTCACCCCTCCTCAAGGTGACGAGGCCTCGTGGTCTCTGTCTTGCACACGCCAGCTCGCTCTCAGGAACGCCAGGGCTCCCGAGGGCGGCTCCACACCACTTCATGTATTTTTAAACCCAACTCCTAGCACTGAAGATGTTATTTAAAAAAAGAAAAAAGAAAAAAAAAAAAAAGAAAAAAGAAAGGAAGAAGAAAAAAAAAAACCACACACACACAAAGAAGAAAAATACCTAATCTCTAATGTGTAGCAGTTACATATTTACCAAATAATGGACTCAAAAGAGATAGATGTTTGAAGAGTGCTTTATATATTAAAAATTGCTTTATGTTTTAAAGATGATCAATGTTTTGATTGTTTTACAAGGAAGAAAGACAATGAAATAACACACCCTCAAGTATGTTTTAGAAAGATATATGAACATTGTACTCCCTGCCTGTGTGGTTGGGAAACTTGTGCATTACATTTTTTAATTAGCTTTTTAATGGTTTTATCAAAACAAAAAGAAAGCAAGTCCTGCAAGACTGCAGAGAAGCACTGTTTTCTAGAGGATCAGGGACTGTGCACAACTGGGTTCAAAACTTGTTCGAGTTTTGTCATGTATCCCACGGAATGGCCCTCCTCAGAGTGACTGCATCTCATCGCCATTACGTGCGTCCTAGATATTTGATGTATGTATACTCAAGTATGTATATCAAATATGTGCGTGTGCATACGCGCAGGTGCGTGTGTGCGCGTGCGTGCGCTCCCAGACGCACGGCTTGCCATGCTGCCATTTAGCACTGAGTTGTAGAAAAACTCCTGTTTTAAAACTGGGGATGGAAGTAGAGGATGTTTTCAGTTTTTGTGGGCTTCCCTCACCCCCTTTCTTTTTTCCTTTTTGAACCTTTTGAATTTAAAATGTCTCTGACTCTTAAGATTAAAAGAAAAAAGTTTGTGGCGCTTAGTGCCCTCCTCTTGGAATGTGATGGTTGGACGCACACCGGAGGTTGCTTTCAAAAATACAGCGCTTTGTTGAGTCTTAATAAACTTCGGTTTTTCTTGGCTATTGACGTAATTGCTGTGTCTTTCATCTGTGAAAGGCAGGTACTTCCTTTTCGTGTGGTGTGGAGACAGCCTACTATGTCTCTGCTGAGTTTGCTCATTCCTGGCTAACCTCGCAGTCTGGGCTCTTTGACTTGAGCTGCGTGTAGCCTTTGCTCTTTGGTTCTGCTGCAAGTATGTGGCTCCTTTCAGTAGCCACTGGGAGGCATCCCAGCTTCCACGTCCGCCCAGGACCACCACCGCACGCTCGCTCACATGCCCAGTGCAGACATTCAAAGCAGTCATAGTGACAGAGAAGTTGGGGTGTAGCTCCGTGGTCTCTGTGCAGGCGCAGGCCCCGGGCTCCATCCCCAGCATCTGGAAACAAACGGCAGTGGTACCTGTAGTCCCAGCACACAAGAGGCTGAGGAATAGTCTTGCCTGAGTCTACAGGCTCAAGACCAAAGCAGACCACGCAGCAAGACCCCAACTCAGAAAAGACAACAGTGTGCTTCCTAATTGTCTTATTGATCTCTTTCCCCTAAAACCATAGTGGCTAATGTGCACAAAATGGCACCGCTGCCAGCAGGATCATGGGTAACACGAAGTAGAAACACTAGATCAGCTTTCACCCTCTAATGTTGACCCCACATGTGCTGAGGATGAGCCTTGGCCTACAGCAGGGGACTCACGGGAAAGAACAGGAGCTGCTAGTTCTGCCAAGGAAGTCACTGAAGGGGCCCTGGCCCCAGAGGAGCCAAAAGACCAGAGGAAGAATGAGGCTCAGAGTGTCACGCTGCCCTTGGCCTTTCAGGAACTTCAGCTCTGCTGGCCAGAGCCGCAGAGGAAGAGCAGACAAGGCCAGACTAATAGCGGCCCACAGCACATGGGTGCTTTCGTCTCTTGTGGGTAAAGAAGCCATGGCTTGTGTCTGAAATGCTACGCCTTGAAGACGTCCCAGGAGTGGACAGTCGGCTTTGTGGAAGAGGTGGCACAGTCTCTGGCCATTGAGGCTGTGTTGGATTTTTAACAGTGAGGAGCAGAATGATGAAGACCAATGGAAAAGGCCTCATGTGACTGGATCGGATGCAGTAGGCCTGATGTCAGTGATCCAGGAAGTGGGAGGTTTGGACCTGCCCTGTCACCACACTGTTCTGACAAGATTGGCACATCAGCGATGGCAGGGTGCCTGGCCAAGGTGGCAGGGTGGCAGAGGAGAGGCCTGCAGAGGTGGCCAAGCTCTTGACATGGGCGTGAGCTAGGGTGGGAACTACTGTGGGCTGGCCTAGACTGAAGCCAGAGGAAGACGTTGGCGGTGAGGGATCTCAGGAAGTTCCTTTGCAGCCACGGGACTTTGAAAAGACGCAGAAGGCTGGGGTGAGGTGTGTCCTTGGGTGCCAGTACTTGCCAGTACTTGTCAGGGAGTCACTACTGATGAAGGCATCCTCACAGACTCCTGAGGCCTGTGAGTCCCATGCTTGTCAACAGCTTTCAGTGTCTGCGTGACAGCCTTGGCCTCTCAGAATCATGGTGCCAGGCTTGTGTACTCATGAAGGATTTCTGGGTGGTACAGGTACTGGTGGTTCCAAACCCCATGAGCTCCTCTATGTAGCCAAGACCAAGAGTCAGCAGTGACAGGAATGGTGATCCCAACATGGGCTAGAGGGTAGAGTTCTAGATTCAGTGTGAAATGCAAGTGGATGGAGCTAACTCATCCTTCTTCCCTCCTTCCCATGCCAGCGACACCGATGAGGGTGGCTCTGCAGCAGAGCCCTCCCAGGGTAAGGTATGAAGATCAGGAGAAACAAAAGTGTGGGCAGCAGGCGCAGACTGCTCCAGCAGCTCTCCAGCAGCACCTGGATCCTCATGTTGGGAGTCACTCCACACCTGGGCCAGGGCTGATAGAAGCCAATGCTGGCAATTCTATAAAACACCCCAGGCAGGTTTCCCTCCTTAGTGGTGGGTCCCTGACCTTGTGAGGCAGAACTGGGCTCCAGAGGTCTGAACTGATAACTCTCGAGGCTACTGTCCAGTGTTGCCTTACTCAGTGCAGACCCCAGGTTGGTTAGGAAATCTGGAGTGCCCACACGTGTGTGTTCATCACTCCTGCCTGGAGACACAGGCACCATCCAGCCTATGTCAGCTGTAAATGGCATGAGCTTTTCATGTGGCTGGCCTTAGGGGTGACACTGGATCAGCTGGGGAATGGCTGGTGGCCAGCTGGGCTTATCTTCACTAACAGATGGAGAAGGGAGGGCCCAGTGCTGTTGGCAAGTCCCGCCCAACGCAAGGTAGTGCCAGTGAAGGCCATCCAGACCTGCAGGGCCCTGTGCTGTAGTGTCTGGTTAGGGCACCCTGCAAGCTCCTGGGCTCAGCCCACCCAGGGCATCTCACAGAAAGAAAACTGTCCACCTCCTAGATAGGATGCTGGCGGTAAGTCCCTCTTCTGAAGGGCTTCTCACCTGAAGCATCAGGTTGTCCCTGGCATAAGCCCTTCCCTGAATCTGCACTCCTTTTATGTCCACATGACATCACCACTGATTGGTTGGCTTCTCCCCCCAGGCACAGACTTTTCCATCCTACCCACGACAACATGGCCACTTCCTCTCTACCAGTAGAGGGCGGCCTTCACTTAACCCAACCCCTGAGCTTCCCATGGAAGGCTTAGTGGGTCCCAAGCAACAAGCACCCTGCAGGTGCAGGTCCCAAGCTCATCCCAAAATACAAACTTCATATTGCAAAACCATTTATTTAATCACAATTTTAAAAGGAGTGCATGCATGCCTTTGGTTCCAGCACTTGGAAGGGAGAAGCAGGTGGATCTCTGACTTCAAGGCCAGCCTGCTCTACAGAGTGCCAACCTGATCTACAGAATGAGTGCCAGGATACCCAGGGCTGTGTGGATACACCCTCCCCACCCATAAAAGCCAGGGAAGGGGGTCCCACATCCTTGGTCCATGTCAACTTGAGTTTGTGGGAAGTCACTCTACTACCATGTCCTGTGGGGATCTCAGGTCCAAGTCTCTGCCTGCAGGGTCATGGTGACTGGGGTTACACGGTTCCTTTCTGTCCCCTCCATCCTTGGGCCGGGAAGATGGTATGGCACAGGTAGTTTCCTGGGTTCTGCCAGACCTGCCAGAAGCAAAACTCAGGGTGACCCAACAATGGATGGTAGGTCAGTGGATGCTCTGAGGCCCAGAGAATTCATGACAGGCCTCCCACACAGCAGTGAAGACAAGGCTGACATGGGAATGTGAAGAGACAAGGATTACGTTCCAGGAATTTGCTGGAGAGAGCAGCTGAGCCATGTGAACTGGCCATTTTGTAGTCCAAAGCTTTGGGGTATCAGCAGCCTTGTGGGGAGCAGCTTGCAGTAACAGTCCCCTCACAGAAGGCCTGTCATCAATACAGCGGCTCAAAGAGCACAGCACATAACACCAGCTTTGAGGATCAGATGGAACCAAGACCACCACTGCTCCCTCTAATCCCCTGCCTGGCTAAGGAAACCGCCAGTCTCCACAAGGCACAAGGGCAGCGCTCTGTGTCTGACCTTGGGTTCTCCTGCAAGGTAGCCCAAGGCCCAGGATGACTGGGTGTTCTGAGATACTTTCAGTGCAGGACATCAGCCTCAGTGTGAGGTTCCCTCATGGTTGCAGCTGAGGTCCCGCAGGCTTGGCCTGAGGGAACAGACCTCAGCTTGCTGGAGGGTGGGGGGCCTTCAGTAGGTGTGCAGTGTAATGTGGTGTCTGTGCACCGCTTAGCAGGAAGAAATCCTTGTTTTCAGGGTCACTATAAAACTAGTCTGTGAGAATGGAGAGCTGGGCACTTGCTCTTCCAGCAAACCCAGGTTCAGCTCACAGCACCCACGTGGCAGCCTAACTCCAGTTCCAAGGGATCTGATGCCCTCTGACCTCCACAGGCACACATGGCACACAGATATACATGCAAGCAAAACACTACCCATACACAGAAAGTTTTTCTTTTTGCTTTTTCCAAGACAGGGTTTCTCTATATAATCGCTCTAGCTGTCATGGAACTCACTTTGATAGATCAGGCTCGCCTCAAACTCACAGAGACCCAGCATAATTTTTTTTTTTTTAAGGTTTAAAAAAATAAAATAAAGCTGGGCTGCCTCACTGGTGCCTGAATGTGGCTCTTCATCCCCAAGGTGTCTTAATGACATAAATTCCTGCATCCCAGCAGTCGCCAAACCAGCTTTAACAGGAGGCAACAGGGACATTGAAGGCATTCGGAGGGCAAGCCAGGAGCCGACTCCTGGAGCCCAGAGACACCTCACTAAGGGAGGACCGCTGACACGGGAACTTTCCATGGACCCTCCTTCCTCCCCAACCTACTGTCCCAGGCCTCTGCCATCACCTGCTCCTTCCGTCCTCGTCGTAAACAGAGTGAAGCTTGTTGATGAGGAAGACCTTGTCCTCTCCTTCCTAGAACAGCCAGAGCACAGCATGAGAAACGTCCAGCCCTGCACTGGAGCTGGCCTGTTCCAGGCTTCCTGTGGAGCTCATGTGGGAAGCAGAAGCATCAAAGGAGCAGTCAGAGGGGCCTGAGCATGGTGGCCCACACCTTGTCCCAGCACAGGAGGCAGGGGCAGGCAGATCTCTGTGAGCGTGGCCCTGCCTCCATAGCAAACTCTAAGCTAGCTAAGGCTACATAGTAAGACTATGTCTCAGAAATGAAAAGGGTGAAAGAGAAACTCAGAAGTGAGCATGTGTGGATCTAAGCCTAGTAAGGTAAAGATGGAAGTTTCACTGTGAAGGCCTAGGAGCCAGCCTAGTGCAATCTCAACTGGCCCTGCCTCTGCCTTAGACAAGCCTGCCCCTCTTCTCCTACACCTCCTCTGGAGACGGGGTCTCCTGAAGCCCAGGCTGGTCTCATTATGTAACTGCATGCTGTCTCCGTACTACAATTGTTTGTGTAGTCCTGACCCCTTCTGACACCCTGTGTGTGTACACGGCCCCAGAGATACCTGGCGCCTTACAGTAATGTGCGCTCACACCGTTCCCACACCCACACCAGACAGCAGGTTCCTTGCCCACTCCGTCCCAAGGCCTGGCCACTTCACACTTGCTCTCTGCATAACCACAGTCACACACAAGTGTTTCACACTAATCCAGGAGGACCATTTTGAGATTAAGGTCAGCCTGAGCTACAAAGTTAACACCCTATCTCAAAAAACAAAAAACAAGGCTGTCAAGTGGATCCCCAGAACCCACAAAGAAGTAGAAGAAGCAACTCCACACACAGTCACTAAATTAAAAAACTGAAAATAAGGGCTGGAGAGATGGCTCAGAGGTTAAGAGCACTGACTGTTCTTCCACAGGTCCTGAGTTCAATTCCCAGCAACCACCTGGTGGCTCAAAACCATCTGTAATGGGGCCTGATGCCCTCTTCTGGTGTGTGTCTAAAGACAACTGCAGTGTACTCATATAAATAAAAAATCTTTTTTTAAAAAATTGAAAATTAAAAAAAAAAAAACTTTTAAAATTAAAAAAAACAAAAACCGGGCTGGAGAGATGGCTCAGCGGTTAAAAGCACTGACTGCTCTTCCAGAGGTCCTGAGTTCAATTCCCAGCAACCACATGGTGGCTCACAACCATCTGTAATGGGATCTGATGCCCTCTTCTGGTTTGTCTGAAGGCAGCAATAGTGTACTCAATTATAATAAATAAATCTTTAAAAAAACAAACAAAAAAACAAAACAAAAAATAAAACCGCGATGGAAATGTAACTCAGCTAGGAGAGTGTTTGCCTAGCACACAGGAGGCCCCGGGTGTGACACCCATCACTACAGAAAGAAGATGTGGATGAGAAACCGAACATGACTGCCTGAGCTACAGAGTAAAACTCTTCTCCCCCAAAAGAGAGCAATCATAGGTATGCCAAGGGGAACCCCACAGGCTCGGCGCACAGGCAGGCAGTCACTCACGTTCCGGATCTGTTCCTTGAGCAGGCGGATGACCTTCCGTTGTCCTTTCACTACCTGGATGTTCAGGTAGATGACAGCCCTGAGGAGATGGGGGCTCAGGCTGGAGCTGATGACAGAGCCAGGACCACACAGGACACTCAGGCCAGCCTCTCACTGCCACCCCCACCTTAGGACTCACAGCAGCAGGGCTGATGCCAGGAAAAGGAAGAAAGTGTTCTCCACCAGGAAGTGATGAAGCCAGGGCAGCCACGAGGCCCCGGAGCCTGCATGCTCCAGGCGACGCACCCAGACGGTGCCTGCTTCGTACATGGTGTTCAGAGTCCGGAAAGGGCCACAAGTGCTCGAGGGCCTCACCCTGGAGAAGAGGGAGACCAGGCCCTGAGTCCCACTCTCAGCTAGGACAAAACATTTCCTGTGTCACCCCAAGCCAAAGAACAGGCCTCCACTCACTGCCAGACAGCATAGCAGAGGAAAACAGCTGCTCCCAGGAATGACGGGAAGCACAGCAGAGTGAGGAAGACGGTGCTCATGTGTGAGGCCAGCCAGGGTCGTCGTGGTGCCTGGCAGTTGGCCATCAGGCTTGCCTGGGGACAAAGGCTAGGATATGCATTCTGCCAAGGGCACCATGCCCTGCCCACCAGTGTCCATCCCTGACCCTGGTCCTCTAAGGGTGGGACTAGTCCTGCTTACCCACCCAACAAACCTCTGAGCAGTCCTGGGAACATTTCTAGACTCATTTTAACTTAGGGGGGAAGGACCCCTCCTGAATGCTGGGAGCACCACCCCACCAGCTGGGGTCCTTGACTGCATACGAGAAAGCAAGCTGAGGACCAGCATTCATCGCTGCTTCCCGACTGAGGGTGCCCTGTGACCAGCTGTCTCAGGCTCCTACTGCCATGCCCTTCGTCATCAGGGATCGTACCCTCTAAATGAGCCAAAATAAACGCCTTTCCCCTCAAGCTTCATTTGTATGGACTTGGTCACAGCAACAATAAATACAGTACAAAGAGGCAGCCAAAAGCTGGCCTGCAGCCAGGCCCCAAGCCAGAACTCGAGACCCTGCCCCCCTCACCCTAGATACTAAGAGGCAGCTAGCCTGGGCAAAAGGGCTGGCCTTCACAGCCACATGCACTGACCGATCAGCACCACTCTGGACCTCAGCTTCCTGAACGGCAGCAGCCCAGGGAGAACACCACCCGATGTGGGCAGCTGAGGAGGACCAGCATGGGGCCCAGAGCCACACAGCAACTGGACAGAGAGACCCAAAGTCGCTCCCAAGAGACGTAGGAACCAGCAGATGCCTCAGAGAGGAATGTCAGGGAAGGCCAGTCCAGTGCTGCAGGCCCACTTGGGTACCAAATTAACATTTTTTGGGGGGGGTCCTCATTATGTAGCCCCAATTAACCTAGAACTTGTGTAAATCAGGCTGGCCTTGACCTCAGAAAATGTCTGCCTCAGCTACTCGAGCACTGGAATTAGAAGTGCCTGCCATTCACACCCAGCCCATGTTACCTTCTTGATGTAGAAAAGGAGGAGCAGCCTGAGAATCTGCACTGCAGGCAGCAGAGGTGAGAAGAGGACGCCCAGCCTGGGGAGGGCAGCAGGCAGGACCAGTGAGCATCCCCCCAACCCTGCCCAGAGAGCCACCCACCCTTGCCCAGCCTGGGGAGGGCAGCAGGCAGGCAGGAGCCTCTACCCTCTGCCCACCCAGAACCAAAGGAAGGCTGCCATGGCCCAGGGAAGGAAGGCACTGGCTGACAGCCAGTAGGAAGAAGGTGGGAGCCCCTCACCAGGTCAGTGTCTGTCCATAAATCAGGTCCAGCACATTCCTGGCAATGTCAAACTCGGGCTTCTGCCTCCTCTTAAGCTTCTTCTCTAAGATGAGCCTGGACAGAGGAGCCCCTGAGAGATGAGCATGGAAGACTCTCATCCCCAGAGCACCAGGCAGAGCCACCGAGCACCCAGCAAATGTCAGGAGAGATTGTGGCCACCCAGGACCTGCCTGGGGGCTGCCACTGCAGAAGCCCATCTGATCCTTTCCCCAAAGTGACACACCAATCTCAACACACAGTATTAGGAGTTATACTATGGGCCGGAGAGATGGCTCAGCAGTTAAGAGCACTGACTGCTCTTCTAGAGGTCCTGAGTTCAATTCCCGGCAACCACATGGTGGCTCACAACCATCTGTAATGGGATCTGATGCCCTCTTCTGGTGTGTCTGAAGACAGCAACAGTGTACTCATATAAATAAAAATTAAAAAGAAAAAAGAAAAAAAGAAACAATTGTACTGCTTGGGGCTGGAAAAAATGACTCAGCAATTGAAAGCACTGGCTGCTTTTCCAGAGGACCTGGGTTCAATTCCCAGCAACCACATGGCAGCTCACAGCTATCTGTAACTTCAAGACCTGACACTCTCTCACAGACACACATGCAGGCAAAACACCAGTGCACATAAAATAAAAATAAATTGCTTTTTGAGTTGTACTGCTCTAAAACCAAGCAAACCAAACAAAACAAGGGAGTGGGAGGCTGGAGAGCTGGCTCAGTGGTTAAGAGCACCTGCTATTCTTCCAAAGGACCTGAATTCAGTTCCCAGCTCGCACACCAGGTAGCTCAAAACTGCCTGTAACAGCAGCTGTGGCTGGGGAGGGATATCTGACTCCCTCTCACAGCCTTCACCACACACGCACCACGCACGCACGCACGGCAAGTACACAAATGAGAAAATAAAAATGGAATCGGTAAGGTGGTGCACGTCTGACACGAGCACTCAGGAAGCTGAGAATTCTCAGAAGATTCTGAAAATAAGCCAGGACTACACAGTGAGCTCCAGGGCGGCCAGGGCTGTCTCAAAAAAGACAAAGCAGCACTCAGGAGGCCAAGGCCAGCCTATACTACAGGGTGAGACCGTGTGTCAAGAAAGCAAGAGGTGGCCGGGCGATGGTGGCACACGCCTTTAATCCCAGCACTTGGGAGGCAGAGGCAGGCAGATCTCTGTGAGTTCCAGGCCAGTTTGGTCTGTGTAGGGAGTTCCAAGCCAGCTGGGATTACATCGAGACCTTGTCTCAAAAAAAAAAAAAAAAAAAAAAAAAAAAAAAAAAAAAAACAAGGACTTCCAGGTCAGGTAGCGTAGGTCTGTAATCTCAGCTCCTCTGAAGCATGAAGTGGGAGGAAATTTGAAGTAAGACTGGGCAACTTCTCAAGATTTACTTCAAATGGGCAGAAAAGAGGGAGGGCCTGGTAAGATGGCTCAGCAGATAAATGTACCCAACCTAATGACCCGAGTTCAGTCCCCAGGATCCACATTGTTAGGAGGGAACACACACACACACACACACACACACACACACACCATGGCTAAAAAAAAAAAAATTAAAAAGTAAGAAAAGTTTGAAACCAGGTGTGGTGGTGCACACCTTTAATCACAGCACTTGGAAGACAAAGGCAGGGGGATCTCTGTGAGTTCAAGCCCAGCCTGGTCTACAGAGTGAGTCCCAGGACAGCCAGGGCTACACAGAGAAACCCTGTCTTGGAAAACCAAAAAGAAAAAGTGTTGAAAAACAATGTCTTACTCTTCAACTATCATTAAATCCGCATATTCTCAAAGGAAAGGATTCAAAGATTGCTCAAAAGGCCAGAAGCCATGCGCCGCCCCCAGGACATTTTAAAGATGATGACTCCTCTCTCATCCTCTGTGTCTGAGCAATGCTGAAACCCCACTTTCCTTTCCATCTGAAACTACCCCACATCCTGCCTCCCACCATCCTCCATGTCTAAGAACCTCTCGCAGGCTGATGCCTGGAGCCCAGAGGACAGGGCGGGTAGGCCTCCATCCTCACCTCCACACCCACTCGCCGAAAAGGGAATCCAAGAGCATGAAGATGAAATCCACGACCATGAAGCGGTACAGTTCCTGGCCCACAAAGTCCTCCCAGCAATGGCCCTGCAGGGTGGCCACCCTGCGGCCCAGCCAGTGATAGCAAAGCACACCCAGGACAGCCATCTTCAGGATGAGGTTCCTGTACAGGAGGGGGTTTTGGAGACCAAGGGGGATGTTGGACAACAGACACTCCAAGGAGCCCTACTCAGCAGCCCACGCTCCCAGGCACACACCTGCAGATGGCCGTGTATACCTCCAGCACAGGAGAGTCATGTCGCTCCAGAGTGGCCAGACCACGGAACAGGTAGGAGGCACCCAGGTTAAGGACACTGACAACAAGGGGCAGGGCCAACATCTCCACCCCCTGGTGACTAGAAGCAGGTCTCTATGAGAACAGAGAGGGTTCCTTTAGAAAAGATGCACCACCCACAGGGACATGCCATCCTGTGGGGAGCAGGCACTACAGGAAGGGTCAACACAGCAGGTAGCAACTCTCTCTCCCAAGACACAGCTTGCTCCAGGCCTCAGTTCTAACCGCATAGTAAGCAAGGGAGAGCATTAGAACCTTGGGGGGTGACCCAGGCCTGATGGGGTTATGGGATCTCAGCCACTGGGCGGCGTTCTGTCCCTTGCCTTACCTGAATCATTACCTCTGAGAAGGTGAGGACAGCCACTATGCAGCCCATTGTGGAGCCCAGACACAGCAGCCATCCCAGATCTAGAACAACAACCTGCCTCAGCTGCCCACACGCACTCCGAGGGCGCTTTCGCAGGTGCCATTCAGCCAGCAGCTCCTGCAGGTGGTAGTGTGTCTCTGTCACCAGACGGCCTGACACACAGCAGGCTTCCCCAGCCCCTCCCTTCCCCAAAGAGGCGCAGGCTACACATCTAGGACACAGGGACTACAGGATGGCCACCACCTTGAGGCCTGTCCCTCCTCATCCCTTCAATATGTGGGACCAGTAGCTGCTTACCTTCAGCTGAGTGCAAATGCTGTCCTGCTGGACACGGGAGGCCCTCTTCTGTGTCACCTTGTAGTCCCAGGAGCAGAAGACCGTAAGAGCATGGATACCCTTGGTACTGCCAACCCGGTAGCTCTCCCCAAAGGAGTGGGACATGCTAGAGAGCAGCAGAGACAAGCAGTGAACGATGGGAGGATGGGTAGATAGACAGGTGATGAGTAAATGGGTGGGTGGGTGGGTGGGTGGTGGGTGGATAGATGGATGGATGGATGGATGGATGGATGGATGAATGGATGGGTGGATGGGTGGATGGGTAGATGGGTGGGTGGGTGGATAGATAGATGGGTAGGTGGATAGATGGATGAGTGGGTGGATGGTTGGATGGATAGATGGGTGTGTGGGTGAATGGTTGGATGGATGGGTAGATGGGTGGTTAATGGATAGATGGGTGTGTGGGTAGATGGATGAATGGGTGTGTGGGTGGATGGATGAATGGGTGGGTGGATGGGTGGGTGGGTGGGTGGGTAGATGGATAGGTGGGTGGGTGGATGGGTGAGTGGGTGGATGGGTGAGTGGGTGGATGGATGGATAGATGGGTGGGTGGGTGGGTGGATGGGTGGATAGATGTGTGGGTAGGTGGGTGAATGGATGGGTGGATGGATAAATTGGTAGGTGGATGGATGGATGAGTGAGTGGATGGATGAATGGGTTGGATGGGTGGATGGATGGGTGGGTGGGTGGATGGATAGATGGGTAGGTGGATGGATGGATGGATGGATAGATAGATGGATGGGTGGATAGATGGATGGGTGGATGGATGGGTGGATGGATGGATAGCTATGTGGATAGATGGGAAATATTAATTGACAGAAAGGTAGGTGGGCAGATGGGTGAATGGACAAATAGATGGATGGACTGACAGAAGAAAGCACAAGTAGGGGATACAGGGATGGTTAGATGGATATGTGGGTGGACAGGTGGACAGGTAGATGGATAGATGGATGGATGGCTGTGAGTGGAAGAATGGATAGATGTATGCACAGAAGACTTAACCAGGGTAAAGAGAAGGACAGATAAGTGGATGACTGGGTAAATGGATGTCTCAGTAGGAACATGGGTAGGCAGATATGGGGGAATGGGTAGGGGGGTGGGCGGACAAAGAGCTGGATAGACAGATGGAGGACCCACGGGTGAGAGGATGGCGCTCAGAGTGAGGGCCACATGCTTAAGGTATACCTGTATACCAGAACGATGCAGGTAATGAAGAAGGTGGCCCCCATCGTGAAGAGGTAGGCCAGCGGCATGTTATAGGGCAGGCTGCCCAGCTTGGGACTGCACTGGCCACCTTCCAGAGGGGAGGCACATGACTGGCTCAGCGTGGCGTTACTGTAGTAGCCGTAGTACATAACAGTGTGTGTGAACCGGCCCTGTCAGGAGGCCAAGCACAGTCAGATATCTTCCCTCCCTCCCCCCAGCCCAGGGGTTCTCAACCTTCGTAATGCTGTGACCCTTTAATACAGCTCCTCATGCTGTGGTGACCCCCAGACATAAGATTACTTCACTGCTACTTCATAACTGTAATTTTGCTACTGTTATGAATTGTGATGTAAATATCTGATACACAAGATACTTGATACACAAGACCCCAAATGGGTTGTTGGGACCCACAGGTTGAGAGCCACTGCCCTAACTCATTCTTGGGCCTCCAGAAGAAGAGAAAACCACCCACAGGGGCATCTAGGAACAGGCAAGTGCCCACCAGGAAAAGTGGGACAAGATTGGCACCGAAGGCCAAGGCAGGAGCTGAAGCCCTCACCCCGCCTGTGAGGAGTTCCAGACCAGAGAAAGTAGGCACAGGGCCTGCCGGGTCAGGTGGAAAGGCAGCCTGCACACCCACGAGGAAGGCCAGCAAAGGCAGCAAGAGCAGCGTGTTGAAGGCCATGAGGGTCTTGAGGAAGAGGAAGTAGGAAAGGACGCTGGAGCCAAACTGACCACCAATCTGCTTCAGAGCGTAGCGCCATGGCCTGGCAGCATACAGACCTGAGAGCAGTGCCAGCCCCAGGCTGTGAAGGGCCTGTAGGAACAGACCAAGAACAGCCGTGAAGGGCAGATCACGGACCGCCCTTGATAGGACAGCAATAGGGTAGGGTGTCCTCAACCTCAGCCACCCACATCCACAGCAGGTGACCTCACAGCTCAGAGCTCGTACCAGCATGCAGGAGTATCTGAGCCGGCTACAGCAAGAGAAGGCCCCATGGTGGCCCTGCTGGTCCCTCCGCTTTCCCTTTGGGCTCCAACTTTTCTCTCTGGGGACAGAGACAATGCCTAGACCATAAATGCTTAAACCGCTGAGGGAAGTTGTTGCCCCCACCCCACCCTCCACCCCCAGCTCAGGAAGTCAACGGATCACTCACCTCAGCCATCGCTTCTCACCCAGACTCAAGGGCATGTTCCGGACCATGTGGTCCCTCTGGGCCATGGACAGACCCTGAAGCTCCTTCACTAACAGGCTCCGCTTCTCTGCCCAGAGGAAGAAGATTCCCTCAGTGTCCAGCATCCTTCCTGCCGCATACTGACCAGGGCCCTGAACAGCTAGCACCCCAGCACAGCCCCCTAAGACCACCCAGATGGCTCCCCTCCGCTCTTAAAACCAAAGCCGGGTCCAGGCAATGGTCCAGACCATGCTCTGACAGCTGTCTCCTTCAATATTCTACCTCTCAAGCCCAGGAGCCCATTCTCCAGCCTCCAACAGATCCCGACATCCTTGAGGTCCTCCTTGTTGAGTGGAGGGGGCAGGCTGCCACCCACCAACACCCTGCTGCTCAGGTACCCCGAGACTCATCATAAAGACTTTCAGGGAGAACAGTGGTGTTCTCCCTCATCTTAGGTCCCAAGCCTGTCAGGACAGATTCGCGAAGCCACAAGGGAATGGGGAGGAGTCAGAACTGCCTCCTCATGGCCACTGTGATGTTAGACTTGCCAACTTGACAGGCGCTAGAGTCACCCAAAGATGGGTCCCTGGGCACGCCTATGAGGGGTTGTGTTGATTATTTTAATCGGTGTGGGAAGACCCATCGTAACACTGGACAAGGGATCATGCACTATATAAAGTGGAGGAAGTGAGCCAAGCCCCAGCGTTCACGCGTTCACCCTCACTGGACTCCTGGTAATCAGCTGCTTTAGACCCCTGTCACCTTGACGACCTAGACACACTGGGCTGTAGTTTGAATGTGAGCCGGGGTAAACTCTGTGCCCCGTATGTTGCTTTGGGCAGAGCACTGTACCACAGCAACAGGAAGAGAGCTTTACCACACTTCCGGCCCCATGATATAAGGAGATGTAGCCTTCATCTTTATATCCACCTTGTGGAGGGAATTTTGTAACTCCAACTTTACAGATAAATCATCTGCAGAGGCAGAAGAACCAGAGTTCAAAGCCAACCTGAGCAAGCCTTGACACTGCCTTCAGTCACCAAGAGCCTGAAGACACAGGCCAGCGGTAGAGTGCTCTAATGCTCGCAGTTTACACCCACAGAGAGGAAAGATGAGGATAGGAAGGAGAAAGAAGGCAGGGAGAGCTGGCCTTCTAGAAGGTGGAACATGTCCGGGTGGCAGAGTAAATAGAACCCACGCCACTGCAACCCACTTGGCTCCCACTATCAGTGGGCTTGCCTCTGTCCCCAAGCCTCTTCACATTGGATTTGAATGAAACCAGGTTTGTTCCTGCCTGTGGGCCTTGGCACCTGCCTCCTCCACTCCAGTGACTTTCTCAGGGAAGCCTCCCAGCAGCCCCCGGCTGGGCTGCTCCCAGATCGCTCTCCTGGAGTCTATTCCGGTTGTGCTTGTGTCTGAGTTTCAGGCTCTTGCTCACCCATTTGTTCAGCTCATGTTTGTCTCACCCAGTAAGAAGTAAGCTAAGAGCTATGACTGGACCTACTGACCACCATGGCATGCTGGAGGCCTCCCCAGCACTCAGTGATACATTAGGTGGTGGTGGGTGGAGGTTTAAATACCAGCCCTGGAGAAGACCTTTGCCATTAATCTGACATGCAAAGGCAGCCCCTCAGACTGCAACAGAAAGAGGCTCGCTGACTCTGTAGCATTCCAGCTCCTGCCCAGCCAGCAGGCTGGGTTATTCAACTCACCATCCTCCTCCAGGATTGTGGAGTCCAGCTCCAGATCATACAGGCGAAGGCTGGGTCTGGCAGAGCGCAACACATTCCCCAGCAGGGGCCGGCTGCTCCTGTGCCGAAGCCTCAATGTGCGGTTGTAGTATTGGGAGATGATAGCCCCACGGCTGCGACCTTGGAAACCAGGTGGCAAGGTATTAGAGAGCAGAATCAGGACTAGCTTCACATCCCTCTAGAAAGTTCTCAGCACCAGGCCTGCCTGTCCCTCAGCCCTTCCCAGGGCTGGGGGAAATTCCTTTACCAGAAACCCAAGAGCCTATTTTCACCCCTATGGCAAGTGGTTATGTTCAGACTCCAGGGATATGCTGAGGTTCAGGCTCCAGCAACAGGAAGGCTGAGAACCCAGAAGAACTGGTTCACAGACCCCAGCTGGCGTGAAGGCCAGCACAAGGGCAGAAAAGACCCCACTCACCAATGGTACGACTGGGCATGCTGGCCAAGATTCGGAGAGTGGCGGTGCTCAGGACAGGGGCACCTTCAGGTCCCGGGAGGGTCTGGTCACCTCTGCCTAGGGATGACAAGCCGCTACAGTTCAGCTGTCTCACCCAGCCCACCCCGCCCACTCCAATCCGGTAACACACAAAGGCAGATATTCCCAGGTCCTGCCCACACCAGGTCAGAGGGCAAGCCTGGGCTTACCTGGAACCAAGGGCAGTAGCTCCAGCCCCTCCTCCGCCACCCGAAGACTCTGCTCTTGAATGAGCTGGTGGAAGGAATCGTGGACTTCATTCTCTTCATAGGGGCTGGGCTCCAGGCTACTAGGGAGAAGTGAGTGTGGGAATCCATGCTTGGGCCCCTCCCACTTGTAGGAGGCTTCACACCAGTAGGAGTAACACAAATACATCCCAGACCACCAACAACAGGGTACTTACTCTTCGTCCCCTGTAGTCTCCGGGACATCGAGGGCTAAAGCCCGTGGCTGAGCCATGGCTGTGATATACACCCTGCAGACCTAGGGGAGCTCAGAGACTATATGCAGCCTGTGGAACCCCGTACAGCCCATCTGTTGAGACAAAGCCAGCATTCAATGCGTGGGGCCCATACTTCAGGCACAGACACACTACAGGAATCCCTACCTTGCCCCCATCCACAGCCAAACACACGGTTAAATGGGTGGCCCCAAATAACATTCTCACCATGACTGGCTGTGGGGGGAGGGAAGAAAACAGGAAGGAAGGGGCGGCGCGGCTCCCCCATTGGTTTCCTAGATGTCGCTAGTACCCGGAGAAAGAGAGGCCTGTGAACACTACCAGTTTCTGGTTTGTTCCAAGGCGGGACCCTATAGCTTCATCTTTTTTACAGCAGGGGCTGGAAGGCTCCGAGGACTTCCCTGTGTCCGCCTGATGACCCCAAAGTGCCCTCTCTAGCAGGAAGTGCGGCCAGGAAGCCGCAAAGCCCTGCCCCCAGTACAGGAGGCAGCGTCCGCACACTGGACTCCTTGAAACCCACCCCCAACACTCGGGTCTGCAAGCTTCAAGGTCCTCGCGTCCTCGGGAGGCTGACTCCCTACATTCCAGCTCAGCTGAAGACTGGAGAGAGAAGCTGAGCTGACACAAGCTCCCTTTGTCCAGCTCTGTCACCGCGCACAGTTACAAGCAGAGCGTTGTTAGGGGCTTATTGTCCTCCTGGCCCAAGGCCCTAAGGGGAGAGCGCGGCGGAAAAAGCAGCCAATCACTTGACTCCGGCAGAATCCCCTCCCGCCCCCCGCCTCCCGAAGGCAAGCCCGGCAGTGTCGGCCGGTCTTCCCTGCCTTCGCCTAGGGAACTCGAAGTTTTCTGAAGCTACCCCGACGGCCGAAAGTCCTCACTCAATCCAAACTGGCGCCCGGCACGCCCCCGCCTGCGCTGCAGTGGAGCACAGCAGGGAGGGGCCAGCCTGGAGCTTGGCGGGAGGTGGCACCGCCCGGATGGAAAGCAGCCAAGAGAGGTGGTGCCCTCTTAGTTCCAGAGTCCCCTTCCTGGTCATAGTACTTCTCAGGCTCAAGACCCCAAGCCGGCCCATACCTCTTATCCACTGGAGCCTGGGGTGCTCCCGAGGCTACCGGCCGGGACTCCCGATCTGCCTGGGCTCCTGGCCTTCAGTCCTCCTTCGGCCCGCCAGGTGTGCGCTGTTCCGGGGCGCACCACCCTGTGCCCTGAGCCAGATGAGGAGAGGCCGGAAGAAGCAGTTTCCAGAAACCCTGACCCAAGCTGTCAACCACCTTGCGGAAGCAAACGACCCTACACCGGAGCTGCGCCCCTGCACCCGAGTCGGAGCGCCCCAACTGGAGGGAGGAGCCCCACTCCCCGGAGTGGCTCACCTGTGCGCGCACCCACCGCGGGGAACCCGGGTCTCAGCCCCACCAGCAGGAGAGTCAGTAGACAGTAACTAAGGGTACAAGGGGATAATCTTTGATGGTTTCCAGCCTGGCAGCTGGAGGTAGCCTCACCACCCGCCCACGTGGCACCGGTCCCCGGAGGTCACGTGGTTTGTTCCTGCCGGTAGGCCCCGCCTATCCAAAACAGTGCCCTGTGCGAGCCAGTCTCGGTCTCCACCCCAGCACTCAACCCTCAAGTCTGAGTAAAGTAGGCGCGTCCCAGTGTTTGGATGTATACAACCCCTAGGTGGAGTCCCTAATGTTTCTCTGAGTTTCTAAAGCGGGACGGTATTTCCACGTCCCGGGGTCACTTACCAGTCCCTAGCCTTCCCACGCGAGATTGAGTAATCCCCTCCTCCCAGCCTGGTTAACTGTTCCATATCTGAGGCTGTGTAAGGGAGTTACTCCCCACTCCGCCCTGGGCGTGGTGTCTGTTTCTAAAGTCAAGGTTAAGCTGCTTCCGGTAGCCATTGCCCCAAATGCTGTGCCAAGACAGGCAGTGACCTTTCTATTTCACAAATGAGGACAATGAACCTGAGAACCTGTCACCAGCCTCCAGGTGTCACCAGCTGGAGCAGGGGACTTGGCCACCAAGATGCTCCATAGAACCCCTTCCCCCATGTTACAGTGTGGCCGTGAGAAGTAAAAGGGAAAGCCGAGCCCCACCCCCCCCACACACACACACACAAAGGTTAACAGACACCAGGAAACGTGTAGGGTACGGGAAAAAGATGAAGTTTGCTGTAATACAGTACACTTGAGGTCGCGGAGGGGAGGGGAGCTCAGCTCCTTGCAGCTAGCACTCTCTTGTTCTCCCCCTCTCCCCTTTCCCCCCTCCCCCCCTCTCTGTGCCTGGGTGGGTTTACCAAGCTGCATCTTGGCACCGGGAGTCTTGGCCTGCAGATCCAGCCCTCCTCGCTGACTCCTTGTTCTTACACTGAATTTTGCATGACTTTGGCCCAATTTGAAAGCCATTTCCTGGAGCGCCTTCCTGTGTGAACTTGTTGGGAGTGCAGAGCCTGTGGGCAGGGACGCAGGGAGACTCAGAATGCAGAGCTGAGACGACAAGGTTTTAAAAGAGGTGAACAGAGAGGAAAGGCTGGAGCTCCCAGAACTGGGAACGGGCCAAGATGACTCCTAAAGGTCTGGTCTGTGAGTTACAAGAGACGCGCACGAAGCTGCTTCTTCAGAAATTAGGCTGGGCTTGGTGCCAGACCCTGGCCAGGGCATGGTAACAGCGAGGGCAGTGCCGGCGATGGAGGCGGGAAGTTCAGAAATATCTGCCAGTCATAAGGACACTGGCCTTTCATCCCAGCCTTGTGCAAGTATCTCCGTGAGTTCAAGGCCAGCCTGGTCTACATGATGAATTCCAGGACAATTAGAATTACATAGAGAGACCCTGTTTTGAAATAACACGAAAAGAAAAAAGCTCCAGGGTTCCGGAGAGCCAACAGCACGTGTGCTAGGACCATCCACCCATCACTATCTTGCTCTCTGGGGCGACTGCGGACCGCAGATAAGGGTTCCTACACCGGGACACCTCAAGGACTGACGGCCAGGAAGAGGCCAGGAAGCCGGAGCACAGAAAAGCAGGACGGCCTGGTGCGTGCCCACCCGCGCCCCTCACCTGGGCCGTGTCCCTCCAGTGCAGGAAGTGCACTTAGAGGAAACCGTGCGGAAGGCGGGAGTGGGTGGAGGGGGAGGAGACGGTGGGCCCCCACCCCTAGGTTCCTGTCACGTGACCCCACCCCATTCCCTCACCACCCTGCCTGGTGTGTCCGGAGCTGGTCGTAGGAGGGGGCTCCTCGGGAAGCTTGGTCCCTTGCCCCTTTGTGAGCTGCTTATCGCTTGAAGATAAGGACGGTGAGGGGGGGGAGGGAAGAAGGCCAGGGCTATTGCTTCCTTCTGCAAGGTTTGGGGGTTTCTTCTTTTCTCATGGTTGGGGATGTAGCCATACCTCCTATCTGGGTCCCTTAAGAAGACTCGAACAGACCCAGCCTGGACAAAACACAGAACGGAGCCCTGGTACATCCAGAGCTGGGGGTGTTGCAGGAAGCTGAATTCTAGGAGCTGTCTGGGTTCAGGACAGGAGTGACTTCCCAAAAAAGTCAATCAACACATGGAAAAAGAGCGGGGGTTGTGTTTTTCCAAAGGCTTAAGGTTTGTGACAGCCGGCCTTTGCTTTGCCGGTGGCTTCTCTGTCCTGGAGGTCTTTCACTGCACTTAACAGGCGGGAGACTAAGTCCTTGATGAGTGGGTCTGCTTGAGAACTGGAGTGGGGCAGCCCCGGCTCGGACCCCAGCAGGCTTCTTTTCACTTGTGGACGTTGGCAGGGCCAAGGTGGAGCTCACAACCCGCTCCTCTCGTTACTCCTGCGAGCAAGGATCTTGCCTGTCTGTCCCGCGCGCCCACTGGGATGTTTCGCCAGTGGTCGGTGCAGTCAGAACCAGCCCCAAGAAGGCCTGAATCCCAGGCGGCCTCGGAGGAGCTGTGGGAGCAAGAAGTGGAGCGGCTATGCGCCTCCCGGACGCCTGTGCGGATGCTGCCCTACGCCATGGCAGACAAGCGCTTCATCCGGTGGGTGCTGCTCGGCGACACTGCACCGAGCCGCTGTGGGCGGGGGAGGCACCGGAGGATGCACCTGTCAGATGGATGACCCATCACCACGGTCCTGCAGGGAACTGCGGGAGCCCGAGGGGGTGAAGAGCTCCTGTTGGCAGCCGTGGCATCGCCGGAGGCAAGTGGCGCGACAGCACCTGAGGGAGGCAGCGCAACGCCTGGCCCGCGGCTTCGGCCTCTGGGAGGGAGCTCTCTACGAGATTGGGGGTAGGACCCCATGCCGACCCGAATTTCCCACTTCCCTCATCAGTCCCTCCGTCCTTGTACACCCCTCGGATTCCTCCTCTGCATACCTAGCTGGGTGACAGCCCTCTGGGGGCTGTGCAGATACTGCGCCGGAAGCCCTAATTTTGCCCTGGGTTGGTCCACGTTGGCACACAGCACACAGCCCTGGGATTCTCAACATGGTTGATTCTCCCCGCTTTTCTCCCATAGGCCTCTTCGGGACAGGGATCCAGTCCTACTTCACTTTCCTTCGCTTCCTGCTGCTGCTCAACCTGCTGACAGTGCTGCTGACTGCCTGCTTTGTGCTGCTGCCCCTCTGGCTCCGCCCCCCTGAGCCAGGCCCTGCCCTGAAACTGGGTGAGTGCTGAGGTTGCCTGACCCTGCAGGCATCAGTCTGGCCGTGCTGCATGAGCTAGCCTTAGACTCTCCTCGACAGGACCTTCTGCCCGGAAGCCTCCCAGCACAACCTCAGACAGCCTTAGTGTTAGGGTAGAGACAGTGGAGTTGGAAGATAGAGTGTCACCTGTTTGGGGGACGCTATCCTGATGTCCTTCTCTTCCCACTCAGCAGGCCTCCAGTGCTCCGGCAGCCTCCTGCCCCAGAGTGACATTCCAAGGTTCCATAACCCACTGTGGAATATTTTAACTGGCAGGGTAAGTGGAGTGTCTTCAGGCAATGCTCTGGGAGACTCCAGTCTCAAAAGACCCCTGCTCCCTCCCTCAAGAGAGATTTTGGCTTTTAAGGGAGACTCTTCCACAAGCCAGTCAGGCCAGATACAGGGACATAGGGACATGTCCCCATGACCCATAGAACCCAGCTTGGAGCAAGAGACAAGTGGAGGAAGGAATCCAGACCTTCCCACCGGGTATGGTGGCATATGCTTTTCATCCCAGGACTTGGAAAGCAGAGGCAGGCAGGTCTCTGAGTTTGAGGCTAGCCTCATGTATAGAGTTCCAGGACAGTCAAGACTACCTAGAGAAATCCTGTCTACGGCATGGGGGGAGTACCCCCCAATTCCTGGAGGCCACTGAGTCAGTATCTTGAGTCCTGGACCCAAATCCGTGCAGCCTTGGGCAAGTCACCTGGCTTCTCTGAGTGTCTGTAAAACAGGGCTATTCGTAGGCCAGGCACACTGGTGCAGACCTGCAAGCACAGCATGGAGAGTCAAGAGGACTGAAGTTCAGGGCCTGCCTGGGACACACAGGGAGATCTTATCCTTCCAGGGGAACACTTAGAACAGCCCCTGCACTCAGCTTCACTGATGCGCCCTCACTGTGTCTCCAGGCCTTCAACAACACCTATCTCTTCTATGGTGCCTACCGGGCAGGGCCAGAGAGCAGCTCGGCGTATAGCATCCGCCTGGCCTACCTCCTTAGCCCGATGGCCTGCCTGCTCCTCTGCTTCTGTGGGATACTGCAGAGGTGAGGGAAGACCCCATGTCGCCTCAGGCCTCCATCCTTGGCCATCCTTCCCAGGGCAGGGAGATCCTCAGCCGGCAGATAGATCACTGTGCAGTGACGCTCATCTTGGTCACCCAGCACACCTCCTGTGCAGTGCCCCAGCTCTCTGAGGTGAGAGTGGAGGAACCCCCACAGAAGTCTTCCCCCCTTCCTGCAGGATGGCAAAAGGCCTACCACAGCAGACACGCTTGGGCCAGCTCTACAGGACACCCCTCAGCGCCAAAGTGTTCTCATCCTGGGACTTCTGCATCCGGGTGCGGGAAGCCGCCACCGTCAAGAAGCATGAGATCAGTAATGAACTGAAGGTGTGTCTGGCACAGTGCAAGTGTGTGGTGAGGCAAGTGGAGGCGAGGGGCTGCGTGAGTGTGCACGTGTGTATGAGTGTGCAAACACTGATATATTCAGATGAGCACAGGTGTGATGGGACTGTGTGACTGAATGAGAGTGACCGTCACATGGCGGTGTGAACCAGCTAGAACATGCAAATGTTCTAAGAATGTGTGAGCCAGGCCTGGTGGCACACATCTCTTTAATCCCAGCACTTGGGAGGCAGAGGCAGGAGGATGTCTATGATTTCCAAGTCAGCCAGGGGCTACATAGTGAGACCTTGTCTTAAATAAATATGTCTAGGTATGATGTGCATGTCTGATTCCAGCACCGGGATCCAGGGCTGAGGCAGGAGGATCCCCCTGAGTTTGCAAGTAACTTGGGTTCCAATTGCAGAAGTGCCAGGCTAGCCAAGGTTATGGAACAAGACCCTGTCTCAACAAAGAGGTGTGGGCAGGATGGCTCTTCAGGTAAAGGGCCTTGCTGTGGAGACCATGGACTTGAAGTTTATCTCTGGATCCAACATGGTGAAAGGAAAAAAACAGCTCTTACAAGCTGTACTCTGACCTCCATGTGTGCACCATGGGATTTACACACACACACACACACACACTCATGCACACATACACACACTCATCCACACACACACACACACACACAGTGTAAAAATAAAATTAAAAACCTAACAACAAAAGGCATGTTTGCACATGCATGTGTGTGTAGCTGAGCGAGCGAGTGTTTGATCAGAGGTGGCTAGTGATTGGGTGACGTGGGTGTGCATGTGGAGTGCTTCAAGACCCCTCTCCGCTGCTGTCAGGTGGAGCTGGAAGAGAGCCGCCGTCTGGAGCTGGCTCAACAGCAGACCCGCACCCAGAAGGCCTGCCGCCTGCTCACCTACCTGCGCACCAACACCCTCATTGTGTTCCTAGTGGTCGGAGCCATCAGCGCCATCTTCTGGGCCACCAACTACTCACAGGACAACAAGGAGGTACAGGACAGTTGTATTCCTTTCTTTACGGATGGTTTGCTTTTCTGATGTGAACTGTGGGAGGAAAGGAGTGCTCCCACTCGGCAGATGAGAAAATAAAGGCTCAAGGGAGCTGCATCTTCGGAACCCTGACCTCCCTTCCTTCTCCTCACAGGAGTCCCTTTTTCTGGTGCTCCAGTACCTGCCTCCTGGAGTCATCTCCCTGGTCAACTTCCTGGGTCCTGAACTGTTCACAGTCCTGATCCAACTGGAGAACTACCCTCCCAGCACTGAAGTCAACCTCACCCTGATCTGGTGAGCATACGGGGGCATGGCACTGTGGTCCTCAGGCCCTGAACTGGGAGACTCTTGTATTCTCCACTGCACCAAATGGGAGGTGAGCAGTGCTTCTAGAACATTCAACCTTAGGGACCCAAATCTGAGGCTTCCCCTGAAGAAAGCCATCAACCTGCACCAAGCAGAGGGCCAATCAGAGGGTTGGGGTGCTCTCTGGCTTTGGGGAGCCAAGAACCAGCTGTGAACACTTACAAAGATCCTGAAGTTTCCTGGGGGTTGGAGAGGTGGTTGCAGTGGTGGCATCACATGACTTTAATCCCAGCACTCGGGAGGCAGAGGTGGGCAGACCTCTGTGAGTTCAAGGCCAGCCTGGTCTACAGAATAAGTTCCAGGACTCCAGGGCTATACAGAGAAACTCTGTCTCCAAAAACAAAAGCAAACAACAACAACAACAAAAAGCATTTTAAAAATCCATCAGTTTGAGACACAGACCCTACAAAGTATGAGGGCTAGTCACATGACCCTCAGCCTAGACATGCTGGACCAGTTTCCTGCCTGTGTACCTCACCAGCTTCTCTCTCCTCTTACCTCTCTGAGTCTTGCCTTCTCTTCCCCCTCTGCATCCCTCATGGCCAATTCTGATTTGCTTTGAAACACACACAAGAAACAACTCAAACTGTGCTAGGCATGGTGACATAACCCTAGCACTTGAGATGCAGAGGCAGGGAGTCACAAGTTCAAAGCTAGCCTGGGCTACATGGCAAGATGCTGTCAAAACCATCAAACTCAACATCTGCCAAGAGGGCTCAGAGGATATAAGCCCATGTCATGCAAGCTTGACAGCCTGAGCTTGGAGCCCTGGAACAGATATAAAAAGCCAGATATGGTAGCACATATCTGTAACGCCAGCACTCCTGGGTTGAGATGAGAAAGACAGGGACTCACCTGGAAGCACCCAGGCCAACAACCCTGGAGTACACAGTGCATCCCTAGAAAAGAGATCTTGCATCAAGAGTTTGTTTGCTGTTTGTTTTTGAGACAGGGTCTCGCTCTGTAGACCAGACTGGCCTTAAACTCACAGAGACCTGCCTGCCTCTGCCCCCCAGTGCTGGGATAAAAGCTGTGCACTGCTGTACTAGGCTTGCCTATGTTTTTTTAGTTTGGTTTGGTTTTGGTTTGGTTTTTTTAAGGTACCCCAAAGGGCAACCATCCCTGCCTCTCAGCCCCTGCTGAATTGGAGACCAAGCCTCAGTTGCCAGCCATTCTAGTCACCCAGACACTGAACTGTCCAGGTTACAGGCATGTCACAGATTCAGGCCATCAGACTATGTGGTCCTGACACATTCAGAAACTACATGTGGTATGTGTTTCTGAAGCACATGATGCTGAATGGTGAGCCCAGGAGTTAACTAGTGGAGCTGGGATGTAGCTCAGCCATACAGTGTGTCCTTAGCATGGAAGACTTGAGTTCAGATTCCAGAGGCCTTGTAAAAGCTGAGTGTGGTGGCATGTGCTTGTAACACTCCACTCCCCACAGCAGTGTTGGGGTCGGGGAGATGGGTAGATCCCAAGAGTTCATTGTCCTGTGTAACTTTAAATGCCGAGCTTTGAGTTTAGTGAGAAACTCAAAATAAAATTTTAAGTGGACACTTGAAATATGGCTCAGCAGTTATAACCAGGTACAGGTCTTCCAGAGGATGCAAGCTATATTCCCAGTACCTACATCACGCAGCTCCTCCAGGGAGGTTCAATCCCTCTGGACTTCGCTGACAACCACATTGACGGGCACATACCCACATACAGACATATAACTCCTAATTTTAAAAATAAAAATAGCATTCAGGAGTCAAAGACAGGCAGGCAGAGGTTGAGGCCAGCTTGGTTCACAGAGTAAGTCTCAGGCCAGCCTGAGCTACATAGTGAGACATTGTCTCAAATAAACAAACAAAAATAAATTTTAAAAAATGTAAGGAGAGAGAGAGAGAAAGAGAGAGATAGCGCTAAGTCTAGTCTCGTGAATTAAGTGTACCCAACACACATCCACCCACACATTCATGAGTGTGTGCACACACACACTCAGAAGGTGACCAGACATAGTGGTGCTCACCTTTAACACCAGACACATAGACAGGCAAATCTCCATAACTTTGAGGCTAGCCTGGCCTACATAGTGAGTTATGGGCCAGCCAGGGCTACGTAGTAAATAAAAAGGAGGAAGAAAGTGTTGTCTGACCTGAGGCTCTGAGGATCCAGGAAGGTGCAGAGTTTCTCTGGCGGGACTCATCCGAATAAACCGTAAAGCTGGAAGCAAGGAGGATAGCTGAGTGGCGCAGTATTTCCCAAACTGGTTTAGAAACAGGACCCATTCCCAGCCAATCATGAAGTGTCAGATTTGAGTGATCACTGGTGAGAGATAAAGCAAGCTGGAAGGAGGCTGAGCTCTGAGAGGAGCAGAGCCCAGGACACAAGAGCTCAGACAGCAGCCTAGATAGAGCCGGACCTTCTTACTCATCCCCACGTGACGGATGCCCGGCCCGCAGGTGCGTGGTGCTGAAGCTGGCCAGCTTGGGAATGTTCTCCTTCTCTCTGGGTCAGACGATGCTATGCATAGGCAGAAACAAGACCAGCTGCGAGCCCTACGGCTACAACGCTTGCGACTACCAGGTGGCCAGCAGCCCCGTCCTTCCCCACAAAGCCCCACCTCAAACTCCAGAGACCGGTCCCTTTTAGTCCTTGTCCCTCCCCGGGTCTCACGTTTGTGAGTAGCTGGAGGTGGAGCTGCCATACCACAGCATGCCACAAGGGGGCGCCCTGCACTCGGCTGTAGCTCTCCTGGTGTGGGAGTCTTCTGTTCTAGTCTATCCCTGAGGTCATGTCTGACTGCAAACCGGCACTAAGACTCACCCGCTCCCACCCCCCACCTCTGGCAAGCAATGGGTGAAGGAAGAGAACCTGAAGGAACCTGAGGTTAGTGATGGGTCCTCTCTCTCTCTGCACCGCAGTGCTGGGAGAACTCGGTGGGCGAAGAATTATATAAATTAATCATCTTCAACTTCCTGCTCACCGTGGCCTTCACCTTCCTGGTCAGCCTGCCTCGGAGGTGAGCTACATGGGGACACCCCAGGGGACGGCTGGAAGCCACAGCCAAGCATGAGCCAGGTGTGTCCCCATGAGTGAGGATGTGGTGGCCCATAGGGAACACCCAGGTGGCTCGCATACTTGCCTGGAGTGTACCCAGATCCTCCTACCCCAGGCTGTTAGTGGAGCGCTTCTCAGGCTGGTTCTGGGCTTGGCTGGACCGGGAGGAGTTCCTGGTGCCCAAGAATGTGCTGGACATCGTGGCTGCACAGACTGTCACCTGGATGGGTCTCTTCTACTGCCCCCTGCTGCCACTACTCAACAGTGTCTTCCTCTTTCTAACCTTCTACATCAAGAAGGTGAGGGGGTTGGTTCAGGGGGTCCCCTGGGCATCCTGAGGCTGCATCCTGTTTCTAGCCTCCCTTCCCTGGACCACATGGTCTACAAAACACCCTGGTAAGTCCTGTTATCGTCCGCCTCCAGTACACCCTCCTGAGGAACTCCAGGGCATCCCCACGGCTTTTCCGTGCATCCAGCTCCACCTTCTTCTTCCAGCTGGTGCTGGTCCTAGGCCTGCTTTTGGCTGCAGTACCTCTGGCCTACGTGATCAGCAGGTGATGAGGGCTGGTGGCTGGGAGGCTGGCTGGTCCAGCAACTCCTACCCCAGATTCTGACAATCCTGTCTGCGCCCATCTCTCCAGCACCCACTCCTCCTGGGACTGCGGTCTCTTTGCAAACTATTCGGCCCCCTGGCAGGTGGTACCCGAGCTGGTGACCCTCCAGCTCCCACTTCCTGGCCAGCGTGCCCTCCGTTTCCTCAGCTCCCATGCCTTCAGCTTCCCACTCCTCATTCTGCTCAGGTGACTGTACAGCAGGACAGGGAGGAACCCCAGGGGTTTCCTTCCTTCCCCAAGGATGGTGTATACTTGATCATCTCTAGACAGTGTCCTGGAGTGCAGGAGCCAGGGAAATGGGGGCTCAAAGATAGGTACCAACACAGTCCCAGATCAACCAACTTGCCATGCTGGAGGACTTTGGAGTATGGGGCTGTGGGAAGATGCGGGCGGCAGGGTGAGGGGTTGGGGGTTGGGGGGAGTCTTCCAATAAAGCACAGAGATCTGAGGTGAGATGGTAGAGCTGGTGTGGTAGTGCACACCTGTAATCCCAGCACTCAGGAGCTTGAGGCAGGAGGATTGTTGTGAATTTGAGGCCACTCTACTACAGAGTGAGCTCCAGGTCAGCCTGGGCTACATGACAAGGCCCTGTCTCAAAGATAAAGACTTCAGGAGAGGCAAGGAAGTCAGGCCGGATGACTGTGGTCTGAGAGGTGACTGACCTGGAGTCCTATCTGCCTTAAGCCTCGTCCTGACCGTTTGCATCTCCCAGTCCCGAGCGAATGCCAGAGCCATCCATGGGCTGAGGAAGCAACTGGTGTGGGTGAGTGTGCGTGGCAGTGCGGCCATACCCTTGAAAAGTGTGTAGCTAG
The DNA here is from genome assembly GCA_030674055.1 of Rhabdomys pumilio. Taxonomy (NCBI): domain Eukaryota; kingdom Metazoa; phylum Chordata; class Mammalia; order Rodentia; family Muridae; genus Rhabdomys; species Rhabdomys pumilio. Next base: position 4,120,560 of record JANHMN010000002.1, on the reverse strand, counting down.
CTACTCTGAAGGACCGAGCTGGGAGGGTGGGTTTCTTTCTTCCTTGTGGCGTGTGTACCTCCAGGATAGGAAGGAACCCGTGGCTCCTATGACAGGCAGCTTACTTTGGTGGAGGCATGGCCTTGGGTTGAAGCGAAGCCTTAGTTTATGGGCGTGGCCTGGGCAGGGGGATGGGACTTGTTGGAGGCGGGGCCATCGTGCTTCCTGGTCCCAGGTTAGGGGCGGGGCCTCTAGTGGCCTTCTGCTGCATTGCATTTGATAACAGCTCCTGGCAGGGGTGTGGCCTCAGGTTGCGTTATGGGCGTGACGTCTGGCTACAGCTTGTTTCTAACTAGCATCTGGTCTCTTTCCCTGCAGCAGGTCCAGGAGAAGTGGCACCTGGTGGACGACCTGTCGCGGCTGCTGCCGGAGCTGAGCCCAGAGCCTGAGTCATCTCACTCACGAGCTTCCCGTCCACGATCCTTCTGCCCCGGATTCCCATGCCCAGGCTCGCCCGGCCCCAGGACACCCCGGCTGGGACCCTCGAACAGGCTGAGCTCCTCGAGCCTCGGAGCCCCCAGTGCTTCGGTTCCCGCCTCCAGGTTTCACTTCCCCAGCCGCACAGAGCTGTAGCACCGACCCCACGTCCCGTGGCTCTGCCGCAGCTTCCTCCAGCGCCTCCTCCACTCCCAGCCCTTCCACCCCCTCCTTACGCCCACGGTCTCTGCACCCCCACCCCACCCCTGAACCACTGCCTACAGACGGCTCCTGGGCCTCTGGCAGGGTTCTCCAAAGCGAGCCACACCCTCAGGTCAGCAGGAAAAACAGGAGAATTTCTACCTCTATTTTATTTTATCTCATTCCTTCAATTTTTTTATTGAGTGTTCTATAGTGTACATAACAGTATGAATATAAACTCACGGGTGCGATTTATAAATATATTTTTGGAAACACTGGAATTTCTTAAAGTTGTCCTCAGAAACGTTTGTATATTTCTCTCCATGAGGCTGCAAGAGCTGGTCTGGAACAAACCTGCACTTCTGTGTTGACTTGGGCTCGAACTAAATTCGTGGGCTTCAAAGGCACACTAAACCAGGGTGGGGGCTCGGAAGCCACTCCAGAGCCTGAGAATGGCTTGCTAAAATTCGATGATGTCTGGGTCCCTTGGGAAAGGCAGATCAGGGCCCATGTCTATTGCTTTATAAAAAGATCAGGGATATGTTTGGTGGAGGCGAGGTATTGTGTGGGACAAGGGGGGGCCCATACTGAGGCATCCCTTCCTCCTGTGAGGCATCCCTTCCTCCTGAGGTACCAGCCACACTATGGTATAGTATAGAATAGAGTTTAGTTTATTCGGTGCGTGGGGAGGGGAATTGAAGAGGTAGTAGAGACAGAAAGGAAGAGAGACAGAGAGTAGTAGAGGCCAGCCACGAGCACGTGGAGAAAGGAGGAAGGGGGATGGGGAGAGAAGAAAGCAGGAGCAAGGAGAGAGAGCAAGAGAGAGAGTGAGGAGGGGGCAAGCAGCCCCTTTTATAGTGAGTGAGGCAGGCACGCCTGGCTGTTTCCAGGTAACTGTGAGGCGGAGCCTAGACTAAATGCCAACAGTGGCCACACATCTGCAGAACATTGTTTCGTCAACCTTCCCTGGGAGCTGAGCCTCTGAGGCTTTCAGTGTTAGGTACAGGCTTGCACTCTTAGCCCTGTGGCGGGTATGCTGGGTGGGGGGGATATTCATGGGGCTGCAAAGGCAGGGCAGGGGTGCATGCAGCTGAGCCTGGGATTCCTTTTCTCCCTCCCACCCTCCATGAAGTTCTTTGAGTTTGAGAAGCTTTGAAGTTCGAAGCTGCAGTGGCTTTGAACCCACTGCCTGGAAGGCACTCGGAAGTTCTGAAGCTAACAGAGCCCTACTGATTTTGAGGCTGATTTGTTTGTTACCAGCAGCCTACGGACAGTATCTGTTTCTCTCTCTTTTTTTTTGGTGTGGGGGGGAAGGGACGGGGGGGGGGTTGTTTGGTTGGTTTGGTTTTTGGTTTCTTTGTTTGTTGTATGTTGGGTTTTGAGACAGGGTCTCTCTACATAGTCCTGGCTGTCCTAGAACTCACTGTGCAGACCAGGTCTGCTTCCTCCTGCCTCTGCCTCCCAAGTACAAGATTATAGTCTTCTGCCCGGCTCTATCATAGCCAGCCAGGGTGCAGGGTAAAACTTGTATTAAATATACAAAAAAAACAAAAAACAAAAAAACAAAACAAAACAAAAAACAAAAAAAACAAAAAAAAACCCAGGTATTGTGGCATACTTTTTTTTTTTTTTTTTTTTTTTTTTGGTTTTGAATTGTTTGTTTTTTTTTTTTTTTTTTTTGAGACAGGTTTTCTCTGTGTAGCCCTGGCTGTCCTGGAACTCACTCTGTAGACCAGGCTGGCCTTGAACTCAGAAATCCACCTGCCTCTGCCTCCCAAGTGCTGGGATTAAAGACGTGTGCCACCACGTGGCATACCCTCTCGATCTCGGCACTGTGAAGGCACTCTGGATAGGTAAGTCTCTGTAGGTTCAAATTCAGCCTGGTCTATTTAGTGAGTTCTGGGACAGCCTACAAAGTGAGACAAACAAACAAACAAAAAATAAAAAACGATGTAATAACATTACCGTAAAACTAAACAAAACGTTGTAAAATCATGCTCAAAAGACCCATACAGGAGAAGTAAAAAGGGGGCTTGAGACTAGCTGCCAATCAAACAACAAGCCAGGCCCACTGGGGATGATACTTCCAAGTAGTGGTGGTCAGAGGCTGGGAGGTTGAGGCAGCACCAGTGGTGTGTGCCACAGGACCTAGATGACAGACACCAGTGAAATGTTGTCTGTACTGCTCACCCCATTAAGCTACCAGGCACTGCTAGGACCACAATAGTGAGACCTTGTTTCAAAAGTAAATAAATAGGGGCTGGAGAGATGGCTCAGTGGTTAAGAGCACTGGCTGCTCTTCTAGAAGTCCTGAGTTCAATTCCCAGCAACCACATGGTGGCTCACAACCATCTGCAATGGGGGCTGATGTGGGGAGCCGACAAAAGGCAGCTATCATCCTTGCAGCCATCTTGAGTCATATACCCTGACAAGAGACTTGTTTACAACAGCCTACAACAGCTGAGCACACTCTGATAACATCTTGTTTTAGATACCCAGGATCTTCCCTTGGATGTGTGAGACTTAAGGGCGTGACTTAAAGGTGTGATTTAGAAACAAGATTTAAGGGCATGACTTAAAGGCATGACTTAGAAGTGAGACATATAAAAGGTGAGAGGCAGACAGAAGACAGACACTTGAACTAGACACTTGGAAGAAGTAATTTGGAGCTGGGAAAGAGACTAGCAACAGAGACTTAGACTTAGTACTTGAGACTTGGAGTTGGAAGGTGACTTGGAACTGGGAGAGAGACTAAAACTTAGAACAAGGAGGAAGACTTAGAACTGGAATTAGGACTTGAGACTTATTACAGCTGGAACTAGGATTAGGACCTGAGACTTGGTACTAGGAACTAGGGACTTGGAACTAGGGACTTGGAGAGAAGAAGAGAGACTGAAGAATAAATGTGATTTAATTTAAGAATGGTCTCCATTCTTCGAGTCCATCCTCACTCTCTCTCTTGCGAACCCTGACTCATGGACTGGAGCAGCTTGGGGCAATGTGGGTTCTAACAATTTAGCCCCCAAGCTTTTGGCAGTGCGGGTTCCAACATTGACAGAGCGGTTCCCAACATTTTGGCCCCCAAGCATGGAGCAGAGTGGTTCACAACAGTCTGATACCCTCTTCTGGTATGTATGAAGACAGTGACAGTGTACTCACATACAAGAAATAAATAAAATAAGCCTTAAAAAATTCATTAAAAAAAAAAACTAATTCTTTTTTTTTTGTTGTTGTTGTTTGTATTTTTGTTTGTTTAGTTGGTTGGTTTTTTTGTTTTGTTTTGTTTTGTTTTTTGTTTTTCAAGACAGGGTTTCTCTGTGTAGCCCTGGCTGTCCTGGAACTCACTCTGTAGACCAGGCTGGCCTCTGAACTCAGAAATCTGCCTGCCTCTGCCTCCCGAGTGCTGGGATTAAAGGCGTGCGCCACCACCGCCGGGCAAAAAAACTAATTCTTAAAGAACAGGAATTTTGTGGGGAACTAAGTCAAAACGTTCTCCCCTTCCCCCCAGTCCTCACTGGAGAAACTTAACAGAGTTGGTGTGGGGAGGGTGCACACTGCTGAGTGTCAGAGCTGGCTCCTTTGCTGGCTCTTCCCATGGCTTTTTCCCTCTGTTCCTTGGCTGTGGGGCTACAGCGCAGACAGCTTCCTGATCCTCTAAGAGTGGCAAGAGGGGACCATGCTAGAGTGACCTTCCTAGAGAACAGGGCTGGACCAGGGTCTGAGTGTAGTGGCCAGTCAGGCTCTGTGGACCATCTACACATGACACGGGCTGTGTGACTGGCAGCAGGAGGCCTCTGCTGTGAAGAAGGCGAGCATCTCCTGAGCAGTCACCAAGCCACAGACTAGTCTACAGACCCAGGCCAAGACTAGGGGAAAGAGTTCAGCCATGTGGTTGAGCAGATATGAGTGGCCTCCCTTGGGGTAGCATGATCCAGTGCCATCTTACCTGCTCCTTCTGTTCTCTGCCCCTCAGACCCTGTGGGTCTAGCCCTGGGGTAGCCTTGGACTTGGAAGGAATGGGACTGCCCAGGCCACATCAATGTTGGTTGATAGCATGGCCTACTTTCCTTGTCCGGGTTAGGCTGGATCTAGGTCTTTAAGGGACAACCTTGCCTTTCTCTGGTCTCCTTTAAGGACAAGACTAAACCACAGGGCTCTACACTCTCAGGTGACAGAGAGTCTCATCCCACCTGAGGTCTGACTTGGAGACAGAATGCACCAGTTATAGCAGATGACTGGTATGTCATGCTCAGATGGATATCAATATGACACTGACTAAAGCACCTCCCCTCCCCGCCCCTTAGCAGGAACCCACTGATTCTCCAGGACTCCATGATAAGAAGAGCTCTTGTGTTAACATTAGGCCCACGTAGGTCCCCAGGATAATTACCCATCACAAACTCAGTAGGCACACATTTACTGCCTCCTCCCCCCTGTAGGTAACAAGAGGAGGACACAGATGCCCCTGGAACCAGCCCTGTAAGGTATTGCCCCCCCCCTCCAGAGCCACAACCTTCAAGTTATCTCCTAGCTGCAGGCAGCCACTCTAGGAGCTTCCAGGGGCCTTAGGGTGGAGAGGCCAAACTAGGAAGCTTTAAACAGCCTGAGCAGAGCACAGCCTCAATCCCACAGAAGTATGATGCTCCTTCCATTGCTCTCCTTTGCCATGCTGGGTGAGTCTCCTGCAGACACCATGGGAAGGGAATGGAGTGTTAAGAGAGTCTGAGAGAGAGAGAGAGAGAGAGAGAGAGAGAGAGAGAGAGAGAGAGGCAGAGAGAGACTGTGGGAATGTCTGAGCAAGATGTTGACTCTAGATAGCCTATGCATGTGTCACCTTGCATGTGTCACCTTGTTAGAGTATCATCTGTCATTTGGATTCCACTGGTGTATGTAGTACGTGCTGTGTGTATGTGTGTATGGTGTGATGAGTGTGTGGTATGGTGTGTGTGGTGTGATGTGTTCCTGTGCGTGTATATGTGTGTATGGTGTGTGTGTGATGTAGTGTGTGTGTGTGTGTCACTCAGGAAGTAGAGACAGGAAGATCATGAGTCCAAGGCCACCCTCAGGCACATATTGAGTTCAAAGCTAGCCTGGAACAGTAAGATAAGATTAAAGACTCGAGATCAGAGATGTTAACTGGTCCCTGGGGCCTCACTGTCAGAAATCAGCCTGGGCAGGAAGCTGTCTGGACAGTCTCCTCCTCTATCCAGCTTCCCTTACCCGGCTCCTCTTTTACAGCTGCCTGTGGCTTCTCAGAGGAGCAGACAGAAGGTGAGTAGCCCCCACACTGCAAGAAGGATCTAACTGGGGACACCTGGGTCACAGCTGCATACTGGTATCAGGTGCCTTGGTTGAAAAGATGTTACTGACGGTGAGGACACGGTGTGAGAGGACCCAGAGGGATAATTCTGGCCTCCACCCCTACACGGCAGGGTAGGCCATTGTGAAGTCTCTAGGTACACCAGAGAAGAGGAGTTTGGAGTGTGTGAGGAGGAGGGGTCCTTGGCAGCTGCAGTCACAGGGATCAGGTCCTCATAGGGAACAAAATTCACCTGCTCCAAGCCCCAGAGCTCTACCTAATGGGTAGGATCCAGAGAAGGCTGGGGAACTCTAGTGTGTACTTATGGGAAAGGAGGGGTTTGGTGAGGGAACTGGGGTCCTTCAGGGAACTTAGAGATTAAGCTGCTTTGTTCTGGAAGCAGCTGAGAGTGAGTGTTGTCTATTTGTCTATCATCTATCTATCTATCTATCTATCTATCTATCTATCTATCTATCCACCCATCTATCTATCATCTATCTATACATACATACATACATCTGAATAAATATATCACACACACACACATATATATGAATAGATAGATTCCCTCCTTTCTTCTCTCTTTGTCTGCTTCTCTTTCCTTTCTCCTACCCTTCTCCCTTCCTCTCTCCTCCTTTCCTCCCCAGTAGCCCTGGAACAGAGACAGGAGTCAGGGATTCAGGGACAGATCACCGCCCTGACCTATGCCATTCACAGCCTGCTCCATCTTCCTCTCTGCCTCTCACCTCCTAGCCCTAGATGGACCTCCCTCCCTAGATGGCCCTGGGCCACATCTCCAGCTCCTGTGCCCTTCAAGGTGGAGGCAGGAAGTCTCCTCCCTGTCTTGTCATCCACCTTGCGCCCCTGGGCATCCCCTTCTGTTCTGCTGAAGACTGGTGTCGACGCAGATCTCACTCAGATGAGGTACAGGCCAAACTACCATTTCCTCATTTTCTGTAAAAAAGAAAAAGTTTGTTAGTGTCACAGCTAAAAAAAGAGCTGGTGGCTGGGTCTCAGGAAAGTACCCAGGCAGAAGCGGTCCTGCCTTCCTGTCCTCTCAGCCCATGGCCACAGCTCTGCTAATGTAATCCTGTCACAGGTCTCTGAAAAGCTATCTGATCGCTTGTTCCCTCACAAACCCTGGAGAATGGCGTTTGGCTGTTAGCAATGTTTCAGGATTCCTCAGGATCAAAGCAAGTATAGAAAGAAAACCCAAGCTTCCTGCAGGGTCAGAGTGAGTGGAGGGAGCACCCCAGGCTGTTAGGAGTAAGAGCATCCATGGTATGATGGCTCACACCTACAGTCCCTGCACTAGGGAAACAGAAGCAGGTGGATCTCTGTGAGTTTGAGGTCAACCTGGTCCACATAGTGAGCTCCAGGACAGCCAGGGCTACACAGAGAAACTCTGTCTCAAAACACAAAACAAGGGTTAGAGAGATGGCTCAGCAGTTAAGAGCAGTGACTGCTCTTCCATCCAGAGGTCCTGAGTTCAATTCCCAGCACCCACATGGTGGCTCACAACCATCTGTAATGGGATCTAATGCCCTTTTCTGGTGTGTCTGAAGACAGCGACAGTGTACTCACATACATAAAATAAGTAAATCTTTAAAACAAAACAAACAATGACAACAACAAGAAACCCAGCAGCTGTCCCCACAGCAAGCTCCATGTGCGTGCAGACAGACCATCCTTGTTTTCCCTTTTGGGAGCAAACTGTGCTTTCTCAGTGCTTGCAGTCAGCACATATGCAAACCAAGCTTCTATTCCAGGCCACCAACATGGAAATGAGAGGGACTGGGTTTCTTTTCACTTTTACGGGTCAAGCTCATGAAAGAAGGAGAAAAAAATGAACAAACGTAACCACAGTTTGGCCTTGAACTCATCTCTTCAGTGAGGCAGAGTCCAGCCCCAAACACTTCGTTTGGACCCGGAAGAGACCTATTGTCCCTAAAGATTAAGGTGGCAAAAGTCTTGTCAGAAGTCTGCCACAGTGACCAGAGAGGACCCAATTGTAGCATTAGGTCCACTATCTCAAATTAGAAATCTATCTTGATTTAAAAAAAAAAAAAAAAAACTCACAAAGAGGGGTACTTAACAAAGTTTTCAAAACGCTCTGGAAGTGGGCTCTGGTGGTGCTGGAGAGCAGGCAGCTGGACAGGAAAGGGTCGTTCACTGCTGCAGGGTGTGATGGGTCCCTGGCCTCAGAACTCAGCTGCAATGCCAGCAGACACAAAGTTCCCCTGAAACATTCATGGGAATTAGGATCTGAGAGAAAGTGTGCATAGTAGTCAGATGCCTGGAGAGTCCCAGGATGTGTCTGTAAGAGCCTGGGATGCCTCCTCCATGGGCAGCTTCTGATGGGGGGGGGCAGTAGAGCAAGGGCAATGTATCCAGTCTGGGAGGTTAACCACCTCTTCTTCCTCCCCTTCCTCCTCCTCCTCCTCTTCATCTTCTTCTTTGAGACAGGGTTTCATTGTGTATGTAGTCTTGGTTGTCCTGGAATATATAGATCAGGCTAGCCTTATACTCACAAAGATTTGCTTGCCTCTGTCTCCCAAAGGTTGAGATTAAAGGTGTGCTTCACATGCCTTGTATGTGTGTGTCTGTGTGTCTGTCTGTCCGTGAACCACATGCAGGCGGTACCCACAGAAGCCAGGAGAGGGCTTGGGTTCCCTCTGGAAGTGGAGTTATACAGGCAGCTGTGAGCCACTCTTAACTACAGAGGCTTCTCTCCAGCCCCGCCCGCTTGTATTGTGTTTTTTTTTTTTTTAAGATTTATTGTTGTTATTTTTACTTATATGTATGTGTGTTCTGTGACTTTGTGAGTAAATGCCACTTGTATAAGCATCCCTGAGAGGCCCAGAAGAGGAAACAGATCCTCTGGAACTAGACTTAAAGGCGGTTATGAACTGCCTGCTGTGGGGCCTGGCAAGCCAACCCTGGTCCTCTGTAAGAGTGGCAAGTGTTCTTAACCACTGAGCCATCTCTCCAGCTCCTCCAAACAAAACAGAGAGTGTACCTATACAGCAGTTTCCCTTGTGTCTGGCTTCTCAGACGTGGAGTCAGGTTACACTGGTGCTGTGGTAGCTGCTGGGCACATTTCTTTCTTTTGACCTCACTGGAAATCATAGTCCTTGCACAGAGCTTGTTCCAGTGTTAGGCTCTGAAGCTGTTTCCACGTCTTGGTAGCCATGACCAGAGTTGCCCTGACAGGCATGTAAGGATCTGTCTGAGGCTGTCGTTGATTCTGTTGGCATGTGTCTAGGACTACAATTGTGAGTCTTTTAGGCTAGGAGTAATTGCTAATTCTTTTAGCTCCCCTCCCCCCTTTTATGGTGCTGGGGACAGAACCTAGCTAGGGTCTTGGGATTGATAGCCTTATATTTTATCACTGAGCTATGTCTTCAACCCTTAAGTTTATGCTTCTTTCAAAAACTGATTTGCTTTTGTGTATATGTATCCGCACGAGTTTATATGAACCACCTTGCCAGGAGAGCTTGCCGATCCCTGAGACCCGGAGTTACATACAGTTGGTTGTGAGCTGACGGAGTTGGGAATCAAACCCCAAGTCCTTGAGAGGTGCTCTTGGCCACTGAGCCTTCTGTCCAACTCCAATTATTTAACTCCTTGAAGAATTGTCAACCCAGAGTTTCCTTTAGGCGTCTGATTGTCTTGGTTTCTTTCTTTCTTTCTCTGACCGGTTCTCCTCGCAGGCATCACCATTGCCTACAAAGTAATGGAAGTTTATCCCCAAAGCCAGCGAGTGCTTATAACCTGTGATGCCCCCGAGGCACCCCGACCCATCACATACTCTCTCCTGGCTAGCCGAAGTGTCCTGGTGGCTAAAAGAGTTGTGCATGACTCCACACCGGCCTCCTTCAACATCAACGTCACGATCAAGTCCAGCCCGGACCTGCTCACCTACTCCTGCCAGGCAGCCTCGAACTTGGGCACCTACGGGCCCAGCAGCAGGCTGCAGATGTACCAGGAACTGTGGGCTAGTGAGTACAGCAGATGTGGGCTCCTGAGGCTGGTGGGATGCAGATCAATGGAGGGCCTGGGAGAGGGGGAGATTAGAGGAGACAGAGGAAGAGGCTAGTAGAGAGGGGACAGGGGCAGACTACTTGCCTCCAAGCCTCCGAGGCTGTACTCAATCCATGATGACTGAGGACACAGTCTCCAGGCAGGAGCCAGAAGGCACAATGGGGCCTGCTATGGGGCTGGTAATCAAGGGACTGCTGTCACCCACCCCCACCGGGAGAAGGTCAGCTTCTCCACTGCCACTGTGCAGACTGAAGTTCTCTGAGGTTGAGGGACTCACTTAGACAACATGCAAGTGGCCACATCTGGTTTCATTCCTAACACTACCCACTCAGACCTTTCTCTCTTCCCTTTCCAGCACAAAGGCCACTTCCTTGATAATAGGAACAAGGTAGTATTGCTAGCCTCCATGAGCCCAGCATCTCTAGCCCTTAAAAACACCACAGCGCACAGGGTCAGGCACTGGTGGGCACACCTGTAATCTCAGTGTTTGGGAGGTGGAGGCAGGCGGATTTCTGAGTTCAAAGCCAGCCTGGTCTACAGAGCAAGTTCCAGGACAGCCAGGACTGTACAGAGAAACCTTGTCTTGAAAAACAAAACCAACCCCTCCCCACTCCAAAAAAAAAAAAAAAAAAAAAAAAAAAAAGAGGTCACATAGGACCTGAAGCCCAGCAGGTGAAAGACTGGGGTGTCTTCTGAGCTGGCTGTGGGGTTATGAACAAGTCTCTCAACATCTGGGCCTCAATTGCTTTGCCTGTGAAACAAAATGATAACAAAGCCATCCCAGGGGGCTTAAGGGCTTGAGAGAAGTTGTTTTCTGACCTAATGAGGCTGAGACAAGACATGAAACAGGTAGCTACTGGTCAGTAGGGATGCTTGGAGCATCTGACTGGTCGGTAGGGGCTGGTTAGAGTGTCTAACTAGTCAGTAGGGATTCTCAGAGCGTCTGACTGAATACACCAGCACCGGATTCTTCTTGTCCTGAAGGAGTTTGTCTTGGACAGAGAGATAACTCTGCCTTCCTGCTCCATAGCTCTCACCTTTAATCCCTGAGTCAGAGGCTGTCAGTCCAGGGGAGCATCCTATCACTGAGTTACATCCCTAGCCTAGCTTAAAGATTTATCTTCCTTTCATGTGCATGAAAATTTTGCCTGCATGTCTGTGCACCACATATGTGCGGTACCACAGATGACGATATCAGAGCCCCCGGAACTGGAGTTACATATCATTGTGGGCTGCCGTGTGGGTTCTGGGAACCAAATTGGGGTCCTTGGAGAACAAAACGTAGCTTTGCTGTGTTTTGTTTTTCAAGACAGGGTTTCTCTGTGCAGCTCTGGCTCACTATATAGACCAAAGGCTGGCTTTGAACACAGAAATCAGCTTACCTCTGCCTCCCAATTAAAGGCATGTGATGTATCTGCCCTATCTGTTTATTTAGAATTATGTGTGGTATGAACAGGTGTCTTTGGGCCAGAGTCATAAGGTTTCCAGGAGTTAGGGTTGCAGGCAGTTGTGAGCCACTCGACATGGGAATCTAAGTTGGTCCTCTGCAAAAGCTGTAAGCACTCAATGGCTGTGCCATCTCTCCATCTCCCGGTTTTTCTTGTTTGTTTGTTTGTTTGTTTGTTTGTTATATTTTTCTGCCCCAGATTCCTGAGAGCTAGGATTTCAGGCATGTGATGCTGTGTCTGGCCAGCACTTGTCCTGTTTAGGAACTTAAACTGGAAGCAGTCGCCTAGGAAACCTGACTGTTCTCTCTACCTTCCCAGATAAACTGCTTGGTGTTAGCTCAGCGATGTAGGACTTAGCTCTTGTGACTCCATTTTTTTTTTTTAGCATGGTTCCCACAGGATCCTAGTCCAAAACAATTTAAAAATTACCTAACAACGTCAAGCACTATGGTGGTGCACGCCTTTAATCCTAGTACTTGGGAGGCAGAAGCAGGCAGATCTCTGTGATCAAGGCCAGCCTGGTCTACAGAGTGAGTTCCAGCACAGACAGAGCTATGTAGAAAGACCCTGTTTCAAAAACAACAATGACAAAGAAAAAAAAAAAAGACTTTCTTTAAAGTGCACATTAAAGATAAAATAACATAGTGCAAAGTGCAAGTACTCTAGAAGCCTGGACACTCGATGCAGAGGGCACTCTGGCTGCGGGGCGGGAGCGGGAGGAAGGTAGCAGTCACATGAAGTCGCTGGGTTCACTTGTCCTATCACTTATTGGGGATATGAAAAGCTTCTCCCCCATACCTATGCTACCCTCTTCCACCCTGTCAGAGCCAGTGTCTCAGCTGCAGACTGACTTCATCCTATATGATGGGGACTCAGGCCCCACTGTGGCGCTGTCCTGCCTGGCATCCTCAGGCAGCCCCCCCATCACCTACCGCTTGGTGGGGAATGATGGGCGTGTACTTGCACAGCAAAGGCCACTCCATGGAAAACCTGCCAACTTCTCCCTCCCGCTGTCCCAGACCTCTGGCTGGTTCCAGTGTGAAGCTGAAAACAGAGTCAGTGTGGACAGCAGTGCCCGCATCCCGCTGCCCCGAGGTGAGCAGGTCCTTCTGGGCCTGGAGCAGGGAGCTATAAGGTGGCTGGCGCTGGGAAAGCTAAACCTGGCCACTGTGCAGGGCAGGACAGGCCTAAGGGCTGCTGCATGCCTCTTTTACTCCTTTATAGCAGAGGCCCAGTCCAAGCTGGTAACCACCCTCCCAGGGGAGCTGCCCCTCACACCCACCTGTATTCTGGCTGGTAGCCTCATCTCCATCGCTGTTGTTGCTTCCAGAATGCTGAGCTCGACCAGGTAAGCCATGGGAGCTCAGTGTGGGCGAGTGGCTGACCACCCCTGTGACCAGCCAGTATCCTGAGTGGGAACAGCAGGTTAGTCTTGTGAGACTGGGTCTATATAACAAGGCCCAACCTGAAGCTGCTCATTAAAGCCAAAGGCCTACTGTATCTAGTAAGTTCCTCACACACCTCACCCTGACCGTGGCTCCCAGCCCACATCTGGTGGGGGATTTCCCTATGGGTCTCATGGGGCCTCTAGAGACCAGAGTGGGCCCATGTCCCACCTGTCAGCCTTTCTGCAGAGGTGAGGCCTCCCAGGTTCCTCTCTCCCAAGCCTTCACACCTCTGACGTGTATAGTGGCCAGGGCATTTGTGCATTCTGCCTCTAAGCACCAGACATCTTTGTGCACACCCAGTACTGACCTTTGGGTTGTGACCATTTCTGTCCTTGACCATCTCAACTTGGCACCTACTGGGCCTTATGGTTCATCCTCCCAAGGCCATTTTCTTCAGAGGCCAGACTCATAGAAGAGCCTGCCACCTCTCTGAGACTCATTGTTTTCCTCTATAAAATGGGTACAGAGGACTAGCTCCTACTGACATGTGACCAGGGACCAACAAGTGGCCTCTTGGTGATTCAGTGCACTTAGTGGGATGAAGTGAGCTCACTGGTACACTTGGTACCATGCAATCCAGTGAGTCTGTCTGACCTGGACTAACTCCCTTGTCATCAGGTTGTGACCAGAAGACAGAGTTTGCCTCCCTGCTTTATACAAGAACCTACCAATGGAGCAAAAGAGAGCCTGGGGAGTGGGAGTAGAAGGGGGTGCAGGGCTGGAGACATAGTTCACTGGTTAAGAGCACTGACTGTTCTTCCAGAGGACCTGAGTTCAATCCCCAGCAACCACATGGTGGCTCACAACCATCTGTAATGGGATCTGATGCCCTCTTCTGAAGGAAGCTACAGTGTACTCACACACATAAAATAAATAATTCTTAAAAAAAAAAAAAACTTAATAAAAAGGTATCAAAAGTAGCGTACTCCAAAAGGGGCCCGGAAATCTAGAGCACTAGTGTGAACGAGGCCCAAGGAAATAAAATTGTATCATGTGTGGGATTCTTGCTGTGTCAGAGGCTGTTAGTGAGAGACAGAGTGAGTGTGCCTGCTGTCTGTTGCACTGAAGCCCAGCGTCTTAAATTTCTGGTCACAACCCCATATGGGGTTGCATAACTGAGGGAAGGGGTGCTCATCAACAATTTGGCAACAGTAAAAAGTTCCTGTGTGTGGTGGCTCATACCTGACATCCCAGAACTTGGGAGGTGGAGGCAGGAGGATCAGGGGGAGTTTAAGGTCAATCCAATCCCAAAGAGCTGAACAAACAAAAAGATAAATGAAAAATTGAGGTGCTGGTTAGGTATGCTGGCATACACCTTTGGTTCCAGTAAGTGGGAGGCAGAAGCAGGAGGATCCCTGTGAGCTAGAGAGAGGCTAACCTGGTCTACATAGTGAGTTCCAGAGGCTAACCTGGTCTACATAGTAAGTTCCAGCACAGTCCGGCTGCATGCATAGCGAGACTCTGTCTCAAAATAAAATAAAACAAAAATCACAAAAGGGGCCTGGGAGGTGGGTAAAGGTGTTTGCTGCCAAGTCTGGCAGCCTGTGTTCAATCCCAGGGACCCATCCTGTGAAGGGAGCACTGTGTCTTACAATGTTTCCTTTTTATGACATGTGTCATCTCATGTGCTCCACCCACACACCCCAGGCACAAGCCAATTAAATGTAAATGGCAAAAGGTTGTTTCGGTTTTGCTTTTGGTTTTTTTGAGACAAGGTTTCTCTGAGTAGGAGAAAGAAAGAAAGAAAGAAAGAAAGAAAGAAAGAAAGAAAGAAAGAAAGA
>JANHMN010000002.1:4087377-4105873 GCA_030674055.1 Rhabdomys pumilio | reverse complement strand
AGAAAGAAAGAAAGAAAGAAAGAAAGAAAGAAAGAAAGAAAGAAAGAGAGGAAGAAAGAGAGGAAGGGAGGGTTATGGAAGAATCTTGTCAGCCAGATCTCCTTCATCAAACACTTATGGAGCATATGGACAGATTTTAAGAGGTAGCCTGGGCTCATCTACCAGTGGCTTGCCACAGCTCTGTGAGTGTGGGGAGAGTGTGGATACACTGTTAGAAGGCTCAGCCCCTCTTGTGCCTACTCCTGTCTTATCCCCAGGTGTGCTCCTTCTGGTGGGGCAGGTTTCTGCCTCAGCTCCCTTATTTTCTAGCCCTTCTCATTACTGAGGTGAGTGTGCCTCATTATTCTTCACCCATTGAAGTGACTGTGGTAACGCCATCTTGTCGTGACTCCATTCTATGTTACTTCTCAGTCCTCTACACTCCTCAACAGCCACAGTTCCCTTGGCAACAAATTTGTGTTGTTGACAGAAGGGTGTCTGGAGACTTCTTGGCACTCAATGTGAGGCCCTGGGTTGATACACAAGCCCTTCAAAGTAAGCACCTGGTTCCCTTTCTAAATGTTATTCGGGGAGGAGGGGGGATCTGGGTTCTATGAACTAACGATCTGATTGGTTTTACTTTTAAACTTACATACCTCAGTGTGTGTGTGCTTGTTTGAGACAGGAGCTCAGCTAGCTCAGTCTGGTCTTGAACTCTATTCTCCTGCTGTCTTTTGCTGCCTCAGACAAGCACCAGGTGCTTTGTGGCATGTGATCATGATGTCTAGAGATGTGCAGGCACTGTGCCCTTCAGAGCCTTTTGCCTCGAGGGTCCAAGAAGACTGGATAAAGGACTGTCCTTCACCCTATCCTAGGCTTAGCTCCAGAGCAAAGAGTAATCAGAATGGTGGGGGCCATAGTTATTACTACTGTAGTCCAGAGGCTGGAACCCAGGGGGCCTCTGACGTGCTAGGCAAAAACCTTATGCCCCAGTCCTTTGGTCTGGAACAGGATGGTGACGTCCAGGTATTTATGAGCTTGGGTTCTGGATTGGTGGGATCTGGGTGTCTGGAGGGCTTCCGTGAGAGGACCTTCACCAGGGCACAGTGTAAGTGTAAAGTAGGGGCCCGCCTAGGATGTCTCTTCCTGGGCACTCTCTGATCTTTTCTGATTCAACTTAGTAGGACATATTCCCAGGGGTGAGCTTTTTCTCTCCCTTCTGAACGCTGTTGCCTCAGGCGCAGCTCCAAGTTCCTGCCAACTTCCATTACTGGTACAGAAGAGTACACTGCCCTACTTCCCGGCGGTTGGCCCCGCCCTGTCGGCGGCCGGCCCCGCCCCCGTGGGCGGGACGGAATGAGGCGGGGCAATCCGTCTGGTTCCCGGCCATCCGCGGCTCGGCGGCGACGGCGACGGCGACATGGAGAGCGGGGCCTATGGCGCGGCCAATGCTGGCGGCTCCTTCGACCTGCGGCGCTTCGTGTCGCAGCCTCAGGTGGTGACGCGCCTCGTGAGCATGGTGAGTCGGCCAGAGAGGACCCGGAGTCGCGCGTCCGGGTACCAGGGCCCGTGGGCCGCCGGCCGCGGAGCGCGACAGGTGGCGGCAGCCGCGCGTCCCGGGCCTGGCGGAGAGCGCGGGGCCCCGCGCCCCTCCGGGTCTCTGTTCCCTCCAGCCCGTGCGTCCTGTCGCCTTTTCCACTGCGTGGCTCCGCACCTTGTCTCCCCAATTCGGGGCCGGGCCCCACCGCAGCGTCGACCACTCGTCCTGGCCGCTCTGGTGCGGGACGTCCCCGAGGTGCTCCGGGGAGGCAGGCCTGTCGCCCTGCTGGCAGTGGGAGGGGCCGGAGAGGGGCACGCCACAGCAGGTGGCCAGCACGCCGCGGCTCCCAGCCTAGGGAATTCACCTGGAAGGGACTTTCTGAAGCCACGTGGGGTGCAAGGAGGGGGATTGGCCCGGCGCCCTGAAGGAGGCTTTCCTTCCCTCTCAGAGGCTAGCAACAGGTCTGCTCACCCACCAGAATGCACTCCCTCCCTAGAAGCGGGGCGAGCCCTCTTGTGCCAGGCGTGCAGGGTGGCATTCCATATCTTGGGATGAAAACACTGACCGCTGAGGCTTTAGCTGCCAGATTGAGGGTGGCCCCACTGCACCCAGGGAGTTTGGGCCTGGAACTTTGGAGGTGCCCTGGCTTCCCGGAGCCTCCTAGCCTAGTGGTGGAATCTAGTGACTCCCTCCTGGGTTGTACCCTGTCAGTCAGGATGGCAGTGCCAGGAGTCCTGACCCAGACTCTGCGCCCAGTCCTGAAGTTCCGGCTTCATCCGCAGCTGGGGGCGGGGCTTCTGACTGCCAGTTCCACAGCCCTATCGAGAGCGTCCCGGCAGGATCGCGCTGGCCCTGCGAGTCTGGAGGCAGCCAGGTGCCCACAAACTCAGTTGCATCTGCCGCGTTGACGTGGGCTTGGCAGTGGCCTTAGGGTGTGGGGTGGAGGCGAAATGACTAGGGCGATTCCAAAGGGGCTGCTTCCCAAACTCTGGGCAGTGTCTGCGTGTGAGTTTCCCACCTCTGCCCTGGCTCCTGCAAGATCTGAGCCAGGCTCACAGATCTGTGAATCTGACCACCCCAAGAACTTTGTTCTGAGGGGAACCAATGTGGGGCTGGAGACTAGTAGCTCTCTGGAGGGGAGGGGCTGACGTGCCAAAGAAACCGGAAGTCCTTGTAGGGAGAAAGCTGGCCCGCTGGGGATCCTCTTGCTCTAGGGGAGTCTTGGAGGGAAGCAGGGCTGCTATTGAAGGGTGTTCTGGAAGATGTTGGTTGATGCTGCAGAGCTGACTTGGGGCAGGATGTTGGATGAAACACTTTGAGTTTCACCTCCGTGATTTTGTGGCTCATCTTGTTTAAAACCCATTCAAATGGGATGTGGTGGCTCACCCCTGTACCTCAGCATTGAGGAAGCTGAGGCAGGATTGTCATGGACTTCAGACCAGCCTGAACCAGAGTGAGATCCTGTCTTTTTTATTTTTATTTCATATGTATGAGTGTTTACCTGTGTGTCTGAAGGTACACTACGTGCGTGCCTGGTATTCACAGAGTCAGAAGGTGGTTATCTTGTCTCCTGGAACTGGAGTCACAGGTGGTCACGAGCTACATGTAATCCCCAGGTCTTCTATAGAGCAGTCAGTGCTCTTAACTGGTGAGCCATCTCTCCAGGTGTGCCGGCACAGACCTTTAATCCCAACTTTCTATTCTGTAGGCAGAGGCAGGCTCTCTGAATTCCAGGACAGCCATCGATACCTAATGAGACCTTGTCAAAAAAAAAAAAAAAAAAAAAAAAGCCTTACAAACACACACACACAACCTCAGGGGCTGAAAACGTAGGTTTTCAGTGCATTTGCCTAGCATGCATGAAGCCCTAGGTTCAAATTGCCAGCAACCAGGGTGGGATAGGGTTGGGGGGTGCCCAACCAGGCATACTGGCACATGATTATCACAGCATTGGGAGGTGGAGGCAGGAGGATCAGGAGTCAGGATCATTCTGAGTTATAGCTAAGTGAAACTTCTTCACACAAAATAGACAAACAAACAAAACAAAACCAACACCCCCTCCCCCAAAGATACTCCAAATCTCATTCAAAATGGAGGTGGATGGGTTCTTCTTTTAAAGATTTATTTATTTATATTATATGAGTACACTGTTGCTCTCTTCAGACACACCAGAAGGTGTGGGCATCAGATCCCATAACAGATGTTTGTGAGTCACCATGTGGTTGCTGGGAATTGAACTCAGGACCTCTGGAAGAACAGTCAGTGCTCTTAACTACTGAAGCATCTCTCCAGCCTAGGTGGATTCTTCGTTTTTAATCACAATCCTAAATAAAATCACTCTGTAGTCAGGCAGCTAAGGAATTGCCCCTTCATGTAATAAATAACCCATTCTGTCCTCAGCCCCTCGTAGTCAGGACCTGTTTTGATGATGCCCTGGCCAGTTTGCCTGTTACCTCAGCCCCACAAGTCCAGAAAGGGTTGAAACACCAGTCTCAGAAAGGGACATGAGCAGAGAGATAAAACATCCTGATGTCCTGCTAGGATCCTCCTCTCTAGGCCCTAACGGGTCTGTACAGGCTATGGCCCACTGCCCATGGACTCTCCTTCCTCCCAGGTCTTGGCCTTGATCGTGTTCTCCTGCATCTTCGGCGAGGGCTACACCAACATTCATACATCTGATCAGCTATACTGTGTGTTCAACCAGAATGAGGATGCCTGTCGTTATGGCAGTGCCATTGGGGTGCTGGCCTTCCTGGCTTCAGCCTTCTTCCTTGTGGTCGATGCCTTCTTCTCCCAGATAAGCAATGCCACTGACCGCAAGTACCTGGTCATTGGTGACCTGCTCTTCTCAGGTATGCCTGTGACACTGGTATACCGAGGCTTTACAACGAGGGGCCTTACTACTGTTGTGAGTGGGTGCTGACAGCAGCTGAGGGTCATGAACCTCACCTGAGGCGCCTGTTAGGTCCCCCTGTGCCCTGGGATGACACACAAAGCTTTCTGACTTCAGAAATTCAAGGGTGTTGGGGCATAAGGGTGAGGCATGGCATCAGGTTTCTGGACTCATCCACCCCACCTAGTAGCTGACCCCTTAGCCCTCACCTCCCTCTGCTTCTATAGGTTATACGGCCCATGGCTCTGAGAGTCCTCTGTGTCCCTCCTGGACCCTGGGGATCCACGCTGTCCCTGGGGCCAACTCTCCCTCTTGTTATTTCCCTAGCTCTCTGGACCTTCCTGTGGTTTGTTGGTTTCTGCTTCCTGACCAACCAGTGGGCAGCCACCAAACCTGAAGATGTACGGGTAGGAGCGGACTCAGCACGGGCAGCCATCACCTTCAGCTTCTTCTCCATCTTCTCCTGGGTAGGTGAACGGGGAGGGGAGTTTGGAGGCTTGGGTGAAGACTGAGGTCCCCTTGCCCTGCCCACACCTTGGATCTCTCTCACCCACCCACAGGGTGTGCTGGCTTCCCTGGCCTACCAGCGCTACAAGGCTGGAGTGGATGCCTTCATTCAGAACTACGTGGACCCCACCCCAGATCCCAACACAGCCTACGCTTCCTACCCTAGTGCCTCTGTGGAAAACTACCAGCAGCCACCCTTTACCCAGAATGTGGAGACTACTGAGGGCTACCAGCCTCCCCCTGTGTACTGAGCAGCCAGGGACAAAGAGGCAGGGAGGGTGCTTGGGGGGGCCACCCCTCTACCCAGGACTTCTCTCAAGGTTTGCTGTCCAGAACTGTAGTCCCTTGCCTGTTACAGTTGACAGCCAGAGTCCATGCCTTTCTGCATCCCAGCTGCAGCCAGAGCACACCTGAAGTGCCCATGCCCAGAGGGGCTTCACCGCCACTACCCGATCCTCAAGGGCATTTCTGAGGAGAGGGTTTTTACTAGATCTTTTTATTGCCCAACCCCAGTACTGTAGATGGAACCCAGGGCCTTGAATTTGCTTAAGCAGCGCTCTGACCCAGCTGTGCTTGGCTCCTTGTTGCTTTTAATAACCCTGAATCCCTTCTCAGAGAGCCAGAAGCAGGTGCCTGCTATGTGCCATATTTGACACCTGCCAGTTCCTCCACAGTTGGAGACCATGGGAGCCCCAACTCTTTTTTTTCTCCAAAGACAAGGTTGGGGATTCTTGTGTCTGTCTCCTCGGAGTGCTCACTTCCTCACGACCTCACTCAGGTTCAGTCCCCAGCTCTGTCTGGGCTCCTTGCTCACTGCTGTCTTCTGGGGATCACCACTGTGCCAACCATCCCCAGGCTGCTTGCCTGCCAGCTGCAGGGCAGGCAGAGGGACTAAATACCACTTCCTTCTTGCTCCCGCCCCTGGCAGAAGGGACGGGATTTTGCCTGGAGATAACACCCAGCTTTATGTAAATACTCCCAAGCAGTTGTTAGTGGGGAGGGCAGGAACCCCTGCACTGAATGTATTGGAGACTTGGTGGGGACACCCCTGCCCTCAGGTTCAGTAGACTAGTTTGGAGATGGAATAAACCTTTTTCTCAGCGTGCTGTCCTTGGTGGCGCCTCAGGCTAGGGGCAGAGATACACTTTGGATGGTATTGTTTGAGACAAAGCCTCAAACATAGCCAAGGAGGGTCCTCTGACCCTCCCCAAGTGCGTGGGTTTGAACCCTGGACTTCATGCTAGGCAACATGCCAGCTTCCAGCCTTTCAGAGACAGTATCTGCACATGCTTGGCTAGAGCGGCTTTTCACTGTGTAACTCAGGTAAGCCTCCAAACTTGAGGCAATCCTCCTGCCTCAGCCTGGTTCTAGTTCCACACCATATTCTTTGTTGTTTTGCTTTACACAGGTCTTACTGTATGGCTCTGGCTGTCCTGGAGCTCAGAGACCCACCTGGCTCTGCCCCTTGAGTGCTGGGTAAAGCTTAGACCATCAAGTCCAGCTAGACCATGTTCTTTGAACTTTGGGTGGCAGCTTTCCCAACGGGGTCTCATTCTTCACACTGCCTTTCACTGCATCCTAAAATAGCCACCATGTTAACTTGTAAGATGGATTGTTCTGGACAGCTCGCCAGGGTTCTGCTGTCTGCCAGGGGCCCCTGGGTGCTGCCTCTCTGAGGTTGACTCTGGCCCCTCTTGACACCTTCCAGGGACCTGGCAGGGAGTGGACCTGTCTGTCAGGAAGCAGCATGCCCCTGAGGTAACTCTTGTGCAACGATGAGACTGTTGATAGCGGCTGGCCGGCTGATAGTGTCTTTCAGAATCTGAAGTAAGCTAACAGCCAGGCTCAGAGCTGTGGGCCTCCTCTGTAGAGCTTGCCTTGAGAGGTTAACAAGCTAGATGGCAGGCAAGCTGGGCACAGCACCAGCGGCACCGGCACCGGCACCTTAGACCCAGGTCTCTGGTCCACAAGTGCCGCCCCGCCCACTTTCCAAGGCCTATCTGAGCTGTTTTCTCAACTCAAGTTATCAAGTGTCTGTCTCACAAAACCTGACCTCCCAGTGCCAGCTGGAAACACCATCTCCTGAGTCTCCCTAGCAGGTTCCTTTGCCATTTTTGTCCTGAAACCAACCAGATAAAAATGTGGGTGACTGTTCCTCTTGGGCTGTTGGTGGATGGTACTATAGAAGAAATTTCTCCCAAGTCATGTGGGCGCCAATTGCAAGTTAGGGAAACCCAGGCTAAGGCGAAACACTTAGGTAGTAAACTTTAATATTGTTCACTTTGCACAACGGAGCACAAGAAACATGGCTCACGTCAAAGGCTAGTTCTGGGGAACATAGTGGCAGCCTGGGTCATGTTTAGGCACAAACGGGGGAGTTGTGCAAGGGCTGGAGCCTTGGTAAGGGGTGGGGCTCTGAGACTGAACCCAGCAGTGAAAGCCACCAACAAGGAAGAAGCTAGCACCATCAGTGTCAATGCTGGGCAGCTCTGTCCTCACCTTTGACTGAATGTGGGACCCTGGCCACCAGGCAGGGTCTGGGCTCCAGTCTGCGCTGAGGCATCTCAGCAACCAAGAAGAAAAGTAAAAAAGGCTTCAGCAAGCAGATGATGAACCTGTCCAGGGCACAATGTCCATTAGGAATGGCAGGCCTTGCCCCTCCCCCTGCTCTGAGAGTCCAACCTGGGGTAGGAGCTAGCAGGCCTCAGGTCCCCTCAGTTGGCAGAGCTGTACTGTAGGACTTGTTGAGGGGCAAAGAGCTTCCTGACAGCCGAGGCCTCTCCAGACTGCCCCAGCACCAGGTAGTTCTCTTTGTTGTCCAGCCCAGCAGTCTGTGCTGAAGACTTCTTAAAGTAGCATAGGCGGCACACGGAGTGGTACTTGTCTGCTCCGCCAATCACCTCCACCTGGTGGGAGGGACATGTGAAGGCGGGACTCAGAAGCCAAACCCTAAGCCCACCTCACTCCTTGGGCAGAAGCATGTGAGATACCTCTTTCTCCAGGCCCAGCCTCTTGGTGTAGGCAGCTTCTCTGAAGCACTCCATGCACACAGCGGTGAGCTTCACCACACTCTCGGCCAGGGGCACCAGGTTCAAGATGCTGCCGAAAGCCTGCATAGAGAACAGCAGGCATGTCCGGTGCCGTTGGCCAGGAACTTCCCTCCTCTGCCTGTGTTTGTGTGTGTGTGTGTGTGTGTGTGTGTGTGTAGGCCAGAGAGCAACCTTGGGTGCTGTTCCTCTAGCACTGTCCACCTTGGTTCTTTTGGAAACGGTGTCTCACTGGCTTGGAGCTTGCAGTGTAGGTCTGCTTGCCAGTGAGCTAAGATCCGCCTGTCTTTGTCTCCTAGTGATGTCATTTTTAAAAGAGTTCAGAGGATCTAACAGAAGCCTGTGTGCTTTGCAAGGCAAGCATGTTACAGCCTGAGCTGTCCCCAGCCCCAATGCTTCTCTTTTAAACCCCATGATTCAGGCTACATCATACTTTACAGACCCTGCTTTTCTAGAGAACCACACCCTCCTGCTCTCTACCCCATGGCTAGTTCAGAGCACCCACCAACCAACAGCTTCTGTTCTGAACACACTTCTGGGGAGACCTTGTATGCTGTCTCCCCTCTCAGGACCTGCTGCAAGCCGGGGTCAGACATCTTTACCTTCCTCTGGAAGGTTCCATCCAGCGCCGCCACAATCACTGTCTTGCCTGCATTGGCCATCGTTTCACAGAAATCCACAATGTCAGGGAACTGGGAAAGTTCAGAGAGAATGAAGTGAGCTGCCCCAGCAAGGGCCTCATGAAGACCATGAGGGATCTGAGCATGCAGGTGACCTGGAGAGCAGAGCACACGCCAGTCCTGAGGAACATCCTATCTGTACCCCCACTGCTACCCAGGGCGTGCCATCAGACTCCATCCAGCACCCGACAGAGGCCTCCACATACCAGAGAGGCTGGGACAGCGGTTCTCAACTCATGGGTCACAATCCCCTGGGGTTGAACAGCCCTTTCACAGGGGCCACGTATCAGACATTTGTAATATGATTCATAACAGCAGCAAAGTCATAGTTATGAAGCAGCGACAAAAATAATGTGGTTGTTGGGGTCCCACACGAGGAGCTGTCGTGAAGCTCTCAGTGTTAGGAAGGGTGAGAGCCACCAGTTCTCACTAGAACTTTCCCTTACAGTTCTTGGAAGGAAGTGGCCCTGCCTACACCATGGGACTCTTCGTTCCAGGACTGTCAGTGTACAAAGCTCCGTGCTTAAACAGAAGCTAAACACAGCTCATGTTTAAAATGGGCTTTTCAGAGAGGGCGGGTGGGGGGCCCCCCTGGAGCGCTTGCTGCTCTTACAAAGGACCCAGTAGCCAGCACCACATGGTCACTTACAACCTTGTGTTAATTCCAGTTCTGGGCCCCTGTGCCCTCTTCTGGCTTCTATGGGAAATGCAAATATTTGATACACATATATACTCACAGTGAACACTCACATCCATTTAAAAAAAGGAACTTGAGGGGCAGACCAGGTAGCTCAGCTGGTCCTTAGGACTGAGACCCAGGATTCTCTACCCTGCTGCAGGCTAGCCATTTTCCTTAATAATTCTTTTCCTCCTTTCTTTGTTCCCTTCCCTTGAGACAGGCTCCCACTTTGTATTCCTGGCTGGCCTGGAAATTACTCTGTAGACCAGGTTAGCCTTGAAATCAGAGATCTACTTGCCTCTGCC
This sequence comes from Rhabdomys pumilio, assembly GCA_030674055.1. Taxonomy (NCBI): domain Eukaryota; kingdom Metazoa; phylum Chordata; class Mammalia; order Rodentia; family Muridae; genus Rhabdomys; species Rhabdomys pumilio. Next base: position 4,096,243 of record JANHMN010000002.1, on the reverse strand, counting down.
TCTCAAGTTCTAAGATTAAAGGGATATGCTATGAGCCTGGCTTTTCACTTTGTTTCTGAAATGGGTCTCTCACTGAATCTGGAGCACAGCCATTCAGCTAGGCTGCCATTCAGCTAGATAGGGAGCTCCAGGGACTGCCTGCCTCTGCCTCTCTAGTACTGGGATTATTGACACGAGGCCATACCTAGCATTTTATACAGGTGCTAGGGACCCAAACTCAGGCACTCATGCTTGCAGAGCCAAGGCCTCAGTGACAGGATTGTCTCCCCCATCCCTTCTGTCTTTTGCCTTTGATTGGTTATTACTGTGTAGCCCAGGCTGGCCTGGGACTCACAGCAAGCTCCTGCCTCAGACTTCAGAGAGCTGATTTTACAGGTCTGTCACCATGCCTGGTTCCTCAGACCTTTTCTTGAACATATCCCCACCTCACACCTTAATGTTCTAGCCTTTCTTTCTCCTCGGTCCCTCCCCGTCTGTCAACAGAGGTGAGCTGGAAGCTCCAGATTTGTCTCTAGTCCCAGAATGACACAGCCAAAGGGCAGAAACTTGGAATGGATGTGATTGGTCCCTGGACCCAGCCATTCCCACAATAGTCACAGCATGTGACATGGCCCGCTCTATAAAAACACACGTGTATAATTAGAAGCGTCCAGGCTGGGCTGGCACTCATCAGAGTCCTGGCACTGGTTGAACATAATCTCTTAGGTCAACACCAGGCAAGGCACCCTGGCCAGCATGAATAAAGACCCCTTCCCCATCTCACCTGGGCATCCACAAAACAGGTGCAGTTTGTGCCAGAAGCAACAGGCACCGCCCTCCCTCCGGGCTCCAACCCTTCTGCCAAAAGACACAAGGGAGCCCTCTCCTCTGAGTACCACTATTCCAGGACTAGTGTTTGCTCTGAGGCAGGTTTTAGAACCCACTATGTTGACTTGCAGGGTATTCCCAGTAGTTTCTGGTTCAAAGACCAATGTGTCAAGCCTCTTTTTCCAGTGTGCTCCTACTGTGTCCTAGATTGATCCTGTCATGACTGGGTCAAATAGAAATGAAACACAACGTTCTTGAAGATGCAAGCTTCTACTCCTGCACAGAAGCCCGTGGGCCCTGGTGCTGGTAAATGAACACACAGGAAGTACTCTATCCTCACCTGTGGCTTCAGGGACCCTAAAGGACCCTGACCCACTGAGCTGTCTCACTGTCACTAGGCAGGCACTCTGCCAGCCCAGCTCAAACCCCCATGGAAGGGCTTCTACTGCCAGCAATGGCCAACACTTCCAAAGCATGGGAGGGAAACTAAGACCACAAAAGACACAGTCCCCACCCCTGTCAGAGGATGCCCTGGAAGCAAACAAACATAGCTGGGCACAAAGGACCAAAGCAAAAATTTTCAGGAAAAAAAATAATAGATTAACCCTGGTGGTGGTGGCACACACCTTTAACCCCAGCACCTGAGAGGCAGAGGCAGGCGGATATGTCTCTGAGGTCAAGACTTCCAGGACAGCCAGGCTACACAGAGAAAGACTGTCTTGAAAAGAAAAGAAGAGAAAAGAAAATAAAAGGAAAAGAAGAAAAAAAAAACCTCCCTAAAAAGATTAAAACCTCGCCGGGCGGTGGTGGCGCACTCCTTTAATCCCAGCACTTGGGAGGCAGAGGCAGGGTCAAAGGACTGGAGGCCCAGCCACTGCTGAGGACAAGGCTGGAGCTCTCGCCCACAGCTACCTTGGCAGAAGCAACCCTACATGACAATACGCACATGGTTAAGGGGATCCCCACACCAGTACAAACAGCTAATGACCCATCTCTCCCAAAAGATGAAAGGAACTTCTGAGCCAGCAGGACATGAAAGGCCAGAGGTGTGGGTGGCAGCTGTGCAGCAAGCTAACTTACAAACTGCCCCTCATCGATGCCAATGACAGACACATTCAAGGCCTCCTGGGTCACATCCCGGAGCATGCAGGCCGGCAGTGCGTCCATGGTGTTCCTGGGAAGAGAAGGCCAGAGGATGAGCAAGGCCAGAGGCCAAGCACCCATAGGCCCCAGATGCTGGGACAAGGGTGCTACTGTGGTCCGGCAGAGCAGCCTGAGGTGTTCCATCAGTTTCTGTGGGGGAGGGATGGGGAATACAGAACTTTGTTCAGAAAACCAGTTAAAACAGGTGACCTCTCTTTACTAAGCTCAACAAAGACTCCAAAGTTCTTATTCAACAGGACTTGTGGCAACTAACGGGTTATCAAGTGCCTGGTCTAGGTACTGGGGCGATCAACCAAGAGTGAGAAGGAAAGGCCCAAGGCCTGAGAACAGGAAAGAGAGCAGGCCACTATGCAAGCCAAGCCACAAGGTTCAAACCGGTGGCCAACAGTGAGCAGGCAGAGCCACAAGGTTTGAAATGAGCATGGGATGTACCCACACTGAAGCACTCAGGAGCTCAAAGCAGGTGAGTTCCAGGTCAGCCTGGGCTATGAAATGCTTCAAAAACAAACACACACACACACACACACACACACACACACACACCCCAAAATAATAATAAAAAAGAACACACACAGAAACAAAACACTCCAAAAACTTACCTCCAGACAATCAGGTACATATACTACATAAGCCCTGACTACTGAGCCATAGCTCCAACCCGGAGTTCTTATGAGGGACAGTCCTCAGGGCACACAATACCCTGAGCAGCAAAAAACATATATATATTTTTAAAATTCAAAAACCAAGATAGTAACATATGCCACTACCATCATAAAATATAATTTGTAGCCCAGCGGCAGAGCACCTAATGGCTTATGCCCGAGGTTCTACCCCCAGTGCCAAAAGACAAAGCAAAATAACTCATTTGAGACAGGGTCTTTCTGTAGACCAGGCTGGCCCCATATTCTGTCTGTCTCTGCCCACTAAGGCAGAGAATTAAAGGTATAAGTCACACCTGAGAAAATGTTAAAAATGTAGTTATATGTATTAGCAGTTTCCCTGCATGTAGGTCTGTATATCATGTGCACATCTGGTGCCCCTAGAGGTCAGAAGAGGGTGTTAGATCTTCTGGGACTGGAGTCACTATGGCTGTGAACCATCAAGTGTGCTGGGAAATGAACCTGGGTCCTTGACAAGAACAAGTGCTCTTAGCCACCAAGCCACCTCTCCAGTCCACAGAAGCAAGAGCGCAGTACCCAGGAAAGGAAAGCTGTCACAGGCCTGTGACACAAGCAGCCCAAGATGAGGAGTGTCCTGTTCTCAGTGTCTAGAATGGTAGGTGACCTTGGAAGCCAGACACCAGAGTGACCCCCTGGAACCCCTTCCATTCATTGCCCTCCAGATTGGAGGGCTCTCCGTATCATGTGCCGGCAGAGCCAGGCTGTGAAGCCTCTGCTTACAGGCCTTACTGTGTGTAGACCGCTTCCCGGCAAGGAAGAACCCACCCAGGCCTCTGAAGGCCAGTTTGGCCATGCTCCAGAATACCATTAAAGGATGCCAGGAACCTCTCTGCTCTCTAAGTAGTGGAACGCTGGGCTGTACCCAGAACCTTCTCCCTGTGGTTTCCAACTCAAACTCAGAAAAAGCCGTTTCCCAAAACACAGACAAGCAGCGTGCAGCGGCATTCTTACAAACGGAAGTACCCCCTGGCCTAATACTACCTCACAATCTGAAGATCTGGGAAGCTGGGTGTGGACAAACATGTCTGTAATCCTTGTATTTCTATAGCTCTGACGGGGGTGTGGGCCGAGTGTGGGACTGCTGTAACTCCAGGAGGACGAGGAGGAAGGTCACAAGTTACAACCCACCTATGTTCCATGAGACCTACCTCAATAAGCCGGTTTAGTTAGGATCATTTGTTATTCTTGCAGAGGCCCCAGGTTCCAACCTCAGGAAGCACATGGTAGCTTACAATTATCTATAATTCCTGTTTCAGGGAATCTGATGCTCTCTTCTGGCCTCCCAGGGCACCAGACAAGCAAGCACCAGACAGTAAGATTTAAAAAAAGAAATTAAAACAAATCAAAAACAGGATTGAGGTGTCTGAATGCGTAAAGGGCTTGCTTTGAGAGCACACTGACCCTGGTGTGGTGGGGCACGCCTTCTACCCACTCTGACGGGCAGAGGCGGGTGGGTCTCTGGGAGTTCAAGGTCAACCAGGGGTCTGTAGAGAGATTCTGTCTCAAAAAAACAAAACTAAAACAAAAAAGTATAACCAATGAGCTTGGAACCCAGAACTTACAACCTGAGGCTATCCTCTGAACTCGTGTATATGGACACATGTGTGCAAGCATACATCTCCCTAAGAAACCAACCAAAGAGCACAACACAACACTCATGCATATTAAATTCTCTCTTCCCGCCAGGCAGTGGTGGTGCAAGCCTTTAATCCCAGCACTTGGGAGGCAGAGGCAGGTGGATTTCTGAGTTCGAGACCAGCCTGGTCTACAGAGTGAGTTCCAGGACAGCCAGGGCTACACAGAGAAACCTTGTCTCGAAAAATCAAAAAAAAAACAAAAAACAAAAAAACAAAACAAAAAAAAAACCCAAAAAAAGAAACCCTGTCTCGGAAAAAAACAAAACAAAACAAACAAACAAAAAAATTCTCTCTTCCCTCCCCAAGTAGAGCAGACCAGAGGGAGGACAGGCAACAAGCTGGCTATGGCCAACACTCCAGGCACTATACTGGACTGTTGTCGCCTCTGCTTTCAGTCTTCCTGGATGCTCATCCCATCCTGAGTGCTGGACACCATGGTTACCAAAGACAGAGCGGTCAAGGTCTCAGCACACAGTCTGGCAGGAAGCATGCTTGAATTCCAACCCAACTCCAAGTCCTGGTGGTTCTCTGCTCCACTTCCTGTTCAGCTTCAGAAACCTGCTCTACACCAGGCCGTTCACCCTTGGCCCAGTCTCCAGCAACCCTGAGGGGTAGCTCCATCCAGGTTGCTCAACCTTGGCCCAGCCCCCAGCAACCCTGAGGGGCAGCTCCAGCCTCATGGTCAAGTTTCAACTCTGGGTTGACTCAGATAAGAGTGCCTCGGGCTCAGAACACGAACTCCCAAACTTGCTGCCAAATTACTTTCTTGAATTCCCACCCTTCGGCTCAGAGGGAAGTGTCCAGTGCCACGGCTGGCAGATGTACAACTCAGAATGAGGACTTGATGGTAGAAAGCCAGCTAAAGAGGGGAAAAAAATCTCTAGGGTCAAGATGGCTGCAACCTCTACCCAAGTGGAACCTAGGTTCTCTCAGCCTCAGTGGGTACAATGGACACTTGGGGACAGATTATTCTAAGTTTTGAGCACTCATTCCTATCCATTAGAGGCCAGGAGTAGCCTGTCTCTTTTCTACAGGATAGAGACCCCAGCCCTGATGCATGCAGCAGTGTGCCCCGTGCCTTAGGGGTTTCCGAAGGGCAGGATCAAGGGGGCAGGACTGACCGATCGTGTGTGGAGAAGCTGTTGCTATAGCGCGTGTCTTTGGCATACTTGATGACCAGGCACTTGTACTGGGCGATCTGGAAGCGCCGGACTCTTCTCATCAGCTCGGTGCTGCAAGAGTTAGCAGGGAAAATGAGGCCCGAGCAAAACGCGGGCTGCCACCGCCACCTAGCGTCGGGCAGCCGGAACCGCACCCGTTCACCAAGGCTTAACCCCATGCTGTTCTGAACAAACTTGAGTTTCAAATGAATGAACTTCAAAGTCTTTGATAGAAACGCCAAAGAAGAGCTTGCTTCTGGGCCCCAGATCTCGACCTTGGCCCTCACCCTCGGAGCAGGAGACAACACAGAGGCGACACCAGGCCATTCAAGAATAGTGGGGTGCCTGGTGTGGTGGTGCACCCCAACAGAGGCAGCGGTGCTTGGGCCACATAAAAAGACTCTGAGTTAAAAACCAAAAAATAACCCCAAAATAAAGCAAAGAAACCCCGACTAGTGTGTGTGTGTTATTCCAGGTGGGACTCCCAGAGGTCAGAGTTAATTCGGCTCCAAGGCTTTAGGAGAGCTCGCATTGGGAATGAGGAAATTGTCTCGGAAAAGCTGCCTAATTCCCAGGAGACACATGAGGGAATCCTGGGGCTCCTGGGGATGTGGGCTGGGGTTTTTCAACGATAGGGTTCCCCGAGAGAAGAGGCTTGGGCGGGAAGGAGGCAGCAAATCCAGGAAACAGGATTTTGGGCGGGAAGGTACGCACAGAGGTCGAGCTGCGTTTGCGGCCTAGTCAGAGGCTTCTGGGAAGATGGGGGAGGCGGGAGAGGGGAGCCAGGGTCTGCAGAGAGAGGGAGGCCCACCGCCCCGAAGGCCCATTCATTCATTACCTTTTCCCTGAGAACATGGGCCCGAAAATCACCTAGAAGAGAAGTCATCTTAAGGGGTCCCCCTGTTGCATACCCCGCACCAGCCTCCACCCGACCCCAGCCCAGACCCCGCACCTGGATCTGCCCCCGGGTCTTGCTGGGGGAGCTGGGCAGCACGGTGGGCAGATTGATGTAACTCATGGCGGCTGTGCAAACCTTAGCACGGTAGTCCGTGGGTGGAGATACTTCGCTGTACTGAACGCCGGGACCCTTTGCGCGCCAAATCTCAAAAAGTCGCAGACCACGCCCATTTGGGCGTGGCGAGGACAAGATCCATCCCCTTTTCAGTCCGGAGAAAAGCCTGGAGCTCCACATCCCCCTCCGGATCTGGCCATGGCACTTCCTTCGCCCTCTTCTGCGGGCCAGGCTCCCTGGAGGACCTTGTCTTCAGAGGTAGGTGCGGTGTAGCCGCCCAGAGCCCGGACTGGAATTTTAGGAGTTTTACGATGCCCACAAGCCAGATTTCCAAGCCTTGAACGCCAGATTTCTTCATTTTCCTCGTTTCAGGGCAGGTTAAAACCTGTTAGCCTGGTTTTAAAGACAGCGAAAACTAAAGTCTGGGCTGAGGGTTTGGACTTTATTCTGAGGTTGTGCAATGTGGGTTTATGTTTCTGTAACCACAGTCTGAAAGATGCCAAGGCTGGGGGTCCCTGCTGTGAGTCGCTAAACCAGGCAGGCGCTTTCAGAATTTCCATGCTAAAAATCCTATAGCTCACACCGAGCATGGCCAGAAATCTTCTTTTCACTTAGGAATTTGTGTTTGGTTACTCTGCCTGCCATTGGTTGCTAGAAGGGTTACCAACGGTATACACAAAGCACAACACATTTTGGCGCTTTTGGTAATTACCATTCCATTATGATTTCTTGACTGGTTAGCTTGTATTAAACAGGGTTCTTTGTTTTGGTCACCGACAGACATACCTTTAATTCCAGGCAGAGGCAGGGAGGTGGCCTATAGCACCTAAGACGTACATTCAACAGGAAAAGGCAGCTGTGTTTGAGTGACTTACGTTGTTTCTCTTACACACCTCCCTTCTAACCTGGTAGGTGGCTAGCACCCCCATTATACCAATGAGCAGAGCGAGGCTAGAGACAGTAAGAGGCAGGTTGACAGTGCTCTCTCCCAGGTCTTTGTGTGAAGTCGCACTGTCTTCAAGATTCCTGTGGGCTGGCTTGTTTTCTGTGTTAAGTATGGGCATCTTACATCTTCCCCTCGTGACGCTGGAGGTCGAACCCAGCACCTGGGCAAGCGCTCTGCCATTCAGCTATACCCCCACTTTTCATTTATTTATAAGCAGAGTCTCACTCTGTAGCCCTGGCTATCCAGAAACTTGCTCGGCTTTAGGCTGTCCTGCCTCTGCCTCCACAGAGACCTGGGATTACAACTGTCTCACCACTCTGCCTCAGCTGCATAGCCTCCTGTATCAGCCATCTGGCCGAGCAACATTTGTAAACTGAACCTTTGACTTCTTACCTCTGTCCCTGTGACCCTGTATGTGCCATGGTCAGAAAACTGTCCTCCCAGGAAAACAGCCCATGTCACTTGATCACTAATGGGCACTAATATCTCACTTCCTGTAGTCTCAGTTTCTATAGAAATGTGGTCCCCCAATGCCATTTACAGACGTCATATCTCATGAAGGTTGTTAGCTGGTTAAAGGCATGGTTGCGGCTAGGGAAAGTCTTTGGCACCTTTTTGAGGGCACCTTAGATGTTCTGCTGAAATACCTAATGGGGCAGCCATTGGGGGTAGGGTGGGGGAGCAGAGCTGAAAGGGCTTGTAGAAAGCTGCATGCACTAGAGAGTCTTCTCAGGGCAGAGAGGGAGAGCCATCAGCCATCTCAGGTGGGCGGGGTCGACACACCCCCTGAGAGGGAGAGTCTCACAGGCTTCTGTCTTGCCCACAGGAGCTGGAGAAGCAATACTCACCCAGCAGATGGGTCATCCGCATGAAACCTGAGGAAGTTGTTGGGAAATTCCTGCAGATAGGAAGCCAGGGTACGGTGGGACTCTCTCTGGACACTGTGATGGTTTATCAGGGTTGGGGTGGGGGCTGCATCCCTGAGTGGATCAGACACGTGGGTGGGCCTCTGCTGGGGCAGGAGGGGAGGGTGTAGCTGGAGGCAGGAAAGGCTTGCACAAGGCCAAGCTCTGGTGAGACACCCAGGCTCCCCTGATTGGCTAAGGGCCTCTAAGCTCTAAAGACATAGTTTTCAACATGCAGATGGAGACCTCTTTGGGGATTGAACCCTTTCACAGGGGTTGCCTAAGACTATCGGAAATATCAAGTATTTATATTACAATTCATAACAGTAGTACAATTCCAGTTATGAAGTAGTAACGGAAATGATTTTACGGCTGGGGGTCACCACAACATGAGGAACTGTATTAAAGTGTCCACAGCGTTGGGCAGGTTGATAACCACTGCACGGAAGGAGCATGCTATGGTTGGCACAGAAATGTGAACTGAGAAAAAGCAAAGGAAGCAGGGTACTGTTACTCTTTTCTTTTCTTTTCTTTTTTTTCTTTTTTTCTTTCTTT
>JANHMN010000002.1:4051520-4087277 GCA_030674055.1 Rhabdomys pumilio | reverse complement strand
TTTTTTTTTTTTTTTTTTAATTTTTTGATCTCTGTGTAGCCCTGGTTGTCAGGGAACTCACTCTGTAGACCTGGCTGGCCTTGAACTCAGATTCTCCTGTCTCTGCTTCCCAAATTCTGGGACTAAAGATGTTTACTATCACTGCCCGGCTCACCCAGCTGTATTTTATTTTATTTTATTCTATTCGGAGACAGGGTCTTTCTGAGTAGCCTAGGCTGGCCTCAGATTTACTATGTAACCCAGGCTGGCCTTGAACTCATTAACTCCCTGCCTCAGGCTCCTGAGTGCTGGGATTACAGGTGGCAATCACTGTACCCACATCATACCGTTGTCATGTATAGAGAGCAACTAAGATGCTGGAGAAGGAGTGTGATGGTGGGATTTTTTCCCAGCATGCACAGCCCTGGGTTAAACTCTCTGTGGCATAGACCTGGCATGATAGTGCCTGGCTGTAATGCTAGCACCGGTGAGGCAGAGCAGAAGTTCGAAGTTATCCTCAATTACGTAGGAATCCAAGCCAGACTGGGATACATGAGACCATGACTAGAGGGGGGAGATCAAGCCTTTGTTTCCTTTAAATCAGAGCTTGGGACTGTATACATGGAGGTCTTCCCTCTGCCCCAGAGTGCTGAAGTGCTGTGGTGACTGCGACCCTTGGTGAGGCATCCATGCTGGGTGGGGAGCTGCTTTGAAGAGGAAGTAGGCTGTGGAGACAGCTGTGTGTCTGCTCACAGCAGAAGTCTGAAGGCTCACAAAGTGTCTGGTCTCAGCAGACTGACCAAAACTTCCTATTGGGAGTTTCCTCAGTAGAGACAGCCAGGGAGAGGGTCAGGCTTTGGGAGTGTCAACCCCCATGTCCTGTCTTGTTCCTTGGCCCCTTAGTGTGGGCTGGAGCTGTCTCTGGGCTCCGAAGTGTCCTCGCCATTGCAGTAAACATGTGTAGATGTGCAGGCTTGAAGTGAGCATGTTTGCCTGTCTTGTCTGGAGAGAGAAAAAGTCAGCCCAGCAGGGAAAGGAACTCACCAGTCAAAGCCCAGAGCTGAGACTAGGCCACTGCTTGCTCAGAATCCTCTGTGGTCAGCTCTCAGGAAGTGCTAGCAGGGCTGTCCTGCTGGTGCACCCCCTGATCTCAGCATTCACAGACAAATCTTACGATTCATGGCTCCTCCAATTCTCAGTCTCTTCCCTGCTCTGCTTGCCTTTCCGTGTGGTCCTTGGGTTTGAGTGAACTCTGAGACTGAGCCCCAGCCCTCTTTCTCTGCCTTAGCCTTATCCCGGCCTCTTCTGCTTGTGGAGGATGACTGTGCACTTCTGATCCTCCTGCCTCCACCCTCCTGTCACTACAGGTGACTGACTACCCAGCTACGTTGGTGTTGGTGTTTTGATTATTTGTTCCAGAGTCTGCAACAAGGGCTGGGTTCCTTCCCCAGCCCTCAAAGCAAACAAGATATAGGGACTGGTACCGCTCATGGCTGACGCTAACATTAAAACCTGTTTGCGGGAGCTGGGGAGATGTCTGAGGGAATGGTTAAGCTCTGACTGCTCTTCCAGAGGACCTGTGTTCGATTCCTAGCACCCACGTGGCAGCCCACAGTTGTCTGTAACTCCAGCTTTCTGGAGGATCTGACATGACTTTCTGGTCTCCTCAGGCACCAGGCATATACACGGTACACAGACATATACATTCCGGCAAAATACTCATACACATAAAATGAATTAATTAAAATAAAAAAGCATGTTTGCTAAATGGAGTAACAATGAAAACAACCCAGAATCTGAAGGCTAGGAAGATAGTTCAGTGGTCAAGAACTATGTGCTACCGTTGAACAGGATCCGAGTTCAGTTCCCGCTCCCATGTTAGGTGGCCCACAACTGCCTGTAACTCCAGCTCCAGGGGATCCGAAGCCCTCCTCTGACTTCCACAGAGACCTGTACATATGCACGCACACACACAGAGATGCATGTATGCCTACATAAATAAAATAAGTCTTTTTTAAAGAAAATAGAATCTTATCATTTCAAGAGGCTGAAGCAGGAGGTTCAAGGTCATCCCGGATAAATGTGTCTCAGAGTGGAAAACAAAACAGTGTGGTATCCGATGATCCCAGATGTTGACACATCCAGGTAGGAGGATCAGAAGTTCAAGGTCACCTTGGCTAGCTAGGGCTCTGAGCCATCTGAGGTGGCATGAGATCCTGTCTCAAACAAACTGAAGGTTCCAGAAAGAGGCGGCATGCTTGAGTCACGTCTGTGACCTACACTGAGCTCTGGTTTCTGCCTCTCACTGACCAGTGCCCTCTCTTGCTTGGGTTCATCTGCTTGACTTCTGCTCTGCCTCCATTAATAGACTGCTAACGCAGCACTCCTGCTGGCTCCGGGCCAGGACTTCTAGAACCTGGGGTTTTGGCTATAAGAGTTTTGGCACTTTGGGTTGTGAATTGAATAATTAAAGTCCAATTCTGTCTTTGTTATGACGTTTATTCTGGGGTGTCTTGCAAAAGCCCTCCTGTGTTTCTACCTAGGGGTTCAGAGCCTGGAAGTTGGGGGGTATTCACACTCTGGGGGAGGCTATGCCCCACATCTTTGTGTCCCTCAGCCCAGTGAGCCACGTCCCAGCCAGAGGCTGGTCCTTGTTCTTCTCAGGTCAGCGGTGCTTTGAGTGTCTGAGATTTCTGTGAGCTGTACCAGCTATAGAGGTGTTGTTTCTGTTGCTTGTCAATGGAGAACAAAATGTGGTTTTAGCACCAAGTAAATCTGATTCAGCCAGGCAAGCTGTCAGGACCCTTAGCAAAATCACTAGCTCTTGATTGGCCCCCGTGCTGACGAGACCCTGAGGCACACACACTTCTCCCTTTTGGAAGCTCCCCTGGAAGATACCACCAGTGCCCTCCTAAAGACAAGCATGGCCACCCTCTGGCCCAGAAGCCACACTTCCTGAAGGTGTGGGTTCCCAGGGTCAGCACAATATGGACAAGGCTGTTGTCAGCAGGGTGGCTGTGACACCCTAAGATAACCCATACATGGCCATGGTTGGATCTCAGCCACGGAGTGGCCATAAGGGGTGTTCGTTGTGACAGATGCTGATGTCAGTCAGCTACAGGGGTCCAGGGAGGAGCAGGAAGAATAGAAAGGGGTGTCACTACCATCCAGGGACAAGAGAAGGCAGAACCCACTAGGGAGTCTCAGTGCTGGTGGGAGGGGGACCCTGACTCAAGATAGGATGTGGAAACAGAGTCTCAGAGAGAGGAGCCGAGGGCAGAGCAGGAGATACATCGGTGTCACTGGTGGGGAGGATGACTGTGACCATTGTATGGGACCTGTGTAACCCATGCTTGCTCCTTACATGAGGAAATACTTCTTTGTTTGTCTTGGGACAGTCTTGGTGTCTAGCACAGGCTGCCTTAAGACCCTCCTGCCTCAGCCTCCCGGGTGCTGGCAGGTTACAGATGGAGCTCTTCTTTTCTGAATGTTATTCCTGGGGCCCTGGTTATGTGTGGTCTTTGTTGACTTTAGGGTCATGACAGTCTGCCGTGCTGCTGTCCTTTTATGAGTGTGTGCCCGAGTGTGTGTGCTGCAGTAGGTGTGTGGCAGTCAGGACAACTTTTGAGAATTGTTTCTCTCCTTGAACCATGTGGGTGTGGGAGATCGAACTGTCTGGGAGGCAGAGGCAGGCAGATCCCAGAGTTCAAGGCCAAGGCTACACAGAGAAACCCTATCTCAAAAACACACCCAACATTTTTTTTAAATAGATAAATAAAAAGTAAGGCAAAGGCTGAGACCCTAGCTCAGGTGATGACATGCTCCGGTCAAATGTGAGGACCTGTGTTCAGACTTGGTGGCAACCACACCGTCACCACCACACACACAAGATTTCCCCTGGTGACCTCAGTTAGATCCCTAGTACTCACGGTGAAAGGAAAGAATAAATTCCTGTAAGTTGTCCTCTGGCCTGCACAAGCATACCGCGACACGTTCACACCTTAACACATACACACAAGCACACTGGATGAATAAAAATGTAATTTAAAAAATACGCCGGTTTTCCTAACGCTGAGACAGGTGTGTGGCAAAGGTGATCAGAATGCAGTGAAGTAGCGGCAGCCGCAGTGCCCTCTGGGGCCCCGGGTCCCTTGTCTGCAGATGTCAGGGTGGGGGCGGGACTCCTGGCGGAAGCTGCCTCAGCTGACCCCTTACCACTGAGGAGGGGGCTGCAAACTGCCCAGACAGAACTTTCTGTACCTGGACTTAACTGACAGCGACTCATCTGCCTCTGCAGCCACCCAGAAGGCCCGGGCCACCAGGAGGAACCAGCTGGATGTCCCTTATGGAGCCGGTGTAGGGGAGAAGATGGACATCTACTTTCCCGTGGAGGATTCCAGGGGTGAGATGGGGGGCACGTGGTCCCCTGGAGGCAGCCGGGTGTCCGGCTCACCAGCGCCCCCTGCCGTGTGTTACAGCTTTCCCTCTCTTCCTGTTCTTGCATGGAGGATACTGGCAGAGCGGAAGGTGAGTGGGGATGTAGGTGACTAGCGAGCATGAGTCACCCTTCCTCAGGTCGGCGTTCAGGGAGCTGCCGTGACACATTTCCAGCCTATGAGAGGAGAAGCGCGACCTCTCACATCCGTGTGACAGGAATCGAGGTGCTGCGGGGCCTGGCTAGCGCTGCTAAGGGGACGGTGTGCTCTGGCTGGGTGTCCCTCAGCTTCTGCTTTTGTCCTCACATGGTCATTGATGCTTGAGTCTCAGAGCTCAGTCTCATAAAGACACCCTCTTAGGGTTGGACACATGGCTCGGGTTAATAGCACTTGCTGCTCTTCCAGAGGACATGAGTTTGGCTCCCAGCACCCCAGAGCTTCAGGGGTCTGACTCTCCTGGCTTCTACAGAAACGTCACTCATGTGCACAGACATATACATTAAAAATATGTAATAATTTGTGGGGGAGGGTCGAGACAGGGTTTCTCTGTGTAGCCCTGCCTGCCCTTGAGCTCGCCCTGCAGACCAGGCTGGCCTCAAACTCAGATCTGCCTGCCTATGCCTCCCAAGTGCTGGCATTAAAGGTGTGTGCCACCACCTCTTTTTAAAGAAATAAATCTTTTTAAAAGGCACTATTTTAGATTTAGATGTTCTTGTCCCTCTTTAGATCTCAAGATTACCAATTCCTAATTTACAAGATGGCTCAGTGGGTAAAGGTTCTTGCCGTGCAAGCCTTGTTTGGGACTAAGAGAACATGAGGTGTTTGGTGCTTTGGAAATAAGAGCAGGGCTGGGCAGTGGTGGCGCACACCTTTAATCCCAGCACTTGGGAGGCAGAGGCAGGCAGATTTCTGAGTTCGAGGCCAGCCTGGTCTACAGAGTGAGTTCCAGGACAGCCAGGGCTACACAGAGAAACCCTGTCTCGAAAAACCAAAAAATAAATAAATAAGAGCAGGGAAGCTGAGGCAGGAGGATTACTGCAAGTTTGAGGCCAGCCTTGTCTCAGAAGACACACAGCAAGAAGGTGAGGTATAGTCGATCAGTAAGGCCTGTGGTGTGCAGCAAGCCCTTGGTTGCATCACTCGCACTGAATAAAACTCAGCGCGATGACACGTACCTGTGATTCCAGCCCTCAGGAGCTGGAGGTCGGGATCAGGGTTATCCTCGGCTATACAGGGAGTTTGAGGCCAGGCTGGGATACATGAAACGGGAAGACCATGTTTATACACACATGCTGTGTACACACTAAATAGATACAGTTGGTGTCCCTGCGTTGAGAAGAAGTGTGTTTGGGGTCTTGAGGACGCCCCCCTGTTCTGAGATGCCTGTCATGGGTTCCATGCCGCCCCCCAGCTCACTCATCTTTGTAGTTTTTTTTTTGTCGTATTCAGCTGCTATATTTATTCCACTTAACTCTCCCCACTTTTCATTGTCAGCTCTCACAACTTGCTAGGAGAGGGAACATAACTGTCTCTGTTTTCAGGGGAAGGGAGCCAGCTTAGAGATTAAAGTCCACAGTGGGGACAGCCTGTTCCTTTCCTCAGCACAGTGTCCTGTGCGCATGGGGTATCTGCGCCGAGGCGGCTGTGTCCAAGACCTTAGGGAGGGAACGTCATGCTCAAGTGTCTCCAGTTGTCACCTCTTTATCTTTCCTTTTATGTTGTTTGGGTTTTTTGAGACTGGGTCTCATAGCAGAGGGTAGCCTTAAACTCACTAAGTAGCTGAGGATGACCTTGGACTCCTGATTCTTCTGCCTCTCCTTCCCAAGTATGTATTATAAGCTACATCATCATCATCACCACCACCACCATCATCACCATCATCACCATATATGTATGTGCACCATGAGCCTGCCTGGTGCCTGCATAGCTAGAAGAACAACTGGAATTCCAGATGTTCGTGAGCTTCCCCATGGGAGCTGAGGGTTGAACCTTCATGCTCTGGAAGAGTAGCCAGTGCTCTTAACCCTCGGGCCAGCCTCCAGCTCCCAGCCCACCTTTCTCTTTCCACAGTAAAGATGACTCGGCCTTCATGGTAAACCCACTGACGGCACAGGGGATTGCGGTAGTGATTGTGGCTTATGACATTGCACCCAAAGGTAATAATGGTGGTCCCCGAAGATTTGGGGGCCAGAGCTTTGTGTGGATAGAGCTTCCCCGCCCCCGCCCCCTACCATCTGTGGGTCCTGACCCGGCATTTTGCTGTGTTCAGGTACACTGGACCAGATGGTGGATCAGGTGACCCGCAGTGTCGTGTTTCTACAGAGGCGCTATCCAAGCAATAAGTAGGTGTCTCACAGATGCTCTCAGTGGACCAAGGGACGGCTAGGTCTGTGGAGCCCGACACAGACTGGGACTTCTGATGCCTTAGGGAAGGAAGTAGCCGTAATCCGGGTCTCTGTCTCACCCAGGGGACTCTACCTCTGTGGACACTCTGCAGGAGCACACCTGGCCGCCATGGTGCTCCTGGCCAACTGGACAAAGCATGGTGTCACACCCAACCTCCAAGGTTTCTTACTATTTGTCAAAACACGATGTCAGGTAGCCCAGGCTGGCATCCAACCTGTAAGGTTTCTGTGGGTGTGGGAGGAGCTGCCCGAGCTCGTATCCTCTCTGGAGCTGTGGAGGTTGAGAAGCTGATAACTTAAGTGGAGACCTTTCTTTGCCCTCTGCCCACAATCCTGGTCTTGCTCTTTGGCCTGGAGGGTGGGCAGGTCCATCTTACTAGGCCTGGCCCCTGTCCTGAGCTTCTCACCTTCACAGGCTTTCTCCTGGTGAGTGGGATTTATGACCTGGAACCCATCATATCTACCTCCCAGAATGACCCTCTACGCATGACCCTGTGAGTTGTCTGTCCTTCCTCTCTCTCCAGCACCCACCCGAGGCCTGTCTCCCCTCTGCCCTGACCCCTCCACTGTCCCATCCCAGGGAAGATGCTCAGAGAAACAGTCCACAGCGACACTTGGAGGTGGCTCCAGCACGGCCTGTGGTTCCAACCTGCCTTGTGCTGGTGCTTGTGGGTCAGCATGACTCCCCAGAGTTCCACCGGCAGTCCAAGGAGTTCTGTGAGGTACCGCTAACAGCCAGCTATGGCCCCAGGTTCAGCATCACGTGATCTCACCTTCCCCATTATTCTTCCCACATGAGCTGGACCTGGTGGTGCACACATACTCCCAGTTACTCCAGAGGCTGAGGCAAGAGGATCATGTGGTCAGGGTATACTGTAAAGAGAGCCCAGGCTAGCCTAAAGAACTTAGTAAGACCCTGTTCTAAACTTTAAAGAGAGAAAGGTTAGGGTGTAACTCGATGGTAATGGCTTGGTAAGCATAAGCAAGGTTCTGGTGCAATTCCCAGGACTGTAATAAATAGATATACTCTATCTAGCCAGACCCCAGGACGGTCGTTCTCTCATTCCACAAAGCCATTCAAATAAACCTGCCATGCACTGGACACTGAGAGCTACCTCCCCAGCCGCACTCTTATGCCCCCTCCATTTTCTATCCAGACGCTCCGCCGGGTAGGATGGAAGGCCTCCTTTCAGCAGCTGTGTGGTGTGGATCACTTTGACATCATAGAGAATCTGACCAGGGAGGATGACACGCTCACTCAGGTGGGGCTCACCCCTCCCAATGGACACTGTGGACCCCATGTCCTAACACATGGCAGTGGCCAGGGCATCAAGAGCAGGGGGTGACATTGACCTGTGTCTGGATGCAAAAGCCAAAGCCAGCTCCACAGAAGGGCATGTGGCTAGTGGTTATTATTTATTATTGTTGTTGTTGTTGAGTCGGTGCCTCACTATATAGCCCAGGCTGGACTCTGGGACCTACTATATGGATCAGGCTGCCCTCAAACTTGTGGTGATCCTCATGCCTCAGTCTCCTTGGGGTGCTGAGATTAGAGGTGTGTTCAACCGTACCAGGCTTGTTACAACTTTAACATAGAGAAAACTATAAGCAGTTCAGAGAAGCCAGCAAGATGACTCACTGGGTAAAGAAAGCTACTTGCAAAAACAAAACAAAAAAGAGCTGGGCACAGGTGGCGCATGCCTTTAATCCCAGCACTTGGGAGGCAGAGGCAGGTAGATTTCTGAGTTCAAGGCCAGCCTGGTCTACACAGTGAGTTCCAGGACAGCCAGGATTATACAGAGAAACCCTATCTTGAAAAACAAAACAAAAAAAAACAAAACAAACAAACAAAAAAACAAAACAAAACAAAGAAAGGTACTTGCTGTCTGCCTGAGAACCTGAGTTTGATCCCCAGGACCCATGTAGAAGGAGAGAACCAGCTCTTGCAAGATGTCCTCTGACCTCCACATGTGTGCCGTGGCATGTGAACATGCACTACATAACAGTCCTCTATAAAAGCCAAAACATGCAGCTGTGTGTGGTGGCCACGCCTTTAGTCCTGGCACTCAAGAGGCAGAGGCAGGCAGATCTGAGTTTGGGGCCAGCCTGATCTACAAAGCGAGCTCCATGACAGCCAGGGATACACAGAGAAAGCCTTTGAGGGGAGGGGGCCAGAGGATAAATAGAAGATTGTTGCCACACAGCTAACAGGAAACAATCTTTTTCTTCTCTCCCCTCTTTAGTAGTAGGGAAAGGCTCCTGACTAGCTTGATTTTAAAAATTCTGAGGTGCTGGGAATTGAACACTGTGTATACGTGTGTGTGTGTGTGTGTGTGTGTGTGTGTGTGTGTGTGTGTGTGTGTGTATGTTTGCATGTATATGTGGAGGCCAGAGGTTGACATGAGGCATCTTCTTCAGACACTCCTTATTTTCTTTTAAAGATTTATTTATTTATTTTATGTATGAATACATTGTCAATCAGACACCAGAAGAGGGCATCAGATCCCATTACAAATGGCTGTGAGCCACCATGTGGTTGCTGGAAATTGAACTCAGGACCTCTGGAAGAACAGTCAGTGCTCCTAACCACTGAGCCATCTCTCCAGCCCACTCTTCTTATTTTTTGAGACAAGGCATCTCCCGGAACCCGGAGCTCTTTGGTTTTGGCAGGCTGACCAGTGAGTTCCAAGGTTCCACCTATCTCTGCCCTTCACCCCAGCACTGGAGTCTGATGTGCGCCCCTGCACCCAGCCTCTGTGGGTTCTGAGGATCTGAATTTATGTCCTCATACTTGCGTGTCAGGTATCCCCCCCAACTGAGCTACCTCTCGGTCCTTGCTTTTCAGTCAGGAGACAGGATCTTCCTAAGTAGCCCAGACAGACTTTTAAAAACCTTTCGTTACGCTTGCCTGTCTACTCTGCGTGTGGAGGTCAGAGGCTCACTTGCAGGAACTGGTTATTCTCTTCAACAGTTCTGGGCTCAAACACAGGTAGTCAGACTTGGGGGCAAGTACCTCTGCCCTCTGAGCCAGCCCATTTAGGGTTTGAACTTGTAACCCTTCTGCCTTAGCATCCTGTGGACTACAGAACTAGCTTAGACCTTTAGTTACTTGTTTGTCTAATTATTCTGAAACGAGGTCTCACTATGTAGCCTGGCTGGCCTGGAACTCAGAGATCCACCTGCCTCTGCCTCCCAAGTGTTGGAATCAAATGTATGTGCTGACACCTACAGCCACTTCTTTACACGGGTAGCCATCCACCCCTGGGCTTTCCTGTCTTCTCTTCCCCTGCAGATCATTTTGAAAACAATCTTCCAGAAGTCGTGAAGACACCCAGTCCCCAGCCTGTATGTACCTCAGAGAGCCTCCAGAAAGGAAGTGACTATTCCATCTCACACTGGCTTGCCTGTCCATACGGTCTCCCTGCTGTGAACACCATCTCCTCTCCTGCCATTCTTCGACCCACCCGGATGGAGCTCCAGGGAAAGCCTGCCGATTGTCACTGGGAGATGCACACAGCCACCACCTGGCCAAGTCTTCCTACACACACACACACACACACACACACACACACACACACACACACACCCTGCTACCACCAACACCACCAACACCACCCTGCCTGCTTACGGGGCATGGCAGTCAACTCCTGGCTGCCTTTCTATGCCAGTTAGCAGTATCAGTGTGGACTGGCTGGGGCTGAGGCTAGAGCTCGGTGCTGGAGTTCTGACTGTCTCCTACTGCAAGAGAGGGTGGGGTGCAGAGAAGGAATGAAGACAGACAGACAGACAGACAGACAGAGCAACCAACCACTGGGGGATGTAGCTCACTGGTAGAATGCCTGGCTAACATGCATAGGATCCTGGGTTTTAACAAGGAAACCTGACATTAATAAGGAAAAAAATAAAGAAAAGAAAGAAGATGGGGGGGGGGCAGTGTACGCCTGAATCCCAGCACTAAGGCAGGAGGATTTCTTGTGAGTTCAGGGCCATCCTGGACTACATAGCTAAACCCTGTCTCAAAAAGAAAAAGGGCTGGAAAGATGGCTCAGCAGGTCAGAGTGCCTGGCACCGAGCCTGACAATCTGTGTTTGGTCCTGGGGACCTATATGGAAGGAAACAACTGACTCCCCCAAACTGTCCTTTGGCTGCCATGTGTACCTTAGCATACACACCACACATACGTGATGGTGGTGATAAAAGAGCCTGCTGGATGAACGAACAAGGCTTTGCTTAGAACTGCACCATCCCAGAGAGGCTACCTGGACAAAGACCTGTGTGTAGCAAGTGCCACCAGACCTGACACCCATTCTTGCAGCACACCCTGTAGCCACTGGTCCCTCTGAAACAGCTGCTGTGGGCCGTAGCCATACTTTTCCCTACTTTGTTGGGTTCTTAAAGCTACCACTCTTTTCCACCTCAATCCCTTCCAACCCCCAACACTAGGTAGTGGAGATGGTCAGAGGGGGAAGGGGGAGTAAATCTCTTTAGATGCCCTGCTGATTAGGGGCATCATGATTCTTGGGGTCAAGTCAAACCAGCAAGTCATCAAACAGCAAAAGCAGCCGTGGGGGATACAGCAGCCACCTCCTCTTGAGGCTGACATTTTTATAACCTCTGAAGAATCCCCAGAATTCCAAATGTTAACTATCTTCAGCTGGCAGACTTACACCTTTGCCAGAGCAGGAGACAAATCATAATCGCTGTGGACAGCCTGAAGCGGCCCCTTACCACACCTGGGATTAAAACAAAAGCATATTCACATAACTGGGGTTTTTTGTTTGTTTAATTAGTGTATATGAGTACACTGTAGCTGTCTTCAGACACACCAGTAGAGGGCATCAGATCCCATTACAGATGGCTGTGAGCCACCATGTGGTTGCTGGGAATTGAACTCAGGACCTCTGGAAGAGCAGTCACTGCTCTTAACCACTGAGCCATCTCTCCAGCCCCATAACTGGGTATTTAAGAACCAAAATTCTCACTATAGTGGGCGTTCCTCCAAAGCTCCCCTCAAACTCGGCATGGTGCGGCATGCCAGCAATCCCAGCACTTGAGGTAGAAGCAGGAGGGTTTTGGGACCTAGAGAGGGCTCTTTAGCACACGCCTAATTTGTAGTGTGGTTCTGTGTGCCTAGTTTGTTTTTGTTTCTGTGGCAACTACCATGACCTCTCAAGCAACTCTCAGAAGGAAAAAAGTTCATTTCATCCTACACTTTTCAGTCTGTCATCCAAGGAAGCCAAGGCAGGACCTTGAAGCAGAAATGACCAGAGGAAGGCTGTGTACTGTCTTGTTCCCAGCCTCATGGTCAGCCAACTTTCTTCTACAGTCCAGATCCATCTGCTTAGGGATGACACCACCCATGGTGGTCTGGACCCTTTTACATGAATTAGTAATTAAGACAGAGTCCCACAGACATGGCGACAGGCTACTCTGATGGAGCAGCTCCTCAGCTGACAGTTTCTTTACCTGGATGTGTGTCTAGGTTTGTGTGAAGCTGACAGCTACACCATCTATGACATCTTAACATCCTGACAATTCTAAGAAGTATAACGCCCACATTTCCATGCCTTCTCCTTTCCTACAAAATCGGAGGCTCGTACAGAGTGGAGGGTTCACGCAGAGCATCTGCGTGTTCTTTTTATCATTACTCCTTTGTGTGAGCCAGTTCCCTCTCTGGGCAGACAAGCTAAGCCTCAGTTGCATCTTATCACCCACTAGGGACTGTGCAACCAGTTTTCCCCCATCTACTTGCGGGTTTGTCTGTCCTTATTCAGGCATCAATTGTATCACATGACTTCCTGAGGGGATATGAACAAGGCATCTACTCACCCCAGAAAGGGCACCAGCAACAGACCAAAGGAATGGTCCCATCAAGTCTAGTGCCTAGGGAGTTTATTACTGACAGGGGCATGGTTGACTCAAGACAGCTGTGTCCCTGAAAAACCCTCTCAGCATGGGTGGCAACTGACAGACCTTCATTCCTGGAGCTACTGCATGTGGTCAGATCAGGCCTTTCAGCGTTGATGTGCTGGTTTTTTAAGCCTGGAGCTAGGCCTTGCAGCTCCTGGTTCTGAGTTGAGCATTGCTGAGCCTTCTGACTCCACAACAGCAATCAAGAAAGATTCAAGTTCAGGACTGGAGAGATAACTTCAGAGCACATTTTGCTCTTGCAGACTTGAGTTCTATTCTCAACGCCCACATCTAGCAGGTCACAAGTGCCTGTATCTACAATTCCAGGAGGCTCTCTGGTCTCTGGAGGCACTGCACAAAGTGATTCAAAATACAAATAAATTTTTCATATAAACCTTCAAATTTAGGTGACTACAAATAAACTGTCGGAACATGCATGGCCTTGTTCATGGTAGCCTTTGTACTCCAGGGCAGGTGGGGTATGTGCGACATAGTTGGTCTAAGCTGATGCAGAAATGCACCCAGCCCTGGGTAAGGCTTTTCTCTGAGCTTCAGTCTGTGCTAGGTCCCTCCTGGCATCGGGTATTTATAGTGGATTCATTTCTCATTCCTAGGACTAAACTCCAAGAAACTCCCAAGTTAAGGAGGGCCTATTTTATGACTCAGCTTGTGGAGCGGAGCCCACTATAGTGGAGAGGCGTGGAGCACGGGGCTGCTGACTCTAGTCTCCAAAGACCAGGAAGGATGCTTCCTATTTTCTGAGAGGGTCACGTGTATGGAGCCAGCCATGTCATCTCAGTCCAGGCCACCCCACAGCCTGGACCTCTCTCTCTGAGTACCTAGTAGTCAAGAATATCCACAGTGAGCCAAGCTGAGACAGGGGCATTGCTATGAGTTCAAGTCGAGTCTGGGCTCCATAGCAAGACAAAGTATAGGCAGTTGCATAGCAGAACCACAGAGCTCTCCTGAGTCTCACTTCCAGTGTTTGTAAACTACAGGGGACATTCACTAGTTTTATCATTCACTATTTTATCAAAATCAAATAGGCTTTGTGTTTGTGAACTCGCCTAACTGTAGCGTGGTTTCAGAGTTCTGAACAGATTTGTGTTTCATTATCTGAGGCAAGGTCTTGTGTAGTGCACGGTGGCTCAGAGTTACTACTCCCTGTGTGGCTCCAGCTCTTTGGCCTCCATTGGTACCACATACACAACTGGCATATGTTCCCTTTCCAGCCCCAAACACATCATAAAGCCAAGCACAGTAGTGCCTGCCTGTCATCCAACCACTGGGGAGACCAAGGCATAATGAACACTGCCAGCTTGGAGCTAGCCTGGGCTACATAGTGAACTGCCTAGCATGTGTGCTGGGAACTGAGCTCATGCCATGGAAGATCAGGAAGAGCTCTTCACTTTGAGTCGTCTTCAGCCCCACCATGCCTGGCTTTCTGAGTGGCTTTAAGGTAGGTTGGGCTAAAGCAGGCTGTTGGGGTGGTCAGGACTATTGAGTCCATCTTTGACTTGGGATACTTCAATTCATAGTGGGTTCATTGGAACACAGCACCATCCTAAGTAACTGAGCACCTTACCATCTAAGTGACATGGACCACGAGGCCACTGGACAATCTACATGCACCACATGGAACGTTAAGATACATTTTTAGTGACATACCTGAGATGTTCAACCATGTACTGCAGACAGTATCAGACTTTTATACGAAGCCACAAAATTCATGGGCTTCTGTCTATTTTTGTGTTTCGTTTTTGAAACAGTTTCTCTATGTATCCCTGGCTGGCCTGCACCTCATAGGTAGACCAGGATGGCTTCAAACATAGAGATCAACTTGCCTGTGCCTCCCTGGGATTAGAGAAGTGCACTACTCCCATGAGTTTCTGTTTGCACACACAACAATGAATATAAAGGGAAAGTCTAGAAAGATCCACACTGTACATCTCTGTGTCCCTCTGTGTGTGTGTGGGGGAACAGTGCCAGGAAGATGTATGTGTGGGTGGGGAGGTGTTTGTCTTCTCTGGAGTCTTTGAATCTTTACATGAGAGTTGAAAGAGGACTGAGAATGTCCGTGTTCTATGAATTAGCAACATTAAAATTCTCAGAAACCTCGCTGGAAGCTGCAAGATGGGAATGTTACAGTTATGACCAGAATCCACTCTGGAATTACAAAGGAAGTGAATCCCGGCCATAGGACCTCAGTGAATGCTTGTGATTCATTTCCTGGGGTATCTCGCTCCTGACTTGCTCACTAGGCTGTATCCTCAAATAGGCATGAGCGAACATAAATGAATACACAAACATATAGGTATATGCTCTGCCATATGTAAACATGCATGTATAGAGAAAGGGGCTGGGAGCCTGTTTGCCAGTAACACCGACATTTGACAGGCAGAGGCAGGAAGAGCTAGCTAGACTCGCAAAAGCCAAAAAGGGCTGCCAAGTTGGCTCAGCAGATAAAAGCACTTGCCGATCCAGCCTGGCCTTGTCCTTGGATCCCAAGGTGGAAGGAGAGAACTCTCAAAAACTGTCCTGCCCCCCCACAGAGGAGTGACACTATGCACGTGTGCGCGCGCGCACACGCACACACACAACACACACACACACACACACACACACACACACACACAAATACTAATAACGATCGGTAGGGTTTTAAAAAAATATTTTATTATACTTAACTATGTATATGGGAGGATGTGTGCACATGAATGCAGACGCCCACATAGGTCCAAGGTCCCAGATCCCGCTGGAGCTGGGTTACAGGCAGGATGGGTGTTGGGAATTGAACTCGAGTCCTCAGGAAGAGCAGTGCTCTTAACGGCTGAGCCATCTCTCCAGCCCCAACAATCAGTACTTTTTAAAACTTAAAGATGCTTTTAAAATGTAAAAAGTTATCCCCCAGGCCCCCCAAAAATAGAAGTTATTGGTTGAAAGAAGTCAGTGGCCTGGCGTGGGACTGAGGACTAAAGGCCTCTTAACCTTCCTCCTGTACCTCACCGCACAGGAGACACATTGTTCCACAAATCCCATCAGCCTGCACAGCAGGCAAGGCAATGGTTATTTTATCTTTTTCTTTAGATTTATAAGTGATTATTTGTAGATAGACTGAAGGGTTTACCATTACTTGGTCTCCTTCCTTTGAAAACGCTGAAGCCCAGTGACTAGGCCCCTACTTCATGATATTCTTTTCCTGGCTCCCCAGTGGCCCAGGTCCTGACGACAGGAGATGGCTCTCCCATAGATGCAGACCTCCTGCCTGGCCCTTTGTACACATGAGGAGGTGTGGGAGGTTGGCTGGTTTGTTTGGGTTTTTAGAGATAAGAGATAAGTTGCTCTGTAACTGGCTGAGAAATCAGGGCCTGCCTTACACCTCTCTGGTTGCCTAGCATCCAGGAACCACCCATAGGTTCTGATTTCACCTGGACTCAGGAACCTTCCAGAGTTTTCTCAGAAGCTCTGAATTCCCACATGCCCATTAAATAACCTGGCTAAAGGAGGAAACTGGCAAGTCAACAGACAGCTGTGGGCAGTGCTGTGGAGACAGGTCCCGTTACATAAGCGACCTTAGCTGGCAAAGGCTGCATTGCTCAGGGCCTGGTTACTGAATAATCAGGGTGGGGAGAGGATGCAAAGGACAGGCAGGCCTGAGCAGCAAGAGAGAAGAAATGGGGCGGGGCAGAGGGAGGAGACAGGGGGCGGGGCTGGAGAGATGGCTCAGCGGTTAAGAGCACTGGCTGCTCTTCCAGAGGACCTGGGTTCAATTCCCAGCACCCACATGGCAGCTCACAATTGTCTGGTAACTCCAGTTTCAGGGACTCTGACATCCCTAACACAGACACACTTCACATAGACAGACATGCAGCCAAATACCAATGCACATAAGATAAAAATAATTGAAGAGAGAGAGGGAAGAAATCAAGCAGTCACTAAAGTGAGGAAGAGTTGAAGAGGAGCCACTTTTGGGCAGATACAAATTATAAGCCGCTCAGTTGTTTTATACTCTCAGATAGACGAGGATCCATATGCTTTGACCTCAAACTGTTGTGACATTGCTGTGACACTGCTGTGTGTGTTTTTAGCAACCCAGACTCTGAGGACATCAAACAGTGACCTGACTGACCGTGTCAAGCCAACCTTGCCCTTACATGACCCCTGCTGTCCCTTTGTTAATCTCAGCTCTGTTAAACAGAATTCCTCATCATTTTTCTATGATTAAGCTGAGAAGTAAATCCAGTCTGCCAGCTTCTTGCCCAACTCAGAGATGACGGTCTCACTGGTTGAGGTGAACACAACTTATCAGATAACAGTAACATTGCACATAGCAAATGTTTTGCTAAAAAAAAAAAAAAAAAAAAAAAAAATCAGTAAATTAATTTACATACTAAGTTGTGAGCCTAAAAGACATTTGAGTCCGGCTGGAGAGGCGTGTTGTGGATTTCATCTAGCACTTGTATTATGTTATCTGGGTTCCCAAAACTGCACAAGAATCTGCTTGTAAGTTGTGAAGGCTCCTGCCCCCGGGTGGTTTTGCTTGTTAAATAAAGTTGCCAATGGCCAGTGACTGGGCAGGGAGACAGAGGCGGGACTTAAGGATGCCTAGGGAAGACACTAAGGAAGAAGCAGGAGGAGAGAACCGCCATGCCTGGGGAGGGGGATGGTTAAAGACCAGGCCGGGGAAGAGAGGTCCCAGCACCGCAACCCCCACACCCGCATATAGTAAGTAATAACTCAGGAATATCAGAGAGGAGTGTGTTAGCCATGCGGAGGTTTGGGAGTGGCCCAACCATTGAGTTGTTTAAGGCATATTAAAATACAAGGCTGTGCGTGTGTGTCTTTCATTCAGGAACCCAGAACACTGGGGCAGGTAGCAGGGAGCTCGTGCTGCTGCCAGGATAGTTTGAGTAGGATTAACTGGTAACTGGTAACTATAACAGGTTAAGAGCAACCTCTGCTCTTCTAGAGGTCCTGATTCAATTCCCAGCAACTACACGGTGACTCACAACCATCTGTAGTCAGATCTGGTGCCCTCTTCTGGCCTATAGGCATACAAGCTGTATACATAATAAATAAATCTTTAAAAAAAAAAAATTTTGACTCAGGGCTGGGGAGATGGCTCAGTGAGTACGAGCACAGTGAGTACGAGCACTTACTGTGTTCTTACCCGAGTTTGAATCCCAGCACCCATGTTAAATAAAGGCCAGGCACGGCCACTTCGTGTCTGTAAACCCAGCACTGTGAAGGGCAGAGACAGGAGGACCAGTGAAGTTTCTGGTAGCCAGCCTAGCTCAAGGCCCAACGAGAGACTTTGTCACAAGGGAATACGGTAGACTGTCAGAAGATGGCACCCATTGTCCTCCTCTGGGCTCCATGTGCATGTTTAGAAGTGTGTGCGCTAACATACATGTACGTACCCCCCCAACACACACACACACACACACACACACACAAAGGGAAACTAATCCCACATACAAGCACATACATTTGACCTGGGCTAGGAAGATAACTGTCGGCCAAGTACTAACCTAGCATGCATGAGGCCCTGTGTTTAATCTCAATACTGCATAACCCAGACGTGGTGGTTCGTGCCCATAATCCCAGCATTTGGGAGATGGAGGCAGGAGGATCAGAAGTTCAGTTTTATAATGAGTTCAAGGTTAGCCTGGGCCACACTAGACCCTGGCTAGGGTTTTTTTTTTTTTCCCTTGTGTTCTGAATCCAGTTAGGCATGGTAATGAAGGCCTGTTACTGTAGCCCTAGGGACTGTTGGTGTGGCTTTTGTGTTACTTTACTGGGTTCTTACACTTCTGTATCCCTTCCAACCACCCCCCAACGCTAGGAAGAGAGAATGGAGGTTAGAGGGGAAAGGGGCGGCCTCTTTAGGCTACTTCCTGCTGATTGGGGATGTTGGGCTCCTTGGGGCTGTAAGAGTAGAAAATTTTAAATTGGCCAGTATCTCAGAATAACGTGGGACTGTGAACTCGTGAACTCCCAGGGAAGGGCCCCAGGGCAAGAACATACAAAATATTTCTGAAAACTGCAGCTGTGTGTGTGCGGTAAGAGACACAATCAAGAGCGCTCCCGCCTGGAGAGTCCCTATTCCCCAGTCCCCTCGCAGCCTATGGTTTTTGCCTTTATAAGCTTGTGTGATTTTTTTTGTTGTTGTTGTTTTTCGAGACAGGGTTTCTCTGTGTAGCCCTGGCTGTCCTGGAACTCACTCTGTAGACCAGGCTGGCCTCGAACTCAGAAATCCGCCTGCCTCTGCCTCCCAAGTGCTGGGATTAAAGGTGTGCGCCACCACGACCTGGCAGCTTGTGTGATTTTATGTTCTGGGCTCTTCTCTCCTTTCCTCTTGCGAAGGGTATGAGACGAGTCCCAGTGCACTGGTTCCTGAGTAAAGCCTCTTGCTGTGTTGCATCAAGTGCCGACTTCAGTGGTCATTGGGGTGAGCGCCGGTCCCCTGGACTCGAGCAAGGGTCTCCCTCTTTGGGAGTCTTACAGGGCCAGTCCAATCTTCATCATCAGAATACCCAACTTCTTGTCTCTGCTCATGAACACTTTACAAACTGCAACAACAGCAACCAAGAGCAGCAGAGGGAGCGGCAGCAGCAGGGGAAGAAGCAGCGCTGGTGGGGCAGCAGCAGGCAAGCAGGGGCTGCAGCAGGGAAACAGCAGGAAGGAAACAGCAGCAGTGGGAAGTATCAGCCTCTATATTCCAAGCACCCCTGCCTCGCCCAGGGCTCAGGCATTTATACCCTCTAAGGACTTCCCAGAATTCCAAACATAAACTCTCTACAACTGGCAGAATCACACCCCTGCTAGTGCACAAGGCAAACCACAATCACCTGCTGTGAAGCAGTCTCTTATCCCACACCTGAGATTAAAACAAAAACATAGCTGGGCTTTTATTTTTATTTATTTATTTATTTATTTTTGTTTGTTTTTCGAGACAGGGTTTCTCTGTGTAGCCCTGGCTGTCCTGGAACTCACTCTGTAGACCAGGCTGGCCTTGAACTCAGAAATCCGCCTGCCTCTGCCTCCAAAGTGCTCGGATTAAAGGCGTGCACCACCACCGGCCGGCATAGCTGGGCTTTTAAAGAAACCCAAATTCTCACCTAGGGAAGTCTGAGGCAGGAAAACCAAATTTGGGGCAATCCCAGGCTATACAGCAAGCCTTTGTGTCAACCTGCCCTTCTCCAACCAAAAAAGAAAAGAAAATGGGGGAAAGCCAGTAGCTGATCTGTGAATTAAATCAGTCTTGGTAAATACAGCAGGATTTTATGTAAAATGGGTCAGTGTTCAATAAGACAAGAGTTTCCATTGAAGATTAAAAAAAAAAAATCCTTCAGTGGATAGCAACAGTTGTATAACAATGTCAGTGTGCTTGGTGTCTTTGGCTGCTTGTGTTTAAAACATTTCTGAAACAGTTAGTATAGTTTACCATGTAAAACTCTCTAGACAGCTGCAGTAGTGGTCCACACTTTTAATCCCAGCATTAAAGAGGCAGAGGCAGGCAGATCTCTACCTGGTCTATGCAGTGAGTTCCAGCCAGGGCTATAGAGAGAGACCCTGTCTCAATAAACGACAACAAAACAAAAACAAGCAAAAATCAAAACTCAACTCTCTCTCTCTCTCTCTCTCTCTCTCACACACACACACACACAGAGAGAGAGAAAGACAGAGAGAGAGAGAGAGAGAGAAGAAGAGGAGCAAAACTGTAGCAGCGACTAGAGACATGGCTCAGTGGTTAAGCTCTATGTCTTCTCTAGAGGACTCTCCCTCATTGAGTTCCCAGCACACATGTGACTCACAAACATCTGTAACATCTGTAATTTGGGTCAGGGGATGTGAATCCTTCTGGTCTCCATAGGCAATGCACACACAAGTGGTTACATATACATGCATGCAAGCAAAACACTCATATACATGCTTCTTTTTATTTTTGTTTTTTCAAGACAGGGTCTTACTGTGTAACCCTGGCTGTCCTGGAACTCACTCTGTTGACCAGGCTGACCTTGACAGAGATCCACCTGCATCTGTCTCCTGGGTGTACAGCAACATGCCTGGCCACCATGGGTAGGTAGCGGGAGGTATTAGAAAGAGGGGTCTGGCTAGCTCCTGGCACAGCCACCATGTTCCCGAACTAAGTTTAACAGTGACCAGCGGCGGCAGCAGCCAGGTTTTCTCATCTCAGCAGGCTCTCTGGTGGGCCAGAGCTCCAGAGCTCCCCTCGTAGCCACGCTAGCCCCACACCACAATCGTCCACACGGCGATCAGCCACCATACCCATCACCTGGTAAAATCAAAACTCTAAATGCTTACAGTTAACCAATGGATTTATATATCAATAGAATCTCAATACACAAGATGCCCACACAATTTAGACAAGTTATCCCAATTATCCTAACCTTCTGATATGCATAACTACCTAAGACTACTAAAACCACGTGGGTTCACATCTGCCTCCATTCGCCTTCCTCCTTTGTCCCTGGATCTCCCTCTCTGCCACCCTTAGCTCTGTCTCCCTTTTCCCTGTCCAATCACAGGCCTCCCACTGCAAATAGATTGGACAGGAAAATTTCTGCCACAACCGTGTCGTTTTTTTTTTTTCTTCCTGTAAATTACTGAGTTCAGTTAGTGCTGCCCACTGGAATGCTGGCTTATCTTGTTGCCTGGCTTTTCACTGGACCATGAATGTTATTTTGTAACAGAGAGGTATGTTCCCGAAAGACTGGGTTGGACTTGGTGCTCTAAAAGTTGATGTCTAACATGAATATTTTATGATCCTAAAACTGTTTGTATCATCACAATATCGATGAGAACAGAGATCTCTTGTCAACAACCTGAAAACCCAGAGTTCACACGGAAACAAATGTTTCTCTAGAAAATCCGCAGCCCACGTTGCTGGGATTGGGTGGCATATACTTTGGAAAGGATAGAGCTTTGACCTTGTCACTAAACCTTTGACCCCTGTCTCACACCTGTCAGTCCCTGTAGATGTTAAGATTCCTATGAAGTTGGGGGTGGAGGATGGGGTTGGGGGGATGAGGTGGAGGATGAAGGGATGAAGGTGGGGAATGGAGGTGGGTGAGATGGGGGGATAGAGTGGGGGAATGCGGGTGGAGACCTGAAACAAAGTCTTAGGGTCACTGTTGCTGTGATGAATCACCTTGACCTGAGAAGGCTAGGCTGATTCCATGACAGACTTCAAACTGGTAGTTAAGGAGACTAGGCCTAAGAACTAGGAAAGTCCAGGCAGCCCAGGCAAGTCAATTACTAATAGAAAACAAAAACAAAAACAACAACAAAAAAAGACTCCAGCCTTCATGCCCCAATAATGGTTCTGAAATGCCTAGAGATGCAGTAAGATAAAGTTCATCTACCCCAGAATTCCAGTGTGCTTTAAAGTGAGCCTGTGAGCTCACTTGGTAATGGGAGACCCCAGCACGCTGGACTTCTGCAGAATAAAACACTCTTTGCGTTTACACATTGAGTCCGGGGTATCATGATTCTTCAACGCATCATGGACCCTTACAGACCAAAAGCAAGTTGGGGAGAAAAGGATTTATGTGACTTACCCCTTCTACCTTCATGGTCCATCACTGAAGAAAGTCAGAACAGGAACTCTTAACAAGACAGGACCCTGGAGGCAGGAGCTGATGCTGACCATGGAGGGAGCTGCTTACTGGCTGCTCAGCCTGCTCTCCTATAGAACCCAGGACCACCAGCCCAGGGCTGGCTCCACCCACAGTAAGCTAGGCCCTTCCACATAAACTACTAATTAAAAAAATGCCTTACAGGCTTGCCTACAGCCCACTTATATGGAAGCATTTTCTCAATTGGGGTCCTTTCCTCTCAGATGATACTAGCCTTTGACAAATTGACATGAAAACATACCTTGTTAGGGAATCAAAAGAAAATTACTACTGTAACATTGGGCAGAAGAATCTAAGCTGTCTCTCTGTGCAGGGCTGTCTGTCTGTACAGAGCTGTCTGTCTGTGCAGGGCTGACTCAAGACAACTTAGGCTGAGGGTCATGGTACATACATCTGTTGCTATTTCAAATATTTTTATTTATTTATCTTTATTTATTTATT
This sequence comes from Rhabdomys pumilio, assembly GCA_030674055.1. NCBI lineage: Eukaryota > Metazoa > Chordata > Mammalia > Rodentia > Muridae > Rhabdomys > Rhabdomys pumilio. The sequence continues at coordinate 4,064,444 of JANHMN010000002.1, read as the reverse complement.
CACTTTACATCCCACTCACTGTACCCCTCCTGGTCACCCCTTCCCACAATCCTTCCCCCATATCCCCTGCCCTTCTCCTCTGAGAGGGTGGGCTCCCCCCAGGTATCCCTCCCACCCTGGTATATCAAGTCTCCAGGACTAGGCACATCCTCTCCCACTGAGGCCAGACAAGGCAGCCAGCTAGAAGAACATATCCCACGGAAAGGCAATAACTTTTGGGATAGCCCCCACTCCAGTTATTTGGGACCCACATAAAGACCAAGCTGCACATCTGCTACACATGGGGGTGGGGCCTAGGTCCAGCCCGTGCATGCTCTTTGGTTGGTGGTTCAGTCTATGAGAGCCCCAAGGGTCCAGTTTAGTTGACACTGTTGGTCTTCCTATGGAGTCCCTGTACCCTTCAGAGCCCACAATCCTTCCCTCTATTCTGCATGAGTCCCCAAGCTCCATCCAAGGTTTGGCTATGGGTGTCTGCATCCATCTGAGTCAGCTGCTGGGTGGAGCCACTCAGAGGATAAACAGCAATACCTGAGACCTTTAAAAATGAATGAATGAATGAATAAATGAATGAATGAATGAATGAATGAATGAATGAATGAAAATGAGGACATGCCTGCCCAAGGTTTGGTGGTAGGGAAGGGTTTGGTTGTAGATATGAGGTACAGCCACAGGAAGAGTCCTGGAAGAGTCCTGTCTGAATCGGGCCGTTAGAGAAGAGAGGAAGAGATGAGAGAAGGCAAGAGAGGGAAGCAGATCAAGAAAAGAAATGGAGAGTCTGAGACCAAGTGGTTAAAATGGCTGGACGACACAGGGAAGAGAAGCTTTAGGGTAGGGGCAGGGTGAGAAGAGCTGGGAAGAGCCACAGGAACTTGACCCATGTTTCTCTGGGACAAAACCCCTCTTATTCCAGCTACCTGGTCATACATATGCAGTATGACCTGTGTTCTTCCTCACAATCTATGAGGTGCCCTGGCCCACATTGGAGGCCTACCGGCAGGGGAAACCAAATTACAGAGCACTCGTTTGCAACGCCAACCAGGGCTGTGCTTGGGACATGCCCAGCCTGCTGTCTGCAGCGTGAAGCTCTTTAGAAGCCACTGCAGTCACAGGCGGCCCAACAAGAACAGAGACACTGTAAACGGGTCCACTGCAAGGCTGCCTCGTTGGCACCAGATCTCGTTGGCACCAGACTCAGCCAACAAGTCATACCCAGGAAGCGATCTTTTTCTTTCTTCTGCGCCTGGACTCGCTTGAGGTGTATGGCTGCTTCCCTTTAGTCTGAGTTAAGCCGATGGTCTCAAGAGATATACACCCATTGATTTTCTTTCTTTCTTTCTTTTTTTTTTTTTTTTTGGTTTTTTGTTGTTGTTGTTTGTTTTTTTGTTTTTTCGAGACAGGGTTTCTCTGTGTAGTCCTGGCTGTCCTGGAACTCACTCTGTAGACCAGGCTGGCCTTGAACTCAGAAATCCGCCTGTCTCTGCCTCCCAAGTGCTGGGATTAAAGGCGTGCGCCACCACCGCCCGGCTACCCATTGATTTTCTTTCCAGCTTTGAGACATTCCCGGCAGGGGAAACCAAACCCGTCTTTCCAGGGACGGAGGAGGGACTCCTGTCTTCCTAAAGGCGCTCCCTCCGCCTGCCTGTGGATGGTTCGAGGCACTTCTATTCCAGTATCAGCTGGATGAGGCAGTGGACTTATCTAGCTGGCCAGAGCCTGCAGACCCTGAGGCAGGAAGAACACGCAGAGCGCGTGGGACTTGCAGCCAACAGGCTTTGCAGAGGCGCCCCAGGCCAGTCCGCCACCCTCGGCCACTCTCTGCATCCTCTAGGAAGCAGCTGAGGAGCTGCGGTTGATTCTAGACAAAACAGCAAGGAACACCCGCCCTCCAACCCACGCAGAGGACACATCTCCCAGCACGCCCTGCGCCCGCCACTCCCAGAAGGCCACGCTCATGGGGCGGGACTTTCCCGGCTCGCCTCGCGCCGTCCATTTCCCAGAAGGCGTGGCCTGCGGGGCGCTGCCCTCCTAGCCTGTTCCCAGAAGGCTGCGGGCGAGGACTGGGGGCGGGACGCTCCCGGCGTGCTCTGCGGCGCGCATCCTCCCGCGGGTTTTGAATCGCGCTCTGGGCTGTCTTGGGGTTGTGACGGCGCTATCATGGGGACTTCGCCGCTGCCCCCGACGTGGCAGTTGTACCTCAAGGACCACCGCATCTCCACTTTCAAGAACTGGCCCTTTCTGGAGGACTGCTCCTGCACCCCAGAGCGGGTGAGTCGGCCCCTACTCGCACCCCAATGTCCACCCACAGACATTTCCGTCCCAGCTTCAAGCGACTCCACCCCGGGCCCGACGGTGTATTAGTGGTGGGACCCGGGATCAGAACCCCCAGCCTCGCTTCGCATTGTTAGCCAGGCTGCTTTGCTCTGCTCAGGACAAGGAAAGACTGCTCTGCCCTCCACAAGGCCACCCCGCTCTCCCCATCCTCTGCCTGAGCCACTAAGGCCGTTCTACCCTACCGTTAGGCCCCGTACACCCGGCCTCTTCCCACTGTTCCCAGAGATTGCCTCAACTCTGAATCAGCTCCGAGGCCCGGAACGATTTCTGGGAATGATGGATAAGGTCAGACTATTGATCCTGCTCACGAACTGTCATTTTCAGATGGCGGAGGCTGGCTTCATCCACTGCCCTACGGAGAATGAGCCCGACTTGGCGCAGTGCTTTTTCTGCTTTAAGGAATTGGAAGGCTGGGAACCCGATGACGACCCTGTGTAAGTCCCGTAGGCTACTCTCGGTGGGTTTCCTGGTGCCCCCTTCCGTTGGGAGTTTTTGGGTTGAACTGGAATTGGGGCAAACCATTTGTATGTAGTAGAAGAGCATGCTTCTTCTTGCTCAAGTGTTCCAGGCTAGTCTTGAACTTGTTACACAGCTCAGACTGGTCTTGAATTCTCCATTTCTGCTTCGGTTTCCTGACTGCTGCCGACATGCATGGTTTTGCCTAGAGCTTTGTTGTTGTTGTTGATGTTGTGTTTTGAGACAGGGTTTCTCTGTGTAGCCTTGGCTGTTCTGGAGCTCTCTCTGTAGACCAGGTTGGCTTCAAACTCAGAGATCCACCTGCCTCTGCTTCCCAAGTGCTGGCGTTAAAGGTGTGTGCCACCATTGCCTGACCTGCCTGAGATTTTTAAAGATTTGTTGTTGTTGTTAATGTGCACATGTATGTATATCTGCCATAGATGTGATGTGGGTATCAGATACCTAGGAGCTGGAGTTATAGTCAGTTCTGAGACCTTTATTTCTACTTTATTTCTGTTTCTATTTTGTGTGTGTTTGGATGTGGGTGTCATGGTGGGTGTCGGTGTCAAGACAACTTTGAGCCAACTTTGAGCCGGGCGGTGGTGGCGCACGCCTTTAATCCCAGCACTTGGGAGGCAGAGGCAGGCGGATTTCTGAGTTCCAGGCCAGCCTGGTCTACAGAGTGAGTGCCAGGATAGCCAAGGCTATACAGAGAAACCCTGTCTCGAAAAACCAAAAAAAAAAAAAAAAAAAAAAAGACAACTTTGAGGGGTAAGTTCCTTCCTATTTTGTTGGTCCCTGGAATTGAACTCAGGTGAGCAGGTTTGGCCGCAAGCATCCTCACCTGCTGGGCCATTTCAGTGGTCCCTGCTTGGTTTTAGACCCCAGGAGAAGGGACTAAGGTGCATATTTTACATACCAAAAGCAGACATGGCCTCTAGGTTCTCCCAGCATCCTTCAGTCCCTCCGTGGCAAGTGGATCTCTGAGCTGGAGGTTAGCCTGGTCTACAAAGCAAAGTTCCAGGACAGCCAGAGTCACAAACACAAACTCTTGAAAAACAAAACAAAAGTTGTGTAGCCTTCTTACTGATTAGTAGAGAGTCCAGAAAAATATTCTAACCGTAAGGATGGGAAAACATAACAGAGAGAAGATAGGCTGTATGGGATGTTCCTGGGACATGTTTGGGCCTCATACCTTGTCCTTGTCACAGCAGGGTGTACCAGGGGACAGCTGTGGAGATGGGAGATGGGCTCTAGGTTGTAAGTGGCTGTGGCACTTTTGACATGAATGTCTATTGGTTTTTCTAGAGAGGAGCATAGAAAGCACTCACCTGGCTGTGCCTTCCTTACTGTCAAGAAGCAGATGGAAGAACTAACCGTCAGTGAATTTTTGAAACTGGACAAACAGAGAGCCAAGAACAAAATTGTATGTATGATTGTATGAGAAAAGGATTGAGAACAAGAACAAAATTGTATGAGAATAAGGATTGAGCAGATTCGGTCCCCAGAAGCCGTGGGGGGGTCTGTCTCAGGAAGTACCTCATCCCAGGGGAGCTTGTGGGCAACAAGGACAAACAGGACTGACTGGAGTATGCCTTGGAGCTATGCCTGCAGCAGCAGACCTGTCCCTCAGGAAGGGTGCTTCACCGCTGGGTCCTGAGTAGGGTCACATTCCCACCTGAGTGGCAAACATTGTCAGAAGCCCTTGTCACAGGCTGAGCCCCCAGTGGTGCAGCAGATGGGTAGAGGCCTGGGAACATGGCATAGAGAGTATTGGCTGAAGGAGTTTAATTGGGAAGCAGGTGGCACAGCTGAGTCCCCAGGGAGAGGGCTCCCACACAACCACTCGTGAAGAGTCAGGGTGGCCAGAGTCCAGAGCTTATAGTAAACCTAAGTCCATTTTGATTGAGAACGCCCCACGTTTTGCACTGCAGGCAGTATTCTCATGTGTTACCCTCTCACTAATTTAGGGGGAGGATTTGGGGAGGGCTTTACTGGCAAACACTGTCTCTCATGCTCAAAGGATGACCCCCAGCTGACCCTGGCCCAGGCAGAGGCTAAGACCTGTTGTCTTGGTTACCGTGGTTTCACTTCATCTGTAAGTTACATTCCTTGGTGGAGGGCATTGTAAAATAGCTGACGGGGGATGATGGTTTGCTGTCTGTCAGGAGGAGGGAGAAGACAGTGTTTGGACAGAGCATGCTCAGACACTCTGGATGGTTGTGAGGTCAGCCTTGCTTCTCAACGTTCCTGTTACATCATATTCTTTTTTTGTTGATTTTTTTTTTTAAAGCAGAGTTGGGGGGTCAATAAACATATTTAATACAAGCTTGGGCATGGAGTCAAAAGAACCTTCTCTCCAAACTCAAACCCCTCTCCCAAGTTTTTTTTTTATAAGGCAGGGTTTCATCATCTAGCCCTGGCTGCCCTGGAACTCACTAAATAGATCAGGCTAGCCTCAGCTTACGGAGCTCCAACTACTTCTGCCTCCTAAGTGCTGGGATTAAAGGCCTGCACTATCATGCCTGGCCCAAATATGGTTTTAATAAAGTTACTTATTTACGCTTTAATTTATATGTATGGGTGTTTTGCCTGTGAAAATCAAAAGAGGGCATTGCATCATCTAGACCTGGACCTGTCTATGGTTGCAAACCATATGGGTGCTGGGACTCGAACCTGGGTCCTCTGGAAGACCAGCCAGTGCTCCAAACTGCTGTGCCCTCCCAGACCTCTGAATGTTCTTTGCTGTTGTTTGTTTGTTTTCTGAGTCAGGCTTTCTCTGTGTAGCCTTGGCTGTCCTGGAACTCACTCTGTAGCCCAGCCTTGCCTTGAACTCAGACTCCCTTACCTCTGCCTCCTGAGTGCTGGGATTAAAGATATTTTCCACCACTGCCCGGCCTCCCTTCCCGTTTTTTTAAGGCTGTAGCTCTGGGTCTGTGGAAATCCTGTCATGAAGAGCACAGCCATGTTTCAGTCTTTTTTTTTTTTTTTTTTCTTGTTAACTTACTAGTTTTAAATTAAGTAGTCTGTGAAAGTAACTTTTATTCTCCTGTAATAATTTTCATCTCAGAGGCTTACTGCCCCTGTCTGCTAATTTAGGCCTAGTCCTGGAAGTTCTAGCCTCTGAACAATCTAATCTAGGCCTAGACTGTTTTCATTCAGTCTCTGAGATGCTGTTGAATGAACTCACTCTTTCTGATTCTGAGATCTATCTAGCTGATTCACTCAGCTGCTCCGCTCAAACTCTTCCCCAAGCTGACTGACTCAATCTGACTTCTCTCTCAGCCTCTGCTGAACTGCTCTGCTTGGTCTCAAACTGCCTTTGGCAATCTGTTTTAATCTTTTGACTCCTTCTCATTCTCTGGCATGTTCTGTCTTCACCTGTGTCTCATTTGTTCTCTCTTCAACCTGTCTCTATACTAAGGGCATGTCTGAGTTCCACCCAGAGAGATTAAAGGTGAGTGTTAAGGGCTGAGCCACACCACAACTAGAAAACAGGTTTTTCCAGTAAACAACACAATCTCGGGGTTCACAATGTGATCAAATGTCCCACAGCACTACCCAGGCTTGGTGCCACAGGGTACAGTCCTAGGGTACAATCCCAAATAATTTGGTTGGCTGAAGGAGGATTGAAAGTTAAAAGCTATCCTTGGCTACATGAATCCTGTTTCTAAAAAAGTCTGTCAAGAAAGAGAAGTTGCAGATTGTAGGTTAGTATTTGCTTATTATGGCTGAGGCCCCAGGTTCAATTCCCAGCAATACAAAAATAGTAACTTTCCTTTTCATAATTTGATATTTTGTCACGATAGTGATGAAACTAGCATCTCATCCTTTCTAGTCAAGCCCTGCCCTCTAGGCCACACCCCAGCCCCATCGTGTCTTTTCATCCTTCCAGGCAAAGGAGACCAGCAACAAGCAAAAAGAATTTGAAGAGACTGCAAAGACTGTCCGTCAGTCAATTGAGCAGCTGGCTGCCTCACGATGAGCCTTTGTTGGGATAACCTGGACCTCAGTGACCACCACATCTAAGCCACGTGTCCCAGCTATCCCAGCCGGGGTCTCCTAGCAGTGTCTTAGAGAAGGAGATGATGGTATTTTGAGACTGGATATCAAATATTTTTGGTTTTGCTTTAAAGTGGCTCAGCCTATGTGGCTACCTCTCTTTGGTTTTGTGGCTTTGCTCTATTGTGACCTAGACTTACGCAATGAGGAAATGAGTGGATAAGGGGACAGTGTTCTCTGACAGGACCTGTGGGCATTGCGGGTGCTGTGCAAAGTCTTTCTGGTTTTGATGTTCCATACCTGGCATTTGATGCATGCCATGTGTAGGTGTGGTTATGTGTGTTTGCGCTGGTGAGTCTTCCTACCACGGGGTAATGGAATAAAATCACTTGAAAAAGTGGGCTGTAAGCTCTTTCTGTCTTGGAGGAATGGTTTCTTTGGTTTTCTGAGATGAGTCTCATGTGGTCCAGGCTGACCTGGAACTCTATATAGCCAAGACTGGCCTTGAACTTGATCCTGCTGCCCCCACCTCCCAGGTACTGGCCCGTGCCACCGCCCCCAGTAGTACTGTTCGCTTTGTGTTAAGAGGTCATAGATTTAGTGTCATCTAAGCTTCAGGCCCAGCGTGAGCTGCAGAACTGAACAGTAGTAAGGGGCACTGGGATGACAACATGACTCACATGGACCAGGACTTCCTCTGCAAGGCGGGTGTTGGGACAGTGCTGTCACCTTAATCTCCTCCTAGATGGGGCTTATTTAGATTGAGGTGGATCCTGTGGTAAATGATGTGGAGCTGAGCATCAGGGTACACTCGGTGTTCTGTTTCCTGACTGACCAGCTGCTTCATGCTCCCGAGACCCTGACTTCCCGGGGATCTCGGACTGTGAGCCCCTCACAGTGAGCTGGTCCTCCCTCCAAGTGCTTTGTCAGAGGGTTGTGTCACAGCATCAGTAGGAGGTGAGAAGCCACGTACTGCTAGTCCTGGAACTTTGGAAGCAGAGGCTAGAGGATCAGGGGTTCAGAGTTACCCTAAGCTAGCTATACATATGGAGGTTGAGGTCAGCCTGGGTTGACACCCTGCTCAAACAAACCATATGACTATTCTCCAAGCATGTGGGGCAAAGCCCAGCCCATTGTGGCTGACATGGTAGAATTAATCAGGCAGGGGTATGGATTTCACAGCTGTGTTATTCCATGTACTTCGTGCTGATAGACTGAGGCTCAAGCAGCTTTCTCCAGAGTCTGCTCTGTTCCTGTCCTGCGAGGGTTCCCAGCCTCACTGACTCCAGGAGGATTAGCACAGGAAGTCAGTAAGATCTTCAGAACCCAGGAGGAATGAGGCAGAGTTAGAAACGACAGCTGAGGTGACCTGCTGAGGCTCCCAGCAGCGTGAGTGACCAGCTCAGACTGGGCCTGTGTAAAGCATTCCGGCCACTGCGCTTTCCCAGTGGCAGTGGTGTGCACCACTTGGATGGCTCCTTGGCGACCACTTCAGGAGCTGCTCTGGATATCTGGGGCCTGGCTTTCTCCAGAACAACCTAACACTTCCTGGTGGCCTCCCTGAGGGCTTCAGATAGCTCTCTGTGCAACAGTAACTCAAACAGTAACAGCAAAATAAGGGAACCACTGTACAGCATTAGGAGCTGGGCACATGCCCACCTTACCACAGAAATCAGAGAAGGGGCAGAGGGGTTAGAGGAGAGCAGAGCGAGGTGACAGGTGTGAATGACAAGGACCTGTGTCTAAACAGCTGGTCAAGGCCACAGGCAAGCACCAAGGTGGACATTTGAGCCCAGGTGGAGCTAGGTTCCAGTCAGGGATGACAAGGCATGTGTGCAAATAGGCTGGCCTGGCGGGAGGCCAACTCCACCACAGTCTGAGTGGACACTGGGGACTTTCCTGTCTCACATGAGCAAAAATCACCCTGAATAAGGTCAGGAATCAGCACAGCTTCAAGTTTCCTGCCCACTGGCTCAGTCTATGGGACTTGCTGGGTTTCAATAGGGAGGGACCAATCTGGGTCTCCGCCCCCAAAGTGGGACATTCTGTGTGCTTGGGTGCATTCTAAACAACCCGTCCTCAGGTTCCAAGTTGCCAGCTGGACTGACAAGGAGCACAGAGCAGGAGAGAGGTGTCCCTTCAAGTGCACTCTGGGGTGTGTGTGTGTAAACTGGTGGCAGGGGTGGCTGTGAGTGGAGCCTCCCAGACTTGTGAGTTCCACTTAGGTTGGTACTACCTGCCAGTCCAGTTACTGCTATAGTCACATCTCTTAGTGGCTATTCAATAATACTTCTTCAGCATGCGTGTATAGAGCCTTGGCTGCAGTCCTGTTTTATCCAAGTAAGATGAAAAGTTGTGTGTTTCTAGCCTCTACCCTCCAACTCCAGAAAGCCCTTTAGAATTATTTATTTTTGTCTTGCATCTGCTGGACTTAGCCGGCTTCCTCCTGCACGCTGGGATGAATGGACCCGTCGGGCAGTAATTTGTGTGAAGTTCATCTTCTGTGGGAGGATGCTTGCCATGCTCAGTAAAATTAGCTAGCAGACAGCTGTGCCGAGCTGCTGGAGGATAATTTAGCTGATGATTCCAGCTGCTTCCCCAGACTCAGGCTGGCGGAATAGCCAGAGTTAGCCTGGGGTAGGAAGTACACCAGCCGCATGCCTGGCAGTAGACACAGACTCTGTCCAGCAAAGGTAACCTAAAGACGAAGGCTTGGATGCAGACCTGTCTCTGTCACTCAGGATTGAAGCTCACCTCTGTCTTTGACATCTGGGATGATGGGTTATGCTGGCTTTGAAGAGCCCCTGGAGCAGACCAGAGGCTTGCCTGTACACAGCCTGCCTAGTACAGTTTACACACTGATGACACAACATGTAATGAATACGGGGTAGTTCTAAGGTAGCACCTCCTCAGACTGGGCCCCATATCTTGGGGCCATTCAGGGAAGAACACTGGCAGAATTCATCAGGGCAACCCCTCAGGGACCAGTACCTGCCGCCTAGAGGGCAGAACCCAGGGTTGAAAATGAAGTGGGGCCGGACTGCCCAGCATGCCATCCTCCAGCCCTTCAGCTTGAGAGAATTAGTGCTGTGAAGGGGAGCCTCTTGCTTTCACTGCCCCCCACACCACCACCCTCCCAGCAATGGCCTCCAGCATGGCTATTGTCTACCTTGACAGCTGCGCTAGACTTGTGAGAACAGGCTCAGTGGAAGGGAAGCCGGGGCCAGACCAGCTCATCAATTTAGATTTCTTTTTTTTTTTTTTTTTTTTTTTTTGAGACAGGGTTTCTCTGTGTAGCCCTGGCTGTCCTGGAACTCACTTGGTAGACCAGGCTGGCCTGGAACTCAGAAATCCACCTGCCTCTGCCTCCCAAGTGCTGGGATTAAAGGCGTGTGCCACCACCGGTGTCAATTTAGATTTCTAAGCAAGGAGCCTTTGACAGAAAGCAAGACTGACTGTTGTCATGTTGATACACTGTGGGGTCACTGCTAGGTGACCTCAAGTGTACATGATTCATGATCATTCCTCAGCTGTAATCAGTTTGGGATGGGAGTCTCCCTTTCCTCCTGCCTTGGGAGGGCTGCCGCTCTGAGCACCCATTGGGCTCCAGAGCAGGGGTGTCTGCAGAACAATGCCAGCCAGAGAGGTTGTCACACAGCAGATGTGGTTGGGGATGGCTTGGTGGACATGTAAAAAGAACTGCTCGCAGCATACTGGAAGAATTCTGTGCTTGGTTCAATTGTTTCAATGGCTGAATTCCACTTGAAATATTGTTTTAATAACTTTGCTAAAATTGCTTTTATCTCTGGACTATATTCCTCAAGCCAAGAGCTTAGCAGATATATATATAATATATATATAATGTATATATATATACATATTATTATAGACCCAAATAATCCAAGAAATGGCTTGGTCGATCTGAGTGTCAAAGCTCTGGTGTCCTAGAAAGACCACCTTTTTAGGCTCTGTCCACCCCAGAGGCAGTGATTCAGAGGTCCTACCATTCTCCAAAATGGAACCCAGCTCACCCAGCTTCCGCTGCCTGGATTCTTCCTGGGAAATGCCTCTTTGCCACTCCTTTGCTTCTGCTTCATCTGACTCCTGTCCTGTCTGTATGTGTGCCTTGAAAGTGAGTTACAGAAGTGAGTTCAGAAGCAATGCCTTTTTCTCCCAGCTGGGGGAAGCTTATCCCACTGGTCCTCAGGACTAATGGAAACCAGGACCCCACGCTGAGATGTGTCACACCCTGAGTCTTCCCTAAATGAGCCCAGCTGGGTCTGTCTATCACCCACCCTGCCTCCACAAACCTCCATCCTAGGAGCTATTGGTGCAGTGGTCCAGCTGCTGACTGCTGCTGCACATTCTTGGCGGGGGAGAGGCATCTGAGACTCACCGCTGGTCCTCTTCCTAAACACCACAACACCATGCCTAGTTTGTGACATCATTGAGATTTGAGCCCAAATCTACTGTCTCCAGCTCTGCCATGACCTGAGATTTCTCTCTCTTCCCTTACTGTCTGGCCAGCACAGAAAGGTGATCCATTTCTTTGTAAACTTGGCCAATTGCGCGGTGGCAGAAATGCAGTGGTCACAGAAGAACCTAGGACGGTGTCTCCCACGCCCCTGCCCTCCACCTTCCTCTGCTTCCAGGCAGCCTGCTCGCAAACACCCCTCCCATGGCCTCTCCTGCTGGTGCTCCCGCCCCTCCCACCGTCTAAACCTTCACCAGCCTGCTTTATTTCTGTCCCGGACCCTGACTGTTCCCAGCCCACAGTTCTTGTTTCCCTGCCGCCCTGTGCAGCCCGTCCCTAGCTCCTCTTTCCACGCAGCCCTACATCCCGAGCTGCTGCCCGTCTCTTACTCACATGGCCTTGCTCGCCGCGTTGCTCCTGAGCGCAGCCCTGGGCGCCTTACTCAGCTTTGCGCTGCTGGCAGTAGCTGTCGCCAGCGACTACTGGTACATCCTGGAGGTGGCGGACGCTGGTGGCCCGGGTGGAGCGCAGCTCTCCTCGCATTCCGGGCTCTGGCGCACCTGTGAAGGTGAGCTACAGCCAGAGACCCCCTTGGTTCCGCTCCCCTTCCACCTCATCTATCTCTACCCCTGCCCCATCTACTCCCCAGGGGGGTTCGTTTCTCAGTTCCATTCCATCACGGTCTCCCCTCAAATTGCTGGGTGACAGCTGGGGTGTGAAGGGGTGTGAGGAAGAAGGTCCCTGCTCAGGGACGGACTGTTGCCATCGTGGCTATGGCTGGGAAGTAGAGGGATGCTAACACCATGCTTTCTTACATTCTGAAGAGCTTTTCTTTAAGGCCTGGCTGGGAAGAATTGGGGAGCCATTGAGAGATGACAGGTCAGGTGAGCCGTGAACCTGCTCCTTGCTTCTGAGTAACTTGATAGTTTCTAACTCCTTAGCTTGTCTAAGTCTAGGTGCCTTCATGGAGGTCAGAAGAAGGAAAGCACTGGAGGCCGGGGCCCAGATGCCAGGGCTCAGTCACTGTTTGCTGCTCCTCCACAGCGCTGTCCAGGGACCAGGGGAACCCTGACTCCTTCCTGGAGGAGGGGCTGTGGGGCTGAGGAGAGGTAGGAAGCATAGGCGTGGATGGCTAGGGTCCCATCGAAAACCACAGCCCTTCAAGTGACCAGGGGCTGGTGTCCCCTATGTCAGGCCCCCTCTTCACCAACCTCAGCGTGATGCTTCCCTTGCAAAAAGGCATCAAGACTGTGACAGTGATAGTGTGTGAGCACACAGTACTGTGTGTAAAGGGATATAGGCTGTGTGAATATGAGAGGCAAAGATAAATATATATTGTGTGAATGTGTGTGTATATGTGGTTGTGTCTGTGCACGTATGTGTGCACAGCTGTGAGCAAACTTGTATGTGTGAGCGTACATGTGATGGTGGCTTCCCTGTGTGCTGAGGGGGAACGATCAAGCTGTTCAGCTGTTCATCTACCTGCCATAAACCTCTTACCTTGTGTGTGCTTAGCGTGCATGTATGTATAGATGTATATATGTGTGTCCTAGGCATGCGTGTATGTGTAGATGTATATGTGTGTGTCCTAGGCATGCGTGTATGTGTAGATGTATATGTGTGTCCTAGGCATGCGTGTATGTGTAGATGTATATGTGTGT
>JANHMN010000002.1:3999663-4046280 GCA_030674055.1 Rhabdomys pumilio | reverse complement strand
ACATATACATGTATGTGAAGATGTATATGTGTTTGCTCGGCATGCGTGTATGTGTAGATGTATATGTGTGTGTCCTAGGCATGCATGTATGTGTAGATGTATATGTGTGTGTCCTAGGCATACAACCATGTGTAGGTGCTTATATGTGTGTGTGGTCATGTGTAAGAAAGAGAAATTCCATGTAACATGAGTCAGGAAGACTCCAGAATGTGGCATCTCCTCTTTGGTAACCCAACCTGGGCATTTCTGAATGAGATTTTAAACTCACTTTCCTGTAGGTATGACCTTCTGTGACCTTTAACTAAATAAGAGGTCTAGTCTCTAGTCCCATTCAGAGCCATAACCCTGAGTTTCAAGAGTTGAACTGGGTCTGGAGGCTATGGTACCCATGTTGTCCAGCTCTCATCTGCACCTTGGCTTTCAGGGCAGAACAGCTGTGTACCCCTGATTGACCCGTTTGCCAGTGCCGGCCTGGAAGCTTCTCCCTCGATACAGCACCTGCTCTGTGAGTCCTGGGGCAGTGCCATCTCTGACTTTTCAGGCAGGTCTGAGACCCAACCACCTCACCCCAGCCCACAAACTGCTTCTGAGACTTGGGCCCAGAGGGTGTCTCCATCATAGCCCTCTGACTACAGATGCTGGAACCCCAGCCCGCTCTGCCCTCCCCTTAGCTCAGGTCCTTCTCAGTGTAGCCTACCTCTGCCTTTGAGGATGTGAATCTCCTGGGGCCCACCAAGCCCCTTCTGGACTGGCCAGTTTTCAGTTGGATGGCCATCAACAACCTACTCTCCCTGAGAGGCCTGAGACTGGAGAGGGGAGGGCATTGGCGATCCTCCCTCATCCTGACTTCGGGAAGCCTGTACCAGAAAGGGGTGGCCACTGGGAGGGTCTGGTAGTCCCTAGGGAGATAAGTATCTGCTTGAACCTCTGCTCCAGTGACCGGAGCAGGTGAAGCATGGCTATCTTTGGCTCCTCCTTGGAGGCAGGCCCCTCTTCCTGCCCCTATGCCCTCCCCTCTGTCCACCCCTTTTCCTGCCCCTGAGCCCCTTCTTCCCACAGCCCTGCATCGCACAGTCATGGTAGTCTTGCCTCTGAGCCTCATCCTCATCGTGTGTGGTTGGGTCTGCGGCTTGCTCAGCTCCCTGTCCCAGAGTGTCCCTCTGCTGCTGGCCACTGGCTGCTACTTCTTGCTAGGGGGTGAGTTGGAGGCAGGTCATTCTGGAGTGGGGCCCTCACTCGCTTAATCCCCACCCTGGTCCCTATTCCCCTCTGAGCATTGGAGAGCTTACTCCCCCGTCCCCAACAGAGGTAAGCTAAAGTTGGCCCAGTCTCAGGGTGTCTGGCTGGGACCTGGATACACAGGAGCACCAGGGTAGAGCTTCTTGGTCTGGGAGATTTGAGGTTCTCCATAGTCACTGCAGGACTAGCTCTGTGGCAGATGTTTGTCACAAGAAAAGGGCTGTGGGTCTTGGGCCAGCAGCTCCTCCTACCAGGAGGCAGGGGTTGAGACAGAGCTGGACAAGCAGAGCCACAATGTCCTTGGCCCTTACCTCCCTAGTCCCAGGCTGTAACTAGTCACGGCACCAGGCCGACCTCCCTTTAGGGCCACTTTAGCAGGCTAGAGACTCACAGCTTTCAGAGCCAGAAGGACACTGGTGCTCTGGTCCCCTTGAGTACTTGGTACTGTCTGTCCCAGCCACCTAGGCTGGCTGTCATCTAAGGTGGGCACAGGGGTCAGTGCTCAGCAGGTTTTTCACTGGGGCTAGATTTGTGCAGGTCTGTCGGCTCAGGCCATTTGTACTCTCCTGGCTGTGACCACAATGATGAGATTGCCCAGGGCTGCACTCCTTCCCAGACAAGCCTGCTTCCCTACAAGGGACACTGGGCTCCTCAGGAGACCTTTGTTAGGAGTGGGGTGAACCTGGGATGGGGAGCCCACAGCTGCGAACTAATGAGACAGACATTCAGACCCAGGTCTCTAGAGAAGAAAATCGGGGTAATCAAAATACCTGCCATGGCCTTGACCCAGGAGACTGTGAGTGCAAAATCCAATTAAAAAGCCATGGGAAGCCACCACAGGGAGCCACCGACAGACACAATGGGTTAGGATTATAACTGAGAAACTTCATGGCGACATGGAGTCTCTGCATTTTTTTCTTTGCGTGAAGACACTGGCACAGGTAGAGTCCAAAGGTAGCTTCTGGGCGAGGCTCACTCCACTTTCATGGACAGAGGGCATCTTGCCCTCAGAAGGAAGGGAGGTTAGAGACCAGGGTCCCCTGAATCTAGATGTCAGGAGGTGAGGCAGATGGATCTAGAGTTGTCAGCTGAGGCTGAAGGGACCAGCTCGGGGGATGTGCTATAAAGAGGCAGAGAGATGAGGAGTTGAACTCTGCAGGTGAGGGAACCCCAGCCGTGCTGGCTCCTGGGCAAGCCTGAAAGTGTGGCCAGTCCACTGTGGGTTGATGGAGGCCAGGTAGTGCAGGCTGCAGTGCCTTTTCCTGATGTAACTGAGCCCCAGGGCTGTTTACAAGGGGTTTTGTCAGGTGAGGTCTGAGGGTGGAGGATTGTATAGGAACCCCCCAACACTCCATCCCTTAAAACTCAGAGTTCTCGACTCTTAGTGCCTGTCCTCAGGCAAAGGTGGAAGGGGAGGGGAGATCTAAAGTTGGGTCTATGGGTGACGCACTGAGCAGTCTTGTCACCCTTCTCCCCCCAGGTGCCCTGACCTTGGCAGGGCTCAGCATCTACATCAGGTACTCACAACTGGCGTTCGTGGAGGCTGCCCGCCTGTATGGCATGCAGCATGTGCAGAGCGTGCACGTCAGCTTCGGCTGGTCACTGGCCCTGGCCTGGGGCTCCTGCGCCTTGGAGGCGCTCAGTGGTGCCTTCCTGCTCGCTGCCGCGCGACTCCTCAGCCTGAGCCAGCGCCCAGGAATACCCCACTCTGTGATCCTCTGAGTCCCGGTGTGACAGGGGGTGGGGAGAAGGAAGCCTCGGGCACCCTTGACATTTGCTGGAGTACTGTCTGGGGATGTGCTCATTTCTACTCCAACTGGACAGAAGAAAGGCAGGTGGGTAGCCGGTAGCTGAGTCATGAGCTTTTGATGGTACAGTCTGTTGGGGGTGCCTCAGGGTAGTGTGCATCCAGAAGGTGGTCTTGCTCTGGGAGATGTAGCCCACTCCAACCTAGGGAGCTGAGACAGTACTCCTCTGTACTAGGTGATGGCTGAGTGCTCTCCTACCTCTCCATCCTCCACAGGCTAGGCAATAGTTACCATTCACCCAATGCCACAGAGTGGGAGACTGAGGCCAGAAAGCCTAAGAACAGATGGCAGGTCTAGGCGTCAATGCTGATTGGCAGGACCCCTGGGTTCAGCTTTGATCCTTTTCCCAAGGGGAGGTTGGTGGGGAGAAGGCTCGAGGCTGGATGGGAGGGCACACCTTCCAGGCAAGGTGGACCTTTGGGTTTCAGTCCTTATCCTTAGCAGGCTGCTGTCCTGCTGGCCTAGAACTTTCTCTTTGTAGCAGCCACAGGAGGATGTCTGAGACTAGCCACATTAGGGCTGAGTTGGGACCATGCCTGGCCAGCCCCCTCGGATGCCTGAATAGAGGAGCTCCTCAGAGGGAGGCAGAAGCCTGGCCTGGAGACTCGGCTGCAGATGTGTACGGCTCAGCTCACAGGCCCAGGCCTGCAGGCCACTTCCTGTCTGGGACAGCACAGATGAGACCTGAATCAGCTTTGGCCACATAAGAGGGGACACACCTGTGTTTGTGTATCTGGACGGTGGGCAGCTGTAAGTTAGCGGCTGTGCAGTGCCCCACAGCCTTAAACAGCCCTGATTCTGGTGTGGACTCTTTCTGAGTTTGGGACATGTACAAGGGAAGGTAATATATTCTCAAGGTCCTAGCAATGTCTTCAGGCCACTTTTGATTGCTTCTAAGAGTCTGGGGAGCTTCTTGGGAGCACAGTTTTTTGGGACCCACTGAGGGCAAAGGACTGGAGCTGATGGAGACCCTGCTTTCCCATTTGTGTTCAAACCTCTGCCATTCCATGTAAGAGCACTTCCAAGTGTCTGAATAAATCAGCTGTGATGTATATTTTTCGCTTACAGGTATTGTTTGGGGGGGGTGTTAGCGGGGAGGACACAGGGACAAAGCCTCACTATGTAGTAAGCCCAAACTTGCTGCCTCCTGCCTTAGTCTCCCTAGTGGAGATATTTCAGCCATACACCACCAGGGCCAGCCTGGAATTCTTCAAACTAGGTAATAATACTCATTTCTCATGATATTAGAAGGGTGAACACAGCCCAGTGTGTGTGTCTCTGGCCATCAGTGATGTGCCTTGTGTGTGTGCCCATCATGAATGTCCTGTGTGGATATGCTCTCTGCCGTGTCCTGCAGATACAGGACTTGCCTTCTTCCTGGGTCCAGAGGCTGAGAGGAGCCTTGGGCCTCAGCAGGGTCTGGGATGGCTCGTAGGGAGCTGGAAGAAAGTTACAGCTTCTCCCTGTCCAGCTTCATAAACGTTTGCCGAGATGTCTGCCTACTAGAAGCTAGGCTGTGACTTTAACTCCAGCCCCACAGAATGTGAGTGGCTTTAGGATTCCAGGCTACACTGGGGAAGACCCACACAGTGACTGTGAAGACCTCCACAATTGCCTAAGGGAATGTGTCTGTATACATGGGCATGTGGCCAGACATGGGACTTACTGAAGCCAGTCGAGGCCTTCACTCTGATGGACCAGTCTCCTTAGCAACGCCCAATAGTTTCATCTTGTTTTACAGTTCACTGGGTAGCTGGGCTGTGAAGCCCAGGTGAATGGTAGGCCCGTGCTGCCCAGGGAGGAGTTAGCGGCTCAGAGCTGATGAGAAGAGACAGTGGATACATTTGAGGGAAGAGACAAGTGGCGAGCTTTCCCACACATACAAGAACCAGCCTTTGCAGCAATCGGGCCTCACAGGCAAGAGCCTCTCCCTTCGGTATGCGGGGCCTCAGTTCCTGCACAGGGCTCACTGACTCTGAGCCCACTTGCCTACAAATGCTCTGCTCTTCCCTTTCATCTGCCATACCATGGCTGCCTCTGGTCATTTATCCTCTGATGGCACCAGTGACCCAGGAGGACTCAGTGTCTCCTGGATGTGGACCTCACCCCCGCCAGCATTGTCAGATTTTAGCAGCAGCCTCTAGATGGCGGGGAGACCCTCTTGAGGTCCCTCTCTGACACACTAAGTCTGGACTGACCCAGGGACTCATCGGAAGAGGCAGACAGTGTCTGCCTAGGGGGGCCCATCACACTGAGGTTGGGCAGAGAGGTCTAAGAAGGCCAGGGGTGCAGACCAGCCGCCGTGGAGGCTGATGACCTACACAGAGCATTCCTTGATTAGGGAAGGTAAACCGAGCTTCAGCTAGCCCTCTAGTTTCTAAGGCCAGAACCTTAGCACTTGTGAGGGGTTCCTGCCTGGTTATGACACTAGCTTGCCTGAGAAAGTTTGTTCCTCATCAGTGGGTAACGACATGATGCCTGTCTCCAAAAGGCAGTATGGGAGAGCAAGAGAGAAGACACTGGCTTTATGCTTTACCACCTGAGGCACAGGAGAAACACTGTGGGGCCCTGGGGAGCCCCAAACACTAGACCCCAAATAGATTTGGAGCCTTCTCAGAGTGCAGGGCAGATAGTCCTCTGCCGCAGGCTCCGGCTCTTCTCCTCTTGCACTAGCTGCAGCCTACACTGTTTGTCACAGGATGTCCCCGCCTGTGCCTTTGGTCATCCCGCACACCATGCCTGTTTTCTCTGGCAGCTTCCTAGCCACCTCTACCTGGGGTCTCTGATTAGTTCTCTCACATTGATGTTCGATCTCCTCTTGGGTTCCTATTGAACACTGAGAGGTGAAGTGACTGGCGGTTGCTAGTTTAGATGCTGGCATCCCCCAAAGGTCCTGTGGCATGTGCTCTACCATGATGCTCTGCCTCCTGTGGACACAGCTACAGGGGTCACTAGTCACAGACTGACACCTCCAAAACTGGGAGCCAAAAGACACCTTCTCTTTAGTAAGTTGACTGTCCTTGGTAACTGTTACAGTGTCATACAACTGACTGGGGTGTGCTTCCCTTTCCACAGATTTATATCCACATCCAGAATGGAATATCCATAAATATGTCTTTAACATTTGCCTGCATGTGTATCTGTGTACTCTGTATGTACCTGGTGCCCATGGAGACCGGAAGAGGGCATCAGATCCCCTGGCACTGGAGTTACAGATGGTTGTGAGACACTGTGTGGGTGCTGGGAATCGAACCTGTTGCTTTCTGTCGCATACTTAGCCTGGATATAAAAGTAACCAGTACAGTGCCTTCAATATTTTATTTTACAGTCCATCTTTAATAATTCCATTGTGTCAATCACTAAGGGTCTGTTTGTTTGAAGACAGGGTCTCATGTAGCCCAGGCTTACACCAAACTCTCTGTGCAGCTGAGAATCACCTTGAACTTCTAATCCCCCAGCATGCTAGGATTACAGCTGTGATCTGACACACCTGCTGGGGATTGAACCCACAGTGTGGGGATTGAACCCAGGGCTTATGCAACCATGGCAACCATGCTACACCGCCCAGCCCAAGACCTCGGTCCTTTATCTGCTTCCTTCTCTGGCTATTCAGTTGCAGATTTTCCCACTTTATGCCTGGTTATTCCTGACTGCCTGAGACCATCACAGGAGAGTCACTGGAGCAAACCAGAGGCTGGGTGATGTCATCATCCTCTAGAGAAGATGAGCCTTCACCAGGCTAACGGCTTGAGGCATCTCACTGCCTACTTCAGTCATAGCATGGGGTCCCCCGTCCCCTGGCCTCAGGACCTCAGCTGTCTCAGCACAAACTCCCACTTTCTCAGTGCCAGTTCTGTGTCCCGAGTGGACACATCTCGGTGCCACACGGTCCGCACAGACTGTTCTGTCCAGGGAAACAGCAGCACGCGCACGGCATGGCCAGTCTGAGCCACCTCCTCAGCACTCACAGCCTGGAGGCGCTGGCACAGCTCTGAGGGAGGCAGCCCAGTCACCTGCACCAGCACCATGTTGGTCTCCACTGTGGCAGGATCCACTGAGCAAATGGGTGACGCCAGGTCTCGGAGTCCTGGGGCCAGACATGGTGATGAGTATATATCCCAATCCCAGGGCCCAACCATGGGCCACCGCCAAAATGACCCCACAGGGAAGGCAATTATCTTGTGGGGAAACAACCTGAATCCTGATGTGGCACTTGGAAACATGAGTTGGCTCCTGCTTTTTCTCTGTGTGTCACACTAACTAGATCGGCCATCTACTCGGGCCTCAGATGTGGGAACGTCTCAGGATCATTATGAATATTCAGGACATACACAAAAGACCTAAGTTGGAGGCTCCACTCTGGCCTGGTTCCTGACTCTGCTGGTTGCATCTGGTGTGGAGTGCCCCTCGGAGTAGAGCCTGCTGAGGCAGGAAGAGCCAGATCCCATCCTAGAAGCGTATTGCTAACTCTCAACAGGCTAGACTCTCGGAGTACAGACCTGCTGAATCCTGTTGCTGGAACACCTAGGCCCAAGTAGGAAGGAGTAAAAGGGAAGGAGGGTGGGGGTTGGTCCAGGCACCTTTAGCGAATCTCCGGGCATTTCCATGGTCCCTTAGCAGCACCTCCTCTGCCTCAGCCAGTCCCACCAGGGCAGCCGCAGCCAGCACTCCAGCCTGGCGCATCCCTCCACCCAAGGCCTTGCGGAGGCGCCATGCTTCTTCAATGAAGTCCTTGGATCCCCCAACCAGAGCTCCCACTGGTGCACCTAGGCCCTAAGGGAAGAGAGGAGAGTCCTAGAGCCTATCTCGCAAAGCCTGCCCTTGAGATGGGGAGGGGTGAGGGCTGCGGCCTCTGCAGCCTCAGGAAGGCCAGCCTACCTTAGAGAAACAGAAGGATACAGAGTCACAGTGCTCTACCAGGCGGGCAGGGGGCACACGCAGAGCCACGGAGGCATTCATCAACCGAGCTCCATCCATGTGGACCCTTGCTCCGTGGGCGTGGGCCAGGAGGCGCACCTGGAAGCAAAGGTCAGGAAGTGTTCAGAGGCAAAATTTCCAAGAGGCCACTGGGCTTGGAATCTTTTTTAAAATTTAAATTAAATTCAGAAGCACTGGATTCCCCAGGAGCTGGAGTTACAGGCAGTTGTGAGCTGCCTGGTGTGGGTGCTGCAAAAGTAATTCAGGTCCTCTGCAAGAGCAGCAAATGATGCTAACCACCGAGCCATCTCTCCACTTGTCCTATTTTTACTTTACATGTATGTGTGGAGGTGTATGTCACGTGTGGTAGTGTGCCTTCGGAGGCCAGAAGAGGCTACCGGATTCCCTAGAGCTAAAGTTACAGATAGTTTTGATCCAGCCAAACTCAGATTCTCTGTTAGAGCACTGCTCTTAACCACTGAGCAATTTCTCCAGTCCGCCAGAGAGAGGATTATCCTAGGGATAGGGACTGTTGGGGGGGGAGGGACACCGGAAACCAAGAGTGCGCTGGTACATTGGGGCCCAGCTGTGTGGGAGCACACCTGGCGGAGGTAGTCGATGGGGAGGACCCGGCCTCCTGCGCTGCTGTGCGTGTTCTCCAGGCACACGAGCTCGCAGACTGGATGGTAGTTGCTCCCAAAGCCCCGGGTGAGTATTCTCTCTAGTTCATTCAGGTCCAAGGTGCCGTGGGGCAGGTCGGGGAGGGGGTGGGAGTGCACCCCAGCGATCTGCAGGTGGGAGAGGACACTGGATCAGATGGGTCCGGTGGCATATCCGGGTAGGAGGGTTCCCCTGCAGCAGGAGCCACCTCTGGAACCCAGGGTCTGTCTTCTGAGTATGTATATACAGCATCCGAACTGGGAAGGCTGCTGGTTCCTTTCTGCTTTTCTGTTCAGTCGCGGCCCTTTAGCTTCTTTCTGGAGTGCTAGTACTCCATCTGTCCACTAGGGGGCAGTACGGCACTGCGGCAGATGAACAAATCTGGGCCCAGGCCTTCCCCTCCATCTCCCTTTCTCCCCTCTGCCGGTTCCAGTCTAGTACCTGGGAAACAGGGGCCTACCTTGACATCCTAGTTGGCTGGAGAATGTCCAAAACCCCAGGGGATTGTTGTCTGGTCCTTACCTGAGCCACCCCGCCCTGCTCATAGACGTGGAGGTGGCATTCCTGCCCAAGGAGGACCTGGGAACCCCGGCGCCGGCAGTGACCCATCACTGAGACAGATGGGAGGAGGGCAGAACTTGGAACTGGGTCCAGAGGATCTCTCTGCCCCTGCTCAGCTTAGCCAGGCTGAGCCAGGGTCCCCAGTGAGCTCAGACTACCTCTGTCAATTGGGAATCAGCACCCTTCAAAACACCTCACTGCCAAGTGTTGAAAAGATACCATTCTAGGCTGGTTTTACTGTGAAGGCTGGGCACTAACAACCTGCATCAGACACCCATGGCCAGCAAGGAAGAGTGCCAGCATGCTGCTCCAGGGACAGGCAGCCCAGGGTATCATCAACAGCCAGGCGGTATCAGAAAACCGAGGACAGAAGCACACTGGAAAACAACCCAGGCCAGGGCTGCAAGGTAAGCATCCAGGAGGAGTAGCTAGGGAGTGGCAGAGACTCACAGACCTCACTCCTCCCACTACTGAGTCTAGGGTGCTCCAATGGCTGCACCCAAAAGAAATCCAGACGTGTGCCCACCAGTGCCACAGACCCTAGCTCAGAGGGGCAGGTAGACACTCACCAGAGATGAGGTTAGCCATGGTGTTGGTGGGCACAAACAGAGTCCGCTCCACCCCAAGCATCTTTGCAGCCTTTTCCTGAAGTTCTGAGATGGAAGGGGGGGCAAGAATCAGCAATTACTCGGGCCACTGTACCGTGGCACAGTTCTGTGTATACTTGTTACAGAGTATGATAGCATAGTTCTGTGATTCTAGTACTCTGCTGAAGCAGGAGGATAACTGAGTTGGAGGGCAGCCTGAGCTACATAGCAAGACCTTGTCTTAAGCACTTCTCTCTGAAAAAGTACATTTGTTCAGATGAGAACCGACGGTCCTGTGGGCGGGGCTTGGAGCCCATCTGCCATCCCTGTAGTCTGTAATCTTGGTAACCACGTGCCATGTCCAGAGGCCCCTCTGTCAATCCTCCTGGGCCACAGTCCCCACCCCAGGCCACTGAAACTCTCTTGTGGTTTGAACCCCCTTTCCCACCCAGACCTCACACCTGTTTTTCTTCCTTTCCCAGCAGCCCCAGCAGGTGAGGCCTTGTGGTTTCCCTGCAGACTTCCTCTGGGGAGCTGGCAGGCACAAAGAGTGCAGCTGGTGGGTGAGTGAATGGCCTGTGTAAAGCCCGTGGTGACTTTCCTGTCTGTGGCAGGATGTTCAGTGCTGAATTGATGATCTAGATTCTGTCCCCAGAGGACACACACCGGTGTCTCCCTGAGTCCTGAGTGCTGTTGGGGCTGCTGCCTCTTACTTTTAGTTCTGTTCTCTCCTCCTCCCAGCCCCTGGTTCACCCTTCTCAGACTCCTGTCAAGGCTAGCACCTCCCAGCCTTGATGTGGTGACCTGTTTACACCAGGTGCCTGCTGAGCAGTGTAGCTCAGCATCTTTGAAGTTCCTGGTAACAGTGTGTTGTCGAGAGATTTTAGATCAGCCCCAGTAACCCCTGGGCCCACACACAGGCCTCAGGGGTCAAGTAGTGATCTGTGGTTTATCTATTGACCCCTCCTTAACGCACTCCCTAGATTATGAAATTCTGCCCCCTGAGAAGGAGCAGCAAGCACTTTCTTTGCTCCACTGGTTTTGTCTTTGTGAAGTCAGTCGGTGAATGAAAGTGAGTACTATGCCTTTTTGCAGTCAGACCCTGCTTCAAACCCTAGTTCTTCCCTGTTCCTGACCTGGGTCTTTGAGCTCCTCTCTGGCCATCTCAGGGCCTTGCTTTGCCAAGTCTGGACAACATCCATCTGGGAAATTGGGTGACGGTGGACAGAAACTACATAGTGGTCCTGTTAAAATGCAGATTCTAGCTCCCCAAGTCCAGTGTGGAGCTCAAAGGTCTGCATTACCAAGAATCTCGCTGAGAACGAACAAGAACGCAGAGTACACCATTTAGCCTGTGGGTGTGTCCTCAAATGCCAGGTGAGGCACCCCTCTGCGTCCGTGCTGTCCGGTCAGAACCACGGACAGCGCCCCGGGGTCACCGCAACGACCCCTGCCCCGGGTCTGTTCACCCGGCTCACCGTGGACCGTAGGGTCTTCGCCGTAATCATCGTCTCCTACAACCGCTTCGGCCATGGCGCGCCTCATGGCCGGCCCTGGCCGGGTCACCGTGTCGCTGCGCAAGTCCACCACATGGGCTGGGACTCCCGCCCAATTCCTAGACCACTGAGCCCAGGGCACCCTGAGCCCTAGGACCCCGGCCTGGGCCAGGCTGCGCAGCATGGCTGTGACACTAGGCTTCCTCGCCCGCAGGAGCGGTGGACAGTCTCTTCCGTGCCAGCGGGGAACCCGTGCAGCTGGACACTTCTGACCCCGCGCGGTCCTGAGCTGGGCAAGCCCGGGGCACTATGGGAATTGTAGTCCTCTCTGGAAATTTATACATTTGGCGAGCCCCGCAGCATGCTGGGCATTGTAGTTTGTGTTCGGTTGCTCCACAGACTAGGAGGTTTTGGGATAATAGTTCCTTGCTTTGCTGAATGGAATCTGTAGCTGACGTCTGGGTGATTTTAGCAAGTACCTGGTATTGCTCGCGACACTGCAGATTTAACTTAGTTAAGTGTCCCAGCCACTCTAGGAAACCACTTGAGTATTTGGCAATGGAACTCAGGTTCTCTACGTAATCAGTACCATCTTAACCTCTGAGCCATCTCTCCAGTCCCTCGTGGTCCTCGTTTTACACGGGAGGAAATAGGCTGCAGACACTGATGTGAAGTCCAGGAATCATATATGGTACCGTGTTGCCCGTAAACAGTAGCTTTCAACCACTGGAATCTTTTTAATTTTTCTCTTGCGAAACAGGATCTCATGTATCCCAGGCTAGTTCTGAACTCACTGGATAGCCTAGGTGACCTTGAATGTCTGATCCTCCTGCTTCAGATTTCAGGTGTGTGCCACCATGCTCAGTTTACACTGTGCTGGGAACCGAATTCAGGGCCTTGTAAGTGCTAGGCAAACATGCTACCAAATGGGTTACATCTCCAGTTCCCTTCTTTAAAACAACAAACAAACAAGCAAACAAACAAACAAACAGAAATTAAAGCTGGGCAATGGTGGCTCACACTTTTAATTCCAGTACCGGAGAGGCAGAGGTAGGTGGATCTCTGCATTTGAGACCAGCCTTGTCCACAGAGTTCCACGACAATCATGCTACACAGAGAGACCCTGTATCTGGGGGGTTTGGGGAGGGGGGCGGGGAGAAGAGGAAAAAAGAATTTAAAACTTTTAAAATTATGTGTGTGGGGTGGGGAGTAGATGCACATGAATGTAGTTACCTACTGGGGCCAGAAGAGGGCGCTGAACACCCTGGAGCTAGAGTTACAGGTTCTCAGTGTCTACTCGGTGTCGGGCCATCTCTCTAGTACCCGTTTTGGAATTGTTTGTTTTTGAAACAATCTCACACTATAGCCCATACTAACCTGGAACTCATTCTGTCTCTCTGCCACAGCAACCCTCCTGCAGCTTTTCAAGTGCTGGGATTACAGGAATGAGCCGCCATGCCCAGCTTTTCAATATGGTTTTATAGAGCGCTGTGCTAGGCACCGGGCATAAGGATGTCTTCAACTGGGGCTGGAGGTGTGACCTCCTAGGACATATGGAAAACAGAGTCACAGAGGTATCTAGAAAGTCCTATCCTTCCTACACCATTGGTTTTGAGAGACAAGATGCTTCCACGGAAGTCATGCCCAAGAGTCCTGTGACAGAGCACCTACCTAGCCAGTATGAGACCCTTGGATTGATTCCCCAGGGTAGTCATGGTAGTTATGAAGGTTCGTGCCTGTAATCCCAGTCCTTTGGGGGGTGGGTGGAGACTTTCAGGCCAGTCTGCACTAGAGTAAGACTCTGTTTCAAAAGATTAAAATTAAGATAAAATTAAAATTAAAAAGCAAGGTAAATAAAATTCGCCCACTCCCAACTGTGTGTCATGATCCCTAACTCTGGTGAGGGATCTTACTGTAGGAGGCTGCGATTGTCCAGCCTGGCTCGTGGGAAGCACTGCTGTTTTTCCTGACGTTGGAACTGCAAGGCCCTGGAACTTGGTGCTTCTATTATGGGATACGCTCTGACTTACCAGGACCAAGGGGTGACCTTTCCTCATACAGGGAGGTTGGGAACTCAGCCCTGCTCAGCTGCTTCCATTTCCAAAACATGGGCCCCAGTTGTCTATCTATGGTTGTCTATTGAGAGCAAGCTGGTCTGAGTGGTGCCTATTGGTGCAGAGGCCCCAGTCTCTCTAACAAGGCATCCCTCAGATGCTGACTATGACTCCTCTCTGTCAGCCTGACTTCCTCCTGCTGTGTCTGTGGGTGGGCTGTTGGGGAGGAGCAGCCAGGCAGGCTTTCTGGAAGAAGCATCAGTCTTTGATGGCAGGTAAGGGAGGAGAGACTGACTTACATAGGGGACAGTATGGGCCATGGAAGGTGGTGTACCTGTTGGAAGTCCAGGAGGCTGGAAAAGTGGGAGGAGAGGCAGCCCAGAGGCGACCTGTGGGGACAGAACCACCCAAACACCTAGCAGAGCCATCCTAAAGGTGTGCAGAAGTCAAGTGTGTCAGGCCTGGGACCCCAGGGACCTCCAGCTAAGAGAAAGGTTCCCTGTTTCACTATGGCCGAGTGCTCTGGCCCTGACCCACAGGCTCTGCCTGATTCCCGAATTCCAGTCCTTAGAAAACAAACCCTTATCTCATTGTCTGGCTCCAGCTTCTGCTGGGAAATGGGGGGCGGGAGCGAAGCCTCCATGGGAGGGGGGGTGGATGGGCTAGGAGCAGCCAAGGGAGCTCTCAGGGGAGAGAGGGGACAAAAGAGCAGAACACCTCCCTTTGATGGCAGGAGCAGAGAAGGGCCACCTGCTTGTAACCCTCTCAGAGACAGCAAGGCTTTCCTGAGGGAGCTCCCTGTCAGTCCTTAAGCAGCTGTGAGGAGGGGAACAGACCCTGGCTTGAGAACTCCCTCTGAGTGACAGCTGAACCCCTAGCTTTTGTCCTTCCCAAGTGGCCTGTCTCCCCACTGAGACACACTCTTCCTGGGGACAGTAGGACCATCTCTGTTGGTAGGTTTTCCAGCCTGGTGCTTGGGGACCAGTCCTATCCTGGCCCTAGGATTGTGAGGGAGCAGGTAGGAATGAGGATATGTTTAACCAGGTGTGTTTAGAGGAGACCATACCAGAGCTCAACCCGGACCTGCCTGTCTGTCTGCCTGCCTGCCTGCCTGCCTGCCTGTCTGCCTGTCTGTCTGTCTGTCTGTCTGTCTGTCCCTCCCTTTCTCTCTCTTTTTTTCTCTCTCTGTCTCTGTCTCTGTCTCTGCCTCTCTCTCTCTCTCTCTCTCTCTCTCTCTCTCTCTCTTTCGTGTGTGTGCGTGCGTGCGTGCATGTATGTTTATGGGTGGATATGTGTGCATCTCCGTGTATACATAAGTTTGTGTTCTTCCCTACCCATACCTGAGGTTTGAGTCACCCTGGTGAGAGAGCAAGAGCTGTACAGACTCCCTGGTAGACAGACAGATAGGGAGAGTGGCCGTGGTGAGGTAAGAAGAGTGGAGACTGTTCGAGAAGGCCATCTTCTTCCTCAAGCTCCTGACTTGAGACAAATGCCTGGCAGCTTTTGCCTCCCACCATTTGGCCCCCTGCTGATGGACAAATTTTGAGGCTGAATCAGGGTGACAGCTCTGGGCCAACCAACTGAACTAGCTTCCTTCAACCCTCCATAGGGGGAGAGAAGCCTTCAGAGGCAGTAAACCCTGCAGGCCTTGGGAAGAGACTGGATTTTTGGCTTTTCAAGTTCTCCCTTTGCTGTGTGGAGCTCTTCTCTCTGCGTGTAGGCTGCGTGCGCAGTGCCTCGCCCCAGCGAGGGCTGTCCCTGGGCTGCCGATTCTGTGTCTTCGGTGCTTGAGATTTCCCTGTTGCTACCTGCTCTGCTCCAAAGTTTCCCTGCCTCTCAGTTCTTTAACTCTGTCATTTCTCAACTGTATCACTAGTGACAGTTGGGGACAAGCCACCCTCCCTAGCATAAGGAATCTCCTATAGAGCCATCTCCTTTAGTCATCTGCCTTTGCCCTGGTCCCCAGGCTAACCCCGTTCCTCTTCCTCTCTGATTATGGCCTGTCTGCAGTTGTTAGCACCAAAGAGTTCACGTGGTCACCTCACCCTGCCAATTGTTTCCTTCTCTCCCCACAGCCACTATTCTGACCAGGACCTCAGTGTCTGCCATAGGTGACCCTTTTATTTAATGTTTAATAAATATTTTATTTAATGTTTATTTAATGTTTTTATTTTATTTAATGCAAATATACACAGGCATGTGTGTGCACACACACGGAAGCCAAAGGTCAACCTCAATTGTTCCTCTGTCCACCTTATTTTTTGAGACCGAGTCTCTTACTGGGACAGGGGACCCATTGTTTAGGGTAGGCACCAGCCATCAAGCCCTAGGACTATGCTTGTCTGTCTCATCAGACCAGCGATTTCCGGTGTTAGGCACCATCATTGCTTTTTTCATGGGTGCTGGGGATGGCACACCGATCCTCAGGCTTACAAGACAAACACTTTAACAACTGAGCCATCTCTCCAGCCTCTCCTCCCTGACCCAGCCTCTTGACATAGCTCTTTTTCTGGGGTTTTCACCACTTCAGCCTTGTGATATTCTGTTCCCCGAATGTGCTTCTCTGCTTTCCCTTGCACCTCCAGCCTGGACCCTTCCCCCATCCCAGTCATCAGCAAATATCCTTGGTCCTCATCTTCCCTGTCTTTGGGTCCCAGCTGGAAGATTCTTCCACCAGGGAGCCCATCCCAACAAGGAAAGGACGAGCCCTCTTCCTGGGTGACACAGTACTTTTTTATTCCATTGTTCACGGGCCATTCATGCTCACGTGTGTCACCTGCTCTGTGCAGCTGATTCTGGGGCCTTTTGTGTCTGCCCCGTGTGCTTAGCCAAGTGCCTGATTCTGGGACTTGGTGAATGACAGGCTGTGTGGCTGATGAGGGAGGGGCACATGAACAACCTGTGTGTCCCTGAGTGACTGACACGGGAGAATCACTTGATCTTGGGCCCCTGGCTGCACACACGGAGAACAGGTGCCGTGTGCCTCCCAGGACAGTGCAGAGGTCATCAAGATCCACCCCACCCTCACCATTTCTTGCCACTTGATGGAGAATTTTAAGAGACTCAGGCCAGGGTTCCTTGGAGGGTGGGGGAAAAGCTATCTTTGGGGTTACATCTGACTCCCTGGCACCTGGCCAGGCTGGTGCACGCTCTTGGGTGTGGGCACATGTGCTCGCACACACACACACTCACATGCTGGGTTCATGGTTCAGTGTGCTATGTGTGCGTATTCCTGTAATGCTGGGCCACTGGCAGGAAGTGAGCGGTGGGGAGGCTGCTGGGAACCCAGCGGTCCCTCAGAGATAAAGAGAGGCTGCAGATTGGAGCTGTAGATAGCGGCTGGCCACAGTAAACAGGGAGACTGTCCTTCCCAGCCACTCAGCCCACCCCTCCATAGGGCACTGGTCCAAAGGAGACCAGGGACATCACCATTCCAGCCTGGGGGAAGTGTAAAGGCAGGACTTAGGAGAGTGTGGGGTGCTGCCCAGCCTTAGCAGTAGGCTTGGCAGTTGGCTTGTGTAGCTTCCCCGCCTTGCCAAAGCCCCCCTGTCTTGATAGAGGGTTGGGAAAGGGAAGGCAGCTCCCCCAATCCCTGCATGTCCCCTTTGGGGAGAGCCCATGACATATCAGGAAACCTGGTGCTTTGCCCTGAGGGTGAGGATGAGCACAAGAGGGATCACAGCAGTCAGGATCGCTGTGCCAAGGGTCTACGGTGAGCTTCAGTTCCTATGATGCCAAAGGGGTCTATCCCCTCCGTATCAGCTCGCCTCAGCACCAGCTCGCCTCAGCACCAGCTGTGAGGGATCTGCATGGCTCTGTACAGAGTTTCATGTTTTTCTCAGAGATGAGACCTAACTCCCCTACAGAAAAGCACACATGGCATATTTGTGACACATAAGAAACAAATCTGAACAGCAAATGGGCTCCCATGCTGGGGCCACTCCCATCAAGAAGAGGACCCTGAAGCTGCTGAGCTGGCTCAGGCCTTCAATCCCTGCACTGGGGTAGTGGCTGAGGCAGCAGGATTGCCTTGTGTCTGAGGTCAGCATGGGTTACAGAGTGAAACTCTGTCTTTAAAGGGGAGGGGGGAAGTGGACCGTGGTAAAGGTTCTGGAAACTCTCCGCCTCCCTCCCTCCATCCCTCCCTCTGCCTGCCTGGTCATCACCCACTTCCCTTGCTGATCTGCCAGCTTGTGTTGTCTCTCTATTCAGTGAGCCGTGGCTGGATTTTGAATGAGTAAGTGTAAGTGGAATTCTTAAGGTCAAGAACCATCTTCCTGAGAGCCAACACCTTTCAGTCAGCTGTCCTTCCTGTTTCATGGAGGCCTTGTAACTTTCTAGTCCAGACCTAAGCTTTAGGGTGTCAGTTGTCAACTGCCAGCCTTTGAGTCCTGAGGCTTGGTGGCAAGCCACCTGCTCAACCATCTCACAGGCCCTAGGACACAGTTCCAGTCAGGAACCTTCAGCCAAGGTTTGCTTTGTGTGTTGGTGCTGCTGCCGGGAGCATCCTTGTTCCTGGCTCCGAGTCCCTCTGCTTCTGTGGCCTGGGGTGGAACCAGTGAGTCACAGCAGGCAACCTCGCAAGTCACCTCCCCAAGGGATGGAAATGCGTTCTCCCACTTCCCATCTGGACGACTCTTGCGTCATCAGACCTACTCCAGCCCTCTGGGCGGGTGGGCATGTGGTATGTGTGTCCTTGGGATGTGTAGGACCTTGCTTTGTGTTTGGGTCATCTAGACCCCTTTTAAGCAAAGGGCCCATCTTCCTGAGGACCAGCCAGTCAGTGGTCAGTGGTTAGCTTACATATGTTGCAACCTACTCCAGCTGGGATATGTATGCCCAATCCCCTCTCTCCGGGGTTTGATCTCCTCTTGTGTGGCGTTTATTTATCTAGTTTTGGTTTGTGTGTGTGTGCATTTGTGTGTTTAATTTAATTATTCTTTTTGAGATAAGTTCTCGATACAGAGTCCCAACTATCCTGGACTTCACTATGT
Organism: Rhabdomys pumilio; assembly: GCA_030674055.1. NCBI lineage: Eukaryota > Metazoa > Chordata > Mammalia > Rodentia > Muridae > Rhabdomys > Rhabdomys pumilio. Next base: position 4,027,964 of record JANHMN010000002.1, on the reverse strand, counting down.
AGACCAGGCTGGCCTTGGGATCCACCTGCTGATGCTTTCCTAGTGCTGAATTGAAGTCACACATCACCATGCCCAGCTTGTGACTGGTTTTTATGAAGTTCTCTTCAGCATCTCCAGGTCGCAGGGCTTCTCACCTATCATCTTCTGTAAGGGAAACAGTACTCTGTGCATCTGAATGTGTGTGTGCATTCACCATCTATGTGGGCATGTGAGCATGTGTGTGAACTCACCATCTGTTATGTGTGCACCTGAGTGTGTGCACTCACCATCTATGTGTGCATGTGAGCATGTGTGTGCAGTCACCATCTATGTGTGCATTTAAGCATGTGTGTGTGTGTGTGTGTGTGTGTGTGTGTGTGTGTGTGACCTGCTATCTGTGCATCTGAGCATTCTGAGTGAGCCATAGAGACTAGGAACACCAAAAGCAGTGCAGGGGAGTCGAGGTGACAAGCAGCTGGTAAGCTAACACTGGTGCCAACATGGAGGCTCTAAAAGTTACTGAACAAGCCACAGTCACCAAAACTGCCCCGAGCCAATGGCTTCTAGGTTCACTGTCACCCATCCAAGAAGAGTAATGACTGGCAGGCAGAAGAGGAGCGAGTGGGTCAGATGTAGACTTACAAGGAACAGTAGGAAGGACTCCTGGGAGGAGGGGTCCGAGGGAGCAGAACCACCTTGCTCCTCTGCCTGGAGGTCCCAGGACAGTAATGGGAAGAATAGAGGTAATCTCACTGAGATTGGCCACTTTTGAGCATTTTTGCCAACCAAAGCAGGGAGGAGACCACACACCCTATGCATGCTCCCCCAGCCCAGACAGAGAGGCCATCATGTGTTGCTCTTGCAGTCATGGGACTAGTCACATGTTATAGCCATGACCAGCTCATGATCTGGTCCTTTTCTTTCTGCAGAGAGCCAGCTCCATCCCACCCCCAGGTCCCCTCTGGCCGTGTTGAAATGACCGTCACCACCTCCTGCACCCTCCCCTCCCCAGATAGCACAAATGCTAAGGCTACCTGTCTTGGACCTGCAGTGTATGGCTGATGTACCCACATTTTGAGGTCCCTTTTGGGGTAGTACCACCAGGATCCGCTTTAAGGGGAACTTGAGGGGCAGCTTTGCGGCATGGGAGCCCAACGGAGAAGGCTTGGAGGAGCAGAGGGTATCCTGGGGAATTACTGCCCGTGTGTGTGCTTAGAAAGATTGGATGGGGGCAGGGTGGGGCATGGGACCCTTGAGATAGCACAGTCCCCACTCAGGGGCCTATCTGAGAAGCTAGAGAATGTAGGTATTGAGGGCAGTAACCTCAGGCTTCCTACAGAGTTTGGGAGAAGCCTGACCTTCCTGACCCCTGCCAGCCATGCCTAGAGACTGTGTGAGTGTCCACCACCTTCCCAGGTGCCCCAAGCTCTACTTGGCAGCAGGTTATACTGTTGTATATTCCATGCTATCCCTCCCAGGCCCTGCTCCTCCTCCAAGACAGCTCACTAGTCCTGTGCCCCACCCCCCAGCCCCCAACAATGCAGCCTGCTCCTAGCTCCCGGCTCCGGCTCCGTGTTCACAGGACAGCCTGGCTCCTGCTCCCAGCTCCGTGTTCACAGGACAGCCTGGCTCCTAGGCTGTGCTGTGTTTGACATTATTTACTGCACAACTTCCTTCTTCTTCCAGGAACTTGTCTCTAACTTCAGGCGGCTTCTGATCAGGCAGCAAGGCCTCTAATCTCTCACATCTCACTTACTGGCACCCAGCCTCGCAAGCTTCCTGCTACTGAGCCTGGACTGAGGTGCAGGGTCAGCACCCTGCCTGCTGAGATTCTCGAAGCTCTGGGCATCCCTCACCCCCTCCCAGTCCGCCCCTCCCCCCCCAGCTCTGTTCTTTCAGATTTTCAGGCAGGAGGACAAAGGGGTCAGATTCTGGGGTGGGATGGCCAGCTGCAGGGTGGGTTTGTCTCAACAGCCCCTGGCCCAGTGCTGGGATTAGGAGTGGTGTGGGCCCTGGCCTTGCGGCTCAGGATCTGGCCCACAAAGTCAGTGTCCTTCCCTCTGCTTCCCCCCCCCCCCCGTGAACTTAGCAGAGGCCCCACAGGGCATGCCTCTCTTGAGATCATCCCCTGTGTTCCCCAAATTCCCTGATTCTGCAGCCTGGGGTCAGAGCCCAGTGAGAAAGCCTGGGAAGGTTTGGAGGTTTGGAAGCCCGGTCTGAATGGCGGGTGTGGCCAGTGTTCCAGGTGTTTGGCCTGCTGGAGATGCAGACAGACAGACAGACCTGCCTTACTTAGGAGCAGTGTTCTTGAAGATGTCACCTACGGCTGTGGTGTGAAGCAAAACCGTCAGCTGAAGCTGTCCTTGTCCTGATCGTTTCTAGACTATCAACATGTGACATGAGACCATCTTAGTAGCTGGGTAGTGGCTGGACCCCATACCTCCTCAGCCCTGAGACCATTAAGAAAACCATGGGTCCTACTATAACTGTTTCTCCTGCTGGGAGAAATACTTTTCAATTTACGATGGGTCTGTGTAGCTGCTATGAGTGAAGGGTATGTATAATGTCTCCCAAATACCTACTGAGTGCCCAATACCTACTGTGTACTGAACACCTACTATGTGCCCCACACCTACTGTGCACCAACACCTATTGTGTGTCAGATACCTACTGGGCACTGGATACCTCCTATGTACTGAACACTCACTATATGATTTTATTGTAGCTTTCCAATCAGTCATTTTTCCCAGAGCCAGGATTTGAACTTGATAGCTCGAATTGCCACATTGCCCTTTTGCCTTTTGGGGGGAAAGTTTGGTGTCAGGAGAGCCGACCCTTTGTTTCCTGTCACCACAGAGGCTATTTCAGTACTGTTCATTTTCTTCCACAGACAAGCCTCACCTCTCTACCCCTGGCAGTCTGGCAGAGGATGAATGGTGGCCATTGTTGGAGGTCACCTTAGCCATCCCTCTTGGTCCCTAGATATATCAGCAGGAATTTCTGTCACAGTGGCAGGGTTTCAGGAGCACTGGGAAGAAGGAAAATTGGAGTTTGAGCTGGCACATGGGCTCACGCAGAAGGCACCAAGAACTTACCCCAGAATCCCAGGGGCTGGTTGGAGTCCCAGGGGCATCTGCTAGGCCTTGTTCTTCAGGAGGGAATGTGTGTGAGGACCAGGGGCTGGGGTGAATGTTACACTCAGCATTTAAACTATATTTTCAACAGAGGAGCTCTCTCTCCAGCCCGATCATATTCTCCTTGATGCTAATATTCAGTGGATTTTATTCATATTCAATTATCATTATTATCATTCTGCCATTGGGGGCATGAAGACGGGTTTTATAGACCCCAGAGCAGCCTTGAATCTGCTGTGTAGCTAAGGATCTTAAAGTGCCTACCCTCCTGTCCTCACTCCTCACATGTGGGAGGCACTGCCATGCTTAGCTGAGGATGCCAGTCAAGTGGATGTGTATTGTTGGTTATGGGTACAGCTGTGTCAAGGACCAATGCCTCAGTCCCATGGGAGTGGCAAAGCCTTCCCCAGCGTGAGCCCGGGGTGGGGGTGGGGGAAGGCAAACCCTCCTCAGGTCAGAGTGTGAATGTTGACAATGTGTTCAGAAAACACCTGCTTTCCCTCCATCTCCTTGTTACAGCCTGAAGTTACTCCCCTGCAGAAACGAGCTAAACCCGTCTCCTTGTTCACTTGTAAACAATAACCCTGCCTCACTGTCCGATTGCTTGTAATAGAAAAGCAAGCTTCTTGGGTACTGTGTCTTTTCCTTCAGAGCCTAGCCACTCCATCCCTGCTTTTCTGTGTCTGTGTCTGTGTGTCTGTCTGTGTGTTTGTCATTTCTTCATCCCTTGGCCATCCGACTTAGTTCAGTCCCTGGAGCTGTGCAAGGACAAAACACTTGGCTTCTGTTTCATTGAGATAGGTCTAGCACTGGTCGGTCTGGCAAGTACAATGTAGGCCAGGTTAATGTAGAACTCACAGCAATCCTGCCTCAGACCCCAAAGTGCTAGGATTACAGGCAAGAAGTACCACACTCACTTTTTGATGAGTATTTTATTTTTATTTTTTAAAAAGATTTATTTATTTATTTATTTATTTCATGTATGTGAGTACACTGTCACTGTCTTCAGACACACCAGAAGAGGGCATTAGATCCCCATTACAGATGGTTGTGAGCCACCATGTGGTTGCTGGGAATTGAACTCAGGACCTCTGGAAGAGCAGTCAGTGCTCTTAACCGCCGAGCCATCTCTCCAGCACTGGTGAATATTTTATATGCAGTAATGTACACATGCCCCGCAGAGACTCATACTCTGTAAACTTCTTGTGTATGTGGGGTTTATTGGCGAGTAGGTGCACTGTCCTAACAATGTCAGGTTTGAATGAAGACCATTGTATCCCAGGTCTCATAGTTTCTTGTCCTGGCACCTGCTTGCTGAGTCCAGGTTGGAAGAAGGCTCCTCTTTGGGCTCCCAAGCTGACTTGTTGAAGACGGGAGGTAGAACAGGTTACCTGTGGGTAATGTGGTCACAGAGATTCTCACGTCCCTCTGTAGTGGGGAATTGCCTCTGCTCCCAGCTGGGTGGCTCTCAATCTGAAGTGTGGGGACCCCATGGCCATACCCTAAGACCTGTCTAGTCAGCATAGGACAGCATGCATGCAGAAGTGACACCTCCTGTGATGGGGACCTTGGGACCTCAGACAGAGCTGCTTCTGGGAACAGCAGAATTCCACAGGCAAGCTGGACCAAACACGGGCAACCGCACGTTGCGTTGCCTGGCATCCCTCTCTCATGGGTGCTGAGTGCCTGAGAGGTGCCAGGAACCCTGAGGCTTTGATGCATTCCCAACAGTGATGGGAACAGAGGTGAGCTGCTGTTTGGGGGAGGAGGATTCTGGAAGAAAACTTCAAGGTTCTCAGTCCATCTAGCAGTATGCTACTAGCCTTCGCTGGGCGCTGGGTTAGAATGCTTTGTTTCCCATCAAAGAGTAGAAATCACAGGAGGGCCAGGATCTGGCATTACTGAACAGTGGTCCCACTGATGACAAAGCAGACTCAGGAGGCTCCTGTAAGTACTGTGAGGCAGAACTGGAGCCTGGGTGTCCAATGTTTGGTTTTCTGTGTACCACAGTAGGTGGCCTTTGTGTGCAGGGGCAGCAGAGGACCGTGCTAAGAGGGCGGGGAGCACAGTCCAGCTTTCATTCCCTTCTGTACCTGGATGAGTCACTACCATTTTAAAGCCTGTCTCTTCCTCCAGGGAGTCTCCTGTGATAGCCTCATCTCTGCTAAGGGCCTTAGCCTCATTCTCCCGTCTCTCCTGCACCTGGCTCATCTCGAGGAAGCTTCTGTCCTTGTCACTGTTTGTCCCACATCCCCCACCGGGTTACAGGATCCTTCACAGGTTTTTATTTCAGGATCCCCCGTCATGAGGTTGGACATCGCCAGTGGGTACCCTGAAACTGTGTAAGGACTGCAGAGGCGGGCTGTGGGGGGACTTCCTTCAGAAAACAGGCATGACCCTGGAGACAGACACAGACATGAGCCAGGGGGTGGGGTACTTTAAGAGGTCTGCTCGCCCTGGGACAGACCAGTGGGGTCAACTCCTATAGTCAACAGGGGTCCCTCTAGGCTTTTGGTTTTTTGAGACAGGGTCTTACTGAGCAGTACTAGCTGGCCTGGAACTCACCGAGATCCGCTCACCTCTGCTGGGACATGGCAGGTTCCTAACCAGGAACACCACAGAAGCAAGTCTCCTGTTTATGCAGAGCCTCTTGCAAAGGAGGAGACATAAAGGGCAGCTGAATCCCTCTGAAAGTTCGCTCGGACTTCCTGCCTAGGCCACACAGTTCAAGCTAAGTCCCTTGGAATCTGGAGGTCATGTGTGCAATTTATTCATGTCCTGTGTAAGTGTTTACTGGGAACCAGAGCCTTCCAGGCACCGGGCTTGGGAAACCTTGACCAGGGGCTGGGCTTCAGGCTGTCCAGCTACTTCATGATATTATGCTAGGACTCTGACCCCACTCCTGGACAACGGTCCCCTCTGTGCTCACTCTGCCTGGCCCCCGGGCTTTGAGTAGAGACCTAGAAGGCTCCTCCCTGTGAAGCCCACTGGGGATGAGTCAGAACACCCTGCCTAGGGCCCCCCATGGGCAGCCATTCCCAGAACGGGGGAGGGGGGGCTAATCTTTGTTGTTGTTGGCAAATATGTATGTGGTCTTAATTATTTATACGTGGCACTTATCTCCCCAAATGTTTTATCGGATTCTGTAGACAGTCAAGCGTGCATGGTTGGAGACAAGGGTGGGAAGCAGACAGAAGCACAGACCCAGGCAGCACCCAAATCATCCTGGCCCAGTGGTGAAGATGGAGGGACCCATCATTGGGGGCGTTGATCTTCTCAGGCACTCATGTGAAGATGCACACGTGTGTGTCGTGCCCATGGGAGTCTAGAGCTGGCAGGTTTACCCACTGCTTTGCCTAGGTCGTAGCAGGGTACTATTACCAAAGCCCAGTTTTCCTGGTATTTGGTTGGTAGACAGAGCAGCATAGGGAGCTAGCCACCCATGAGGCTGGTACTTGAGAGGCAGAGTCATGAGGCTTGGGAATTTAAGCCTAGCATGGGCTACTCAGTGTATTCTAGGCTAGCTTGGGAAAAAATGAAATCCTGTCTCCAAAAACTAAACCAGGGGTTGAAGAGATGGCTCAACAGTTAAGAACAGTGGCTGCTTTTGCAGCTGACCAAGGTTCAGCTCCCTGCACCCACATGGCAGCTCACAAGCACCTGTTAACTCCAGTTCTGGGGATCCAATGCCTTCTTTGGGCACCAGAGATGCATGAAGTAAATGCACATCCACGTAGGCAAAACACCTACACACAAACTAAAAATTAAAAATTAGCCGGGCATGGTTTAACCTTGAAAAGGACTGGTAGGCTGAGTGGTGCACGCCTTTAATCCCAGCACTCCAGAGGCAGGCAGATTTCTGAGTTCAAGGCCATCCTGGGCTACAGAGTGAGTTCCAGGACAGCTAGGGCTACAAACTACAATACAAAAAAAAAAAAAAAATTAAAGATTATAAAAATATTTTTAGCCGGGCAGTGGTGGTGCATGCCTTTAATCCTAGCACTTGGGAAGCAGAGGCAGGCGGATTTCTGAGGCCAGCCTGGTCTACAGAGTGAGTTCCAGGACAGCCAGGACTACACAGAGAAACCCTGTCTCGAAAAACCAAAAAAAAAAAAAAAAAAAAAAAAAAATTTAAGCACTTGCTGCTCTTGCTGGGGACCTGGGTTTCCTTCCCAGCATGCACATGGTGCCACGACTATCTGCTGTCTATAACTCCAGTTTTTGTGGATCTGCTCCCCTTTTTTGAGTATCGGGCATACATATAGTCCACATATACACATGCAGGCAAACACTCATACGCACAAAATAAATGAACAAAACAAAAAGACCAGCCTGGGAGCTGGGTATGGTGGTGCACGCCTGCAATCCCAGCATTTGAGAAGCAGCTGTCTGTGAGTGTGAGTTTCAGACGAACCTGGTGCATACAGGGAATTCCTGACTAGCCATGGCTACACAGTTTGTCTCAAACAAGATTTTGTCCAAACAAACCAAGGCAAGGTGGGACGGGAGACCTTGGCATTCCAACACCCAGGTTAGGTATTTGCATCTCCCACTTGCTAGCACTTGGAGTGGTCTTTACTGTGTTTATTTTGCAGAAGAGGCTCAGACACATGACACACTGGGGTTGATACCGGCGTCATTACATTTACAGCAGCAGCTGCCCCAGGGATCCGGACTAATGGAGCGTAGTGGGTGTGGTCCACTCCTCCCTACCAGGTCCCAGCTTTTGCACCCCTACAGGAGATTCCTGAAGTGACTTTGCCCCAACCTGCCCCTGAACTTGTGGGGTTGCTGAGGCTTCAGAGGCCAGCCTTCCCACACAGGGTCAGCTTCGAAGTGCTCCACCAACGCACCCTTAGCCAGATCACCGGGTCTGTGCACCCACAGCCTCAGGAGTCCGTAGCTGGATCAGCTGCGAGCCAGGGCACCACGTGGGTCTGGGTGGGAGGTCCAGTGTGCCCCCACCTTCCGTGAAAGGAAGCAGGACAGGACAGCATCCATCCCACTAAGCTACTCATAAACCCACAGGAGCGAGCGCGAACAGGGCAGGGCGGGACTGAGAGCTGCCCTTGGGGACACCTGTCCCAGCTCATGGGGGTGGTCGTGGGGCTTTCGTTTGTGATATATCCGGTGAAAAGGACTGGCAATCGGTGATTTAGCCCGAGTTTCCATCACTACAATCCGTGTGGGGCAAGCTCCTGCCACGGTCCCCCTGGCCTCCGGGACCCACGGTGTGTGGGGGTGGGGGGAGGGTCAGGGCAGGATTCTTCCCTGAAATTGAACATCCTCTGCCCATTCCTGCAGCCGGTGAGCCGCGCTCTCCGAGAGAAACCTTCCAGGCGGGAGATTCCCTGCGGCTCCCGGCGGGGGGCCTGCGGGCCTGGTAATTGGTGCATCGATTCGCAGCTGGGGTGTAGGGCTCTCAGATGGGGGCGGGAGGCCGAGTATAGGGCAGGCCCTGGGGAGATATTGCTAGAGGGAGGCGGGGAAACCGGTGGTGCCAGGTTAGGGAAGGCCTCCTTGCCTCACTGAGCTACAGGGATGGGGGGACGGGTAGGATCCCTGGGGTGGCCATGACCGCCTGGGTCCCCTTGGGCCCCTGGAAGAATTGGTTCCCACCAGCCAACCTGTTCCCACAGCCAGAAGTTGCCATGGTGACCCCCTCCCACCTTCAGCTACAGCTTTTCCAGTAAAACCACTGCCGAGATCCATACTTCCCGACAGGCACGCCTGCGGGCCCCCACCCCCCTCGTGGCAGCCGAGAGCAGCTGGGAGTTAACCCTGCATATGCCGGGGGACTGTTGTTTGTTGGGGGGGGGGGGGAGAAATCAGGAGCCACTAATGAGGGCCGCGGGTAGGAGTGAAGGTGGGCACGAGCTTGATCCTGGCCAGCGACTTGAGCAAGGAACTTGGAGCCAGGGAGCCAAGCTTAGCCAAGCCCCCTGGGCCTCTGGGAGGCCTTGCCTTGCTGGGGCCCACTGGCAGCCATGCTCCAGCCTCAGGAGGGGAGGGACCCAGCTGTACGTGGGACAGTGAGTTCTGTCTAGCTTGGCCTGAGCTGTAGCCCCTGTCTGGCTTTCTCCCTTGTCCCACAGATACAAATTCTTTTCCTGGAGGCCGAAAGGTCCCTACAGCCTGGGGTTTGGCTTTCCTGTGGGCTGTGGTACCCCAGAGGTCCCAGCTGCCCCCGCTGCAGTGTCCTGCATTGAGAAATGGGGAGATCAAGATGGGCTGCTTACCCGTCTGAGGAGGAAGATGGTGCTTCTTGAACGACACCACCTTGCTGGGCCCCAGGGACCCGTGGCCAGGCCTCTGTTACAGAAGGGGCCCCTTGGGGACACTGAGGCTGCAGGCCCAGGGGGGTCCATCTGCGGCTCTGGCGGCCCTCACTTCCACCGTGAACTGCTAGCTGCTGCAAGCTCTAATTGTTCTCTGTAGCCGGATGAGTAATTGAGAGGTCTTTGAAGGGAATTAATTAAGCCGTTTATTGACTGTAAATGCTTGCCGTGGATGACAAAGGGAGGACTGGCCGCCTGTGTGGGCCCGACTCGGGCACAATCGGACATTTCAGCCACATTCTGCTCCCTCTGGGGTCAGCTGCTCAACTTGGCAGGGACCTGACCCTCTTGTCTGTTCTACCCCCTCCAGGAAGGGACTAAGTACGTTGAGCCCTGCTTAGTCTTTACCGCTACACCCAGCTTCTGGCTTTGGAGGCAGAACTATCTATGCCATAAGTCTTCCTGAAGGTGAGCTAGGGTTTCTTCCCACAAGATAAATGAAGGTTTGTGTGACCAGCTTTATGTTGGGTGCTTCCCTAGAATGTTAGGGTCACGTCCAGAGACAGGCTGGGGGGCAGGTTTTTAACCTCCCTTTAGGGAAGAGGTAGCTTGGGACCTGCTGGGCTGTCGCTGGGCTCCAGCTGTCCAGCCCACCCCCTCATCCGCCACCCCCACCCCAGTCCCAGCCCTTTTCTGGGAAGAAGGGAGAAACTGGAAATCTAGCAAGCATTCCTGCCCTCCTAGCTAGGGTCAGAGTGTAAACAGCCCTGCAGTTGGATACAGTTGGGGTGGGTGAGGAGGGCAGGACCATGCTGGGCAGCGCCTGGCTGGCTTGCCAGGAGGTGGCACTGACATCCCGGACTGAGAAGTAGCCATGGTGGCTCCCCTTTCAGATGGCCTCTGCTCCCTGCTGATTCTAAGCTAGGCCAGTGCTGACTGATAGGCTGATTTTATCCTTGCAGCAGCTCCATATAGATTCTGTCTACAGAGCCAGTACTGGGGGAAATATTCTATGTATATAATAGAGTAGAATATATTCTACTCTGTAGAGACTCAGGGAAGCCCCTCGCTTCCTGAAGGACTGGCTGGATGAATGACTGAGTGAGTGGAGCTTAGCCCCCTTATCCAGTCAGAGGACCCACAGGGTGAGGGTCTGCCAGGACCAGGGAATTTCAGTGATGTCTTGAGGTGAAATAAGGACTCAGCCACTGGGGGACAGTTCCAGGTGTGGTCCCTGAGGGCTCAGGAGTCAGCCCTTGATTCCAGAGCTGCTACAGTGTTGCTGGGTCCAGTAGAAACTTGCAGAGAGGCTCAGGCTGCAGACCTGGGAACAGAACTGGTGCAGAAGGAGATCCAGTGTGGCCAAGCTCCAGACAGACAGGCTGTGGCAACTTTGAGCTAGCTGGGAGGAAGAAGGCTGTGGAACCAGGTGGCTAGATCTGAAGTTGGGAGACCCGGAGGAGATGGCAGGTGTCACCTTAGGAGCACAGGGACTTAGCTGTTGCCCACCAGGGAGCACAGTTCTGATAGGAGGAAAGAGCAGACTCTTACGCATCTCTCTTTGGCAACTAGTCTATTAAGAGAATTAACCCTGAAGAATTGGAATCTCCACAGGAGAAGGAAAGGGCTGAGGCCTCGTGTCAGCCAAAGGGAAGCTTGTCTCCCAGGAAGATTTCATACCGTTCTGATAACTTGTTAGGACACCTCCAGGAGAGAGGAGCTGGACAATGAAGAACCAGTCCCCCTCTTGACCAGGACTGCTTAGCTCTCTGTGCCTCTTGCCCTCTCTTTAAACACAAACCTCAAGGATACTCAGATGGGCTTGGAGGGACACTGGATCTCTTTGTATCTCTTTGTGTCTCTTTCCAATGTGCCAACACCAAATAAATCTCTTTTCTCTACTTTCGATATAGCTTGTCTCTTCCATTGGCTTAGTGGGGTCTAGAGGCTGAGCCTGCCTTGTGCTTCCAAGGCCCAGCCAGGCTCTGACCCTAAGAACTTGGATAACAAGTTCTTAGGTGCTCCTGGTGCTTCCACAAGCCCTCCTCACCCTGTGCTGGAAGAGGCCTTGTGAGCTGTATTCTGTTTTCTCGTGGGTTCAGTCACTGGGAACACTTGCAGAAGACTGGGGGGCAGGGTGGAGCTGTGGTTACCTCCTCTGGATTTGTGGGTCTGTAGCCTCTTCCTCCTCGCTCCCAGCTGGCAGCTCTTAAGGGGCAGCGCTCTCTCTTCCGCTTCCCCAGCTGCTGCTTCTCCATACACCACCTCTAACTGTCCTGAAGTCCTTTGTGATGAGTTATTGCATGTGGACTTGTGGACTTAGAGCTCACATCTGCCTTAGCTGAGCTTAGTTGGTAAACAGGAAGACTTGAAAGCGTGCCTGCCAGACCCCAGACTGGCTGGCTGTCTCCTCCTCTTCTTACCTCGAGGACTGCTCATCATCTCCCCGCCACACACACACTCCCTCTCCCCCCTACCCCACCCCCGTCGGGTGCGCGTGCACACACACACACACCTGTGTGATAACTGAGATTGTCTTCAGCTTCAGAAACCACAAATGGCTCTGAGAAAGAGCAGCCTGTCTTCCCCAAGGTGGCTGATGCTGAGCGCCTAGAACCTGAGGACAGTTGATAGCCTCAGGAATGTATTGTCAAGAGTCGAGGAAGAGTTGTGTGCCCAAGGGGAAACAGGCAGCCAGGAGCTCAGGCCTGCCTGGAGCCCACCCTTCACTTCTGACGGAGGTCTCCTCTTCCGCTCCTTCCAGGTCTGGGTGTCTATGTGTACTGTCTACTCAGCAGAGAGCCAAGAAGGGGATGAGACTGAGCTCCATGGCAAAGTGACCAATCAAATGCCTTCCTGAGGGCTGGGGGCGGGCATGCGACAGGAATTCACCAGTGACATCGAGGCACATTAATTGTATTCAGACACTCACTGCACCTGAGGGCAAATTTGAATTTTTGATCTTTCTCCCTTCCTCTTCCAAGTGCTGAGACCGCAGATGTGTTCCAAGCCAAGGCTGCGGGTGCAGGGCTGTGGATGTGGAGAGATTGACAGGACAAGTTTTAGGACAGCCTGGGCTATACAAGACTCCAACTCTAAGAAGGAGTGAGCTGGGGCCTGGGGATAACTGCTACAAGCATAAGGAGTTGAATTTGGACCCCAGGTGCAGGGGCAAGGGTCATTAACCCTAGTGCTTAGAGGGTGGAGGCAGTCTGGCCAAGTGGTGAGCTCCTGGTCTCCAAAAATAAGGCAGAAGGCATTAAAGGTAGATTCCTGATGTCAGCCTCTGGCTTACACACATGCACCACGTGTGCATGCACGCACACAAGCCCACATATATATCATATACTCAAGTGTAAAAGGACATTTCAAAGTAAGGACGCATCATTTCACATGGCCATCAAGAAGCCAAGTCTCATTTTATTCTAACTACTAATGTACATGTGTTTGATGAGTGTGCATGCAACAGTGCACAGGTGTGGAGGTCAGGGGACAACTCTGTAGAATTGCTTCTCTCTGTTCACCTTTATGTGGGTTCCAGGGGTCAACCTTGGCACCAGGCTTATACAACAAACGTCTTTGCCCACTGAGACATCGCACCAGATTTTGTGTGTGTGTGTGTGTGTTTGCGTGTGTGTGTTGTTGTTGTTGTTTGTTTGTTCTTGACACAGACTTTCTCTGTGTAGACCTGGCTGTTCTGGATCTCACTGTGTAGACCAGGCTGGCCCCGAACTCTCACAGATACCCGCTTGCCTCTGCCTCCTGAGTGCTGGTAATAAAGGCATGCACCACCATGCCTGGCTCCAGACCTATTTTAAATTTTTATTGTGAAAACATTGTGTTAATCTCTTTCTGTTGCTCTGAGAAAATACCACGACCAAGGTGACTTACAGAAGGAATGGTTTCTTTTGGCTTATGGTTCCTGAGGGATTGGAGTCCATTACAACCATAGCAGGGAAGGGTGACAACCAGCCGGTATGGCACCTGGAGCGCTCACAACCTCAAACAGGAAGCAGAGAATGAACGGGAATGGTGGAACCTTTGATTTGCAAAGCCCACCCACCAATGACACACTCCCTTCAGCACCAACAACTGGGGACTGAGCATTCAAATGACGAGGCTCAGGGGACATTTCTCAAACCTCCACAAATGTTTTGAATTGTGAGCAGGTTTGAGGAACACCCCCCCTTGGACTCCACGGTTTTAATGTCCCCCATATTTGTCTAATCGACTTTTATTTTCCCGGTAAAGTAATTCTTAACCTTTTTTTTTTTATTGTGGTAAAACATGCCATCTTAACCATTTTTAAGCACCCAGTTCTGCGGTGTTAAGTAACTTGGGTTGTGTAACTGCCGCTGTCTCCTGACCCTTTTATCTTTTCCAGGCACAGCTCTGTCCCCATGAAACACAGCTCCCCATTTTCTGCTCCCCTAGCTCCCACTGTCTGTGTGTCCCACTGTCTGTCAGTTTGACTCCTGGCAGGACATCATATGGGAGGTGTCACGTGGGCTGGGGATGTGGCTCCCTGGGTAGAGTGCTTGTCTAGCCCAGAGGACTGAGTTCAAGCCCAGTACCTCATACAGCCATCCCAGCACTCAGGTTCAGAAGTTCAAGGCCAGCCTCAGCTACACATCAGTTGGAACTCAACTTGGGCTTATCAAGATCCTGTCTCAAAGAGAGAGAAAAAAAAAAAAGCACACGTTTGTCCTGTCAGAACTGGCTTAAATATTTAAAAATTTGTTTGTTTCATGTTATATGTGTGAATGTTTTCCCTGCTTGTATGTATGTGTAACCCGGTGTGCTAGGTGCCTGAGGAGTCAGCAGAGGAAGTCAAAGTTACAGGGAATCAAAAGCCACCATGTGGGTACAACAGTGAAAGTGGTCAGAGCTACCTCGCTAAGTCCCCAACTGGCTTATTTTGAACATAGTATCTTCCCAAGTCTCCTGAGTTTACTGTCATGTGACAGAATTTCCTTCCCCTTTAAGGCAGAAGGACAGATCCTGTTGTAAGACTACCGTATTTCCTATGTGCATTCCTGGGTTGGTGGACGCCTGTTGGAAGCCGACTTTAAGCAGAAAGCGGCTAGAAAGCAGCTATCAGCTTTGCAGCCATCTTGAGCCATATACCCTGACATGAGACTTGGTTTTCAACGGCCTACAACAGCTGAAGCACACTCTGATATCCCACATAGCTTGTTTTGCTGTTTAGTGCCCCCAGCTGCAAGGAGCACGTGGTATCCACGCCTACAAGGCATGCGGTGCACGTGTTGTCCACGTGCTATCCACGCCATACATGCCTGTAAGGCACACATGCTGTCCACGCCCGTAAGGCTTACGTCATATCCACACCTGCAAGGCGCATGGTATCCACGCGTCTACAAGGCACGTGGCAAAAGCCTATAAATACCCAGGATTTCCTTGTAGTGGTGTGTATATATGTGTATATGTGTGGTGTAGTAGTAGTAGGTGTAGTGGTGTGTGTATGGTGGAGACGGTAAAGAAGACTTTACTACAGATCCTCTGGCTTGTCTCTATTCTTCTTGTCTCTTCCCCTTCTTCCCCCCCACTCTCTCTCTTGCTAGACCCTGACTTGCGGAACAGAGCGGGCGTCTATAGTTTGGCTCCCAAACGTGGGCCAGAGTGGTCCTTTACAGTTTACAGCTCGGGTCTTTTACAGTTTGGCACCTGACGTGGGGCTCCAGTAAGCAGGTCTTTTACAGACACCTTCCGGCTCTGGACAGCTGAGATGGAACTGCTGGGTCATATGCTGAGTCTGTATTAAACACTCTGAGTACGGCCAGGCTATTTCCACAGCGCCAACAACAGCAGGCACACAAGGTCCCAGCCTGGCTGCTTCCTTGCCAACACTTGTTTTCTGTGACTTTGGAGGTTTTGTTTGTTTTTTGCTTTGGTCTTAGGCTGTCCTCTAACTATCTAGGCAAGAATGACCTTAAATTCTTGATCCTCCTGCCTCCGCCTCCCATGTGCTGGGATTCCAGGTGTGTGGCACCATGCCCATTTAATGCAGTGTTAGGGATCAAACTTGGGCTTCATGCAAGCTAGGCAAGCACCTACTGACTGAGCCACGTCCCCAGCTCTTGCCTGCCTGCCTGCCTGCCTGCCTGCCTGCCTGCCTCCTTCCCTCCCTTCCTTCTGTTACATTTATGTTTATTTATTATGTATTTGTGTATATATGTGGGGGCACATGTATACCACACTATCTGTGTGTGTGTGTGTGTGTGTGTGTGTGTGTGTGTGTGTGTGTAGGTCAGAGTACAGCTTGTGGAAGTCAGTTCTCTCCTTCCACCATGTGGATCCCTGGGCTCAAGTGCTCAGGTTTGACCACGGTGCCTTACCTGTTGTCTTTTCACTCCACCGTTGTTCATGGTGGCTCCCCCAGTAGGTGAAGGTATCCTGGGCGTTGGTTGTGCACGTGAGCCTCCTTTTGGCTGAAGCTGGTGTGAGATGGGTTTCTCTTTCTTGGAACTGGTGCTGACTAGGGTGGCTTTAATAGCCTGAGCACAGTGGCTGTGGTCCGTGAGAAGTTTCTTTCTTTTCTATGATAGCCCAGGTAGGGACTTCCTGGTCTTCTGCCTTCAGGGACCAGGTGCAGGGCCATGCTGGCAACTCAGTGTGGAGTCTGTTGTTCTGGTCACTGCCGCATCCTTTGGAAGGAGAGATGCAGGGCGTAGTGGGGGAAAGGGCTTTGGCCTGGATTTCCAAGAGGGAAATTTAGTTTACGGCCATTCTGCCTGGGAAACCTGGTCCCTGGTGGGACAGCATCACTCTCTTCACTGTCTAAGGAAGGGATGGCCAGCGATCCTCCAGCAGGTCACTGACTAGGTCACTGTTCCTCCATTTTCTCTAGCCCCACAGGTCCAAGGATCCCTTGGCCACTCTGAGTGCCCAGCCTGCTCTCAGGACCCGAGTGTACCCCATTGAAGGGATTTTCCATGGAACCCCTATCCCAGCACCTGTCATACAGCACCAGAGGCACTGGGTTGAATGATTGTCCTGGAAGACCCTGTTTGAATCTTTGGTGTCTCCCATGTCAGAGGCCTGGGACTCTGTATGGTGCCCTTGGGAGCGAGTAGAACCATCCAGAGCTGGGGACACATCGGAGGGTTTGAGGCCATAGGGGATATGCCTTTGAAGGGAATGTGGGGACCATCCACTTCTCTTTCTTTTGGTGTACAGGGCCTTTCTTCCTCCCATCTATCCCTCCTTCCCACTCTTCTTCCCTCTCTCTTCCCCTTTCTCCTTCCCTCTATTGCTTCCCCTTCCTTCCTCTCTTATTCCCTCCCTCATCCCTGTCTCCTTCCCTCCCTCCTCCTTCTCTCCTCCCTCTTTCCTTCCCTCCCTCCTCTCTCTCTCCTTCCCTCCCTCTTCCTTCTCTCCTCCTTCTTTCCTCCTTCTCTTCTCCCTCTCTCCTCCCTCCCTCCTCCCTCTCTCCTTCCTTTTCTCCTCCCTTTCTCCTTCACTCCCTCCTCCTCCCCTTCCCTCCTCTTCCTTTTGTTTTCTTCAGTTGCTATTTATATAGATCTGATCTGTCCTAACTGAGCTCCTCAGCACTCCCCAGCTACTGTGATATGTACCAGCCATGGCCTTGAAGCACAGCTTTCCTGGTTGCTGGCCCCAGGGCTCTGGTGCTTCACCACAGGGCTTAGGATTCCTGGGCTGTGGTCAGTGAGGGGGGACTGGCTCCCAGGGGGACTGGCTCTCCCATCCTGACCTGACATAATGTCCTCTAATGGCTTATCCAGCCTTGCACTTGGGCTGGAAGCTGCCAGCTCCACTAGAGGCTGCCCACTTCCTAAACCTCAGTTCTCAGCTTCAGAGAGGGAGCTGCCCTTGTACTCAGCTCACCCCATCAGGGCTCACTCTGTGGTGAGAAGGCTCAGATGCTGGAGGCGTGCTGGGACAAAGGTGCGCACTGAACACCTCTGGGTCCTCTTTGCCCCACAGATCAAGAAGTGTCATGGATGCTCCTGACACTGGATGGTTAAATGAATGCAGTAGCGTGGGCCCGGGTGCAGCTGGCTTCCTGTTGCTGGGAGTCTTAGATTGGGGCAGAGATGGGGCTGGGGAGCAGTTCAGTGGGTAAGAGCTCTTGCTGAGTACCCGAGTTCAAGTCCCCAGCACACACATTAATACATATATACGTATGTACATACATACATACATACATACATACACACACATACATACACACATACATACACATACATACATATATATGTACATACATACGTACATACATAGATACATATGTACATGCTGTGCCTGTAATCCCAGTGCTATTGGGCAAGGGAGTCAATCTTCAGTGAGAGACCATGTCTCAAAAAATAAGATGAGGAAGGACTGAGAACCACACCCTTTGTCCCCCTCTGGACTCCACACACACACACATGGGTACATGCAATCGAACACAAGTGTGTGCAGACACCCACTACTCCTTGCCCCTGGTCTCTCTCTGGAAGGACTTGCCTCCTACCTGTTCCCTTGGGAGATGCTTGGGAATCCTGGCTTCCATTGCTAGGCTCCATGCTCAGGACATGCTGACCCAGACAGCTTCCCTGGGCCCTGCTTGGCATAGAACTCTCCAGATCAGGATGCCTGGTCCCCTGCATTCTCTTTGGGGAATGCTGGAAGCCTGCTGTGAGCCTAGGATTCCTCACACTGCTTCCTTCCTTCCTTCCTTCCTTCCTTCCTTCCTTCCTTCCTTCACATCCTGAGGCCCACTGCAGGGGCAGGATCCGGAGAGCTGCTCTACAGGTGTTCTCTAGAGTCAGATGGATAGTTCCAGGTCACCGCTTGACCCTTCCTCCTGCACAAGACTAGGAAGGTTCACCTTGAAGGAAGGACTTCAGAATCTGGATAACCAGGAAAGAATAGGGCTGCCGCTGCACCAAAAATTGACCTTCCTCCCTTCTGGGAAGAGAACAAGAGAGAAGTTGCCCCCTCTCAGCAGTCCACACCCTCCTGTTTGTGGTCCCTCTTCCCCAGGAAGCCACTGGCATGAGAATGGCAGAGACCGATGGCTTGGGTACCTCTTTGCCCATCCCCCACTCGCACTGCCCTCAAGAAGCCACCTGCAGCAGGGACTGGGTGTGGGGACCCAGGCTGGGGCTGCCAGCACAGCAGGCCCCTGGGAGTTGCTGAAGAGCCACTGGGGAAGGGACTTACCAGCAATCAGCTCTGCAGAAGGGACCCCAGGAGGTTTCCTCATTTCCAGTAATGGCAGAACATGTGGGGGAGGGGTGGCCCAAGGTGCCAACTCCTGCCTGCAGACAGGCCTAGGCCCTGAGTTGCCTTTCACCTCCCCCACCTCCCAACCTCCAACATTTAAGAAGAGATACAGAGTTGGGCTGATCTGAAGGTACAAAGTCTATGTAGGCAAGTCACAGGGAAGAAACTCTATCCAGTGACAGCTCACGCCAGGACTGATGCATCTCCGCTAAGGGGCTAGGAGAACCCAACATCCTCTGACCCTTGCACAAACATGTGCCTACCTCCAGCCCAACCAGACTGGGTCTAACCTGCTGACAGCGTTCTTCAACTGCCCGGTGGGGTATCTCTGGAGATCCCACTCCAGTGGTTTGTGGCTATGAGCCTTAACACCACATTATCCTGACAAAAAGACAGGCGACTTCTCCAGGGTCCTATGTCCCCACTGTGTTTGGACGGCCTTCCTCTCCATTCAGGGGTGGGGGACAGGGATGCCCTCTGCAATGGTGTTCCTGTCTCTCCTCTCGAGTCCCTCTCTTGCTCTGCCCGAGAGGAAGTGGACAGCTCAGCCCAGGAGGTTGTTGGGACTCTCCTCATATCCCAGCTGATTATGTGCAGAGTGACCTCAGGGCAAGTTTCCAGGGCCTGCATGAAGCCCTCCTCTTCCAGAAAGAGGAGCAGAGAAGTTGGGTGTACCCAAAGTCTGTTCCTGACCTGCCCTCACTCAGTCCTTAAGATGTCCCCAAGAGGACGTCTGTCTGGAGGGTCAGCCCCAAGGCTGCCAGGCCAGTCCTCTTCATACCCCACCTTTATTGGTCCAGTCCAGCTTCTCTCCAGGAGCTTCCTAGTGGCTCTCTGCCTCTTGCTAGGGGCATAGGCCTTGACCCTCAATATTCTGGCAGGCCAAGACCTTAGTCCACACTGCCCCTGACTCACATTGAAAAGAAAAAAAGCCACACCTCTCTCGGGGCCCCAAGTTCCAGCAGCAATAACAGGCAGAGTCACTAGAAGTGAGACCTAGGAATATAGCTCAGCGTGTGCATACTCCCGCTAACGGTGTAGCCAGAAGAAGGGATGCAAAGTTGTATGCACACCACATGCAGATGGGGTCCTACCCCAGCCAGTCACACACTTCTAGAGAGAAGACCACTCACTCACTGAAGTCACCGAAATATTATCACCATCACCATCATCACCATCATCACCATCATCACCATCACCACCATCTTCATCACCATCACTCACCACTGAAATACCATCATCATCACCATCTTCTGGGAGACCAGCAATGCCGGGAATTCCTGGCATCTAATGCAGGCAAGGAGCCCAGCCCAGGTCTCAGGGCCAAGGTGGGAAAGACAGAAGTCAGCTCTTAGGGGGATAAATCCCTATGGGGAGGTGCAGCTGGCAAAGGAGGCCCACCACCCACAGGAGAATGGATCAGAAGACACTGAGAACAGCGGGCACACGTACGGACTCGCTCACTCCTGCATTTATTTGGCAGACATTTTGGGGCCAGGGAGGTAGCTCAGCTGTCAAAAGTTTTGATGTGAAAGGCTGACAACCTAAATTCGATCTCCAGAGCCACAAAAAGATACAGATTACAGATGTTTCATCTCTGTAATGCCAGGTCTCCTATAGCAGGCTACGAAGCAGAGATAGGACCACCCAGAACAGCAGAACTGGGCTAGCCTAGGGTAGGTAGAGAGGCAGAAAGAACCCAGCCTCAACAGGATGGATGCAGGGACCAAATCTAGCAGCAAGCAGCCCCCTAACTCACAGCCAAGTAAAATATAAGTGCACAAGCGCTGCCTGTGGTGTCTTCGACAGGAGGAAGAGGCATCAGGAATGACAAGGCCTTCAGAGTGGAGGAGCGGCCCCCGGTGCCAGTCAAGCTACCTCGGAGGGCAAAGCAGGAGAGAGTATAAGTTCAAGGCCAACCTGGGCAAGTTAGCCACATCTTACCTAATCTCTACCCCTTCCCCTCAGAGCCTCCAAGCTGTAGTTTAAACCTGGAACATCCCAAAGGCTTGCCCTCAGCCTTTGCCTGATGCCATTGGAAAAGAGAGGAACCCTTAGGAGTCGGGTGCTGGCGGGTCTTCTGGTCACTGTGGGCAGACCCTCAAAGGGAACTGTGAAACCCCCCTCTTCCTCCTCTTCTCTCTCTAGCATTCTGGCCACAATGCGAATGGTCTTTGACTGTTGGTTAATTGGTTGTTTTTGAAATGGAGTTTCACATAGTCCAGGCTGGCCTATAATTTTGTCCATGGCTAAGGATGACCCTGAACTGCTGACTCCTTGCCGAATACCGGGGTTACAGGTGTGTACCCGAGTTTTAATGGACTGCTGGGACTTGTGCCAGACAACCCCTCCCCCACCCTCCCCCGTGCCTCACCAAAGCTACATGTCTGCCCTGTTACTGCACCGTATTCCCAGTTCCAGGAAGGGTGTGGCCCAGGCTGGCCTCACGCAGATGGTTCCTATCTCCCCCTCTTCAACACATCCTATAGCCAGCTCCAGACAAAGGCTCTACCAGCCACCATACACCCCCTAGCCCCTGTTTTAAGATTTCTTAAGTTGGACGTGCATGTTCTTTAATCTCAGCCTTGGGGGGGCAGAGGCAGGTGGATCTGTAAGGATTTCAGGCCAGTCATAGCCACGCAGTCAGTCTGCCTCAAAACAAGAAGACTGGCTTGTATGTAACTGTTTCTGTTGACACTTGAGTACCTAGTGAGCAGGCACAGAGACCAGAAGGGTACTGGGTGTCTCCCATGGCTGCCCAGCTGTTCCTTTGAGGTGGGCTTGTTCTCGGAACCCGAGGCTGGTACTGGAAGCCTACAGGTCCTAGCGATCTCCACAGCTGTCTTCCTCAGACCTGGGTTCAGCTCTGTGCTGATGCCCTGCTTGGTATGTGGAATCTGAATTCCAGGCTTCCTGATTTATGCAGCAGGCATTAGGAACCGCTAATCTCTCCAGCATCCCATCTTGGATTTTGTGAGGCTGTTCGGTTTGGGGTTGTTGTTGTTTTGAGACAGGGTCTCACCAGGCAGTCTTGGCTGGCCTGGAGCTTGTTATTTTCCTAATAGCTCCTTCCACACCAGGTAACGTGAGCAGCCTCACTCTGCCGTGTGCTGTGCCTCTACTACCATGTCCTACCTCGCCACAGAACCCAAAGCAGCGGGGCCAAAGGACCATGGACTGAAGATTCTGGGTCCAGGATCCAAAAGAAACCTTCTCTACAGTGAGTTTATATCAATCTGACATTAGCTAGAGGCGTTTGGGAGAAGGGAAAGGGGAACCACCACTGAGAAAAGCCTGTGATAGATTGGTTGCAGTCAAGCCTGGAGGGTCATTTCCTTAATTGATGATTGAGGTGGGAAGCTCCACCCTACTGTGACTGATGTGACCTCTGGGCTGGTGATTCTGGGTTATGTGCAAAAACAAAAACAAAAACAACCCCCCCCCCCCAAAAAAAAAAAAAAAAAAAAAAAAAAAACAGGCTGAGTAAGCCACAGATGAACAAGCCAGTGAGCTGCTCCTCCATGTCCTCTGTTCCTGCCTCCAGGTTCCTGCCCTGTCTGAGTTCCTGTCCTGACTTCCTTCAGTGCTGAACCCGAAGTGTGTGACACACCCTTCAGGCTGCGGTGTTTTAGCACAACAGTAGAAACTCTAACTGAGCCACCTTTCCTCTCGGTACTTGACTGTCTCAGAGGTTTGTCACAGGAAGGCAAACTGATGAACTCACCTAGGGAGACCTAAACTAGACCCTGTCTTGTCTCCTAAGCCTTCGAATGTTCCTAGGGTCCTAACAGGGCCGCTGCAAGAGTTCCTAAGAGGTTCAGCCTTCTTCCTTAAGTCACTAAGCCTAAGAAATCAAACAAACCAAACCCAGAACTCCGGGTTAAATTTGAATTTCAGACACACTATTGTCACCATAAACCTTATTCGTTGCCTGAAGTTTCCATGTAACTGAGCACCCTAGATTCTCTATGGGACTCTTTCTCCCTCCCTCTCTGGTTCCCAGCTTGACTCTCACACAGGATGGTCCTCTTTATCATGGTCTCTCTTGAGCTGACAAGGGTTGGGGGAATCTATCTCAGGGGTAGGGTGCTTACCTCACATGCAGGAGGCCCTGGGTTCCATCCCCAGTTTTGCTAAAGACAGATAAGACAGACACAAGAGCCAGGCATGGTCCCTATAATCCCAGCACTAGAAAGTTAAGGCAGGAAGATTGGCAGGAGGAGATAGAGGCCAGCCTAGTCCATCTAATGAGGTCAGGATAGCCTGAGCTATAGCATGAGAACTTATCTCAACAACAGCAGCAAGATGCTAGGCACAGTAGCTCATGTGTTAGTCTCAGAGCTTGGGAGGGGGAGACAAGAAGGTCAGGAAATGAGTGCTAGCCTTAGCTCTGTAGTCAATTCAAGACTAGCCTGAGCTACGTGATATCCTGTCTGAACAAAACAAAACAAAACAGCGCTGGGAAGACGAACAGTGCTTGTCTGCAAACATGAGGACCAGAGTTTGAGTCTCAGAACCCATGTAGAAAGAGCTAGGCGTGGTGGCGCATGCTTGTAATCTCAGCAGGGCAGGGGTTGGGAAGAGGCAGGAGGATTGCTGGGGTTCACGGGCCAGCTAGACTGTCTTACTGGGGAAGTTCCAGACCAAAATAAAGATACCATCTAAGGAAAAAAAAAAAAAAACGTGGTTGTTGCCTGGGCAACCACCACTAAGGTTGTGCTTTGCTCTTGACACATAGGTGCATATATGTGCATGCGCACACACGTCACACAACCTACCTAAAACACAGAAAGCAACAATGACTGAATAACTGGGGAAGGAAACCTGCTCTCCTGTCACTCACAGGGCCATCCGTGCTCTCCAGCCTCCGGCCCTCGGGCACTTTTGCGGCCGTGGAGGGACTGGTCATCTGTTCTTTGGGCCCAGCAGTCGCTTTCCAGCAATCTTGCTGCAACAGGTTCTTGGTATTTCACAGTTGTCATTACAGGGAAATTTACGTACTACAGAATTACGACAACATCCAGCTGCTAATGGAATTATTATTCTTGTTTTTGTGTGTTTTAAAGCCATGGAAATAAAATTTACTTCCTACAATACGGCTGCAATTTCATGTTCCTAAAACTGACCGTAAATAATAAACGTAATAACGGAGTGCCTGTAAGCACATTAAACATCTTTCTCGGAAAAAGTGGCCTCTCTCTTTCCATCCTGCCGGGATGGTGGCGGGGTAGCTGGGCAATTGGGGTTCCTGGGAGTGCTTCAAAGGGGTGAAGCAACTTCACAGGCCCCAGGAGGAGCTTGTTACTTAACCCAGCAGAGCCCAGCAGCTGCCAGAAGGATCCCACGTGGAGAGCTCCTCCCACTTGGAGAGCCCCGCCCACTTGGAGAGCCCCTCCTACTTGCAGAGCTCCTCCCAAGCTCTGGGGATCAGAGCTTGAATCAGGGCAGGTGTGAGCTCCTGGGCAGGTGTGAGCTGCTGTGGCTTAGCTGTGGGCTCTCAGTGCTCGTGGGTGAGCCCTGTGTCCAGCTTCTGGGGATACTGGAAGAAAGTCCCTGGGTGCCATGACGGGCAGAAATGGGTTATATGATTATATGACAGTTCTAGAGACCATAGGCCCGAAGCCCAGGCCTATTGAGTACTGCATCCTCTAACGGCTCCAGGAAAAGCCTTTCTGCTCCTCCAGCAGCGGGTGGGCCCTACTGGGTCTGGCCTGAGCTCATATCATGGTCATTTTTGCTTTTGTGGACTCCTTGTTCACCTCTCTGGGCCTGTCATCTGTCTCTTCTGCCTCTCTATTGAAAAAAAATTATTTTTTATGTATATGTGGATGTGTCTCTGTGTGTGTCAGTGTGTGTCTGTGTGTCAGGGTATGTGCAAATGACTGTGAATGTCTGTAAGTGCCACACGAGGGGTCACGGTCCCTGGAGCTGGCATTCCAGGCAGTTGTAAGCTGCTGGGAAAGTGTGAGCTCCTAGATAGTTGTGAGCTGCTGGGCAGGTGTGAGCTGCAGGGCAGGTGTGAGCTGCAGGGCAGGTGTGAGCTGCAGGGCAGGTGTGAGCTGCAGGGCAGGTGTGAGCTGCAGGGCAGGTGTGAGATGCAGGGCAGGTGTGAGATGCCTAATATGTGTGCCTAGAACTGAACTCTGATCCTTTAGAAAAGTAGCAGGCACTTTTATTTATTTATTTATTTATTTATTTATTTATTGCTTTTGTTTGCTTCAGGGCAGGGTTTTCTGTGTAGCCCTCGACATCATGAAACTTACTCTATAGACCAGGCTAGCCTCAACTAACAGAAAATCAACCTGTCTCTGCTTTCCAAGTGCTGGGACTAGTAAGCAATTTTAAAAGAAAACTTGCCCTGGGCTTAGGACTCACCTCTGATCCTTCAGACCCAGACTTTAAAATCCTTAATCTGGGCTGGGCAGTGGTGCACACCTTTAATCCCAGCATTTGGGAGGCAGAGGCAGGAGAATCTCTGAGTTCAAGGCTAGCCTGGTCTACAAATTGAGTTCTAAGACAGCCAGAGTTATTATACAAAAGAAATGCTGTCTTGGGAAAACAAAACAAAGAAAAAAAGGTTCATAACCTCACTACATGTGCAAAGAGATTTTTGCCAAATAAGACTACCTCACTGTTCAAGGTAACAAATCTTTAGGAGATTGAGTTCAACCACTCTAATGCCACCAACACCAACACCATCACCATCACCACCACCACCACCATCACCACCGCAATCACCACTATCACCACCACCACCACTACCACCACCACCACCGTCACCATCACTGCCACCACCACCACCACCACCGAAATCACCACTATCACCACCACCACCACCACCATCACCACCGAAATCACCACCACCACCACCGTCACCATCACTGCCACCACCATCACCATCACCAACACCACCGCCGGGGAGGTAAGATGGAGAAGCTGAGAAGCAGGGGCATGTTCAGCTCTAAGAGACACACATGGACTATGTATGTGCTCCCTCAGTTTGCTGTGGCACATTGTGACGGGACCCTAGCAGTCCGAGATCCATGGAGATGACATCACACCCGGTCCCTGGCCTACACGTTGTTGGACTGGAAGAGCTGGTTCTAGATGCATCTTGAGGGGAGCCTCCTAAAAAGCCGAGAGGATGGACAAAGAGAGGTGGGCAGAGTGGAGACCTGAGTCAGCTCGGCTTGTAGAAAGCAGGCTCACACATCCTGTGACAGATGCAGGGCTGAACAGAGCACTTCTGGAAATTTCCATAGACAGAGAGCAGGCTGATGTTTGTCAGGGCTGGGACGCAGGAGTGGAGAGACGTAGATAAAGGTGGTTTTCTTTCTTCTTTCTATGGTGACAGGGATGTTCGAACCCTGGACTGCAGTGATGGTTGCCCAACTCTGTAGACGTCTGAGAAGCCCTCAGACCGTGCACGGAGTGTGGACCAGACCACAACAAAACCACGAACAGCAGACAAGGAAATAAGCTGGCCCTTGGCTCTGTCCTCAGCTTGGGGGGTCCAGCTGCCGCTTCCTGGCAGTGTGCAGAGTTCGTGATTGGGGAGACCTGACACAATCCCAGGCCACCTCTTCCTTGGGGGTCATCTTGTTGCCTCTCATCCTGAAGAGAAAAGTGACAGGCCAAGGGACTCCTGGGAGAGGCATGAGGCAACCTCAGGACGGCTGCTGCCAGCCATGCAAGACTAGAGACTCTGGAAAACAGGAGGTGGTAACTTAACAGTAACAGGAGGATGAGAAAGGACCCATGGCTGGCTTGGACCTGTTTCTGTGCACAGCTCAGCCATTGTCTCTTATAAGGTCTGTCCTCTGACTCCACAGCATCACTTTGGGCCTTCAGCTGTGCCAGCTTGAAAAGACCATCTTGGCTGGGCTTGCTGGCCATCCACACCCCTCACAGAGAGTCAGGGAGGGTCAGGAGACCCTCACCTGAGCAAATAGTCTCTCCATAACACCTGCTGATCTCATGTGGATCAGGTTAGGATTTGTAGGCTGGGGAACTCTAGGGAGGAGGGCTCTATCTATCCAGCTGTCCATAGGAAAGTTGTCACTGCTGGGTAGGGATATTCTGGTGTGGCCCTTTGAGAGGGTTGAGGACAACAATCACTCCTGTAAGTAACCAATCACCTATGCTTTGTCAGAAAGTCTGATAAAGCCATTGGTTCCCCGAGTGAACTTTAGTGGAATCATTGCTGGGTTTGTTGTTAAGGCCTTAGGAGGAAAGGTAGGCATTATTTATGTTTCCTCCCAAATCCCAGAATAGAATTTTAGTGACACTGCTTATGGACAGAACTGTGTCCGTCCCCCCCAAACTCATATGTTGAGGTTCTAGCCCCCAGTGGGATGATATTCAAAGACAAGCCTGAAGAAGGAAACCAGGTTCAGACAAGGTCCTAAGAAGGGGTCAGAGCTCTCACAAGACAGCATGTCCTGGGGTGTAGCACAGCTGTAGAGTTCTAGGTTAGACCCCAATACTGCATAAGCTGAGCATGATAGTGTACACTGTAATCCCAGCATATGGAAGGGCCAGGCAGGAGGAATACAAGACCAACCTGGGCTACGCATGCCTCTATCTGAAAATACCAGGAACAAACAGTTGTAGTATTCAAAAGGCTGGTGCAGTTGATTTATGAGTTTGAGGCTAGCCTGGGCTACATAGTGAGAGCTTATCTCAAAACAAAAAAGAACTGGGATATAACTCAGCAGTAGAGTGGCCACCTAGCATGTGCAGGACATGGCTTCTGCCCCCAGAGTGGCCGCCTACCATGTACAAAACATGGCTTTTGTCCTCAGAACTTCAAAAAGAATGGTATGTTTTTCCACACTCCCCCAAGTTCACAGACACAGCAGTCAAGCCAGAATGGCCACAACTCGTGTCTGTGGGCTAGACCGTTATTCCAGTCATATAACAACATACTATTACTCAGGAAAAAGAGGAAGTTCCAGCACATGCTCTGAGGCCTGAGGACGTTGCTCAGTGACTGAAGTCAGATCCAAGGATTCATCCTTATGAGTCTACAGACTGTTCCCTGTGACAGGACTCAGATAGAACGGGGCTTCCAGGGCCTGGGCACGGGGACCTGGGAGGGTAGTGATGAACCAAGGCAGGGTTTCTGTTGAGGAGCTGACGAGACAGAAACACTGAAGCCTTCGTGTGTTCAGGTTTTTGAGAAAACCTTGTCTATTAGTTTCTGTCAGCCTGACAAAAACTTGACTAGAGTCACCTGGGAAGAGGGAGCTTCCACTAAAGAATTACCTCCATCAGACCGGCTTGTACACATCTGAGGGGCATTTTGTTGACTAATGATTGCTCTGGGCTGTGGCAGCCCTAGGCAGGTGGTGCTGGGTCGGCTGAGAAGCCAGTAAGCCTTCCTCTGTGGCCTGCCAGCTCCTGCCTTGAGCTCCTGCCCTGGCTTCTCTGGTGAAGGACGGTGACAGGGAGGTATCAGCAAGTAAACCTTCTCCCCCACAGTCGCTTCTGGTCAGGGTTTCATCCCAGTGAGAAAAGTGCAAACGAGGTGGGACAGGAACTCAGCTCATGAAGATCCCATGGATTTGCTGGGTGATTCAGCCACCAGTGGGTGAGGAGTACATGGGCTGCACGGGTGCACAGCTGCTGTTGGAGGTGAGTGGGCTGCATGCATGCACAG
>JANHMN010000002.1:3969580-3988190 GCA_030674055.1 Rhabdomys pumilio | reverse complement strand
AGAGAGAGAGAGAGAGAGAGAGAGAGAGAGAGAGAGAGAGAGAGAGAGATAGACATCTTATTTACTGGCTTTTGGTATTGTTTTGAGTTGGAATCTTACAAAACCCAGGCTGGCCTCAAACTCATGATAGATAACTGTGCACTCAAGATGAAGGGCCTGCCTCCACCTCCCATGCACAGAGCTTACAGGCATGCACTACCACACTCATGTGGTGCTGGAGATGCAACCTGGGGCTTCATACGTGATAACCAAGCACGACATCCACACTATATCCCCGGCCCCCAACTTCATCTTGTTACTCTTGAAGAATTGTTTTTCTTTGTCTATAGCAGTGGAATTTTTTCCTTTTTTAAATTAATTTATTTCTATTTAATGTGCATTTGTGTTTTCCCTTCATGTATGTCTGTACTGAGCAAGGGTGTCAGATTTTGGAGTTACAGACAGTTGTGAGTTGCTATGTAGTTGCTGGGAGTTGAACCTGGGTTCTTTGGGAGAGCAGTCAGTGCTCTTTCCCACTGAGCCATCTCTCCCCAGGAGTAGTTCCCTGCCTTCCTGGTGCTGTGAACCTTTAATGTAGTTCTTCATGTCGCAGTAACACTCCCCACCCCCAACAACCATAAAATTACTTTTGTTGCTACTTCCTAACTATAATTTTGCTGCTATCATGAATCACAATGTAAGCATCTGATATACAGGATATCTGATATGCAGCCCCTGTGAAAGGGTCATTTGAACCCCAAAGGGGTTGCGACCACAGGTTGAGAACCACGAGTCTACAGGCCTATTTCTTTAGGATCTCTTTCAGAACAGCAAATATTAAACAAAGAGAGGCAGTGAATATCTTTAATCCTGGCACTCAGGAGGCAGAGACAAATGGATCTCTGTGAGCTCAAGGCCAGCCTGGTCTACATAACAAGTTCCAGGCCAAGCCGGAGTATACCATGTCTCAGAATGCAATACTAATGACCAATCAGTGTCCAAAGGAGAGGATGTATTTGGTATCTGCCACATTGTGGGGCAATGAACCGTGAGAGATAGCCTGGTCCTCGGTTGAGCTAAGGCTAGAATCCCCAGAGACCCTAAAGGGACAGTAGGATCTTTGCCTGTTCCCAGGCACCAGGCCCCTGTTACTAGTTGTAATAACCTCACAAATTTGTGACCAGTCACATAAGGGCAACACCCCAAGCCCCTCCACATGTAGCCCTAACATCTCAGACCAAGACAATAGGAAAAGAGACATGACCACAGGTCACATAGGCTCAAGACAGATCTCCATTTTAATGAGGTACCTAAAGGCCTGGAGGGTTTAGCCAATAAGCTTTCCTTCCCAGACACTCCTCCCTGCAAAAAGTATTTAATCTCAAGCCCATCCTGAGAAAAGGGAGTATGGTTTTATACATTTACTTTCTGCTGTGGCAATAAATGCTTTAAAACCATGGGCTGCCTCTTTTCACTGGGATCTGCTATGAGGAGCCATGGAGAGGCTTTCACCCATAGAACCACCGTCTACTCTCTTATAGAAGTCCTCTCTACACTCCCAGCCACAACCACTACCAAGCCTGTCTACAGCTGTCAAGCCAAAGAGTCATCCCGGGCCCCTTCTACCTGTCCCCCTCAGGCTAGATCCAGCCTAAAGGCTCAAATTCCAGATTCTGTTCTCAGTTCTTTGGAGACTTCCAGTGGCGCCTGGGTGTCCAAGAGTCTAGGAATTTCAATGCCTCAGCCTCTTCGTAGGCCCAAGGACCCCCAAGCCATCTCCACCTGTCCTGTGCCTTAGACTGCACTTTCCCACCCCCGAGCAGTGTCCTGGGCTTCCTTACTGCCCAACACCCGCCCTGCAATGGCATGGGGTAAGCAGGGTCAAACTTCCTGCATCCTGTCTCCCTGAGCACGGGACCCACAATCCTACACATTTTTATGACTTTCAATAAATCCTTTGTCCTTGTCACCAGTCTTTCTGGTAAGAAAATCACCTGTTGAGTGACTGGTAGGATGGAGGTGAAAGCTGCCCAAAGAGGATCCTCTCCACCTGCCATCATTTGGCTGCTCATGGTCCTCCCCACCAGCTGCCATGTTAACTGCTCATGGTCCTCCCCACCAGCTGCCATGTTAACTGCTCATGGTCCTCCCCACCAGCTGCCATGCAGACTGCTCATGGTCTTCCCCAACAGCTGCCATGCTGACTGCTCATGGTCCTCCCCACCAGCTGCCATGTTGACTACTAATGGTCCTCCCTATAATCCGCCATGTTGACTGCTCACGATGTGGCCAGAGGTTCAAGGAGCTGGGCATCACTCCCCACATGTCAAACTCTGGGCCACAGGAGGAAACAGGACCAAGACCTCTAGACCAGGAGCCCAGTGAGTCCTCAGACTTCTTGCTCTCTCAGGTGCTGTCACCTCAGTCTGCTCTGATCGCACCCACAGGAAGTGAGGTCTCTGTGGTCACCATGCGAGCAGGACTGCATATACTATTTTCTATTAGTAAATGGTTTCATGCGATTTAGCACACAGACATACACATGCTTATTTCTCTACAACCGTATGTAGAACAGAAAACAGTAACAGTTTCCCACCCCAGCAGATGGTAGAGCTTTCAGATTCTCTCCTTTCAGAGCCTCCTCGCATCTCTGTCTTTAGGGTGCTTTGTCAAGTGGACCACAGACTTTCTGACAGGGTCTGACTCCTGCTAGCCTGGAACACTCCCAGACCACCCGCTCGGACTCCCTCATACTGGGATTTATAGGTATGAGCTAACCGCCTGGCCTCCTGGGCTTCTTTAATGAATAAGGACAAGCCAAACACCTTCTCAGAGGCAGAAAATGAAGTAGGTAGGGCCTGGACCCACATCACCCGGCCTGTGGCTCAGCTACCATTCACATTAGTTGCTTCTGAGTTTATTCCCTACTGGGGCCGAGGCTACCCCCCAGCTCCAGGTGCCCCTTCCCCTCCTTTTTGCCACTGACTCTGTCTCTACCTGTCTCTCCTACCCCCGCCCCACCTTTCACCCCACTTCCCACAATAGCCCCGCAGATGGTTGCTGTCTCTCTTCCCACCCCAGCCTTTTCTGGCCCCAGGGCTTCTAAGCCCGTCCTTCTCAGGTCTGGCCTGGCCTGTTTATAGGATGCTCTGTTCCATCTGTTGGCTTTTGTCTCCTCTGGCAAGCAGAGGCCCATCTTGAAATCTCTTCAGTTAGAGTGGAATGGGGGCAGGGCACACTTTGGCCATGGTTCATGGGCATCTCCATGAGGAACCCACCTCCACCTCAGTGGGCAGGGAAAGGAGAGGAGGAGGCCTCTTGTCCAGGTCAGCCATGAAGTCAGGGTCAGGTGAGCCCAGCAGAGTTTCCCAGAGCTCTACAGTCTCCCAGGGGAATCAGTCTCCGGGGAAGGTGGGCTGTGCCCCTCGGGACAGGAGCCAGTGGGCTTCCAGGAAGGGAAGCTGAAGATACCCCTTCCCGGCATGTCCCTGGGAGGACAGGGATCCAGTTCCCTGTCCTACCCACTGGGGACAAGGGCGGTGACCTGAGGGCCTGCAGCAGCTGTGCACGTAGTTCAGCCAGGCACTTCTGGGGACTGGAGCCTGGGGCCAGTATCTATTGGCCAAGGCTAGGGCCGGTGGGCGAGGTCAGGCAGGGCGGGCAAGTTACTGGAAGCCAGACAGCTCCGTCTGTGTCTCTGCCAAGCTGCCCACTGCATTCTTTGGTCTCCTGTTTCCATGCAGTCTTTGGGACAGGTCCCAGCCTGGCCTGCCCAGAGCCTGGGTACCCATGTTTGGGTCACTGGAACTGGGTAGAGAGGGCTGAAGAGGAAAGCTAGGAAGGGATCAAGGCTCTTTAGGGGTCAGGAGAACCCCTGCGTTGTGTTGAACTGTGGTGTGCATTAGTGTAGGTGTGTATGTGCGTGCAAGTGTGTATACACATGGGCAGGTGTCTCTGCCGGGGCCAGGTCTAGTATGTTGGTGGCCTGCGTTGAAGAACATAGCAGTGTGGCTACACCCTGCCTTCTCTGCAGCTAGTCTGGGGCTGTGATGTCCTTTATGTGACTGTGACAGGGACAGTTGGCATCTGGCTCCCTGCCTAGAGTCCATGAGGCAGGTGCCCCAAGGGCCTGTCACAGACTAAATTCAAGGTTCCTGGGTATTGGAGTCTAGTGTCCTAGCACCTATTCTCATGGAAATCACCCTGCCCAGGTCAGGAACTGTGAGAACATCAGGACCTCAGCAGCCTGCTCTGTGTCCCTGAAGCATACCACAGGCACCACTGCTGATGCCTGCATGTTCCGTTTTAATAATTTTGTTACTGTGCTAAAATAATAGGTCTTACGGCTGGGAAGTGTTTGCTTAGCAGGCATGAAGCCCTGAGCTCGGTCCCCTATGCTGCATGAGCCTGGTGACCCAGAACACACCTATAATATGCACCAGAGAGGTGGATGCAGGAGGATCTAAAGTCTAAGTCCAATCTCAGCTACAAAGTCAGTTCACAGTCCTCGCCCCCAGAGGAAGTTGTCAACCTGACACAACCTGGAGTTATCACAGAGAAAGGAGCTTCAGTTGAGCAAATGCCTCCGTGAGATCCAGCTGTAAGGCATTTTCTCAATTAGTGATCAAGGGTGGGAGGGCCCATTGTGGGTGGTGCCATCCCTGGGCTGGTAGTCCTGGGTTCTATAAAAAAGCAGGCTGAGCAACCCTGGGGAAGCAAGCCAGTAAGAAACATCCCTCCATGGTCTCTGCATCAGCTCCTGCTTCCTGACCTGCTTGAGTTCCAGTCCTGACTTCCTTTGGTGATTAACAGCAATGTGGAAGTGTAAGCTGAATAAACCCTTTCCTCCCCAACTTGCTTCTTGGTCATGATGTTTGTGCAGGAATAGAAACCCTGACTAAGGCCAGGCAGTGGTGGCGCACGCCTTTGATCTTAGAATTTGGGAGGCAGAGGCAGGTGGATTTCTGAGTTAGAGGCCAGCCTGGTCTACAGAGTGAGTTCCAGTACAGCCAGGGCTACACAGAGAAACCCTGTCTCAAAAAAACAAAACAAAACAAAACAAACAACAACAACAACAACAACAACAACAACAAAAGAAATCCTGACTAAGAGAGAAGTCCAAGCCACATGAAGTAGAGCTGAGACCCCACCCCCAACCCCCAGCCTGTGGTATGGATCCTGGGGTCCTAGTCAGGTCTTCTGATGAATTCAGCCTAGTAGACATTAGCTGCCCACAGAACCTTGCCTGGTGGCCCACAGAAACCTCACTAGGTTATACATAGTGATACCTGCTGCCAAGCTTGGAGCACACTGAAATCAGTGCCCTGGGAAAGTTGTACCTTGACCTGGTGAGGCCCCCTGAGCCTCTGTTCCTTCTGGCATTGTTGGGTGGATGCTGCAGATCTCCCAACAGGGGAGTCTGCTACCACACCCAGCTTGTTGAGGGCACATCTCCACCCATTTCCTCAAGAGGCCTTGTGTTCCCTCAGCATGCAGCCATATTCACCACAGAAGCTCACACCATCAATGGCCGCCATCTCCAGTCAGTCAATCTGGAGTCCTGTATGGCATGGCATATTTAGGGAGGGGCCTGCACTACAGCCCCATGGTGGCAGCGTCCTGTGACTAGGCAGCTGGCTCTGTGTTTGGTCCATGCTCACAGAGGTGCCTCAGATGTGTCCACAGGAGTGGATGGTGGTTCTCCCTACACAGCCCCAAACCATCTCTGTTCTCTGAAATGCTCTGGGCTTTTCTCCATCAGCCCAGCTAAGGCTGGCTGTCTATGGACTTAGAATGTCCCTTGGTGACACACACTGAATTAGTGAATCTACATGTGTGGTGGAGCCACCCCTCTCTAACCCAACTCCCACAAAACACTCCCTCCACCACAACAACCAAGCTCACCCAACCAGGCTCTCCTGGGCCAGCCTCTAATTAGCACCTTTTTCATTAGACTATTAAGTATTGCAGCTGTCGTCTGTGCAGGTACCGTTGCTGTTGCCTATACCTTCTGAGGCCCAGACTGGGTGAGTTGCTCAAGACTGGCTCCTAGCTTTCTCTCTCAGCACCGTAAAGGCCAATTAAAACTGCATTAAGCAATTAAAGGGGTTGTTCTAGCAGTCCACGTGACAAAAACACAGGATTATCCCTGAGCCTCAGGCACAGTTGGGTCCAGGTTTGCCAAGGATGTACAGGAAACCTAAATCTCCTCTACTCCCCTGACCCTTGCCTCTTCCCTCTGGCGGGCTTTTCACAGTGGTGACAAGATGGCCCCAGCCAACTCTAGGAATGGCCCCAGGATGGAGCGGCTTGGATTTTGATCACAGACCTGGACCAACAAAAGGTGCCTGTTCTGCTGGCCTAGTTCTGGTCATGTGCCCATTGCTGAGCTGTGTGGAGAGAGAGAGAGCAGTGGAAGAAAGGCTGAGGTAGGCAACTGTGGCCAGTCCAGAGGGAGAGCATGGTCCAGTATGGTGGTACCACGAGGGGGTGTCTTAGAGAAAAACTCAGTCATGAGGGCGCCTCTCTTGACCAGTTTCTTGATCCTGGACTTCAAAGCCTCCAGCTTGGTGAGACGATACGTTTGTAGTTTATAAACTTCAGTGTTGCCCGGCAGTGGTGGCGCATGCCTTTAATCCCTGCACTTGGGAGGCAGAGGCAGGTGGATTTCTGAGTTCGAGGCCAGCCTGGTCTACAGAGTGAGTTCCAGGACAGCCAGGGCTACACAGAGAAACCCTGTCTCGAAAAACCAAAAAAAAAAAAAAAAACCACTTCAGTGTCAACGTCAGGCCAGTGAGGTGGCTCAGCAGGCAAAGGCACTGGCCACCAAGCCTTATGTCCCATACAAGCCTTATGACGTCCCCACAACCTACATGGTGGAAAGAGAGGACTGACTTCTTTGAGCTGACCTCTGACCTCCACATGACTATATGAGTGTACAGGTCGCCACACTAAATGTAAATAATAATAATAATAATAATAATAATAATAATAGATTTCCAAATCTCAGATATTTTGTTATAGTTACACAAAGAGAAAAGGCTCCAAGCATCCTAACATTCAAAGTTGTTGCTGGCCAGCAACAGAGACAAGAAGACAAAGGCAGCATCTGCTTTCCCCCAGCTTGAGGCAACACTGCCCAAAGCATTGCATACACACACACACACGCACACGCACACGCACACGCACACGCACACGCACACGCACTCACACAATCACTCACACAATCACTCAAGCCATAAAGCCTGGTGCTAAGCCAGAGATGGTGTCCACCTCTAGTCCCACCAGACCCATGAGGTCATTCATCTTCAGTGAACCCAAGGGTCCCTAGAGGCTCGAAGGTTTGCTAAGGCCCACCATGAGACGGCCAATAGTACCCTCTTGGAGTTAAACAGCATGTGTCTGCTCCACATAACAAGATGGTCCCAAATCTACTTTTCATAGAATAGCAAAGAGAAGAGAGAAAGGGCCTGGGGAAATTCAGGAGTTGATTTTCAACTACTCGGAATGTGTTCATTTATACAGCACAGTGGCCCGCATCGATCTGAGTGCACGACACTATTGCTGCAGGGCTTCTCAACCTGTTTGTGATCACAGACCCACAGCATGGCCATCTTTCAGAGGGGCATTCTGGGAAGCATATGGGTGCTGTGGTCTCTCTTAGGCCCTGCTATTCCCAAGTTTGGGAATTGCTCGAGAGAATTCTTCAACCTTTTCTTGGGGGCAGGGATGAGAAGTCAGACATCTCCAGTGTAAGCTTGGCCTATAGCTGGACACTGGCATGAGATACTATACAGACAGAACCACTCCAGAAGCAGGGAGGGCCAAGGGTTGGCGAGACTATGGACAGTAGAAGGTGGAATCATAAATACTAACAGCCATATACATCATTCTCAATATGTTCAATTTGCCTTTTATTTTGTTATGTATGCTGGCTAGATATATGTCAACATAAACCACAGTACTCAGAGAAGAGGGGACGTCAGTTGAGAAAATGCCTCCGTAAGATTCAAGTGGAGAGTATTTTCTTAATTAGCGACTGATGGGGAAGGGCCCAGCCTATTGTGAGTGACTAGCGCTGGTCACGTGCCCATTGCTGAGCCACATGGAGAGAGAACAGTAGAAAACTGAGGTACTG
This sequence comes from Rhabdomys pumilio, assembly GCA_030674055.1. Classification (NCBI taxonomy): domain Eukaryota; kingdom Metazoa; phylum Chordata; class Mammalia; order Rodentia; family Muridae; genus Rhabdomys; species Rhabdomys pumilio. The sequence goes on along the minus strand of JANHMN010000002.1, from coordinate 3,980,074 downwards.
AGCAGGTAATTGTGGCCAGTCCAGGGGCGTCTGGTCCTGGGTTCTGTAAGAAAGCAGGCTAAGCAAGCACGTCATGAGGAACAAACCAGTAAGCAACACTCCTCCATGGCTTCTGCATCAGCTCCTGGCTCCTGAGCTCCTTCAGAGATGAATAGCAATGTGGAAAGTGTAAGCTGAATAAACCCTCTCCTCCCTAAGTTTTTTTGGTCATGGTGTTTCATCACAGCAATAATAATCCTAAGACTTTGCTATCTTGAGATGCTTTGATGGTCAGGTTTGTCAATTTGACATGGCCTAAAATCACCTGGGAATGGGAAGAAAGGCTTGATGAGGAATGCTCTACATTGGATTGGCCTGTGGGCATTTCTATGGGGGGGTTGCTTCGATTAAGTTAACTGATGTGGGAAGACCCAGCCCACTGTGGGCAGCACCATTCCCTATATAAGAGGTCCTGATCGGTAGAAGAGTGAAGAAATTAAGCTGAGCAAAAGCAGTCAGGCATACACTTATCCATCTCTCTCTAATCTCTGTGGACGAAGGGATGACCAGCTGTCTCACTATCCTGCTGCTTTAGCTTCCTCAAAGTGACACAATGTAACACACTGTTACCATGTAACACATTGTAACTGTAACCGGGAGCTAAAATAAACCTTCCCTGCAGCCTAAATTCTGTTGTCAGAGCCTTTTTTACTGCAGCCATAGAAATGAAACTGGGAAAGACAGGGTCCCATGCTATATCCAAGGCTGGCCTTGAACTAATGGAAATCCTCCTACCTCCTTCTCTATAGTGCTAGAAATACAAGCATGTGTTGCTATGTCTGGACGTCTCTCTCTTTTCTTCTTTCCTTCTCTCTTTTTTTTTTCCAGTGCTGGAGATCAAACTCCGGGGCTTACTCATCCAATCTAAGAAATCTGAACAAGGTTTAGCAGGCGGCATCAAGGACAGGAGAGCAGCTGTTGAGTGTGCCACAACAGATGACACCTACTGTGGAGATGGTAAATGACGTAAGTACAAGGCCTTGGCGTTTCTCCTCTTTTGTGGAGGGTGGTGTCTTTATAGTCGAAGCTGCTCTGAACATACCATGTACCTGAGACTGGGTTCCTGATTCTCTTCTTTTACTGCCCAAGTGCTGAGCTCACAGGTATGCCACCAGACAAGGTCTTCTAGACTGGAGATGGAGCCCAGGGCCTCACACACAGTATACACTTTACCACTGAACAGCACTGCTAGCCTTCTCTGAGTGCCCTAAGGGCCTGCAAATCAGCACATTGCAGAACCAATTTTAATGAATGTTTTATTTCTAGTGCCCGAGTCTTGCTTAGTGGCATCATCTTTCTTGGGCTTCTGGCTGTTCAGAACTGTGGCAGGCCCACCCAGTAGGTCACAGGCCTCCCAACCCAGTGGCTGGGGTCCTCCATAAAGGCAAGATGAGGATGTGAAGAGGCATGAACAACCATCTGAACAAAAGGTCCTCAGTGGATGTGGTCCCCGGGGCAGCAGCAGGCAGGAGGGCAGCCCTGGCCTTACTTTGTAGAGAGATAGCCCCTGAGAAAGCCAGACCATAAGTCTGGTCAGAAGCCCAGGTCTCTCTGACTGATAGATGCTAGCCGTCCAGCAGAACCTCACTAGGCATTTGCAGACCCTACCCACTCCCCACCCCCAGCCAAGCTGGTCACATCTTTATCCCTAAACATCTGTCTCCAGCTCCTGACATTTGACATGCCTGCCCAGACACTGGCCACAGGAGATCTTCAGGGAAAGTTGGGGACCTCAGAAACTGAGTAGCAGAAAGATCTGTTCTGCAGGTTGCCTTCCTGGATCTGGGCCCTTCTGGATAAATAGGGCTTCTTGCCTAGGCCACATCCTCAACAAACTGTAGAGCACCCTAGGATGCTGGTACCACCCTCCCCAGGTCACCTGTCTGACACAGCCCTTTACAAGGATCAGAAGAACCCCAAGTTCAGTGGGCCTGAGGTCACTGGAAGGAGAACTTAAGGTCCACGTTTTCTCAAAGAGCACTTAACACACACAACCCCTAGGGAAAGGAAGTGATGAAGACCGCTACATTTAACCTCTTTTCTAGCCATCACAGAGGAACAGAAAAAACCCTGGCACAGGCCTGGTCCCCACCCTGCAGCTTGTGTGAGAAGGTGCTGTTTCTGATCACTAGCCCCCTCTGTCTCCAGTCTGGTAGCTGTCCCTGGCTTCCCCTCCTGTCTCTCCTCACTTGCTGAAAGTCATAGACAGAGACCTGGAGGTAGCAGGTGGCCCTGTGTGCCAGTGAGTTGTCCTGACACTTCCAGCCATCCCTGAATCCTTAGGATTTGTACTGGGCAGGGGGAGGGGTGGCACCGCCACGAGCCCCACTTCTGACTGAGCAATTCCTTGGGCACCTTTTTGTTTTGTTTTGTTTTGTCTTTTGTTTGAAACAAGGTCTCTATGTAGCTCAGGCTAACCTTGTAGTATCCATAGCCCTCCTGTGTCCGCCTCCCAAGTGGTAGGGATTCCAGGCAGGCACCAAGGAGCCAGTTCTGAGTAAATATTTACCGACCATCCAAATCCTAAGAAAACAACAAAAGTGGGGATGTGGGCTCCGGATAGAATGTTCTAGTAAAGGGATGGTCAGCTTCCAGGCATCGCTTTCTGCAAGTAAGGGAGGCCTTATCTACCTGCTGTCCCGTGAGATCAGGACTAGGGGCACCCCGACGAGATCCGTGGTCCCGGACAGATGAGGACCACAGCAAGCCCGGCAAGCCTGGCCCGGGGCGGGAGCCTGGGAAGCTTGCATTGATCGCTGGCGTAGACGCGGCGGCGGCCCGGGCATCTGTGTGCGCCCGCACCGGGCCGAACTGTCGGGAACAGCTGCGCTGGAAGGCTCGCGCTTACTGGAAACGCGCTCCCGAGCGCGCAGAGGCCCGGCGGCTGCAGCCGGGGCCGCCCTTGGCCGAGGGCAGAGCCGGGGCTGGGCACCCGGGCGCCGACTGGCCGCGCCATCGTGCAGGGCTGCGTTGGGCGCATGCCACCCCCGGGGGACCCGGCAAAGGAGCACGGGGCGGGCTGGGGAAGCCTGGGTCGTGTTGTGGGCAGCTGCAGCTGCCTCCCTTCCCGGTATGCGCGTGGGCAGCCACGGGTGGGGGCGGGTGGAGCCCTGCGCCCTGGGAGGGATCAGGTGGTTCTGTGGAGGCCAGGATGGGCCCCCCTCCTGCCTGGGAGAGCCCTCCCCATCACCCCAACCATAGCAGCTAGGAGACTGCGTACCTCAGGACAGAGACGTTTATTGAGCATCTACTGACTGGGAGGCGCCTGGTGCAGTGGTCCAGAGGAGAGGGGGCAATTTCTCTCTTTCAGGAAAACACTTTAGAGACGCATTTTATTTATTTATTTATTTATTTATTTATTTGTCAGAGGCTCTTTATTACTGGGCTTGTATTTCATGTATCCATAAAAATTGAAACATAAACAGGGTATGTAATAAAAAAAAAATAGGGAAAGGGTTGTTTCTTGCCGTGTGAGTTGTGCATGTCTCACCTTGGAGACTCGAGGTCGACACTGCGTGTTGGCTGAGGCTGCGCTGCAGAAAATATCCATACCAGTCTGTGTGTACTGTCCTATGTCTTAGGAGTCCCAGTCCCACAGCCCTTGGCCCAGGATACCAAAGGTCAGAAGGGCTTCATAGAGACACTCTGGTCTGGGGCTCACATCCTACGCCTGTTACTGACTATCCCTTCCTCTTCCCCTTCCATCCCTCCTCCTCTCCCTCCTCCTCTCCCTCCTCTTCTCTGTCGGGTAAAAGCAGAGCCCGGACTCTAGGCACAGGCAGGTAAAAAAATAAGTCTCTTTTGTGGGTATACCCGGAACACACACCAAAGGACTAGGCATCTTGTGTAGTGGTCCTGTGGTCTGAAGAAGACCCTCGTATTGTGACAGATGACAGGGTTCCCAGAAAGGACAGTTATTAGTAAAATCCCCAATGTGACCGAGAGGCTTCTGGAGACAAAGTAACCCAGGAGGCCTTATCCAAAGAGAAATATAAAGAAACAAAAAAGACCAATCAGTCAGTCAGTCAGTCAACAAACATAAACTGACAGCCAATTCTGTGCCAGATACCCTTCCAGGCTTTGGACAGACAAGAAGCACACTCAGCAGCCTGGGAGCCCTCGAAGCCCTTTGTGTCACCCTCATCAGTAAGTACCAAACATCTGTGGAGCACTGGGGTCATCTTCAGGACAAGGATAAGGGGCCTCCTGGGATGAGGGAGGCCCAGCCCAGGACAAGGCTCAGGCTCAAAGTCAGGGGGCCACCCTGAGGTGTGGTGGCCCCTGGGCAGAGAGTGACTCAGGCCCCGCCCAGCCTCCCTAACTGCCTGGTTTGGTTTGTTTAAGAACAAATTAGTCACAGCAGGCAGCTTTCCCCGAAAATAAAATGAGAGTCCCCAGGAAGCAGGGAAAATTGAAGGCAGGCGAGTGAGTCAGCACGTGCTCCCCCTAGGGCTCCTCTTTCCAAATACTAGCCCTCTTCCTCCTCCCTCCTCCCCAACCCGATCCTCTGCAGCTTTCATCTCCCCTTTCTCTTTCTCTCCTGTCTTCCTCTACATCCTCTTCCCAGTTGTTGGGCTCAGTCCGCAGGATCGCTCACGGTGCCTTCCTGGTCTCTCCTTTTGCTTCATCCACTGCCCCCATCTCTTCCTTTAGCCTTGCTTGTTTCCAGCAGGTCCAGGCACTGCTTGCAGGAGGAAAGCATGGAAGGCCTGGCCCTCCTCTTATGACCCCTCTACCACTGAGAAGCCTTGGAGGGGGGTTGGGGGGAAGGGTGCTGCCATATTGCAGACAGTGACAGTCATTACCTGGGAATAGGCAGAGCTGGGCCCCAAACAGAAAGAGGGACCCTTAAGGACTTGGTGGGACTGCAGGTTTCCTCCTGAGCCTCCAGTGGTCTGTGAAGTCCGTCCTCTCTGGACTCTGATTTCTGCTTCTTAGGGAAGTCTTAAGGGAACTGGGGCTGGGGGCCAGTTTGGATTCAAAGAATGGGTTCTGACCCTTTCTCTCTCTCTGCCTCTCTGCCAGCCTGTGAGAAAAGGTTTCACCCTGTGGGAGGAAGCCAGCTCCCAGTGTGGCGAAGACTCTGGTCACATACCTTCACAATCCAATCACAGAGGCTCAGCAGCAAAGGTTCCTGACTGCAGGAAGGAGCCAGGCCTAGGAATGGCTGTTGAAAACTCACTGAGGACCAAGGACAGCTTTCCTACAGGGTTCCAGAGTCTTCTTCCAGTCCCCTTTCCAGCAGATGGGAGCACTGTTCTCCCATTGCTCCTGGGACACACATCTCTACCCTTGCCTGGGACCATCACTTCTAAAACTACCCCAGGAGTCAGAGCAGGCAGCCCCAGGCCTAGGTCACTGGACCGGGCTGGGGTCCCCTGCCTCTCCTGTCTCTGTTCAGTCTCTGCCTGCATCTCTCAATGAATAATTTAGCTGTTGGAGTTACAGTAAAGAGCAGTACAGCTTCCCTCCCCAAATCGTTAAGAACTGATATGTTCGGCGTCTTGATTCCTTCTGAAGAAAGTCCCTTTCCTAGCAAAACTGAGCCTGCAGATGGGGACCCCCTCCCTTAACCAATATCTGTGTCTGTAATAGGCAATTGATAATAAATATATATATATATATATATATATATATATATATATGCTCTAAAAAATGGAGTGTAGCATCAACCACTGGTTCCTGGGAATAGGAAAGAATAACAGACTTGAGTGTGAGTATGGGTGCTGCTACTATGGAGAGAGGAGCCATGGTGACCCCAAGACACAACTGAAAGTCCCTGGAGAGGTGGAGAGATTGTAGGATCCTGGGGGGAAGAAACATGGGGTGTGAAATGGAATAGATGGTGTGCGTCCATGAGTGTGTGCATGCATGTTCATGTGTGTGCACATGTATGTGCATGTGTGTGTGTACCTGAGTGTGCATGCCCTATATAGCTGTGTAAATTCATGAGGGTATGTATATGCATGTATGCTCTGGAAGGGGGGGTTGTGCACATCTAGGCGTGCGCTGTATGAAGCTGCACATATGTGTACATACGGCATGTATGCATGTGCAGCTGATAGGCTATATCATGCTTGTGCCTGAGCTGTGCAGCTGGAAGGAACAGGCTGAGACACTGGGAGTGCCACAGTGCAGAGGGACAGTCCTTTCAGGTCTTCAGAGCTGGAAAAGTTGGGGTGTGGAATCTGGGTGAGGCTGGGCTTGGGCCTCCCAGTCAGGTGACTTGCAGTCAAGGAGGGGAGAGGCTCTGGGAAGTTCAGAGAGAGGGAGGGACTGAGGCAAAGGGCCAGGGTGGGGACTTGGGCTGGGAGCCTCTCTGAAGAATGAGGCAACATCCAGGGGCTGGAGTTCTGGAGCAGAGAGCCAAGGAGACTGGGAGGTGTGGCTCAGAGGGTTGGCGGAGTCTGGTGGGTGTGTGAGAGCAGGGGCGGGGCTTCCCAGCACCACTGTGGCAGGTGCTACCTTTGTGACTGTGGTAAAGAGAAGAGAGGAACAGACCTCCAGAATGGAAGCCACCTGCGCTTGGCTTCCTGAAAGCTCCCTTGAATGGCTGGAGCAGGCAGTTCTCTGGCTGGGAGTGGGTTGGGTCTGAGTGTCCTGACGATACTGGCCCAGAGCCACTGAACCTGTCCCTGGGCCTGATTAGCTTGATCCATGCCTGAGCAAGACAACCAGCCTCTACAGGGGCTCCTCCATCCCTGCCCATCTTCCCAACAGGGTCTCACACTCCAGGCTGCGGGGTGGGCCTTAGACCTCTTCCCCTGCCCCCATCACTTCCCTATCCTGTCTGTGTTTTCAGGCTGAGGCAATCTTCAGGTGCTTGTGCAGAACGCCCTGCCCCAGGCAGTAGCCACTTGCAGGATCTTTCTCTCTTCAGAAGTCTTCTTCCAACCTCCATCCCAGTGGAGAAGCTTCTGGTTCTCACAGTGTGCTGAATGCATAGACTGCTGAGAGGAGTTTCTGCATTAGGCTAGATGGATACTTCCATGGTCCAGCTTCCTATAGATGCTCTGAGAATCACAGATGAATCTTATCCCTCTCCTCAGGATAATACAGCACCTATGACCCCAGCACCCTGCAACCAGATTCAGGTCTGCTGCAGGTGCCCTGGGAGCTCCATTCTAACTCTTGTGCTGTTAGCCACATCTGTTGTTCTGGCCTCTGCTGTGCTCAGTGAGAGGGAAGGAAGGGCTTAGGTCTGAGACAGCTGGGGCAGGGGCTTTGGAATTAGGACAACAACCCCCAGGAAACCTTCCACAATGGTGTCTTGGCTCCTGAGGAGACAGGAAAGACAATCACGCTCCTCAGAAGAGAGGAGAGAGCTCCCAATTTCCCTGGACAGGATGGGAAATAGCCTGGTTTCCAAACTTGAAGCCTCACAGGGATCCTTGCTTCCTGGGATGTGCACGCAGGGACTGCTCTTTCTCTTCCCTTTCTTGCTGTCCTTCCCTCTGACCCAGAGAGGCTTGTGCAGGGAGACTTGGCTGGTGGCAACCCTCAACATCTATTTCCTTGGTGGGAATGATGAGGCCATCCTGTGCCTCCAAAGGTCACCCTCCCCAACTCCTAACGTCTCACCTCCCTCTGCTCTGTCCCATGGCAGTGGGCTTTGGGCAAGGAAGTGGCTTTTTTGCTCTTGGCCCAGGACCTTTGACTATGCTTCCTGTAGGCCAGGGGCCAGCAGGCTTTTCCTGAAAAGGGTCATGTGGTGGGTATTTTAGCCTCTGGTCCTGGAGTGAGAGACAGCTCAGACCCTGAGGAACTATGCCAGTAAACTCTGGACGCTGAAGCTTGAATCTCACGCAATAGTGGTCGCGTGTTGTGAAATAGCCTTCTTTTGATTTGCTTTTCAGCCACTTAAAAATGCAAAAACCAGACGGGGAACAGAGTTCAGCAGGTAGTGTGCTTCCCTAGCATGAACAAAGCGCTGCTTTCGGTTCCTAACACTGCATGAACCAGACGTGACAGCATATACTGTAATCCCAGCATTTGGGAGGCAGAGGCAGGAGGTCATCCTCAGCTATACAGTGAGTTCAAAGTCTCTCTCTCTCTCTCTCTCTCTCACACACACACACACACACACACTAAAAAGGTAAAAATCCAGTCAGGTGTGTGGAAGCACGAGTCTATAGTAACAGTACTTGCCTGGGGGAGAGGTGGAGCCAACAATGCTCAACTACTCTTTCCTAAGTACTGCCTAGAGTTTGAGGCCATAATGAGATCCTGTCTCCAAAATAAAACAACTCCAGCAACAAATTCGTTTGGCCTGAGGCTACAGCACGTGAAACACCAGCCGCTGCAGCTCTTTAGAGATGTCTTCTCCCCTGCAGGTATGCTGAGCATGGCAGTCTGGCATGGTGCCCTGGCTTCTTTCCCAGGAGGTAGCCTAGCACAGAGCCTGGCACACAGGGGTACATACAGAGTAGCTATCAGTTAAACCCTCTTTGTCCACGTTATCTCCTGATCTCCACAGCCAACAAGCTGCTGTCCCCACCTAACAGACATCCCTGCAGAGGCCCAGAGAGGTCCCTAAGCTGCCCAAGGTTGCTCAGCCAGCAGAGACCGTGACAGGAATCGACCTAGGAGTCATTTCCTTGGTGGCTGAGCAACCGGGACCACATCTGGAATGCTAAGACTTCAGGGAATGGAGCTAGGGTCAGAGAAGCCTGGCCTGTTCAAATCCTTGTTAGAGTTGGTCTTTGCTGCTTTGTAGGTTCTTTTCCTTTACTCCCCCCTTCCTCCCCGTTTCACCCTCTATCTACCACTAAATAGGAGAAAAAGGATAGAGAGGAGGAGAGAGAGATCCCTGAATCTAACTTCTTTCCATTTGTTTCTAAAAAATTGCAACCAATCCTCCCTGAACAGCCACCAGCCCCCAACCCTGTCTACTGAGGCCCTAGCATTTATATACCCCTCTGTAAAGTTCCCAGAATTCTGAAAGTCACACAGTCGCAGAAACGATCAACAGCTGGCAAAGCCACACCTCTGCTAGAGCATGAGGTAAATCACAGCCAGCTGCTACAATCTGAAGCAGCTCACATCCCGACAACCAGGGTTACAATGAAGATACATTCTTACAATATTTCTGTGTTTTTAAAAAGAAACTAAAATTCCAGAATTACACCTTGTTCCCTGGCTTGTCATCTGTTCACCAGTCTCTGTTCTCCGCAGAGCCCCCTGGGTCCTCTACCTGCTGACATTCTGTGTGCCTCATTTCTAGAAACAGGTTTAGGGTTCTGGGTTGGGGTCCCATCTTCTCAGTACCCCAAGGTGCAGGGTGAGACCTAGTGAGTCCCAAGCTGAATCTGCATGTTCCTCCTCCAGCCTTCTGTATGATGAGCTACCGGTCAACACAGCCTGAGCCAGACCCAATGGCCTGCAGCAACATGGCCTCCTAGTGTAGACTCTTCCTTGACAGGCTATAGCTTCAGTCCTGCCTCTTCGCAAGCTTTACTCTCTCCGCAGGTGGACACTGAGTTTGATTCCTCCCTTCTTTCAGCCTGGGAATTGTGGGGAATTGTGGCTCACTCACTCCCGGGAAGGCCTCGCTAGATAACCATAAGGTATAGCAGTGGCCTTTCTGTCCTGGGGTCTTCTCCTTTGTGAGTGGGAATGAGTGGGAAAGTGCGGCCCAGTGATGGGCTCCTGAGGCTCTGATGCTTGAATATGCAGGACCGGCAGAAGGAGCCTGGTGAAGGGCGGCAGGCCGAGGGCCTGGGTGAAGCTCCTCCTCTGCACCTGGCTCTCCCTGCAGTTACAGCCCTACTGCCTGGGTCTCCAGATGAAAGAGCTAGGCCTCTCAATGGGCAGGAGCAGCCTTCAGTGTCAGCTATGCCCCGGGCCATTCATTGATCATCACCAGGAAGACCCAAGGCAGGGGCAGGGGGTAAGATTTCTAGACCAGAACCACGGACAACACTGAACCCTTGAGAAAAAAAGGAAGGGAGGGGGAGGAAGAGAGGAAAGAGAGAAAAGACAGAATAAAAGAGAAAGAATGAGGATGGACAGACAGACAGGGATGTGTGTGGGAAGATGGGAGAAGAAAGATAGAATGAAGAAAAGAGGAAGGAACAGGAGAGAGGAAAGACATGGGGAAAGTGAGCTGGGTGACAGCACACACCCTTTAATCTCAGCACACGGGCCAGACAGTTGTACTGCATGCCTTTAATCCCAGCTCTCAGGATGCACAGGCAGGCAGTTCTCCGAGCTTGAGGCTGCTGAGTAGGTTCTAGGACAGCCAGGGCTACACAGAGAAACCCTATCTTGAGGAAACCAAATTAATTAGTTACTAGATAGAATTAATTCCAGCACTTGGGAGACCAAGGTAGAGGCAGCCAAATCTCTGTCAGTTTGACAACAGCCTGGTCTACATAGTGAGTTCCAGGACAGCCAAAGCTAAGTAGTGAGAGAGACCCTGGCAAAAAAAAAAAAAAAAAAAAAAAAAAAAAAAAA
>JANHMN010000002.1:3956140-3969480 GCA_030674055.1 Rhabdomys pumilio | reverse complement strand
CCCCCCCCCACACACACACACATGTCCCAAATAAAGAGAGAGGTGAGAGGAAGGAAACGGGTTTCAAGTAACTCTGCCTATCTGGGAGAGTTATTATTTACCCACATACAAAGTATCATTTATCTCCTGGCCATCTCCCTGGCTCTGGCCCCAGTTCCCGCTGGGATTGGCAGCTCTGTGCTGGCAGGTCGGTTGCCTTGACGACACCCCTTTGTTAGGCACCAGCATCAGCAAATGTCAAAGGGTTTGGAGTGGGTCAGCCCCATCCCTTTTCCCCTTCTCCTTTTCACTCCCAGTTGCTGCTGCCTGAGCTGCAAACTTCCTCCGTCTCCATGGGGACCGAGGAGGCTGTCTCTCTTTTTCCATCCCAAACATCTGTCTCTATAAACACTTGTGCACTTGTGGCTCCCCCTCCCCCAGGGCTCCAGCTCTGGAAGGAAATACTTTGTTTATCTGGAGGGTGGGTTTCCTCAGCACTCCACTGTCTTTGGGAGATTGCTGCACCCCCCCGCCCCCACCCCGTTCTGGGTGGCTGCAGTCTTGGATGAAGGCGCCCTGGGCAGGAGGCCAGAGCTGGCTGATCCTCTAACAGGCTCCCTGCCATCCAGCAGATTGTGTCTCTGCTTTCTAGCTGGGTTGCCTTATGCAGGCTGCTTAACTTCTCAGAGCCTCCATTTCCTCTCAGCAGAGCAAAAGGCTTAAATAATGCTTCCCTCATGAGCTGCACAGATGTATGATCTTGGGCATTTGCTTGAAATTCAGGCTCTGGTGAGTCTTTGAGCTAGATGTTAGCGTGATGAGCCCACATGGGATAATGCTGAGATTCAGCGTGGTTACTTGCCCAGTGTGACACAGGAAATTAGCTGGAGGGTCATGGGTCACCTCAAGAGGCAAGCCCACTGCTTGCCAGTCCACCAGGATCCCGTCTCAGTCTCAGGTCTTCAGTTTGCAGGCTTAGGAAGAGAGAGAACCTTCCCAGCTTAAAGCTTCTCTAAGTTACTTGGGGAAGAGAGTGGGACAAACCATGAAGTTAGTGGGTTTCCCTAGAGCTAAGGACAGAAGTACGTTTTGTGAGGCTAGGAGTCAGGACCTTCATGATTCATCCTTAAGTTCCAGATCATGAGAAGAGGCCTGCCAAGCTCGGCTTCACTGGGAGCCTGCCCTAGTCCGACCGACCCAAGTGTCATTGCCCAGAGCCTCAGAATTCCTGTTCCCAAGCCCAGGTTAGCATCCTCTCTGAATCCCTAGTCCCTGTGCGGGTCAAAGAAATCTCGACTCCCCTTTGTCCAACCCAGAAGAGCCCTGCTACACTTCAGGATGGCAGCCTCCAGAGTATGGTCCTAGGACTGGCAGAGCTAGGAGTGGACCCAGCCCCAACAACTCCAGGCTTATGGCTCCAAAATGTGCTTCGACCTCCTGCAAAATTGGTAAAGACCCACAGGCCTACTGTGCAGTCCACACAGTACGCTTGGGGACTTGCCTGGTAAGAGACTCGGGAACACAGACACCAGCCCTTGAGACTGTTCTCACCCTCTGCGCCTACCTGGGACACATAGGACCCTGTCTCCAAAGGAAAACCAGATGAGGTTGTTGCCAAGTTAGAGGAGCATTTAACCAACATACACAAAGCTCCTGGCACAGTCCTCAGTACTTCATGAGCCAGGTGTGGTGACACACAGCTGCAGTGTCAGTACAGGAGACATACAGGCAAGAGGGTTGGATGTTTGAGGCTGTGTTCTGAGTTTGAAACTCACTATGTACCTGAAGATGGCCTTGAACTCCTGATCCTCCTGCATTCACCTCCCGAGGGCTAGGATGGCTGCTATGTGCTACCACCACCCCCCTTCTTCATTCTGGGGAAGAAAACATCCAAGATCAGTCCTGATGGGGGTTAGTGGGTACCCCCTGGGGGCTCCAGGTCCTACACGGAATATGGTGGCCCTGGGATGGGGAGCAAGGCACATTGGGCCAGTATCACCTCACGCTACCCCCAGGCTCCAGAGTTCCAGCTCTATGGCTAGTCTTTCCCTTTGGGGGGCTGGTGACTCAGCCACAGGTTCCATGTGGCAGGAAATGGGTACAGTGAGTCATAGGGTGGCTCAGCACCCTCCCTTTGGAAACTGGGATATCTATGGGCAGAGGCCTCAGGCCACAGAAGGACCTTCAGAAAGGGAACTTTGCACCCAGTAGGGGATGGGATACTTCAGTCTGGAGATATCGAAGGGCCCTGGGGTTGCTGTCTGTAGCCCCTCCTTTCCCTCTCATATTGAGGTTTGGTGGGATCTGGCCTTTACCAGTAGCTTCTGCCCATAGCCTGTGGTATCCCCTGGCTACTTGTGGGTCTGTGTGTGGTGCAGGGCACTCCTAAAGAATTCTAAGCTGTCTGCTAGCCAGCAAGCACTGGAAAGGTCCCTGACCTCGCTGACAGCCCACTGCTGGGTGTCTTTGCTAGGCTGTGTTAGCACTCAGCAGCCACAGATGTACTCTTGGCTTTTCCCTGGGGTCTGGGCTGGTTAAGCTTCAGCTCGGAGACCTTTCCAGCTTTGGTGTGGGAACTTGTCTCCTGACTCATCACTTTGACACCAACGCTTTCAGAACTGTTAGTGTACAAGGGACACTCTGGTGCTCCAAGGAGCAGAGTGCCCTTTTCTCTGTGTCCCAACCCTGCAGCTTTTCTTCTTGGGGCTGAGAATTCTCTTAAAGTAAAAATATGCAGCTGGGCAGGGTGGCACAAGCTCACTGTGGTTCCAGCGTGTTAGAGGTAGAGGACTAGATGGGGTCATACTTGGCTACATGTCAAGTTCAAGGCCAGCTCAGGATACAGGACACCTTGCCACACACGCTCACACACGCATGCATGCACACACAGACAACAAATACCAAGGGACTGGGGTAATGGCTCATGGTGAACAAGTACATGGACATGAGTTCGAATCCCAGCACCTACAGTACCATGTGCTTGTGCTCAGGAGGGAGGGAAGGGAGGATCCTTGGGGCTTGCTGGCAGGCCAGTCTACCCTGATCAGTAAGCTCCGAGTTCAGTAAGAAACCCTGTCTCAAAAAAAAAAAAAAAAAAAAAAAAAAAAAAAAAAAAAAAAAAAAAAAAGATGGAAGGACCAGAGAGACAGAGGTAGCTCCATCGTGAACATCTGCATTGTTCTTGCAGAAGACCAAGTTCAGAACCCAGCACCACGTTTGGTAGCTCACAACTCTCTAAGCCCCACCTCCAGGAGGAATCTGAAGGCTTCCTGGGCACTTCATATACATGCAACCTTCCCCATACACATAAAAATTAAACATACATATACAAAATAGTAATAATAATTTAAAAAGTAAGAAATACAAAGGCATGGTGGTGCCTACCTGTGCTATCAATATTTAAGAGGCTGAGGCAGCAGGATTGCCATAAGTTAGAGGCAAGCCTGTGCTATATAGTACAAGTTTATATCAAAACAAACAAACAAAAGCTTAAGATATTCCTGCATGGGGTTTAGAGAAATAGCTCAGTGGTTAAGAGCATTGGCTGGTTTTCCAAATGTCCCGGGTTCAATTCCCAGCACCTACATGGCCGCTCACAACAGTCTGCAACTCCAGTCTCAGAGGATCCCATACTCTCTGTGGCCTCTGCAGGAGCCAGGAATGTGCTATACAGACACAGATGCAGGAAGAATACCCATACACATAAATGTATTTCAAAACAACGACGACAAAAAAAAGTTTATTTTAAAAGATGCTCACACATGGGTGGGGCTGACCCAACATCTGGATACCCTTTATTTAATCATCCAGCCTGGAAACAGATTCCAGAAGTAAAGAGCATGCCAGGGGCAACACAGCTGCAAGCGGAGGCCTCACTGGCTGGGATCTACAGTGTGCCCATGGTGTACCAGCCTTTCTCCTTCAGCCTGTGTCCTCAGCGGGTCCAGAGAGTCGGACAGGAGGCAGTCCCCTCCTTTTATAGATGTTCCAAAACTCCCTTGATCCTAAAACGTCAGAGCTGTGCAGGTGTGGCTTGCAGTGGACAGGGTGCCTGAGGTGACACTTGCCCTCTGTGGGGATGCTACCCCTCCTGCCCATTCTCCTATCCTCTCTTTGCCCCAGGGCTCTGAGCCAAGGATGCCCAGCAGATCAGGTACCAGGTCCCAACCTCCATGTCCTCTGAGACCACTTCAGTGAGTCTCCGGCCTCAGTTTCCCTTTCTGACCCTCTTGTCCTCTTCTTCTTGACCCTGCTCTTTTTCAGAGTTGCCACTAGACTACTGTTCCGTAGAACCAGCCTCCCCTGCGGGTGTTTCTTCTCCACCTCCACACAAGCCAGGGGAAAGGCACCTGTGCCTTGGAGCTACTTCCTGCCCAGGGGAGGCAAGGTGCTTCAGATGTGCAGGGTTTTTTTTTAATCCCAGCATCTGTGGGGCTGGGGCAGGTGGATCTCTGTAATGTCTCCATCTTGCCGTCCTTGTCACAGACTGGCTTGTTTTCTCTGCTCATGAGTGTGGATCCCAGACCCTTCCCTACCTCCGCTCCCTTTCCTGGTGTCTACCATAGGCCACTGCAGACTGGCGACCACCCTATGGCTCTGTTTTGATGAGGATGAGGGACACAATGGCTGTCTGGTGACCCATGGCATCCAAGGGGGGATGTGTTTGCCATTACCTAGCTGCATCCTCCCTCCACACACTGACTCTGAACCACTGGGCTATCCCACAGCTAAACTCTATGCCACTGGGCTATCTCACAGCTGTATTCTACATTTGATCTTGACTTATTTATTTAGGTTTTGGTTTTTGAGACAGGGTCTCACTATGTACCCTTGGCTGGCCTGAAACTTGCTATGTAGACCAGGGTGGCCTTGAACTCACAGAGATCCTCCTGCCCCTCCTGTCCTCCCAGCCTTGGGATTCCGTGTCCTCTCCGTCTCCTCTGCCCTTCTTTCTTCTGACTGTGCCTGCTGAGCACAGACTCTAATGTGGGTGACTGTACCCTTGAGTGGCACTGAAGTCACCTCCCTTGTAGAAAGATGCCATAGCCTCTCCTGGGACAGACCCTCTATGTGTGTGCAGTGTGTGCTCACTTAGGATTATCTCCATTCTTGCCTCTTCTGCCACCTGAAGCAACTAAGTCTTCTCATCCCAGATTGAACCTGCCCTGGGCTCCTTGTTCCAGCCCTTACTTAGTTCTTGTTGCTTTTGTCTTCCTAGAAGCTTAATGACACCCTCCCACTGCAGCACCCTCTCCCTCCCCCCCAGCACCCTCCTCCCCAGCACCCTCCTCCCCAGTACCCTCCCCCCGTACCCCCCCCCCCCCCCCCCCCCCCCCCCCCCCCTCCCCCCCAGCCCCCCCCCCCCAGCACCCTCCCCCCAGCACCCTCCCCCCTGTAACACCGTTTACTCTTCACCCAGTTTTAGTTCAGTCTTTCTTTCCCCCTTTCCTACTTCCCCTCCTTCCTTCCTCCCTTTTTCCCTCTCCCTTCTCTTCTTCCTTCCTCCTCCCCCTCTTCCCTCCCCCCTTCCTTTTCTTCCTCCCTCTTCCCATCACTCTGAAGCCTGTTCCCTCATGCCTGATGATCAGGGTTTTTCAGTATTTCATACATAGATTCTTTCTTTCTTCTCAAAGACATTTTCTGATTGTCTGGGTTGTGTAATCCCCTCTTCCCTTTAAAAATAGTTTTTTTATTTCCCACTCCCAACACACACCAGACTTCCATGGACTTTTGGAGGAAAATTCCCTTTAAAAATTTCTCAACTTCCAGTCTCTCTTTCCTGAACTGTCACCCACAGGGACTCGCCATGGATGGAGGGGGACCCCTCAGTGGGACTCCTGCCATGGTTTCAGGGGAACACCACAGAATGCCAGAGTCCTCTGGAAGGCCCTGGGCCCAGTGCTGCTGAAGCAGAGGCCAATCGGGTATCAACTGGGAAGGCATAATGACTAGCCTTCGAGGAGCAGACACAGTAAGGCTACCGAGCACCTCTGAGAAGATCGGAGACCAAGAAGAGACAGGAAGACAAAGACTTTGTCACACTGGAAGAAGCCCCTTGACCCTTTGGCCTAAGAGCGGTCAGATCAGGTGCTGAAGAACACTGATCTGCAGTGAAGGCGGGGCAGGAGCACAGCTCACAGAGCGCTTACCCAACATCAGAGAGCCCCAAGTCCCAGCCTCAGCACCGGATAAATAGGATGTGGAGGGGCACAACTGTAATTCCTGCACCTCAGAGAGCAGAGGCAGGAGCTTAGAGTCAACCTCAGTTACACAGTTTGAGGTCAGCCTGGGTTATAGACCCTGCTTATAAACAAAAAGGAAGGAAGGAAGCTAGCTAGTTAATTATTGGGGCTCAGCCAATGATTCTAGCACATGGTGGGCAGAGGCAGGCAGATGTCTGTGAGGTCAAGATGAACTGGGTCTACGTAGAGTTCCAGTCCAGTCAGGGTTACATAGAGACCCTGGCTTCAAAACAGAGGAAATGAGGGGAAGCCTCAGTCTGCAAGGCTCACACTTGTAATCCTGCATCAGAAGACTACAGCAGGAGCACAAAGTCAGCCTCCTCTCCTTAGCGAGTTCCAGGCCATTTGAGCTACACGAGGAAACTCTGTCTCAAAAAGAAAAAAGAAAAAAACCCACAACTCCCCCCCCACACACACACACAATGCCAGCACATAAAGATTGGAGGGATAGTTTTCTTTTTTGTTAAGAAACATAAAACTCCGGTCTTCCTGTTTCTTTTTAAGGGCTTAGTAATTTCCAGTCATCCATCATTAAACAAAGTCAAATCAAGAATGAAAAAAAAACCACAGGACAAGAGCTAAGGGTGTGTGGCACACAGAAGGTCCACTCCCAGGAGGCTAAGCTCTGTGCTTATGGGAAAACAAATGGACTGGATATCAAGTTCATAGGTTAAGTACCTAGATTTAACAGTAGGTTAAATGTGAGGGGCTCAGTTCCATGTGAGGGGCTCAGGGTTGGGAAATCAAGCGTGGAAATCTCTGGGAAAACCCTAATAACCCTGTCGCAACATTCTAGGAAAACGGCCTGTCTGTTGAATAAGAGTGAATCACTCTGGGGAAGGCTGTGGCGGTTGACACTGTCATAGACTGCCCATCTCCACCCTTTGGTTCCCCAGTAATGTTCTGAGGTCCTCTGGGGGCCTCAGGAGGAGCGGGGCAAAGCTAAGATCCGGAATTTCAGTGAGACACATGCAAATGGCTCTTTGGAGGAAGTTCTGAGGCCGGAGAGATGTGAACAGCCAGTGTTTATGATTTGAAAAACAGAAGTGAGACCGGGTGAGATTTCCCAGCCCCTCCCCCATGGGCCTCTCATTCCTTCCCTCTTTCCAAGACCAGACTCTACTCATCATAGGCATCTTTGAAAATGCCCATCTTGAAATGAAACCAGTCTGTGTAGACAGCAGCCCAGTGGGTGAATGAGAACCAAGCTCTGGCCAGAGATGGGGACCAACCAGCTTCTCGGGTTGCGTCCCTGGACTGTTAGCGGGGGGTCCCTGCCCCCCGGGCAGGGCAGCGGCACATGTAAGCTTTGAAAACAGCTGGGTCACACTGCGCCTGCGCAGCTTCACCCTTACAGGATCTTGCCCATCCCTGATAATTTCCGCTGTAATTAATGGCCCATTGATCCCCTTATCATGGAGAATGAGGGCTCTGACTAGTCCGTGAGAAAGCTAATTCCTTATTGATGAGTGAGTCACAGCTCAAGGTGCATGTTGGTTATTCAGAAGGAGGGCGCTGGGCCTGTGGGTTCTCAGCCACCTGTGTTTAGGTTCACCCAGAGATAGAGAAAGGGCCCTCCCTGGGGAGAAAGTGGTTTCTACTTTCTTCCTCAGCCCTCAAAACACACTTTCCAGTCTCTCTGTCTCTCTCCTCCCACCCCCTCCTAGGTGATTTCCATTCCAAGTCTTTTTTTTTTTTTTTTTTTTTGATTTTTTTCGAGACAGGGTTTCTCTGTGTAGTCTTGGCTGTCCTGGAACTCACTCTGTAGACCAGGCTGGCCTCGAACTCAGAAATCCGCCTGCCTCTGCCTCCCAAGTGCTGGGATTAAAGGCGTGCGCCACCACCGCCCAGGATGGGGACTTCCAGGCCAGGAGGGAGGCTCCTGTGCCCTGGTTACTGAGGACCAATGGTCATTCAGCTTTTGCAATAGCCATATCATACTGAGCTTAGAACTTTCATCGGAAAACCAGGTGATATGTTCACAGGACTGCCTTGGGGACTCTCCCAGTCAGCTCTAGAGACATAGCTCAGTAGTAGAGGACATGCCTAACATGTATGAGGTCCTGTGTTCCATCCTAGGCACCAGGACCGGTTGTTAATGTAGCACGACTCTGCCTGGAGCTGATGGATCAGAGCCTGCATTCTAACAAGACTCAGCTGACTGAGGTTGATAGCCTAGCGCACCGGGCAAAATACTTTGTTTGATTATGGAAAGCACTTGCCAAGGGGCGAGGGATAGGCTCGTGGGTAGGGCTTGCCTAGTAAGCACAAGGCCCTGGGCTTCATTTCCAGCTCTACGTGAAGCAAATGTGATCGCACACGTGTGTAATCCCAGTACTGGGGAGATAGAGGCAGGAGGATCAGAGGTTACCTAGTGAATTCAAGGTTACCTGAGGTTACACGAGACCTTCTTTTTTTTTTTTTTTTGGTTTTTTTTTTTTTTTTTTGGTTTTTTGGTTTTTTGGTTTTTCGAGACAGGGTTTCTCTGTGTAGCCCTGGCTGTCCTGGAACTCAGAAATCCACCTGCCTCTGCCTCTCAAGTGCTGGGATTAAAGGCATGCGCCACCACTGCCCGGCTGAGACCCTGTCTCTTAATAAACTAAAATAGTTGAAATAATGAGTTTTATTTGTGTTGTTTTTGTTTGTTTGAAACAGGGTTTCCTCTGTGTAGCCCTGGCTGTCCTGGAACTCTCCTTGTAGACCAGGCTGGCCTCGAACTCACAAGAGGATTCACCTGCCTCTGCCTCTGCCTCCCGAGTGCTGGGACGGTGTGTGGATAACTGGCCTCTAATATTCTGGAATTTGGCTTAGTCGTGAGTAGCCACTTGCTTTCCAGTGATGTGGCAAATGTTTAATCTCTTCAAAACCCCTGATGGAAATGAGTAGCCCCAGTGAGTCCCTGGGATCCTGACTGACGTGTGATCGTGTGATCCAGGATCACTTATATGGAGGCCATACATGGAAGCGGAATCTGGGCACTAAGCATCAAACTATATGGACACATGGAAGGGATGGCAGGTACTGTTAGGACGAGCAAGTATTTGGCATGTACAAAGATTAGACCACAGATAGACAGTACAGAGAGGCCCTCGTGCAGCGGACCTGAAGAGAACCCGGTGACTGAAGGCTCTGGACACCTGGTGTTCAATTCACCACCAGAGAATGTTCTAACTTAGGAAAGGTCCTGGGTCTAGCCAAAAAATAAGGGGGGGTGGGGAGGGGAAGGCGCGGCCTGGGAGGAAGGTGGGGTGGTGACGAGGGAGGGGAGCCCTGCCCTAGCGTGCCCTCTGTCCCCAGCACGCACCCTGCCGGGAAGCCCTGGGGTCGCAGCTACTCGGGCGGCCCTACCCAGAATAGCTTTCCTTCCGGGCAGGGCTGCCGGGCCCGCAGCTCCAGCTCCCGAAATAGGGCTCGGCGGGTCGGGTGGCGAGGGCGGGAGGGGCCATCCCAGCTCGCAGGCGCACTAAGCCGCCGCGACCCTGGCACCGGACAGGGGCCTGGGTGCAAGGACCAAGAAGGGGCTGCAGGCAGAGTCCAGGACCAGGCTCGGAGATGGCGAGACGCGGGCGGGGATGAAGGAGCGAAGGCTGGCGTCGCACTCTGGGTGGCGAAGGCGGAGACCTGGGTGCAGGGACCACAGAGGAGGGGCAGGCAGTAGAGACCCAGGACCGGGATTCCCGGCGCGGGGCCAGCCTCCAGGCGGGTGGGGCGGGCGCTGACCTCACAGCCTGCGAGGAAGCCCGTCGGGGCTGGCCTGGCTGATGGAAGGCCTGAGGAATTCGCAGCTGGCGGCCCTGTCGGGTGTGAACGCGTTCCCTTCAGCTCTCAACGTGGCGAGGCGATGGAGCAACAGCTTAGCAGTTGCCATGGCCACGGACCTAGGCAGGGGGACCAGCGCCCGCCCAGGCGGGCATTGGGAGATCCTTTGGGTCCTGTGGGATTCTGTATCCACACACGTGCCTTGTGTCATAGGTTTGTAATCCCAGCCCTTGGGAAGTGGAGACACCAGATCAGGAATTCAAGGTCATCACCTAATAGTGAGTTCGAGGTCAGGCTGGGTCACCGGAGACCTATCTCAAAAAGCAAAACAGGGATGGGCAAGGTGGTGCATATCTTTAATCCCAGCTCTTTAGAGGCAGATGGATCTCTGTATGAGTTCAAGACCAGCCAGGCCTACATAGTGAGTTGCAGAACATAGTGAGGACCTGTCTAAACAACACAAAACAGGACCAGAGAGCTAGCTTAGTGGGTAAATTTATTTGGTACATAAGCCTGCCAACCAGAGTTCAATTCCTGGGAGCCACTTAACAGAGAACTGGCATCACACTGTCATTCTCTGAACCTCCAGATGCAGGAGACAGCACTGGCTTACACAAGTATCCCTCACAGACACATGCATACATAATAACACTTGAAAGATTTTAGCTGGGCAGTGGTGGCTCAGGCCTTTAATCCCAGCACTTGGGAGGCAGAGGCAGGCAGATTTCTGAGTTCGAGGCCAGCCTGGTCTACCAAGTGAGTTCCAGGACAGCCAGGGCTATATAGAGAAACCCTGTCTCGAAAAACCAAAAAAAAAAAAAAAAAGAAAGATTTTAAAAACGATTCAGTAATCCCAGCACTTGGGAGGCAGAGGCAGGCGGATTTCTGAGTTCGAGGCCAGCCTGGTCTACAGAGTGAGTTCCAGGACAGCCAAGGCTACACAGAGAAACCCTGTCTGGAAAAACCAAATAAATAAAAATAAAAATAAAAAACGATTCAGGCCAGATGTGGTAGCACATGACTTTAGTCCAAGCACTCTTCAGGATCTCTGTGAGTTCAAGACCAGCCTGGTCTACATATAGAGACCCTGTCTCAAAAAAAAAAAAGTATTTAAATTAAAACAGTTAAGCGCTGGGCGGTGGTGGCGCACGCCTTTAATCCCAGCACTTGAGAGGCAGAGGCAGGCGGATTTCTGAGTTCGAGGCCAGCCTGGTCTACAGAGTGAGTTCCAGGACAGCCAGGGCTACACCGAGAAACCCTGTCTTGAAAAACAAACAAGTCTCAGAAAACAAA
The DNA here is from genome assembly GCA_030674055.1 of Rhabdomys pumilio. Classification (NCBI taxonomy): domain Eukaryota; kingdom Metazoa; phylum Chordata; class Mammalia; order Rodentia; family Muridae; genus Rhabdomys; species Rhabdomys pumilio. The sequence goes on along the minus strand of JANHMN010000002.1, from coordinate 3,958,207 downwards.
CAAACAAATAAACAATGGGGCAGGATAGCTGACTGGGTGGCTAAGAGCACTGATTGCTCTTCCAGGGGACCCAGGTTCAGGGAGCAGCACCCACATGGTGGCTCACAACCATCTGTGACATTAGCTCCTGGAGAGCTCATGCTCTCTTCTGAACTCTGAGGCACCAGATGCAAACTTGGTGTGCACACACACATGCAGGTAAACAAACAAACAAACAAACAAACAAAACAAGACAGTATTCCTCTTCTCCGTCCTGTAGATACTGATGTTAGAACTCCCATGATGGACAGCCACCACTTCAGCATAAGCCCCTTGTGACCAACCCAACAGAGTGAGATTCACAGAGATACCCACGTCACTCCGCTCTTCCGACCCTCCCCTGCCCTCCACAAACTGCTAACCTCTTCAGCCTCCCAGCTTCCTCAACAACTAGCCAGGAATCAGTCCGATCTGCCTTCAGGGCACTGCGATGAAAATAGCCTGCTGGTGTCATATGCTCTGCACTCTGTGAATGTGACTGTCTTTTCCTGGTGCCCCACCTACTTCTCCTCCATCTTGATCAGGGATGAATCGGCCCCACCCCTTATCAGTGCAGTGTTTGCTAATAACATGCATGTATGGGAGTGTGTGCCTGTGTGCACGTGTGTGTGTGTGTGTGTGTGTGTGTGTGTGTGCCATTGTGTGTGTGTGTGTGTGTGTGTGTGTGTGTGTGTAGGGATGGGGGAAAGCCTGGAGATGTGGGCACAGACACCTTTGACAGAGCCTCTCTTGAGGTTTACCTTAAAGCCTACATTTCTCCGAGGACAATCTAACTTGCTGTCAGGACTTGCAGGGATCCCGGGATGAGGGCCAAGTCTGTGAAGGGCAGGTCACCTGGCTGGAGTTGGGGCAACCTGCCCTTCTGAAGCTAGTTGCAGCTTCAGCTGTCCTATACAGCCTGGACTGCCAGGATGACACAGCCCCCTGGAAATGACTTCAAAGACCATTGTGTCCTGGGAGTGCAGAATTAACAACCCTGGGCTGAGAAGGGGCTCTAAACGTCAGCCTCGTCTATGAGAGCCAAGACTTGGGACAGCAGAAGTCCCTGGGTAAAGCAGGGCGGGCCCGATTTACTGTAATTCCCTGGCAGCAAGCCTGATGGCACTGAGATTGGGCAGGCCTGGGGGAGAGGCCCCTTGTGGAGCAAGGCCTTCCATCCCATTGCCAGGGTCCAGTATGTGTCCTGCAGAGGAGAGGGAGGTGTTTCAGTGCCTGGCTGCGGGGAATCCACTTGGGGGGTGGGGAGCAGGGGCACTTCCAGCCTGAGCTGATCAGGTCATCACTGAAAAAGAAAAAAGAAGCAACCTGTCCAGAGAGCCAGAGGGCTTTGCAGCTGCTCACAGTGACAGAGCTCACTGTGACACTGGCTTGCCACCTGTCACTCTCATGCCCAGATGTAGGAGTTATTATCCCCAGGATCAACATAGGGAACGGATCTCAGATCTGGATCTCAGGGGTGTGAAGAGACAGACAGATAGAAGTCTAGGCTCTAACCCCTACTCTATCTGGCCCTCTGAGTGTGGGAAACAAAGAAGCCAGGAACAGCAGCAGGTAGCCCAGCTGACCGCCAGGTGCCACCTCCCCCTTCAGTCACAACACCTGCTTGCCTGGTACTCAGCTGACTTCCTGTCCCTGGAAGAGTAGAGTGGCTGTGGGTACCGTGGGGGCAGGGCGGTCCCCTTCCTGTGCTTCAGGGAGGGCATAACCCTGTATCTTTTGGGCATCGTCACTTCCTATTTCTCAGGCTGTGGAAGCCAAACCTGGATTCCCCCAGAGAGTTCGTCCAGGTCAGGGGTTTGTCAGCACCCTGACCTACAGGTGAGGGACAGACTGGGCGGAAAGGGGCTGGCTACAGGGTTGTAGCCTGGTTGGGAGAAGGCTTGTGGGGAATTTCTGTCAGCTCTCCAAGGTCACATAGAGGTCCTCTGCCTCTCTGCCAAGTTCAAAGATGCAGACGTGAATGATGTTCATGTAGACGTGTGTGTGTGTGTGTGTGTGTGTGTGTGTGTGTGTGTGTGTGTGTGTGTG
>JANHMN010000002.1:3930926-3951464 GCA_030674055.1 Rhabdomys pumilio | reverse complement strand
GAGAGAGAGAGAGAGAGAGAGGGAGAGGGGGAGAGAGAGAGGGAGAGAGGGAAGAGGTAGAGTGGGAGAGAGAAAGGGAGAGGGGAAGAGAGAGAGGGAGAGAGAAGGAAGAGGGGGAGAGAGAGAGGGAGAGAGGGAAGAGGGGAAGAGAGAGGAGGGGAGCTAACTCATCGGGTGACTGGGGAGTTAAGTGAGTTACATGTTTCAAGGACTGAGGAAAACGCTGGCTACATTAGAAGCGCAGCTGCAAGACTGTTTGGAGAATAAACAAGGCAGGGGGGTGAGCAGGGTTAGGCCAAGGAGGGCTGTGGCATGGTGACCTGTCTTCTCCCTCCACCGGCCGAGACCAGGGCCAGTGACATTCTCCCACTGGTCTCATCTGTTTCCAATGGAATCTTCCAAAGATGGTAAACAGCACACCCAAGACTGAGCAGCCTGGGGTGTGTGTGTGTGTGTGTGTGTGTGTGTGTGTGTGTGTGTGTGTGTTCTTCAGTTCATCCTTGTCGTCATCATCATCTCCAACACCACTATTATTTTCTCATTATGTAGCCCTGGCTGGCCTGTGACTCACTATGTAGATCAAGCTAGCCCCTGCCTCCTGAATGCTGAGATTAAAGGTGTACCCATACAGATGACTTTTTTGTTGTTGTTCTTTGTTTTTTTTGAGACAGGGTTTCTCTATGTAGCCCTGGCTGTCCTGGAACTCACTCTGTAGACCAGGCTGGCCTCGAACTCAGAAATCCACCTGCCTCTGCCTCCCAAGTGCTAGGGTTAAAGGCGTGCGCCACCACTGCCTGGCCTCCATTTATTTTTTTGACAGTGTCTCACTGTGTAACTCTTGCTGTCCTGAAACTCACTGTGTAGACCAGACTGTTGTGACATTTGCAGAAATCTGCCGAATCCCAAGTGTTGGAATTAAAGACATAGGCCACCATACATGGCTTCCACCATTTTTTTGGAAGGGGGTAGGGAGGGGTGTCTCACTGACTCTGGAGTTTACTGATTTGACCACACTAGCTGCCCAGTGACTCCAGGGGATACCCTGTGTCTGCCTTCCCAGTTCTGGGATTATTTGTGAGGAGCGTTGTGCCTGGCTGTTTCTACATGAGCTAACACAGTTCTTGGGATTGTATGGTAACTGAGCTCTCTCCCCGGAACTCCTGAGACCCTTTTTGACCCTGGTCTGAGCCAGCTTTCTCCTCCTAGTGGCAAGCTTGGATCCCCACCAGAGCCTCCACCTTGAATGCTGGCTGGTGTCTCCGGTTGGCTGTCCTGCCCACAGAGGGAGCTTACAACACGGTGATTCACACAACCACTTTTGCCCATAGAAAGACAGTGTATAGTGAGTGCATTGTCTGTCTGTCTGTCATCTTTACACGGGATCTCAGAATGTGCTGAGCAGCCGTGTGCATGCAGCAACGTGAAGACCTCTATGCCTTGCCTGGCCTCCGGGAACTTCTGTCATCCCTGGCCACTTCCCCATCCTTCTGCCAGAGGCTTGCAACCTCTGCCTGGCATCTGGCTCTCTGAATTGGCTGCCATCCAGGCAGCTCTCCTACTAGCCACAGAATCTGGCCTGGTGACCCCAGGACCTTGCTGTTTTTTTGCATTTAGAATTGGCAGCTTGAACCCCATCCTGTGTATAGGCACAGGGTCTCTTCCTGCAAATGGCCCCTCAGCTGACCTCTGGCTCATTCTTTTATGCTGGAGAGGGTCTCATCTGGGCCTTTGTCCCAACCCTTCCACTCTGTGTAGAGCTCTGTGCCAAGGCTGCTCAGGGTCCTGGCTGAGCTGTGAGTCAAACTTTGGCCCTGTGCTGGCCAGTGAGGAAACCCAGACCCATGACCTGCAGAGTTGTAGTCCAGGGCCACTTACAGCCCTCCCTGTCCCTGGGTGATGCTAACCGGGCAGTTGTCCTGCCAGACCCCTTTGCCTACTTTCACCAGGTGCCAAGAGATTCTGAAAGCACAATGAATAATTGGGGGGAATCATTCTTGAAAGCCAGCCCATCTCCCTTCAGGACCAGCCAGCTTCTCTTCCCCTCACTCCATTTTGTAGGATTCTAGGACAGAAAGGAATTTAGAGGTCACTTTCCAAGCCTTAGTCTTTAGAAAGAATAACTCGGAGGGGTTTGGGGTTCCCTAGGACTTTGGGCTAAGTCGCAGGTAATGAGTGGCTAAAGCCCTTGCTGAGGGAGGAGGGTGGATGTAGATTCTTTGCCTGTTGGAAGCAGCTGAACCCCCCCACCCCCCACCCCTCCCCGCCACACACACACCCATGAGACCACTTGAAAGTTCATTGGCTTTCATCTAAGGTCCAGGAGGGCAGGACTTGCCTGTAAAGCTGACCAAGGCATCCATGACACCAGCCATCACCTAGCTTGCTGAGCAGAACCCCTTGGATGGTATGGATGGAGGTGCTCCATGCGGGTGCAAGCTCTGTGGGAAGGGTCTGGATTCTAAGTCAAGTCATGGACTTGTCTGTGACCAGAGGTAGGTCCAAACCTCTGCAGATGCTCACTTGAAAACTGTGGTATTCCGAACTTACCTTGGCATGAGATATCCTATTAATATGTTTGTTTCTCTGTCTCTTCCCCCATTCCCTAACGATGAAGGGTGAACCCAAGCATTTTGCAAATGCTTGGCAGGCACCCAACCACAGAACTGTAGCCCTGGCCATTGAGTTGATTTGTTCTTTTCAGAAAGGGTCTGGTTATATGGCTTTGACTGGCCTGCAACATGCAATCCCCCTGCCTCAGCCTCCCAACGGCTAGAATGTACAGCCCTGTAAATTTGACCCCTTCGATGCCTGACCTTTTTTAAACAACAACAACAAAAACACCACTGTGCTGTGCTCTTGGTATTTAGAATACACGCGCTTTGGTGAGGCACCAACGTTTCTGTTTGTACACATAGATGCCTTGAGAGGTCTCCAGGGCTGTGGCTGTCAAGGGAAGTGACTGGAAGGGCAGGGCACAGCTGCAGAATGAGAAGGCTGGACAGGAAAGAATGCAAATGGGGGTGGTACCCAGGTGCGGAGGTCACCTTGTTGGAAGAACCCGTGTCTTATGGTATGGGATGGAGTAGTGGAGCGGGAGAGGCAAAAGTAAGCTTTCTGCTGTGCTTGCAGCCCGCGGGGTTTGGAAATTTGGCTTGGTAGAAAGTGCCAAGAGGAACCAGCACCGTGGATTCCATGGGCTGGGCTGCCTGTGCCATGACAGCAGCAGTATTTTTAGAAGATGAAGCATGAGATGCATTTCGTAGAGGCGTAGATGCGACCGATTGGGACATCACAAACTTCTCCAAGCTCTCCTGGGTTTCCCCTTTCCTGCTCTTCTCCCTGTTTTGTGTTTCGGGTGCCTGTTCTCCGCTCCCCCCCCCACCCCTCCACCCCCCCACCCCCGTGCACGTGGAAAGAACACCTGCTGACTGCCTCCACTCAGCGTCTGCTTCTGGGAAGCCACTGTAGGCCACTTCCTCCTGGACACCCCAAGCTGTACTCTCTAAACTTTTATTTTTAAACCCATTCCCTTTCAGGGTACTTCTCGGCTTTCATTCTGGTTCCCCTTTCAGACCGTGAGCCTGAAGTCAGGAAAATGTCCTGTTGTCACTGAGGTCTGACATAGGGAAGGAAGTGTACATTTAGTTACTTTCCTGTGTGTGTGTGTGTGTGTGTGTGTGTGTGTGTGTGTGTGTCCGTGGTGATCTGACGTTGCCCCTGCAGCCGTTCACCTTTCAGCCTCGTAGTATTCCATCCACGAAGATTCTGTGGTGGCCAGCATTCCTAGCAGGTGCGTGGCACAGTGGCTTCCTGGAAGACAGAGTCCTTGTGGCTTTCCTATCCACAGTTTTGATATTCTGTGCACTTTATAAATGCTAAGTACTGCTCTTCAGGTTGGGATGAAATTCCTTGTCTACCATGTATAAAGCCCTGGGTTTAATTTCCAACATTCGTAAACTGGATGTGGTGGTACACGCCTTTAATTCTGTTCTCAAGGTCATCCTTGGCTACGTGTTGGATGCCAGACTCTGCTAGCTGTGACAAACCTGCATTGCGGTGTTCTCCTTTTAAATCTGGGTATTTGGGGCCTGGGGAGATTGCATGGTGGACAGAGTGCTTGCTGTCAGCATGGAAACCTGAGCTCATATCCTCAGCACCACGGAAAAGCCAGGCAATGAAGGAATCTGTCTCAAAAAGAAGGTAGGGGGTCGGCAGGGAAGGTGAGGATTGAACATTGCCTGTTGTCCTCCGCCCTCACATGGTGCCACAGCATGTTCACACACACACAGACACACACACACGCACACGCACACACACGCACACGCAGAAACATAATGTGTCAATGTTTTTCAAAAACAAGGGTTTCCTGTGTAGTTTTAGCTGTCCTGGAATTCACTCTGTTGACCAGACTGGCCTTGAACTCAGAGATCTGCCTGCCTCTGCCTCACCAGTGATGGGATCGAGGGTGTGTGTCATTACCACCCAGCAATATATGTAATTTTTGTAACCTGTAGAGCCAGGCATGGTGGTGCACACCTTTAATCCCAGCACTGGGGAGGCAGAGGCAAGGGGATCTCTGAGTTCAAGGACAGCCTCAAGTTCAGAGTGAGTTCCAGGACAGCCGGAAATACAGAGAAACCCTGTCTCAAGGACTGACCCCTCCCCCCCATGTAGGTAAGGGCTGAGGAAGATGCTCAACTCTGTATGAACTTCCAGTCCCTGCACATGTATACCATACACACAAACAGTAAGACCATTTTGAAATTTAACTATCTATCTAACCTATCTATTTAAGGTTCTTGGAGAAAAGGTCTCAGTGTATTGCTTTGGCTGGCCTGGAACTTAACTTGAAGGCTTTGAACTCAAAGAGATCCCCCTGCCTCTATCTCCTGAGTGCTGAGATTAAAAGGCCTACACCACCACAGCTGGCAGATGATAGATAGATAGATAGATAGACAGATAGATAATGACTTTTTAAAATCTGGTTATTTCGCCGGCAGTGGTGTCACACGCCTTTAATCCCAGCACTAGGAAGGCAGAGGCAAGTGGATTTCTGAGTTCCAGGCCAGCCTGGTCTACAGAGTGAGTTCCAGGACAGCTGGGACTACACAGAGAAACCCTGTCTCGAAAACAAAAAAACAAAAAAAACAAACAAACAAAAATCTGATTATTTCTCGGGCCAATGAAGTGGCTCGGCCAATGAAGGTGTTGCTGCCAAGCCTGACATTCAAGCCTGAATTCTGAAACAGACTTCTGCTAGTTGTCCTCTGACCTCTACAGGGTCACTGTGGCACAAATAGCGTATGTTCTACAAATGACAATGGTTACACTTTCTGCATCCAGATCCCTGGCTTCGGTTTGGAAAAGCCTGGGGTCTCCGCTTCTCTCTGCAAGCTGCCTTCCAGGATGCAGCAATTGCTTAAGTCTGTGCTGCAATCCAGAGAGCTCAGGAGTGGGAAGTCCAGAGTTCTCCCTGCTTCTGGGAACAGCCCCCCATCCCCCTCCCAGCTCAGCTTCCATAGGCAGTCCTCATGAGAGTGGGTCAGGCTCACCCAAGGATTTCACAAACGCCTGGCCTGTTCCCAGCATAGCACAGCTGGGAGGGCTCGGTGCTTAGGAGGGCGGACCATCCTCCTCCACAGCCCCTGCTGTCCTTGGGCTCAGGGCCTCTGGGTCTGGAGCCTGGGGACAGAAAAGGGTGTGCGTGTCCAGGCTTGCCACAGCTGTGGTGTAGTACAGGCCTTCCCTCTGCAAATCACTTCCCAGCCTGGGCTTAGTGAAGGTGCTAGGAGGAAATACCCTTTCCAGGAAGGGCGGAAACACAGGCTTGCCTTCCCCAAAGTGAGCAGCAGGTGGGTCACCCAAGAGGGCCTGTGATTCTCTGACTGCAGGTCTTGTATCTGATTCACTGAGCTGTGTGGTTGGAATCCAGGAATCCAGTAATTTTGTCTACATGCCTGGTGACCAATCATGATTCTCTGCCCTCAGGAGGCCTGGGAGGCACTGGAAGGCTAGGAAGATTGAAAGGGGTTTTAGATAGTCTGTCTACCCTCTTCCATGATCCTGGAGGGACTGTCCTTGAATTCAGCATTCAGATGGCTCAGTCCCTTTGTCAGGCTTTGGGGGTTAACCCAAAACGAGCCAGTGGTTTCCCATGGCCAAGTTGTGGCTATATGGCTATGTATCTAACACTGGATTTGATAACAGAAATAGCAGTCATTATTTAATTTATGCGTTTACTAGTTTACTGATGGCTTTCTCCCACTCAAACTTAACTCCTTGGGAAGCACTGGGGAGCCTAATTCCAGCAGGCCTCATCTTGCTGAACTCTGAATCCTCCGAACCTAGAACATTCCCTGAAACACAGGATGTGTTGGACAGATATTTGCTGAGTGGACTACTGGGTGAATGGCGAAGGGAGGAGCAAGGAGCTCCCTGAATGGAGTTGGGGGGGCAGGCTATGCTCCACTAGCCTAGTGAGTGTTCTCGGCTCCGGCAGGGCCAGAAAACAAGACCCTTTGCCGGGAGGGAAGTCGGAGCTTTCTGTGTCGTCTCCCTGAGGGGGTCAGTGACCCCTGTGACCAATGACGGGCTCCCTCCCGCCCCCACCCAGGGAGGTGCGCCAGGCCGCCTCCCGGCCGAGTTTCCTGGCACTGGGCTGAGAATAAACAGCGCTCTGCGCCTGTAATCCCGTTGCCGTGGCGACGGCGCTCCGCGGGAGTGGGCGTGCCGGGGCGTGTCTTTGTGGAGTGGGCGTGTTGGGAGCGGGGTCTGAAGGGACCGCCCTCCCTGCGCTCAGCGCGGACATTCTTTGCATAGCTGCTCCCGGGCTCCCGTGGTGGCCGGGAAGTGACTCTTCCTGGCAGAGGGCGGCTCGAAGCGCAGAGCCCGAAACATGAGAGGACGGGGCGGGGTGCAGAAAGGGGCTCTGCCCACCTGGTCCTCCGTGGGCACCTCACGTCCCCGTGCATGTTGCCCCTTACCACACTACCCAGCCAGCGTTTCTGGGGGCCAAGTCCTTCACTTCGCTGCCCTGATTGCCTTGCGGTGCCCCCTCCTTGACTGACGTCCTTACCCATTCTGTACGCCAGGACACTTCGTGAGGGCTTAGTTTCCACCGCCAGCTCCCCATCTGTGGCCTCCCTTCCTCCCTATCCCAAAAGCAGGCCTTGAATTTACCATTTCTGGCCCAAGTTTTCAGGAGGCCAGCCCAAAGCGCACCAACAGGGAAAATGGGGGCCTCTTGGGTGGATTCTTGCAGTCCTAGGACAGGGTAATAGAATTCAGAGGTACAGCCTCTTCAGTTTCTGCTGCTCAAATTACACGGACTTGCCCTACTCCCTGCAATTCCCTTATGGAGCATTTTGGAATCAGGACCCGGGTTCCCCATTAGGAGAAAAGAGTTTTGCCCTGTAAAGACTGAGTCACCGACCGGCCGGTTTAATAGGGATGGGAGGAAGGGGGACAAAAAGAAACACTGGCCAGGGAAAGATGGAGAAAGCTTCTCACTGTGGCTGCTAGCTCGGAATGTTAAGCGTTTTCCTAGTGTGTGTTTGTCCCCAGGCTGGGATCTGATCTGAAGACAGAAAGTTGGAGACAGCCTGGGATGGAGACACTGAACGCTAGGGTAGGCTAGGAGCTGCAGGCAGAGAAAAGAAACTTTTCTTCTCTGTTCTGAGTCTCATCCAAACCAAACTGAGCCTCTAGGAGGTAGGCAAGAGAGAGGACCTGTGTGTAGGACACGTGGCTAAACAGCCACTTTCTGGGTCAAGGACAGGAGCCAACTGCATTGCTAGGTTCCTTGGTTCTGTAGAGGCTGCAATTTCTACAAAAGTGGCCCTCTCAAGTGGCAGGTGGATGCCATTGGGTAGGCTTCAGGACAGAAAGGTTTCCCTGAGACACTTGGGACTCTGGGAGAGATGGGAACCTGTGTAAGTGTGCACTTCTGATTTCAAAGTTGGCAGTCCATCTAGTGTGGGTCTGGCTTGCTGTCTGGTCTCATGCCTGTTCCAACCCCTTATCTCTGGATCATCCCTCCACCCTACCCCTGTCACCCCAAGGCCCAGGAAATGGGAAAGCAAATGCCTTGTGTATTCTTCCAGTGGCCTTTCAAACACTTGACTCTTGGAGCAGCTGTTGATCAGGTGCTGAGGGACTAAAGGAGGCTCTGGCACCTTTCAGGCACTTGAGTATCAGACAGGGAGACTGTGGAGTCCCCAAGCTGGAAATCACACTCATCTCAGAGCTCCTCAGGTCTGTACAGAAGGAAATACAGCACATGGACAGTCACCACTAACCCCACGTGTAGGAAGGAAACTAGGCATTTGCTTTGTTAGGAGACAATGTGAGAAAGCAAATGCCCCCAGTCACCAACCCTTTGTTCCCACATTCCTGGTGCCGTGTCCTCCTGCAGATTGCTTAACTTCCCTGAACCCTCGTCTGCCCCAAACTCAATATTTACACATCACCTCTCTAGGCACCAGAAATGAGGACTCCAAGTCATTCAGAGTCCTGCTCACGCAGAAACACAGCTGTGTCTCATGGGGATGCCTGAGAGACTCAACCTCTTCCATGCCCAGATGAAGGATGAATAAATAGATGGCTGTTTTCCCAGGAGGAGCCTAGCTGGTGGTCCATGGCCTAGGTAGGATCTTTTAGAATACAAAATGAATGTATGGGGGGAAGAGTGGCCAGAAAGCCATTGCCACCTGTCCCAGGGCCCCACTTGCTTTCTAGCCCTGTGTGGGGATCGCCCCTCCCCCTTCCTTCATGCCATGACGTCTGTGACGCTGTGCTGATGTCACCAGTCACCCTCAGGACCCTGGGTCTAGACTTTCTCGGAACACCTCTCTGCCAAGCAGCCCAGCCAGAGTGTGCGTTAATAGCTTGGAGCCTCTAACAGCTTCTGACCACAGCGCAGCCCGTTCCCTGCAAGCCCTTTGAAGCCAGCATTTCCTTCGCAAACTTGCTTTGCATATTCTGGTCAGAGCTGAATCAGACTGGCAGGAATTACCCATTGGTAATAATCTAGGTGGCTGTCACAGCTTGCCAGTGACACAGGAGGGCTGCAGGTGACATGAGGATTCATCTGATTCTACCTCAGAGCTGTGAGCAGGGACCCAAGAGGCACAACCAACCCCCGGCCCCCTCATTGACGGTGAGCAGAGGAGAAAAGCAGAGAAAGAAAAGCTCAAGTCAGGTCTTTTTTTTTTTTTTTTTTTCATTAAAAAATAGTGCTCTTCATTATAAATTACTGAAATGTTTCTTTTCTGAGTATAAATATAAATATATGTGCAAAGTCTGAGTTGAACTGGGATTTGGTTGAGTTTTTCAAGCATCTTCAGACAGCCTCGAAGGCCTGAGTGGGGAGAGGGGCGGGCTGGGGGTGGATTCTTATAAAAGTGATTGAGGCAAATTGTAAACATTATTCAAATAAACAACAGAGAGAAAAAAGCCACCCCAACACAAGGCTGCCCCACCCAGCCCCATACCTGACTCAGAAAACTTGTTTCTCCCCAAAACAGGACCAGTTCCAGGTAATTCCATGGCTGCTGCATTCCTGTGAGGCCACTGTAAGCGGCCTGTGAAGGCTTCTCCATCACCTCCCGACTCCCCCAGGTGAGGGCTGTGCAGGGTCTGGAGGTCCTCGGACCTACTGACCCTACTGACAGAGAGATGCCTAGGACTGGCCAATGTCTTCCCAGCGCTAACTCAGGAGTCTCCTGAGTGACCAGGCCTCCTCCCTGCAGCCACTTCCCCTGGCCTGCAACCACCTGGGTGAATTCCTCAACTCTCTGCCTATTGGCTGTGTTTGGCTCCTCGGGTGCCAATCCCCATCCATGGGACAGAGGGCATTTAAGGCAAGTCTCCTAGCCCGACATAGGAGAAACAAAGCAGAACCTTCCATCTGCTCAAAGGAAACCTGGGCTCCAAGATGGCTGTTGACCTGCCTCCCTTTGGTGTTGGAAAAGGTGGCCAACTCACCAGCCCCATCCATCTCCCTTCTAAATGCTAATGCCTCTTCACAATGGCGAGGGTTCTGGGGTGCCAGAGGACTTCGGGATCTGGGAGGTTTCATTAGCTGCCCTGTGGGAGAGGAGCCTGGCACCTCTCTTCAGGTTACCCCTTGCCTCTCTCCCCAGAGCTAGCTGCCACCACTCCTCACCTAGGCTGGGCAGTAGGAGTGGTTATTTCTTTGGCCAGCCAGAAAACCCTTCACACACCCTTTTCTCTTCCATCTTTCCCCCAGGCCTGCGCCTGCTCACGATCAAACCAAATCAAAGCGCAAACAAGTTCCGGCGGGCGGGAAAGTTTGAAGACTCCCCTGCAGTTCTCTTAAGTTCAACACTTGGGAGGTGTCCCCACCTCCCTTGGGAAGCAGAGGGGGTGTGGAGGAAGGGGAGAAGAGAGTCTGCTTGTCAATGCTATTGTCCCACCGGGCCGGCTGGCTCCACTTGAGAGAAGTTGAAGCTGGAGGAGGGAAAAGCAGGTGGCAACTGCCCCTCCCCTCAGACGCATTCCAGGTCCTGCCTGCCCCACTTTGCAGAGTGGAGGGCCTGAGGAAGAAGCCTATCTGCTCCTGGCTCACTGGGAGCTACCGACCATCGGGGCTGAATTTTTGTGCTTGTGCCATGTGCCTCAGGAGAGGCGACCGACCCAGGTCCTCTGACTCTTTTGCTCTTTAAAGTGGAGCATCATACTGGTCCAGGAACTCCCGAATGGGTCCAGGCAGCTGGGTCACTTTCTCATAGGAGTCCAGGTGGCCGTTGACAGTCTTCCGACAAAGATGCTGGAGGGTAGCCACATTAGAGGAGAGAGGTCGGCTCAGTACCAGCGGAATCTTCTCGCCCCCAGAATAGATGTAGTAAGCTCTCTTGGGGGTACTCCCGGGGAGTGCCTGGGCAGGTGGCTGCTCCGGAACCTCAGAGGAGGGTTCCGTGGGTGGCAAAGAGAAGGAGGGGGTCCCTGGGGGCGGCATGTAGTGGTGCACCAGCTTCAGTACACAATCGAAGCGGGGCACTGGCTGCGTGCTCCGGGGGTCACTCTGCAGCGAAAAGCTGCCCCCCTCGCACTGGATGCGCAGGTTCTTGGTCCCCGACTGGGTCTTGACGCTCAGCGTGAAGAAGTGGCGCTGGTCCGAGCTGTCGCGGATAAGAAAGGTGCCCGCGGGCTCGGCGCTGAGCAGCAGGTTCGCCTCGCCGCCGGTCACGGCGCTCCAGTAGAATCCGCTCTCCTGCAGCTTGCGCACGGCGTTCACCACCAGCTGGTACTCGCTCTTGGAGCTGAAGGTCTTGAGGCGCAGGCTGGTGTCCAGGGGGCGGCTCATCCCGGCGGCGGGAAACTTGCTGTGGGTGACCATGGCGCACGGAGCCAGCGTGGATCTGCGCGGCGGTGGCTGCAGCTGCTTCGCGGCCTCCGCACAGCGGCCGCTACCGCATCCCGGGGGGCTGCAGAGAGCAAAGCGCGAGGCGCGTGAGTGCCCGGAACCCTCCAGCGTGCCCGGCCCTCCAGCCTCCGCCTAGCGCCCGGGACACCCCTTTGCCCCGCTGGAGACCGTGTCTCAGACCCAGCCACCTCGCGGAGCTCTTCTGGCCTCGGTCTCTGCCGGCCAACCCCAGACAGTCCCTTCCCCAGCCCGCCCGAGGACGCCCAGAGAAAGTCGCGCGTGGAAGTTGGGTCTCCAGGAGCGCGGCCAGGATGGACAGAGAGCCCTAGGGACGCTCAGGGCGCCGCTCAGTCCGGTGCCCTTAGTGGCGAGGACGTAAAAAGGGGGGGTGCCAAACCCGAGATATGTGAGAGAGGGGGACAGGCGAAGCCCGAGGGCCCCAGTCTGAGTATTACGGGAACCCTGGATCTTCGGTTCTCATCCGCTCTGCCCCCTACCTCGTCCCCTCCCTACCGGGAATGACCCGGGAAGGGGAGGAGAAACCGGGAAAAGCTCCCGAGCTGGACCGAGGCCCCCACCCTTCCCCACACCGCGCCCCTCCTTCCTACCTAGTCCCGAAGCGAAGTCTCCGGCCTTGGGGCTGCGCCTCCTATGGTCCCCGAGGCGAGGCGGCGGCCAGCAGTGGCTCGCGCTGCGCCCAGATGTTGGCAGCCGTGAAGTCTACAAAGGGGCTCCCGGTGCGTGCGCCCACTCTGCCTTCGCTGCTCCAGGGGCCGATCAGGCGCTCTCCTGGGTGAATCAGGCGAAGGACCTGGGCGAGGGACCTCGACGGAGAGCTGGGCCGGGCAGGGGGCGTCCAGGAGCCCGGAGAGACGGCGGTGACAAGAGCAGGCGAGTGTAGAGTCGGAGTTAGAGCCGCCGCGGAGGCCGCGCGCGCGGGTATTTACCCGGCCAGCACGCCCCGCCCCCCGATTCCTGGAACTGCGCGGCCGGTCTTCTTGTAATGTTTAGTCACTACTCTGCACTGAAAGGCTGTGCGCGGAGGGCGAGGGAGGGGCCGCGGGCGGCCGAGGGCGGGCCTGGAGCTGGGGCCTCCTGGACCCGCCGAGACTCACCGAGAGGGAGACAAAGCGCGACGCGAGGCTGCCCGACCGGCGGGCGCGGCGCCAGCCGTGGCCGAGCGTTCCTGGCAGCGGCCCCTCCCCCGCGCGCTCCGCCCCCAACTTCTCATTCACACTTTCCCCCCCACCCCCTCCCTTCTAAGAAGGCTGGTTTCTGGCAGAGGCGGGGGGCGCCGCGATGAGAGCGCGCGGGCAGTTCTAGGAGGCCGGCCCGGAGAGGCTCCCGGCACCCCTTTCCTTTTTCTTGGACCCCGGGGGGGGGGGAAGCTCCCCTCGCTCCCACCCAGGCCACTCCGACGTCCTCATGTACAGTTCCAAGCACCCCGTGCCAGCCAAAAGGGACGCAGGACCATTCAGCCACCAGCTCACTGGGGACCTAGGAAGTGGAGGTGGGGGATGCGAGACATTTACCTGTGGACGGGTCCAAAAGATGAAGCTGGGAGATCCAGAAGTGGAGACCCTGACTTCGAGGCAGCTGATGGGCCTCGGCTCATCCGCCCATTGCCTGGTTCTTTGGTGACAGACGTGGGTGCTGATGCCCTTTGGTTAGTGGGTTGGGAGGAGCAGCTAACTACCACCTTATCACTCATCTGGGCCTCCCAACCTGCGTGGCGAACTGTGGGTCCGCCCAGGTGCTCTCTGCGAGGTGGGGGAGCTTGAGGAAAGAAATGGTGACCCCATGCTCGCTCCCGATTCCACTAGAGGGCGCGCTGGAGTCTTGCAGGCGAGCAGAGTTTTGCCGTTTCCCAGGCCCTGTAGAGAGAGTGAGAGAGAGAGAGACAGAGAGAGGTTGTGGGACTCCTTATTCAAGAACGGGAGTGGGGAACCCAGAAGAGAGGCGCCTCACCTCCCAGGCCAGGGTCAAACCTGAGAATGAATGTCGACTAGGAGGACTGTCCACAGAGCCGTTGTTACGGGGTTCAGGCCACTGCCTGACAGGCGCTGGGGTGTTAGAATGGACTCTCCTTTGACCCTAAGTTTTAGGGTGTCTGAACTTTCCTGATGGTGGGGTGGAGAGGGAGTATTGATAAGAGCAAGTGATTGAGGTGAAAGGTTGCTTACTCCTGGTCACGTGAGTACCTATGAAGGTCTAGTGGCACGTTTTTTGTCACAGGGAACAGGAAGCAGCAGCCACCTGAGAACCAGCTAAGTGACACACAGTGTCTGCTCTCAGTGGGCTTTCTGACCTGCCCCCTTGGACACCACAGGCCAAAGTACTGTGCGCTGACTACAACACAGTAGCGTGGCCTGGAGGG
This sequence comes from Rhabdomys pumilio, assembly GCA_030674055.1. NCBI lineage: Eukaryota > Metazoa > Chordata > Mammalia > Rodentia > Muridae > Rhabdomys > Rhabdomys pumilio. The sequence goes on along the minus strand of JANHMN010000002.1, from coordinate 3,937,701 downwards.
AGTAGCGTGGCTGCCTGCTTCTCTTCTGGGGAAAGGGTAGGTGCCTCAGTATCTTGGCCCACTGTGTCAAATCTGCTCCCCTGATGCTGGGAAACTAAGAGAGACTCCAGCAAGTACACCGCCTCTCTGGACTCAGTCTTGTTATCTGTTAAATAGGAATGTGTCCCCCAACTCCCCCTCCCACTGAGGGCAATCTCAGCACTCAAGAGGTTTAGGGGCCTTATTTAAAATATCTCACATTGGTCCGATGAGCAGACATTGTTCATGGATGGGGATACCTCAGGTGAGATCCAGTCTTTGCCTTCCAGTCACTTGCAGGCTCCCGAAAATGATTCTCCCTTTCTCTGTGAAGAAGCCCTCCTTGATCTCATTCAGGGAGTGTTCCCCAGCCGCTGCCTTGACCATATGCTTCTGAGCTGAGGGCAGTGGAGGACAGGGAGGACTCTTAGGAAATAGCCCTGGAGTTAATGGATGGGAAAGTGCTTTGTAAATTACAAGTGCCCGGACACGAGTCAAGTTCATTCATCCATTCGGCAAACCCTGACTTCGTGCCTGGCTCTGTCAGGCCTCGGCTGGACGGCTGAGATGGCAGAGCTGCTGGGCAAAACCCACAGCAGGGAAAGAGGCTGTGAGCCATGGGCAAGGTTGGGACCCTGTGATAGCTTCTGAGGTAAGAGAGGGAAGTTGGGAGGCTAGAGAGCTGGCTCAGCAGTTAAGAACATCTGCTCCTCTTCTGGAAGACTGGGGTTTGGTGCCAGGACCTTTGTAGGATGGGTCATAACTGGTGTAACCCCAGTTCTAAGCTACCCCAGGTCTTCAAGGGAGCTTGTACTCGTGTGCACCCCCCCACCCCGTTCAACACACATATACATAATTAAAATAAATCTTGGTCCCTATGATGGTAGCACACACTTTTAGCACGCTGGAAGCAGAATCAAGCAGATCTTTGTGAGTTCAAGGGCAGCCTGATCTACATAGAGTTCCAGGCCAGGCAGAGCAGCATACACCCTATGTACATTAAATAAATAAATGAATTTGAGAGAGGGGAAGGGGAAGAAAACGACACTAGAACTAGCCTGGCTGGAGAGTTTGTTTTTTTTTTTTTTTAAGGCATTCTGACAGGAAAGGATGCTTGAGAGCCTTCACTCTGCAGGGCCAGAGGGGAACTCCACCCAGAGTAGAACTGGAGGGTGTGGGGTGTGGGTAAGATGAGTGCCATGTATGCTTTTAGGAACCTAAGCTGCTCCCTGGCTCCTCTGCACAGTGGCTGTGTGACTGTGAGGTCACCATGTGTTAGCTGGCCTGAGGAGAATGCTTCCCCTGAGCTGCTGTGGGGACTAAGGTGCTTACTAAAGTACCTTTGAGGCTTCCGATATTTGTAGAGTGCTTGCCCAGCATGCAGGAAATCCTAGGTTCCAGTCCCAGTTCCCGCCTCCTATTTCCCAAGTAGGATTTCTCTGTGTGGTCCTAGCTGTCATGTAACTGGCTCTGTAGACAAGGCTAGCTTGAAACTCCTGCCTCTACCTGCCTCCGCCCCCAGAGACCTGGGCTTAAAAGTGTGAGGCACCTCACCCAGCTCAACTGCTTTAGAGATTGAAGATTCTTTCCAGGTTCTCTAGAGAGGCCTTGAGATGGATTTAGGTGACTGAGGTCTTTTAATAATGGCTGCTTACCTTGGGAAAAGCTGAGATAAGACCCAGCAGCAAAAACCCAGAACAAAGAAAATTCCTTCCACCTATAGGCTTTGAAAACAAACAGCTCTGAGCTGAGAGTTGAAGGGGGTCTGAGCTTAGCGAAGTGGCTGAGTTTAGCTGCCTAGTGAAGAGCCTATGTTAGGGCCTAAGATCATAACTTAGGAAGCTGATCTTATCATCCCACCCTACCTTTTGAAGGATGTGAGTTAGGATTTTAGAAACTTAAGGAAAATGTTAAATAGGGTATAAGGCCTGGCTGATCTCTGCAAGGTCAGCCTCCCAGATCTAACCCGCTTAGAATTCAGACTTGCTCAGGTCTCAATCCCTGAGATCCAAAAAGGTAGAGAGACAGGAGGACCAGAAGCCCAAGGTCATCCGAACCTACCTATGGAATTTGAGGCCAGCCTAAGTTTTCTGAGGCTCTTTATCAAACAAGATAAACAACCCCCAGGGGCTGGAGGTTAAGGGCATTGATCTGTCTTACAAGGATTCAGGTTCAATTCCCAGCACCTACATTTTTTTTTTTTCCGTTTTTGGTTTTTTTTTCGAGACAAGGTTTCTCTGTGTAGCCCTGGCTGTCCTGAAACTCACTCTGTAGACCAGGCTGGCCTCAGAAATCCGCCTGCCTCTGCCTCCCAAATGCTGGGATCAAAGGCGTGCGCCACCACCGCCCGGCTCCCAGCACCTACATAACAAATGTCGGTAACTCCAGTTCCAGGCCATCTGACATCCTCTTTTGGCCTCTACAGGTACCAGGTATGTGTGTGCTGCATGCAGGCAAAACACGCACACATATAGAACAAAGGCATGCAAAAATGAAAAACAAAAAACCCACAGGCCTATGTCGGGATGAAGTTAAATATTGCCTTTCCAGCCACCAACTTTCAAAAAGTGGTATCCTTGCAACGGATGATGAATGCCAACTTTGTACTTTCTCTGAGAGGTGCATGGTCACAGATGTGTCTGATGCTCTTGGTGAAGAGTGGCAGGGGTGTCGGGTCTGAATGACAAACAAGGTTTTCCTGTGGAGTAAGTTTTGTGACCCAGGGCAGAGTGTGTCTGCTGTTGTTGAGTCGAGGGCAGGCATCCATGTTATAGATCAGGGAGAACGGTCGAGAGGAGACACAAGTATGTTTGGAATGCATTGTGCATGCCCATTTGAGTGTTCTCAACTTGGTTACTGTAAAAAGAAAAAAGGAGAGAAGAAAGACTTCTGAACCGACAGATACTACTGGGCCTCTATAGTTGGAGCCCAGAAAAGCTTGCAGAGTCTGGAAACTTTTCAGTCTCTCTAAAGACAATTTCCACCTATCATACAGCCCTTAAACAAAGAAAGTAGGAAGCCCTGGACCAGAGCACCCAAGCTTCTGTGTCTTGTTATCCCCTGTCCTCCAACACAAACCCTGGTGTAGTTCTCTGAAAAGACAATGCACTGAGAGTAACGAGGAGGCTGCGAAACCTTTGGCTAAGAGAGTGAAGGGAGCCAAAGGAAAACACCCGGAACTGATTGCCAAGAGAGCCGTAGGCTGTCCTTGCTGAGAGATTCTACTGTGAAGTCTGAGTCCAGTCAAAAATAAATCACTGCGGGGCGGTGGTGGCACACGCCTTTAATCCCAGCACTTGGGAGGCAGAGGCAGGCAGATTTCTGAGTTCGAGGCCAGCCTGGTCTACAGAGTGAGTTCCAGGACAGCCAGGGCTACTCAGAGAAACCCTGTCTCCAAAAACCAAACAAAATAAAATAAAAATAAAAATAAAATAAAATAAAATAAAAATAAAAAATAAATCACTAATAGTAACAAATGAATAGTCCAGCCTTGACAAGAAAAACAAAACCCCAGACAGGTAAATAAACAAAAGCTCTTGTGTGGAGTGCTGGGACCCATCTGCTTTGCCCAGCAGTGTCCGCCTGCACCGGCCTCATTGTGTGTTGCTTGGGGCCCTGGCTGCCTGTGACACTAACTCCTCAGGTTGGTTGGTAGTACTTTCTCTTTGCAACTAGGCGTTGAAGCTGCCACACTCATCAAAGTGTTCTGACCTCTTTGTTCAGTGGGAACCCTCAAGGAAGAGCTTGAATTTATTGTCCCTTTTTCTGTATATTTTGGAAACTTTATTGTTTTACGATTACGGGAATATGTGTGTGCCTACGTGTGGGTATGTGCACAGAGGCATCTGGTCGCCTGGATCTGGGGTCCTCCGGTCACTGTGAGCAGCCATGGCTCCTAACCACTCAGCCCTGGGTTTATTTCCTTTGTAAGCCTGGAGCCCGCTGCATAGGAAATCCTTGATGAGTCTTAAGGCCAGTTTCTGTGGACTTCGGTTTTCTACCAGTCTTGGATGCACAGTCAGCTTCTCAAGTTGTTGGTTTCTGGAGCTTCTGTGTGGATAGCCTAGATGGTATGGGTTCTGGGAAGCCCCAGGGATGGTTTACTGGAGATTATTACACTGCTAATCTGAAGACAAACAGCCTGGAAAAGTGGGAGGAGACTCTGGTTAATGCAGGGCATGTTTCCAGGGACCCACTTTAAGACAAGGACTTGAACTGAGAGATGACAGACAGACCAAGGACAGAACTTAAACCCTGTTTGCATCCCCTCTTATCTGCTGGGTCACTGAGGCGGGGAAAGGTTCAGCTATCTAGGTCTGGACCCTTAGCTCCACCTAAGCTTTCCCGTCTGAGGGATTGGGAGGCTACCACCTTCTGCTAATCTCTCAGTTGCAGAACTTGGATGCATTCAGAATCCCATTTCCAGGCAAAGGTGCGGGGTCATAAGCATAATAAAGATAAGGGTTCCCAACTGAGAGGAAAAGCCCTGTGCTTTCAGCTGCCAGCCTGTGGCAAGTAACATCTGCTGAGCTCATCCTCTGGGCCCAGATAGGAAGGAATGCTGGTGTCCAGGCGGGCAGGCATCAATGGTATGGCTTGGTGGCCCTGGGTGGTTGCCATAGTTACCCTGGGCACAGATGCTAAGATTGCTGCTTTTTTCTTTTTCTTTCTTCTTCCTCCTCCTGCCCCCCTGTGTGTCTCTGTCTCTCTCTGTCTCTTTCTCTCCCCTCCCCTCCCCTCCCCTCCTTTTCTGCCCTCCAGGACTGCCTGAGGAGCAGGCTGGGAAAGGATGAGCCTGTCACAGATAACCTCTCTCATTCAAGGAGAAGGGCTCAGGGGTCATATATCAAGTTGACCCCGATTTCTTCTTTTCCGGTTGCTAACAATCTCACGGGGTGGAGGAGTCTAGGACAATGGCCTGCGGCCGGGAAGCAGCATTCCCGTTGGCAGGCCTTTGTTGCAAGAAGGAGGGGCCTCAAACTAATGAAAAGGTTTGAGGGTCGGATGTCTTCGGGGCGGCAGCTAAAGAGTCTTTTCAAGTTTGACATTCCAGGCCCCGCCGGCCTCTGGCGTTTCCCAGAAAACTTAGAGGAGGGGAAGAAAAAGAAAACACTTCACTAACCCACCACCCACTCAATCCTCACGTCTCAGATTCCTGGTGCCCTCCAGGGACTGGGTTGGCCTAAGAGCAAGGACCCCTGCCCTGGGGGCCATTCCTCTGCCCACAGAAGCCTGGGCCGGGGTGGGGGTGGGTAATGGGTTATGTGTGGTGAGTGCTGGAGGAGGGGTCAGAGAGAACGTAATGGGCCGAGAAGAGTTTCTTCCTGCGTTTTAAAAGTTCTGAGTTGGGGGTAGAAGGTGAGGAAAGTCAGCTTCTAGCATTTGTCCAGGCGTCCCACCCTTCAAACAACACACCCCACTCTGTCCAGGGCTGCGGTGGGAAGCACCCACAAGGCCAAGTTGGCGCTGGGTTGGGGAACAGACAGCAGGGCAGCTGGGCAGTTCTGGGAAGCCAGGCTGCGGTGAGCCATCTGGGTTGCAATGCAAATGAGGCCTGGCCACGTGCCGAGAGCAGAAGCGGCTGTGCCCGCGGAGGAGAGCCCAGCGGGAGTGGGGGGAGCACCCCCTGAGAGGCCAGGGATGGAGGGGGGCCAGGTGAATGTTGCTTCTCATGTCTGTGCACCACAAGGTTAGGACCCTGGATTCTAGAGATAGGTGTTCCCCACCTGAGTGCACCTGCAGCATCTGTCCCTGCTTCTGTGGGTGAATATCGGGTATCCATCCTCAGAAGCCCCGGTGCTCTGAGAAGATATCAGTATGCAGTTGGTCTCCCTCCGAAGCCTAGGCAAGTTCAAAGTAGAAGGATAGACCCCAAGGTCTCACGCTTCACAGTGGGTCAAGAATGAGGGTGGGGCTCTCCATGGAGGACAGGAGTGGGAGAGTCTAATTGATTTTGAGGTAGGCTCCCCACCCTCTCCCCTCATATGCAGGTTGCTTAGGAGTTTTAGAATATTTTTTATTTGTATGTATTCGCAGGTGTCTGTATGGGATTTACCTACGACGGTAGTGGCTCTGGGAGGTGAGAAGAGGGCCCTGGATCTCTGGAACTGGAGTTTGTGTTGTGAGGTCCCTCACTTGGGTGCTTCCTCCAGAAAAGCAATATGAATTCAAAACCCCTGAGTCATCTTTCTAGCCCCCACGAGTATTTTTGATTTTTAAAACAATTTTCCAGGCTGGCTTTAAACTCAGAGCTCTGCCTGCCTCTGCCTCCTGAGTGCTGGGATTAAAGGCGTGGCCACCACCGCGCCAGGTTTACAGTCACTTCTTGCTTCTTTCACATTTACTTACAAAAAAAAATTCATTCATTCCTTAAGTGGTTGTGTGGGTCAGGGATTGAGATGCTGCCAGTAATTTATCAGTCTGGGTTTAGGTTTTTCCTGGCAGAACAGGATTCCTCCGCAGTTGACATCTGAATTGATTAATTTGACTTTTCTAAGTGCCATGAAGACGTTATAAGCCTGGCTTGGTGACCGAGGTTCATCATCCATGCTACTGAGGAGGCTGAGGCAGGAGAATTGAAAGTTTAAGAGCAGTTTGAGACCCTGTCTTAAAAATGGAAAGTAAAAATAAAAGAGTGCGCTCTCTCTCTCTCTCTCTCTCTCTCTCTCTCTCTCTGTATGAATGTGTTTGTGTATATGAGTGGTGTGTGAATGAGTATGTGTGTGTGAGTGTGACTATGTGTGTTTGTGTGTGAATG
>JANHMN010000002.1:3875702-3930916 GCA_030674055.1 Rhabdomys pumilio | reverse complement strand
GTGTGACTATGTGTGTTTGTGTGTGAATGAGTGCATGTGTTTGTATGCGAGTGGTGTGTGTATGAGTGTGTGTATGTTTGTGTATGTGAGTGGTGTGGATGGATATGTGTGTGTGTGTGTGTGTGTGGTATGTATGTGAGTGTGTGCGTGTGTTAGAGCACTTGCTTAGCATGTGGGAGGCTCAAGAATTTAGAGTCTAGATTCAACACATCATGGAAAAAGTCAGAGTTGCCCCCATTATGAGAAACCGTCCAAAGGGGTTTCCCTGAGGAAGTGACAGAGATTGTCCACTGAGGGGAAGCTGGGCCTAGAGCAGTGTCCACACTGGGGCCACACTGGGGCCCAGACTGTTGACCAAACTTTGGGCTTTCCCTTTAGGCTGGCTCCTCTGTCCTGGCTGACTTTCTACACACCTAGGCAAGGGAAAGACTCAGGACATATGGGCCTGGCGGTCACCAGCTCAGGGTGCCCAGAGCTCTGCTGTCCAGCGTCTTCCAGGCTCATATCTGCTCACACACCCACTTGCTCGGCAGCTGCCCACTTGGATGGGAAGTTTCAATTTCCCTGTGCCCATGGGAGGTGAGTCGGGACTACCCTCTGCAACTCCGTCATGGGACTACATTTGAAAGGCACAAACCAGGGGCTGGAGAGATGGCTCAGAGGTTAAGAGCACTGACTGCTCTTCCAGAGGTCCTGAGTTCAATTCCCAGCACCCACATGGTGACTCACAGCCATCTATAGGAGAATCTGATGCCCTCTTCAGGCAGGCGGATGTGTATGCAGCAGAGCACTCATACATTAAATAAATAAAATTAAAAAAAAAAAAGAGAGAGAGAAGAAAAAGAAAGAGCCACAAACTAGTGGCTGGCTGGGTTCTCCTGTTCGGTCCTACGCTTCCCAAACTCTGGCAGTGCTCAGAGTTTGGTTGACAGGAACACAGGAAGTGAGACGCGGGAGGGCAGGGGAGGGCACACCACCGTGGCTCATACAGGATTAAAAACTAAATTTTTGAGACAACATTTAAAATCTGGAAAGGAGCCAGCAGCAAGGCTCAGAAGGTCAAGGAGCTTGCTGCCTAACGATCTGAACCTGGGCTCGATCCCTGAACCCATGGAAAGGTGGAAAAAGAGGACCAATTTCACAAAATTGTCTCCTGACCTCTGTATTGTGTTGTGGCGTGTATACACACACACAGAGAAACACACACACACACACACACACACACACACAGAGAGAGAGAGAGAGAGAGAGAGAGAGAGAGAGAGAGAAAGAGGAAGAGAGAGAGAGAGAGCACACAAACTGGGAGTGGTGCCACATATCTGTAATCCCAGGAATTCCGAGTCATCCTTGACCACACAGTGAGTGTGAGCCAGCCTTGACTACATATACACATAAAATAGGACTAAATAAATCCTTAGGAAATGAAGCAACGACAAAAGTCTCGAAACCTCACATTTATGTTCTGGGGCATGGCCTCTGACAAACAGGCCTACTCCAGCAAGGCCTACTCCAGCAAGGCCTACTCCAGCAAGGCCTCTTGGCCCTTTAATGGGACATTGGGATCTCCAGCCCTGGCCCTTCCCAACCTAACTGTCTTATTCTTGCGCTCCTTCTGGTCAGGAGCTGCAGAGAGCCAGACAACCACTCAGACTGGCCCTGTGTTCCAGACTGAAAGGCTCTCTCTCATCTCTCCTGTCTCAGCCTGGCCTGTTCTGCCTCTCTCTCAAGCCAGACTAGTACTGAGAGGACCCACCTGCCAGCCCTCTCTTCAGCTTCACCTCATGAGCCAGGTAGATGAAGCTGGGGGGTGGGTTTCTGAGGGGACACCCTCAGATATCTCCCTGGTTACTGAGTGAATGCAAGGCCTTGGGACAGCTGGCCACAGAAGACTGTGTTTCCCCCTGCGATGGGCTACTGGGTCATGAGGTGCCATGGTGCTGGCTGCCTGCCACACCACAAGAGGCCAAGATTCCCCTGAAACCAATAGTTGAAGTTATCTTCACACTGACAGCGCAACAAGCAGGATGCTCTGCCCCGAAGGCATTTCCAGAAATTTGGGCCTGACTTCTTGTTGATTAAATGCCAGAAAGCCCACGGCTGCTCTGTGGTGAGGCGGCCATTGAGCAATAGATGTTTTGTTTTGCTGATGACAAGATTTTTCAACATTCAAAAGCTGAAATGATAAGTGAACAAAGCTTGACCAGCCAGCCTTCTCTTCTCCAGCCAGGGATGTGGTAGATTTAAACTTTCATGCTGGGAAAGATTCTTCACATTCGGGTTCCTCCAGACATTTCCACAGCTCCAGAGGACACGGGTCCTGGTCCCAGATTTCTAAAAGGCCTCTCTAATTTCTATATTTTGGAGTTGCAGGCCAGAAGGGCCCTTGAGAGGTTCATGGCTATATATGTGGGAGAGCACCAGTCTACTTCTGTGTGAGTGTGTGTGTGAGTGTGTGTGCATGCATGTGTGCACACGAGTATGTGCCACAAGTCAGAAGACAATTGTGGAGTTTGTTCTCTTCAACCCTGTGAGTCCTAGGGACCAACTGAGGTTGCCTGTCTTAGTAGCCAAGCTGGCCTGTACCTGATGAGCTATCTACAGCCCCAAGAGGCAGTTTACTCCAGAGCCAAATATGAATGACCAAATAGAAGAGAATTCAGGCTACCCTGAATATCACGTTGTGATGAAAATTTTTGTTCATCAGTTACTGGAGCTTGCTGCATAAGCACGGCCAGCTGAGTTCAAGCCCCAGAACCCACATAAAGGTGGAAAGAGAGAACTGACTCTAAAATAGTCCTCTGACCTTCACACACATGCTGTCCCATGTGTGTGTCATCCTGCATACACACATCCAGCAATAATAATTAATATAAAATGAAGAAAAAAAACTTGCTTATTGAGACCGGTTCTCATAGAGCCCAGGCGGTCCTCAAACTCCCTGTGCAGTGAAAGATGACCTGAGATTTCTAATCCTCCTAAGTCTATACTCCTAGTTCGGGAGCCAGCATTTCACTCCCTGCTGCAGAGGGGACCCAGAGCTCTATGCATATTCCACAAGCACTCTCTCAGGAGCTATAACTATCCCAGCCCATTGCTTTTTATTTTCAGTTGAATTTAATATTGTATATGTGTCTGAGTGTTTTGCCTGCACTGTATTCACGTCTGGTACCATTGTAGGCCAGAAGAAGGTGTCAGATCCTCTGGAGATGGAATTATTCACAGTTATGAGTGCTGGGAATTGAACCCTGGTCCTGAGGAAGAGCAGCCAGTGCTCTTAACTGCTGAGCCCTGCAGCCAATTTCTTGAGGTTTCTGCAGTTACAGAACAGAAGAAAACTGCAAGTCACAGAACTCTGCAAGTTCACTGGTGAAAACTTCGTGTAGGTTGCAGCAGTGGGGGGCTCTGCTGGAGGTGTCAGGTGTGCTTTGAGGGACTTCAGACTTTGGAATTGGTAGAAATTAGGACTTGAATAAGTGACTGTGTCTCCAGAGTTTTCATGTCAGAGCCACAGGATGTTATATCAAACAAAGAGGTGGGTGATGTGTGGTTGGAGATAGCCCAAGGTTGTGTTACCTTGAGACAGCCCAAGGTTGTGTTACTGGATAATACAAGATTCTAATTTTCCATAGTCTCTTAGTTCTAATCAGTCAGTAAGTCGGTAGAAGCTTTCATGGAAGTATCAACTTATTTTCTGGCAATCAATCAGCCTGACAACCCTCCCTCCCTCCCTCCCTCCCTCCCTCCCTCCCTCCCTCCCTCCCTCCCTCCCTCCCTCCCTCTCCCCTCCCTCCCTCCTTTCTTCCCTCTCTCCCTCCACCTCTTCCTCCATTTCTCAGGGTCTGTTCTGTAGCCCAGGCTGACTTCAAACTTGTGGCAGTGTTCCTGACAGGTACTTCTGTGTGTGCTGGGAATATAGGCGTGGGTAGCCATGCCTGGCTTTGGCAAGCTACATTTTGTTTTTGTTTTTTCAAGACAGGGAGGGTTTCGATAAAAGGCATGTGTCATCACGCCTAGCTTGGCAAAGCTGACAATTTCTAATGTGGACATGAGAATACTTTTAAGGATTTTCTGTCTGTCTGTCTGTCTGTCTGTCTGTCTCTCTCTCTGTCTCTCTCTCTCTGTGTGTCTCTCTCTCTCTCTTTCTTTCTCTGCCATTTATTTTTGTATAGACAAGGTCTCACTGTGTAGCCAGACTGGCCTGGAACTTGAAATGTAGACCAAGGTGACCCTAACCTTACTGAGATCCATTTGCCTTACCTAGATTTTCAAGTTCTCGTATCACAGGTGCGACTCTGGTTTGTGTGAGGCTGGGTATTGGCCCCAAGGCCCCATACATGCCGGTCAAGTGCTGAGCTACCTCCCTAGTGCCTTATCCTTGACTTTGCTAGTCTGGGAGTGATCTTTCTCAGGTTGGGAGTTAATGGCCTTCCTCTGGCATTGGTGTGGATGCTGGGGCAGGGAGTAAATCAGAGGAGGCATGGACCCTTGGCTCAGGATTTCCTGGTACTTCCTGCCTCGGAGAGCAGCCTGCTCTGGGGGCATCATCCAGTGCTCCCTGACGTCAACTCTGCTTCCAATGAATGGCTTTCCTCTTCCGTTTGGGAAGACATGCTATCTGTCATCAAGCCTGTTGACTGTCTTTCTCACCCTGGCATCTCCTGTTTGGGAAAGAGCGAAGGGACTAACAAGAAGGGAGTGGGTGGAGGCAGGGGGCTGGGTGGGACTCAGTGGATGCATCTCCATAGTGTGAGGGGCTATCCCAGGACAGATACCTTCATGTCTGGGCCTTTAAGGTATGCATCAAGAAACCCTACACACAGTAGTAGGCTCTGCCCCAGGTTCCCAGCCTCCAAGCAGCTTTGGGTTATAGAGACCCCTCCTAGACAACTCATCTTGGCCTTGGTGTCATCGGAGGTGTCTCATTTCCCAGGTTGTTCTCACCAATGAACTCAGACAAGGTCCCTGGGCACAAAGAATGCACTTTTTGTCACCATGCAAGTTGAAGCAGTTAAAAACTGTGCCAGGATCAGAGGTTAGGGACACTTCCTGTTCTTGCAGAAGAACCTATTCTAATTCCCAGGACTGTAGCGTGGCCTCCAACAGTCCGTATCTGCAGTTCTAAGGGACTTGAACCCTCTTTTGGCCTCTATGGACACCAGTCATGCAAACGGTATATGTGTAAACAAACCACTCATGCACATAAAAATAAATAAATAAAAAATATTTTTGAGGGGGTGTCAAGACTGGGTGTCTCTGTGTAACAGCTCTGGCTATCCTGGAGCTCTAGCCCTGTAGACAAGGCTGGCTCCAAGCTTAGAGATCTGCCTACCTCTGTCTCCTGAGTGCTGGGATTAAAGGTGTGCTCCATCAGGCCTGAGCTTCAAAAATAAAACTTAAAAATTACTTCAGGAGTTCACAGCTGCAGAGGTAGTAGGTGTCACTGTCTTTAGTGATATAGCCACTAACAAGTTGCCTACCTATGCTTATGCAGGTAATCTATTAAAACTCAGTGGGTCACAGACAGGAAAGTCAGAAAAGTAGGAAGGGCCATGTTGGGGAGAAAAAAGATGGATGCAACAGAGTGATAGGGAGACAGAGGCAGGCAGATCTCTGAGTTCAAGGCCAACCTGGTCTACAGAGTGCACTCCAGGACAGCCAGGGCTACAGAGAGAACCACTATTTGAAAAGAAATAAAAATAAATAAACATACAAATAAAAAGTAAGTTGATTGGAGAGATGACTTAGCAGTTAAAAACACATGTTGTTCTTGTAAAGGAGAGGGGTTTAGTTCCCAGTGCCCACAGGGGTGGCTCATAACCATCTGTAATTCCAGCTCCAGGAAATCCGATGCTATCCTCTGACTTCCACAGACACAAGGCAAGTGTGTGCTGCTCATACAAACAGGCAGCCAAACATTCTACGCGTAAAATAAATAAACCTAAAGAACAAGAAGGAAAAAAAAAAAAAAAAGAAATTAAAAAAACGCTTCATCTCTGAAAAAGTCAGTATGTAAAATCATCTCTGAAAGTCAGTATGTAAAATCATCTCTGAAAGTCAGTTTGTGACATTTTGGAACCTCTAAGATATACATGTCCTAGAAGAGTCATGGCTGCCTCCCTCTGCTTATGGCTCTGTTTCAGAGTAGCCATAAAGCTAGAGGCTCTAGGTGTGTGGTTTGGGAAGGAGCTAGGCCATCTTCTGGGTTTACTAGGAATGGATATATCTATTAGTTTCACTCGACATGCCGTCAGTGTCACTGTGTGTAACTGCAATTTATTTTAGAAATTCCCAGTGAGCCAGCCCTATGCTTCAGGTTCTGTCTCACACAGTAAAGAACCACAGGGACAACAGAACTTCTTTCCAGGATGGTGAGAATGTTCTGTGGTCCCAATGGTGATCCCAACCGAGCTTGAGGGTGATGGTGTAGCTTGGTGGGTCAGAGTCTGTTTACTCAGCACCTCCCGTGATAGGCTGAAGGCACCAGGATCTCATCCTGGTTACTGGAAGTTAGGAAATCTGATGACTCATCGTTTCTAACTTGGAAGAGCTAAATCGGATTCTTCCTAGTATTTGTAAAACTATGTGTGCTTAAAAATTAAAGGTACTTTGAAACACACACTGCCCGTAAGTGATCTGGAATGCTTCTAAATACTACCAGCTGATTCAGGAGAACACCCCAGGTAGTACTAATGTATTCTCCTTGCCTTTCACAAATGTGATGGTTTTGTTTTTGTTTTTTGTTTTTGGCATTCATTCGTCTGTTTGTTTGTTTCTTGAGACAAAGTCTTGTTATATAGCTCTAGCTGTCCTGGAATTTACCACATAGACGAGGCTTCCTTAAACTCAGAGAGATCTGCCCACCTCTGCCTCCCAAGTGCTAGGACTAAAGGCATTCACCATCCCTGCCAGTGACATGTTCTTATTTGTTTGTTTGTTTATTTTTTATTTGTTTGTTTTTAGACAGAGGCTCCTGCAGCACTAGCTGGTCTTGAACTTACTGTGTCGTAACAAATGATGCTTAACTCCTTCTTGCCCCTGTCTCCCAAGTTCTAGGACCTGCCTCACCCCTCTCTCTCTCTCTCCTCTGTTTGTTTCTTTTTTTCTTAGATACTAATGCTTTTGCCTCCTGAGGGCTGGTTAGGGCAGGGATTACAATGTAGGCTACCATGCCTGCATGAGATTGTATTTTTACTACTCTTTGATAATTATTTTTTTGTTTTAAAAGCTAGTGTATCATTTATTGTTATTGTGTGTGTATACGCATCCTCCGGAGGGGGCACAGGCGTGGCGGTCAGAGGACAGTTTCCACAGCAAGCACCTTTATCTATTGAACCATCTTGCTAGACCTTTCCTTTTTAATTTTATTTTTATTTAAATTTCTGCCTGCTCGTTCATTTTGTGGGAGCAGCAGGCACATAGATGCTATGGCATGCATGTAGAGGTCAGGGAACAAATTGAGTCAGGTCTTTTTCCTACCATATGTGTTCTGAGGTTCAAACTCAGGTTGACAGCCTTGGCAGCAAGCACCTTTATCTAGTGAGCCATTTTGCCTGTCCTTGGTGAATTTTATAAGTGATACTACTACATATTCTTTTAGAATATCATTTTTCATGGAGATATGGTCATCCATTGTACTGATACACTACAGTGTATCTAGCCAACTCCTTCATTGAGATTTTTTTTTTAATTTTTTTTGTTTTTTCAAGAGAGGGTTTCACTGTGTAGCCTTGGAACTACACAGTGAACTGTGTAGAACTCGCTCTGTAGAGCAGCCTGGTCTTGAACATAGAGATCCGGTCTACCTCTGTCTCCAGAGTGCTGGGATTAAAGACTTGCACCACTACTAACTGTTTCCACACTTTTTTGTTTGTTTGTTTTTCGAGACATGGGTTTCTCTGTGTAGCCCTGGCTGTCCTGGAACTCACTCTGTAGACCAGGCTGGCCTCGAACTCAGAAATCTGCCTGCCTCTGCCTCCCAAGTGCTGGGATTAAAGGCGTGCGCCACCACCTCCCGGCATTTCCACACTTTTCAATAATGGGAGAAAGGCTAAGATAAATATTCTTTTGGGAACGTATCATTAACTTTCCTGGAATAGTTTGGTGGAGGTGAACTTCAAAATGTTAGTTTAAGTGTTACGGTTTTAACTCCACATCATCTCTGGGGCAGAGGAAGGTTAGGCCTCAGGGTGCTGAGCTGACACCATCCTGTAGTGATGCAAATGAGTGCAGGCACAAAGCAGAGGCTGGCAATCTGACAGGTGTCGGGCGCTGTCACCAGAGTCCTTCCTCTTGGAGCCAGGCAGGTGAGTGCAGGGCCTAGGTCTCAGGAGGCTATCAATCTGACAGGTTACAGGACCCTGAATGATCGCTAGCTTCCTTTCTCCTGGAGCAATGTAGGTGAGTGCTGTACGCGTGGCGGCAGCTGTTAGTGTGACAGGTGCTAAGATGCCACTAACATCTCCCTCCTGCACCCTCATGTGAGCGCAGGGCAGCAGCTGTCAATCTGACAGGACTCGGGGCGCTGAGCAGTTAGTAGCATTCTCCCTCCTGGACCCTCATGTGAGCGCAGGGTAGCAGCTGAAAGTCTGACAGGTGTCTGGGCGCTGAGCATCCTTCCTCTGGCAGCAAGGCAGATAAGCGAAAGGTGCAGGGCAGCAGCTGCCAATCGGACAGGATTCTGGGCGCTGAGCTGTCACCAGCATTCTCCCTCCTGGACAATCAGGTGAGCTAAGGACCGTAGTCTACGCCGCCCGTCCTCGAGCTCCCTGTCTGGCGCGAGGCCGTGCCCCAGAAGGGACACTGAGGCAAGACCAGGCAAATACAAGTCTGCAGCCTCGGCCGTCGCTGCCGCGCCTGCGCGCTGGCCCTGTCCGCGCTCGCGCTGTCAATAAAGTTCTCGCGCGCCGGAAGCGGAAGCGGCGGGTCTCCATGGCGGCGCCGGCGGCGGGCCCGGTGTTCTGGAGGCGGCTGCTGGGCCTGCTGCCTGGCCGGCCCGGGCTGGCCGCTCTCCTGGGCCGCCTCTCGGACCGTCTGGGCAGGAGCCGGGAGCGCCGGCGCCGAAGGTGAGAGCGCTCGGGCGGGCCGGGCCGGGGCCTTTGCCGTCTTCCCGCGTGCGGGCGGCTCAGCCCTGAGCCCCGTGGGCGTGCACTGTGCAGGAGCTACCCGGGGCAAGCTCGGGGCTACGGCCGGGCTCCGCGGCCAAGGCCGCTGTGCTCCGGGCCCGGGGCGTGAGTGTGGCTGTCGGTGTTAGTGCGGTGAGTTGGCCGGAGTGAATCAGCCCTGCGGGGACCGGGTGCGCGCTGGCTTCCTCACATCCTGCCGGAGACATTTCTCAATCCTGACTCAGTCAGTACTCAGGCCCATGAAGAGGAAACACTCGAAACCCTTTCTACGCGCTTTCAGAAGGCTTGTTTCTGGAAAAGTACTGAAGTGGGTTGTGTAAGCGGTGCAAGAAGCTTTGAAGCAGTTTGTTCGGGCAGTGGTCCTTAAAAGTAAACATTTGCCGAGAACAGGCTCAACCAAGAGGCCTGATGCTATTGTTAATGTTTAGGAAATTTTGTGTGTGTGTGTGTGTGTGTGTGTGTGTGTGTGTGTGTGTGAGTGAGAGAGAGAGAGAGAGAGAGAGAGAGAGAGAGAGAGATTGATTCTCTCGTGTGCATGTTTAGAGACTTTGTTTTCTTTTTCTTCAGATGCTGGTGTTCAAACTCAGAACTTCATGCACCCTAAGCAGGTGCTTTACTACTGAGCCACATCTCGGCTCTCTCTCTCTTTAAAATAATTAATTAGTGTGTGCTCAGGTGGTGATAGGGGCAGGACTTTTTGGAAGTCGGTTTTCTTTTACCTTGTGAGTTGAAGGGATTGAATTCAGGTCAGCAAGCTTGTCAGCAAGTTCTCTAGCCCCCAGTTCTTTTAGAGACATAGTGTCGTGTATCTCAGACTGGCCTTAAACTGACTGACTAACCCAGGCTGGCCTAGCACTCCTGATTCTCCTGCCTCATTGCCAATGCTGGAATCACAGGTGTGATCTGTAATGGCCCACTCTCGTTCCATGGGTAAGATTTTGTCTCTAGATACCTTGAGGTGCAGTCACCTGTATTGGTTCTGGATGTGGGACATTGATTCACAGAATAACAGAGGGAGCTTGCCAACCAAAGCACAAATTTGACTTGGAGGACCTTCCAAGTGACAGAGTCAAGGCAGAAAGGTAATCTTGGATAGCCCGCTGGTCTGAATGGCTTGTCTCCCCAGCCATTCTATTGGGCGATAGAGTCAGGTGATGCTTATTACGTCATGGCATCAGACCACTGAAAAAATGTAGGGTTTCAAAAGTTCAACCTGAGAGAGGGGCAGTTTAGGAAGCTTTGCTGATTTCCTTTTTGTCTGTAGACCTCCTTACTCATGGTTCAGCTTTGGTGCTGGTCTCTGAAGGGGGTTCGAGCAGCCTGTGTAAACTGTTCCTTCCACTGGGTATCCAATTCTGGGTAGTCAAGTACTACACAGAGCTGTACCCCAGGCCTGACAGGGCCTCACCTCAGGTTACTTTCCAACATTCTTTGTAGCTGATGCTTTTGAATTTATGACCCTTTTGTTTGTAACCCGAGTGCTGGTACATCATGCGTGTGTCACTGCGTTCAATTTCATGGGCTGCTAGGGGCCATTTCCAGGGACTTGTGTGTGCTAAGTAGATAGATAACTTCACCAGCTGAGCAAACCACCCCCAGCCCCCACCCCGATCCATGTGCTTTGTAGCCCAGGTTACCCTTGAGCGCTGGGTTCTCCATCCTTAGTCTCCTGAGCACAGGGGTTACAGGCTTTCACCATCTTTTCAACTCCTGTTTTACGTTATTTGTTTTTTTTTTAATGAAAAGCTTTGTCGTGTGTGCATGTGTGCATCCCAAGAATTGAACACAAGTCTCTAGGCTTGGCGGCAGGCGGCTTTACTTGCTGAAGTACTTCATTGTTAGCTTTTAAAAAATTAAAAAAGTCTTTGTTAGTTTGATTGAGACAGGTTCTCACTTTATAGCTGGCTGGCTTGACTCTGTGTAGACCAGGCTGGCCTCAAACTCATAGAGACCTACTGGTCTCTGCCATAGAGTGCTGGTCACCACACTCAGCCCGAGATTTTGTTTTTATTTGTAATTATGTGTGTCTCTGTGTGTAAGTGCATATGAGCGCAGGTGCCCTTGGGGGTCAGACGAGGACATTGGAGTCCCTGGAGCTAAAGTTAAAAGGACTTCTAGGAGTCAAACTTAAGTCCTTGCAGTGGACACTCATAACCACTGAGCCCTCTCCAGCCCATTAATGATTTTTTGAGACTGGATCTCAGTCTGTATCCCTGGCTGTCCTAGAACTTTTATGTAGACCAAGCTGTCTCTTTATTTTTTTTTAATTTATTTTTATTTTTTAATTTTTTGAGGCAGGGTTGAATGTAGTCCAGCCTGACTCAGGCTTGCTGTGTTATTACGGGTGGCTTTAACTCCTGGATAGGGGGAGGGGTTGCAGGTTCGGTGTGGCAGTGAGGGTGGTCTGCGTAGACTACTTATATGACTCATGTTTGTTTGAGACAGGATCTCTTTTTCCTGGGCTGGCCTTGAACACCTGATCTTCCTGTCATCCCCTGAGTTCTGAGATTACTGGCTACCACACTCAGCTCAGCTTCCCAAAAATCTTTGCAGTACTCATGACTCCATATTTCTAAACCAAAGGATTAAGTCTACAGTTGAGCAGGGTGGGGAGTTGAGTAAGACTTGTGACAGTCAGAACCAGGACTGAGTTCTTTGCTGTGTGTTTTCAGAAGCTCTTGTTTTACAGTTCTCAGGGTAGGGGCGGGGGATTGGTGTTCCCACCAATGAGTGACCCTGCGGGTCTTTGTCCCCACCTCTGCCCTGTTTGGCTGGCTCTCTGGTTCTCTGGGGCCTTAGTGTTTGGTGTTATTCATTTCAGTTGTGGCCACTGACTGTCAGCTGCTGGCTTTCGATTCTTCTCCAATTGTTCCACTGCACCTCCCAATTCCTCATTCCCCGAATGGTGTGGTTTCTTGTAATTCTCTGATCACTGATTCATTGATAATAGCTCTGTGTAGTCATGAGCATAACTTATTTTAGATTCTGGCTTGCCAGTCTGACTCAGTCATGGGGGCTTGGTGAATCCTTGCGGCCAGCAGGAGGAACGGTTCTTCACTGCGTGGTTTCCTCTCAGCCTTAGAGATGCCCATAGAGACTTAAATGAGAAAATCGTTTCTTATTAGTGATCTTGAAATACTGTTGCTTTCTCTGAAGCAAATGTCTGACTCACTATCATTGAGAGAACTAGACAGTTCATTTATTCCTTGTGTGGATGGGTCACTGCTCTTCTAGGTGAGATAAAGGCCCAGCCCCGCCTTTAAAGTGTTTCAGCCTGTGATCAGATAGTTCCAGGAAAGCAGGGTGGAAGGTCATAGCGACACCCAGGAGAGGCTTCTGAGACTGTGGACGGCCCCCAGTGGCAGAGCCCAGAGCTGTTTGGAATGAAGCCAAGTGAAGAAGGGGGAGTGGGCACTTAAGGGGGAAGGGGTGATGTGAGCAGGAGTGAGGGGCAGCACTTGAACAGTTTCTAGCAGCTGACGGGTGTTGCTAAGTAGGGGAGGAGCTAGGAGCAGTCTGTGTCCCAGGCCAGAGCCCTTGGGAGGCAGGCTTTAGGTCCTTGTGTGATTTCTTCTGTGAAGTCAGGGCAGTGGGAGTGGAGGAGTCAGTCCTACATTGGGGGTGATGCTGAGGTAGGTCAGGTGACCAGGTGCTTAGCTTGTATCACTTGACTGAACCGGGAGTAAGAGCCACAGGTTTTGGGAATGATGATGAGGTAATTTGTGGCCCATGAGCTGCACCCAGGTGCATCCAGGTGGAGGTGCCCAGTGCTCAGAGGCCCGGCCCCAGATGGCAGGTTTCGGGGGCAGTGATGCACAAAATGGACTCCTTATCGGAGTAGGTGAGACTCAGTGGGAAGTGTATAAAGAGGGGTTCTGTTCTCTTCCTGAATTTGTTTGTCATACAAGGAAATATCCTCTTGTGGCCTGTAGACTTTCTTTTAAAACTATATTTAACTAGAACAAGATCTTATTTTCTGGGGGAAGGGCAGAGAGACAGAGACACTGACTGTTCTAATTCCTGGCTTGTGAGAGGGAAACAAGTAACCATAGAAGGTTCTTTCAGTGGGGCTTTCTTGATGGTGTGACTTTGGAGGGTTAGTGGTCCATTCTGAGAAATTCCTGTTCAGGAATTGTCACACTGCAGAGTGACTTTTCTTTGGCCATTTCTAATGGTGGGGCTCAGCCTTCCCAACTCATTAGAGGTCTGTCCTTTGGCTTACTTTAGTTTTTGACACAGTGTCTTTTGTAGCCCAGGCTAGCCTTACACTCAGTATGTAGCTGAGAATGACCTTGAACAGTTGATCGCTTGCCTTCAAGTGCTGCTTACACCGCTGTACTCTAGTTCCATGAGTTTGTCAGAATTTTCTGGTTGTACTGGGTTTGAACACAGGGCCCTTACATATGCTGAACCAGCACTTTGGCACTGAGCTAGTCCTCAGTCCCTTCTTGATATTTACAGCAGTGGGAGCAGGTGGGGGAGAGAATCTGGAACCAAGGAGTAATTTCCCAGACTTTCTCAGCTGATTGATTTTTAGCTGTAGCTTGGTGAGTTCCTATTGAGTTCCCCCAAGTGTGGCTTAGCTGGTGTGGGTGGGGCCCAGCTGGACACAGGCTGCTGAGCAGATGGAGAGCCGCCTGAGATTGAAATGCTCCTTCGATATCTAATCCTCTCTTGTAAATACCGATAAATGTGTAAAGGAGGCAGCCTATCGGGAGCCTGCCCACCCACCCGCGCGCAGCCATGGCCATGCCATGCTCTTTGTCCCTGCTGTGCCTCAGTAGCCCTCAGCTCTTCAGTTCCCACGTCATTGACTTCCTTTAGCTTGTGGTCCGCGTATAGCTGGAGCAGTACTTGCTGGGGAGTCCAGTGGCCACAGTCTTGAGTAATCGAGAGCATCACTTCCCTTCCTGGGCTTAGACTGCAGAAGTCAGGAAGGGCCTCTGCTGCCTGGGCTGCAGGAAGTGCACTTCTCAGGAAGCTGTGACTGTTGATCAGTTACCTTTACATGGAAATGTGGATGAGGGTAGGTGGGGGGCGGAGGGTGGACTCTTCTGAAAAAGTAGTTTCTGAAAATGGGATGACCAAATACAGTTTCTTTTAAAGATTCTGGGGGAGGGAGTTTGGGGGGTTGAGAGAGCGTTTGGACAGATTTGCCTGGGATGGATCCTGTCAGTCTGTGCCAGGAACTCTCTGTTTCCCAGAGGGAATGAACCCTGAGGCCCATGTGCTGGACACAGAGTTCCTGGCCATTGTGGGTTCTCTGGTAGGTCAGGGACAGGCAGTCTCCAGCTTCTCAGCATCTGTCCAAAGCCAGGCAGGTCGACCTCCAGTTTGTGTCCCCAGAGCCAAACAACTGTCATCTTGGTTGTTCAGTTGTGCGGACTTGAAAAGAGATCTAAGCTCCACTCGTCTCTTCACATTCCTCATAGAGGGTCTGAGAGGGTCACGAGACCCTCACCTGAGCAAATAGTCTCTCTAGAACACCTGCTGTATGCAAGACTGCTTACAGCACTTGTGGCCTTGGAGCGGGGGTAGGGTATGTAGGCTGGGGAAGAGTGCAGAAGGGGGCTTTCCTCAAGGCTGTGGGACACCATTTTCCCCTGTTTCTGGTGCAGCCTTTTGTGGGGAAGCACCACTGGTCTGCAGGCCCTGTTCTCTGTACTCCCTGGACATTCCAAAGGAAAGGAGGGGCCTCCGGCAGGTCCTACAGACCTGCTTGTCTGTTCACACCACTTCCTTCACACTACAGTGCTGACCCATTCCCTGTGCTCTGTCAGGAAACCACTAAATCCACGTACTCATCCAGGGTGAGCCTTCGTGTGGTCATGCCTTGGTGTGTTGTTGCCTACCCCTGGGAAGGAATTTTAGTCTTCTGTTCCCCACTGGTGGTGGCAGCACTGGCACTGTGGCTCCAGAGGGTGCAGTGCAGACAACATTGTACTTCTGGGGTTGTCTCTGCTGAGAATAGGGCCGCTAGGCTGAGTCTTGTCGTGGCTCACCCACGGCAAGGCATGCCAGTGTCTTTTCACAGGTGCACGAAGCCTCAAAAGGCTTGGTGGGATGAGCGATCCTGCTGCTCCATCCGCGGGTGTGGCTTTCTGTGGGGTGGCGGTTTGCCTATTCTGAACCCAGTTGATGCTGGGGAGGAGTGTTGGGGGGATACTGTCTTGCCTGTGACTCTCATATACCAGGCTGACTTTGACATCCATTCAGGGGCCCAGAGAAGAATGTACATGCTGTGGGTGCACTGGGGTGGTTGAACCTGTAGATCCTTGGGCCGGTGGGAAGAAGCCTGTTTTTCTGCCTAACCTATTCCCCAGGTTTCACACTCAGGCTGCTCCCTCCATAGGACCCTGCAGTAGGGTTTCTAGTCATTCCTGAGTTCAGGGAACTTGTCTGCAACAGCTACAGGAAGCCTTAAGTCCGTTGGCTGAACCTTCACCCAGAGTCAGGTATCCTGTGGGTGTGGCCTGAGCAGTTGTGAGAGGATCCTGTCCTGGTCTGCAGGCTGAGGATGGCTTTGTGCTGTTGGCCCCACATGCTGAGAGGCCTTGAATGTGTGCTTCTAGGTCTTGGGTGTCAGGTAGGGGGACCACTGGCCTGCAGGTCCTGTTCTCTGTACTCCCTGGACATTCCAAAGGAAAGGAGGGACCTCTAGCAGGTCCTACAGACCTGCTTGTCTGTTCACACCATTTCCTTCTCCTGAAATCAGAACTGGGTCCTAGATGGTATCTAGAAAGAGATGACTTAGGGGAAGTAGCTGTAGATGTGGAAATTGCATGAGTAGTGGCTTGGTTCCCTAAGTGAACATTACGGGCCTTGGCCTCGAAGCGCTCAGGCTTAGTTTTCTATGGGACACATGGTATTTTAGGAAAAAAAATCCTTTTCTTATATTTTGTGTGTGAGTGTGTGTGTGTGTATGTGTATGTATCTGTCTGTTCTATGTGTGAGTGCCACTAACTTGCTATAGTCAGTTCTTTTCATCTGTCTTGTGTGTTCCAGGGTATTGAACTCAGGTTGTCTAGCTTGACAGCAAGGGCCTTTACCCAGGGCATGTGGTTTCTAGTAAAGCTCCTGGCTTAGGGGAGTTACTTGTGCAGGTGGGTGACTCTTGGAACCTGGATTCTTGTCCAGTGGTTAGGCTGGTGTGGGACAAGCTTTTTTCTGGGAGAGTCAGTCTGCAGGAGTTAAATTAATGAGAAGCCGGGAGCCAGTCTCCACGATCCTGGCCTTCTAGCAGAACAGGCTGCTGCCTTGCACTAGGACTTGAGCTCATCCAGTCCCCATGGGTCAGTCTTCTGTGGGTGCTGTCTCCTGTGCATGATGTCATTTTGGGATCCTTTACGCTCACTGTCTTTGCTGTGCACTCCCCTTTGAATGGGTGAAAGCCACATGAAGTCTGGGCTGCCTCCACAGTGAATCTGCAAACTCTTCACTGGCTCACAGCTTCTTGCTCGTAGAAATATACCTGTTAGTACACAGGTTAAACAGGAAGCCAGTACAGAGAAGCCTGAAAAACTTTTGGACTGAGTCCCTGGTGGAACATTCCCAGGGAGAGCTCCCTGGTAGGGGAGAGACCTGCTCAGAGTTGTCTGTCACCCCTGCAACCACTGCCTGATGTAGTGGCTGTTTAGGCCCTGATACCTTGTAGGATGCGAGTATGGGTGCACACAAGTCACTGGGCTGGTTTCTAGACGTTTCCGTTTCTCAGGTTTCACTTTGTCCAGAGCCCTTTCTCTTCTGAGTACGGTTTGAATTTTTCTGGTTTTTAAGATTCTTCAAGCTTGGCTGCCAAAAGCCTTCCGGTAGTTCCAGGCACCACCTGCCCCTCTCCTTTGGCCATATACATTGACGTTTGTCTAATCACTTTTATCATTTCCTCTTTGATCTCTGTAGTCCCAGGCATGTGAGGTGGTGAGGCTTTTACATGTGGGGGAGGCAGATGCCAACCCTTCTTGAGTATTTCCATAGTGTGTGGTAGGTAGTCATGTGATGGCTTGAGCTAGGCTTCCAGGAACTCTGGCCCTGTTCTCGATTGCCTGGTGTGAATGGGTGTTTCCTCATCTTCCTCTGTGAGCTGGTTAGCATCACTTTGCCCACATGGTGTCTGTATGGGGATTGGGAATGTGGCACAGAGTGAGGCAGGCAGACTCCTAGTCCTCCCCCATATGCCCTGTGAGGTGGAGCCGCACAGCTGCACACAGACCTCTTTTTATTTTTGGTCTTAGAACTGGGCTTTAAGCTGCACACAGACTTATGTCCCACTCTGAGTCTTAGACTGTACCCACTGGGGCCTCACCGGTCAGCTGTGAAGTTTTCCTGTTGTCTCCTAGTTTTCCTTCTTCCCTCTTAAGTCTGGTCGGTGTGGGACACTGAGGCAGTACCCTCTTGTTTACACTAAGAACTTTAATTTGCAATCCAGTACCTGCTGAGGGGGAAAATTATTTACGCCTCAGCATAGGTGACCAAGGCCTGTTGCTGCCTTCCCAGGACCGAGAGAGTCAGCACCTTCCACCATTGACTAAAGTTTTCTTGGCAGTGAGATGGCCGTGACAGGCTGGTGGGCTTTCTGGGAAGTGCAGCTGGGGGCCATCTGGCATCCCTGCAGCGCTGCCGGAGCCCTGGGGAGATTCATTGCTGGAGCATGGAACAAGCAATGAAATCATCTTCCTGGAATCCTCATTGAGCCCCAGGGTGCTGAGGATTTGCTGCTCAGAACCCTCTATAGTCTACACTGAGGTCTTCCTGCTGCTGTTTGCAGCCTGGGATTTAGACTGGTTTGTGTGGGGTTTTGGGTGTGAGGGCAACAAGGACAAAGCTCAGCAGAACATACTGAGGGGTTCCTGGGGTGCTGCTTTGTCCAGTCAGGCTGCTGGTGGTGGGACCCTGGGAGGATGTGTGTCTGATAGATAGCTAAGGGTCCCTTCTTGTCAAGGAAGGTCTTGTAGAAAGGTCTCTTCCCCTGTGTGTACTGTGTTCTTTCTCCCCAAATCTGAGTTGTAAAGAGAAACCAACACGGGACACTTTAATTTTTCTAGGTCCTCTAACAGAAGCCCGTTCTGTGAGTCATGAAGTTTCTTCTAGGCTAACCTTAGTAACTAGTAATGTTGGAAGGATTTTAAGCACGTGTATCTTTTCTTTGTTCTTTGCCAGTTTCTTCCCTTTATACAAGATCCTGTCTATTTCCCCAGAAAAATCTTCTATCTCTGCACCCACCAAGCCTGTGTGTGCAGACTCTCACTGAAGCTACCTGTGCACATGCCTGCAGTGGACAGAAGAGGGTGTTGAATCCACTGGAAGTGGAGTTGGGGTGTTGTGAGCTGCCCAATGTGCTGGGAACCAAGCTCCTGCTCTGCTACAGCTCTGCTATAGCAGCATGGGCCCTCAGCCCCCCTCCTCCTCCTCTTCCTTTGTAATGAGCCCACTGAGTCCCTAGTGCTGGAGTGTTGCCTGATCTTGTGCTGGTGGCCATAGCTGCTGTGAGTTCATGAGTGCAGCAGCCTGGCATGCCCAGAAGACAGCATTTTTAGTGCTCCTCCTCACCCACTAGCTCTTAAATCCTTTCTGTCTCTTCCTGGATACTCTCTGAGCCTTGCTGGGGTTGATGCAGTTTAGGGCCGAGCACTCAGCAATCATTCTCTGCTCTCTGGTCAGTTACAAGTCTCTGCGTTAACACTGGCCACTACAGAAAGGTTTCTCTGGCCAGGGCTGAGAGCAAACCATGGATGTAACAGTAGATATTTAGAAGACAGTTTAACAACTTGTCTATTTAGCAAAAACAAAACCAAACAAAAAAAGACAACAAAACAACAATAAAACCCCGGTAACCCTGGTAATAGTTTCCCTTAGGGCCTATGACTTCCTAAGCCATGGACCTTTGAATTCCTTCCATCCTGTGTAACTCGCCTCATCTGAACAGGCTACCCCCAAAACATTCATGCCACAGATACACTGTGGGCATATTGTGCCTGAGAGGCCATTATAGGAGCTGCAGGGCTCACTATGGGTAAGACCATCGATGGCTTTTCTCTCCATGAGAGAAAATAGCACTGTTAAAGCCACCTGGGAGGGAGGGAGTTCGGGTTAATTCCAGATGGATTTCTCTATGCCCTACAGCCAAAGGTGTTGTGTCTTCAGCAGTAGGGCCTTGTTATGTAGTTAGGGTGGCAAGTAAGAACAGAATTATAGTAGCCTGTGTTATTTGGGGGTTTCTGGGCCCTTCCTGACCAGTCAGTAAGTCATCAGTAAGCAGTATTTTTTTGAGGTGGATTTGTGTCAAAGGGACAGACTGAACCAAGCAGGAACTTTCGTGCGCTTTCTTGTGGCAGCTCTTGGTTGGGAGTCATTGGGAGTGTCGTTGGCTGGGTCTGTGTGTAGATGCTGCCATCTTGGTTGTGCAGCACTGGCTCCTTCAAGGTGCTAGGAGGAGGAGGGCTTAAATTATGTGGAAAATCTGAACTGGCTTAAACTGTCTCCCAACAGTTGTGATCAGTCCCCAGAGGCATTTGAAAAAGGTGACTTATTTGCATGTTTCCTTAACAGGTCACCATGGCTGTTACTGGCTCCCTTGCTGTCCCCAACTGTTCCTCAGGTCACCTCCCCACCTTGCTGCCTATGTCCCGAGGGTGTGCACAGATTCCAGTGGATCAGAAACCTGGTCCCAGAATTTGGAGTTTCCAGCTCTCATGTCAGGGTGCTGTCTTCCCCTGCAGAGTTCTTCGAGCTCATGAAGGTAAGTTGCTTGAGGGACCAAGCACAGAATTCGATGGGGGTTTCAGGGCTCGGTGGGTCCCAACACTCTGCTGTAGACACTTCTAGTGTAACTCTGCTTAGACTGTGGCTCTTGCTGTCAGACTTCACCTTCATGTGGTTGAGTTGAGCTCCAAGCAGAAGTCTGCCTAGGTAGCTAGTGTCTCAGGGCAGGGAGGGGTGAGGACAGGCCTAGATACTGAGACCTAGTCCTTTTCTGTAAAGATGGTGGGGCCATGCATGAAGACCCCTGCCCCTGGTGACAGCTTCATGGGGAGATGTGACGTGGGATCTGAGGTGTGTACATGTACATGGCCACTTGGTGACTTCATATCAGGACACTTGTACTCTGTGGCCTGGGTCCTGGCCTCTGTCTGTGGTGTGTGCTTTTCTTCTCTTGATTAGTGTCCCTTTGCATCTAGGGCTTGCTTTCCACAGTACTCAGGTTCATAGTACCTGGATCAGAATAAAGTAATTCCGCACTAATTAATCTTAACTATGTGAACTTTGAATTAATATTAGCAGTGGTTTTCATATTATTTCATACTTTCATATTTATTACTCTAGTTCATATTAGAATGGAGATCTGCTGAGGAGGGTGCCCAGCAGGGTACATGGAAACAGTAGCAGACACAGGTGGAGGTTCCTGTCTGTAGAAAGTGGAAAAGCTGCCTTCTCTCACCTCTTGTCCTCTGCCTGTGTTGATCCACACTTAGCTCCATTTCTGCCTGGTTCATTCTTTCTGTGTGTGCCCCCAGGCAGGCTAAGCTTGGTTCCTGCCATGTGTGGGCCACTGCCCATGGGGCCTTTGCTCTACGCATACACTCTGCTTCTCTGACCTCTTCCTCATTGTGAGGATGGACTTGCTGTGCTCTCTGCTTCTGTCTTCTCTGTGACTTGGAGAAACAGGTTATTCCAGGTGGTGAGTGATGGGCATACTCTGCTGTCACATGGTGCTCTTCTGGTCAGGAGGCCAGGCCAGGCTATGCTCTGCATCTGCCCACATTGGTGAAGCTGAGGAGTCCGGGAAGCAGCAGGGGCCCAGTTCTGGGCTGAGGAGATAAGAGGGCAGATTGGAGACCAGCAGGCTCTCCACCTGAGGCACTGTGTGTCTTCCTGTGATGGATACTTGCTCCAGTAACCTCTGGCTGGTCCTGTGCCTTCCTTAAGCAGGGGTTGACTGGGGTCTTGCAGTGAGCATCTGTGTATACTTTGGTGGCTGGGGCCCAACTGATGACTCTGTTGTTTTTTTCTTCACCATCATGTCTACAGATTGTATTTTAATAGACAATGAAAGAAAGGAGGCAGTGGGCTGTTGTGATATCTCTTCTCCTGTGTCTAGGCATTTCCCGGGGCTGTGCTCGTGCATCTGTCTAGTCAAGATGCCCACCTTCCTGTGTGGAATCTTGCTGAGCTGATATCCCTTCTTAAGCTGCAGGCATGAGCTGTGCTGCTTGACTCCCTCCTTCTAATTATGGTCTCCTGTGTCCTTTGGAGTTAACTTTGGTGTTTTGGAGACTGAGTCTTATGTTGCCCTGTCTGTCCCCTAACTCAATGTGAACTGATTTTGTCTCCCCAGAGCTGGTGCGATATGTATGCGTGACTGTTCTCTGTATGCTTGCTACCATCTCAGGAGTGTGGGCTGCCTAGGGCTTTGGAGATGGGGTCCTTTATTCTCCTGGTGGGAGCAGAACCTTAGAATGTGTCGGTTGTATTTGTGCATGTGTGTGCACCCATGCTTGATTACGTACAGCTGGTTAGGTGCTGCAGGTGCAGCACACACTCCCCTTCCTGCCAGTCGTGCGTCTCAGAGGTCAGTACCTCTGGGAGGAGTCTTCATGCTCCTGTGGACCTGGATGTGCATACATGCATCTGTATAGGTGAGGCTGTGTGTATGTTCTCTTAGCACATTGTAGGTGACTTCTCCTCAGGGTCCAAAGATCTCTTTGCTCATCAGGCTGGAGAAGAGTGCTCAGCTGGTAAAGTGCTTGCTTCCCAAGCGTGAATCTCTGAGGCCCATCCCAGCTCTACTGGAAAAGGCTGGGCCAGGTCGCGTGCACTCTTCACCCAGTGCTGCTGTGCAGGGCGGGTGGGTGGACTCCTAGGGTGCTGGTCAGCCAGCCTGTTTGATGAGTTCCAGGCTAGTGACACTCTGTCTCAAAATAAACTAGGCGTATGGTGGAACAACCCAAGGTAGTTCTAATTTCCATATGCATGTCTACACATGTTTATGTGACCAGCACTTATACAAACATGCATATGCATAAATAAAAACATCACACACACACTCACACACACACACACACACACACACACACACACACACATCTCCTTTACCAGTTAGTCTTTACATTGCATTTTGTTGTCCAATTGGACTGTACCTTGCCTCGCAGAATGAATATTTTGAATTAGGGTCGTGGACCTGCCTTTGAGAAGTTGCTGTGTTCTGGGCTACAGTGAGGGTGCAGAGCCATTCAGCTTAGACTGTGATTTGCCTCCAAGTGGACTATGAAAACAATGACTGTAACTTAGAATTGTTTCTCCTCTTTCCAGGGGCAGATAAAAATAGCCAAGAGGCGAGTTGTGATGGCATCCCTCTACTTGGGGACAGGACCTTTGGAACAGGAACTGGTAAGGCTTAGGGCAGATGGTTCTAGCAGCAGCTGGAGCCAGCTTCACAGTGTCACAGCTGACTCTAGATGCCTTTCTGGCCTCCAGATGTCGGTATGTCAGTAGTGTGTGAAGACAGTATAGTAGGCCCAGTTAGGTGCTAGCCAGTGCGTCCCCTACCCTTACAGGACTCTATCTGGCCATAACCCAGGGGACATAGCAGGTCCACAGCCTGCTTTTGTGTAGTCTCTGAAGACTGGCACCTGCATTTCCAAGAAATTGGAAGAAAAATAAAGAATGTGAGTCATGTAAGGTGCATGATGTTTACCTGTCAATACAGTTGTAGTGGGCGTGGCCACATTCACTCTCCGGTGTCTGCACAGTTTATAGTGGGCGTGGCCACACTCACCCTCCTGTGTCTGTATAGTTGTGGTGGGTGTGGCCACACTCATCCTCTCCTGTGACAGCCACACAACTGAGTCATCCTGATAGAGACCATCTCTGGCTTAAAAAACCTAAAATATTTAGTCCATGGCATTTTCAGAAAAAAAAAAATGTTTTCTGACTGTGCCCTAGGCAGAGGAGCCCAGATGCGGTTGGGGCTGGTTGGCTGCTTCTGGGTTTGCTGAGGCTGGCATTGGGTGCCAGGGCTTGGCTAGCCTTGTTCTGCCTGAGCTGACTGGCATGCCATAGCTGTCTCTTTTGATGAGGAAGACAGGGCTGGGAGAAGTGGAAGCCACATGCTGTGTCCAGGGAAGCTTGCTGGCTCTAGAGTAGACCATGGCAGGCAGTGTGGGCAGAGTTGGGGCTTGTGACTGTGGCCCATCTGTCCTGTCTCTGGGCACTTTTTTCATGGAGGGATGGAAGGAGTATGCTTGTGGCTGTTCTTTCTGGATTCACTGTAGAGACAGACCAGAGTGTGGAGCGGGGGAAGGATGGAGGCACCGCTGTGTGGAGCTGGGGAGGAGCCTGAGCACACTTCATGTCTCCCTCTCTGTCACAGTCATCCTGTCTGCTGCCAGCTTGAGAAGCTTATCTCTCTCACACAAGAGGGATGTAATGTCCAAACCACAGGGGAGGGCCAGTAGGTAGGCTGTACCTTCAGGAGATCCTCGTCTAGTACCCCCAGTAGGGGAGGAGGACACTGGTGTATCTGGAGGAGAGTGTTTGTGGAGACATGAGAGTTGGTGTTTTAGAGGCCTGAGACCCAGGTTGTCAAGCACAGCACACCTCTGCCCTGCTGGTGTCCAGGCTGGAGAAGGAACTTGGTGATAGCTAACGGCTCATGTGGAGTGGTTCTGGTGTTTCCAGATAGGGTACTGAGCTGATTCATTTCCTAGGTGCATACACAGCTCTTTGGTCTCTCATGTGTTCTTTTGATTTTTTTTTTCCTTGTAGGTGGATTGTCTGGAAAGTTCTTTAGAAAAGTCACTACAAGCAAAGTTTCCTTCCGACCTCAAGGTCTCCATTCTCCTGGACTTCACCAGGGGCTCAAGAGGTAGGCGCTTTGCACTTTCTCTCTCTCTCTTCGTTGGCCTGAGGACATCCTAGGACAGAGCTGCCCAGGGCCGCCTGCTTGTCCCAGTCCTAATTCCTTCTGCAGCAGCCACTTGTCTATAGGAGAAAGAGCTTTCCTGAGTCTGTGGCTACTCAGGGTCTGCCTCCTGGCCCTGCTTCCTTTGGGCTTGCTTTATTTTAAGGCTTTGTGTGGGGGTCCCTGGTGCCTGAGACCAAGTTCTGAGGTCACCTGTTTCTTGGAAGGCAGTTTGCTTCCCTCCCTGAGACTCAGGCCAGAGTGTCTAAATGACTGCTGTAGGCTCTGGGCTAGATCCAAGTCAGTCCTGTCAGTCTGGCTCAGTCTGATATGTTTTCTTCTAGAGCTAGGGGGAGAGGTCAGGGCACAGAGGCACCCAGGAGGCAGTTGATAGTTACCAGGAGTGGGGAGCTAGCGTGGTTGAGTAGCTAACAGTCCTTCCTTAAGTGTGATTGACTCATGAGAAGCAGTACCGTTGATGTGGCTGGTTAGACCAGGCCCCAGGTAAAGTGAGGCTCCAGGGGTGTTGGTTTGTCTGGCAGTCAGGACACCTGTCTCTCCTGGTGGAGTGAGTTACAGGTGTTTCCTCTGCCTGTCACATTCAGGTAGGAAGAACTCTCGCACTATGCTGCTCCCACTCCTGCAGAGGTTTCCAGAGCACGTGCGCGTTTCCCTCTTCCACACCCCAAACCTCCGAGGACTCCTCCGACTCCTTATCCCTGAGCGCTTCAATGAGACCATCGGCCTCCAGCACATCAAGGTGTACCTCTTTGACAACAACGTCATCTTGAGTGGGTGAGCACTCTGTGGTGTTCTCTAGCTGGGCGTCCAGTGTGGTCCCGGCTGGTGCCCTGCGTGTGCTCAGGGGTTGCTCTGCTTTTATCCCATCATGGAATTGTTATTCTTCATCCACTTAACCCCGAGGCGTGGCTCACGAGACCTCGCACAGTCTTGGCTGCGTCCTCATCTGATTCTTCTTCTTTCTAGTGCAAACCTGAGTGACTCGTACTTCACCAACCGCCAGGACCGCTACGTGTTCTTGCAAGACTGTGCTGAGATTGCAGACTTCTTCACAGAGCTGGTGGATGCTGTGGGGGATGTGTCCTTGCAGTTGCAGGGCGATGACACAGTGGAGGTTGTGGATGGGATGGTGCACCCTTACAAAGGTAGGGCTCCTATGAAGTCTCCGAAGGCCAGAGGAACAAACACACCTTTGGTCCCTGTCCCAGGCCCAGGAGTGCGTTGAGGTGTTCATTTGTTTCTAAGACCAGGTAGATGTGCCTTAGTGACGCTTACGTGCGCTGTAACTGAGAGCCAGCCTGGGAAGGTGGGACTTTGGGCTTGGGTCCTGCACATTGGGTGAGTGGGTTGGGAGACTGCCTTGTTCTTACAGGAAGCAGTCTGCCTAGTGACCACCTTCCCAACTTGGCCTCTTCCTGTCACAGCAGCTCATTGAGGTCAGCAGCCTCCTGCCTGGACAGTGAAATGGGAGCGCTTGGCTCTGCTGCAGGCAAGCCCTTGCAGTGTTTCTGGGCACTAGCGTTTCCGTGATTCCTGTGGCTGTGGCTTCTGGCCTCACAGGATTGCTGCTGAGTGTGCAACAGTCCCCACAGCTTAGGGACAACTTGGGGAAGGGGTCAAACCTGGCCCTTAGGAGAAAAGCTCCTCATATTCTGTGGTCTTTCTGATGGCAACTGTGCTCAGTGCCAGGGAGCTATGACTGCCCAGCTAGGCCATGGTCTGCCCCTGGGAACGTTTAGTTGTTACCACTGTGCACTGAAGTGTCTCAGTTACACATGTTGTGGAAAATTTCTCTCCTTGTGGGTGTCCTTAGATTTGTCTTTTGGTCTCCAAGATTAAAATATATGTTAGCTGAGCCTTGAAGAAATGCTTAAGTCCTGGTGTACTGTGTAAGGGCAGGCATGACTAGTAGGGAATGGCTGTATTTAGGGACAGCTGAGACATGTCATGCTTAGGACAGGGACAGGGACATTTGCACAGTTGGTTTCTTTTCTGTTCTTGGTCCAGCCCTAAGAGGAAACCAGATGTCCATCCGTGACCTCAGTACAGACTGTGTGCGAGTGTGGGTGACCGATTGTAGCCCCTGCTTTGTGCTGCTTGTCTCTGACCACCCTTGCCAAAGACCGGCTGTCTCCTGCGTCTTCATGTCGATCTTCTTTATACTGCAGTGCTGCTTTGCTCTGTTGCCCAGACTTCAGGAGCCGTCAGTTTTCAGCTTCTTTTGTCTGGTGATAGACTGTAGTTGTATCTTTCCCCAGTGTGTCTGTGTCTGCAGCATGTGACTTGCCCACGCGGGGTCACATGCCCACGCGGGGTCACATGCCCACGCGGGGTCACATACCCACGCGGGGTCACATGCCCACGCGGGGTCCTGCCAAGCCCAGAGCCTGCCCGCAGGCTTTCTGAACATGATTGCCATGCTTCCCTGCTGAGCCGTGCGCGTTCTGTGCTGCATGCTTTTTCTTTGTTCTTTGTCTTTTTTCTTAATTCATCTTCATTTTCTTTCTTTCTTTTTAACAGTTTCCTTTGAGACAAGGTCTCCGTAGCTCAGGTTGGCATTGACCTTGTCCTTTTTTATATTTGCATTGTAATCAAGTGCCACCACACCTGTCCCTGGCACTGTCTTTTATTCAAGTTAGCTTTCTTACTGAAATACACAGCATGCAGCCAGAGCCACATCCCTGCTGTTGCCATCCCACAGTCCTCTCCCTGAATTTGAGGTTTTGTATTTGGAATTAACTGTGTCACACCCTGCCATGTCTCCATGCATGGGTCCTGTGGGCAGGCCCTTACTGTCTGCTGCCTCTTTTGCTGCCTGAGCTTAGTCTGTGTTCTGCCAGTGAGAACCTGTGGCATTTGCACGTACCAATCAGAGATGTATGCCTTGAGCCGATAGAGTTTTGATGGGTTTTTAGATGGTCTCATGTAGCCCAGGCTGTGTCTGGACTCTGTATAACTGAGGATGACTTCTTGGTCCTTCTGCCTCTACTTCCTGAGTACTGAGATTACAGGTGTGCACCACTGGTCCTGCTTCTTTCTCCAGGGTTTTTAACTCCTCCTTGTGTTTTCTGCAGGTGACCGGGCTGCATACTGCAGAGCAGCTAACAAACGAGTCATGGACGTTATCCACTCAGCCAGGACCCGACAGCAAATGCTGCACGCACAGACCTTTCACAGTGATTCTCTGCTGAGCCAGGAAGAGGCTGCGGCTGCCGGTGATCGGAGACCAGCACCGGACACCTGGATTTATCCACTGATCCAGATGAAGCCCTTTGAGATTCAGATTGACGAGATAGTCACTGAGACCCTGCTGACGGAAGCTGAGCGGGGAGCTAAGGTCTTCCTCACCACTGGCTACTTCAACCTGACACAGGCCTACATGGACCTGGTGCTAGGCACTCGAGCCGAGTATCAGATCCTTCTAGCTTCACCAGAGGTGAATGGCTTCTTCGGGGCTAAGGGCGTGGCCGGCGCCATCCCAGCTGCGTATGTGCACATTGAGCGACAGTTCTACAGGGAAGTGTGTAGCCTGGGGCAGCAGGACCGCGTCCAGCTCCAGGAATACTGGCGCAGGGGCTGGACCTTTCATGCCAAAGGTATGTAGTGGCTGGCCAGAGGCCCCCATCCCATGGGGATGCTCCACACACCTGGCTCACAGAGGTCTGTGGTGTTCGTAGCAATATGTGGGAGAGAGCCCTGCCCTGTGCCAGCATTACAGCAGCCCCTGCAGGGCTTGCTGCTTGGCCTAGATCCTGTTTTAGGGGTTTTAGTTGTGCAGAATACTTCCCTTTGTGTGAACAAAACTTTAAAAATGGAAACTATTTGGTGGATTTTTTGTTCCCTCTGGTTCTGGGGACCAAACTCAAGACTTTTACTTTTGCCATTGATGTAAATCAAATCCTCAGTCCTTTGGTAGCTGTTGAGGACCATATTCATGTAATATCTGCTAAAGGACCACAAGGGGCTGTGTAAGGCTGGCTTCTGCCTCGGGCTCACACCCACCTGTTGTGCAGAGCCCAGTGCTCCAGTCCTTACCTCATGTTGCTGTTTGCTAGTCTCTGTCTTTTCTCCCCAGAGAAGATGGAAGCTGCATGCTCAGTGTATAGCCCTTAACTTACATAGTGGAAGGAAGTCATGCAAGCTTTAATTTTTTTCTTTGTGGTTCTGAGTTGAGCCCAGGGCCTTGCAAATGCTAGGCAGTTCTTCACTGAGCTGTGCTGTGCTGTGCTGTGCATCCAGCCAGTGCCCTGGATCGTCCACATGCAGCCTTGTGGTAGAGATGGTAGAGTCTACATTAGGTATGAATTTTTGAAGAACAGCCCAGGTGAGGCAGGCTCTCAGTGTACCTCTCTGAGGTATTGATGAAATATGTTGGAAACCTTGTGCCTGGCACCAGTGTGCCTTATGCACTCTTGCTGAGCATGCTCATTTCAGGGTGACTGCTGAAGGACCCACCTCACCCCAGTACTGGTCCTATAACTTCAGAGGTATAGACAGTATCTGGGGAGCCCTGGGTTCTTATTTCTGGCTTTTTTAGGCAGCGCCTGACCTCTGAGCACATATCTAGCCTCTTGAGATTTGAGGACATCTCTGACTTCTCTCTCTCTCTCTTTTTCTCTTCTGGTTTTTTGAGACAGGGTTTCTCTGTGTAGCCCTGGCTGTCCTGGAACTCACTCTGTAGACCAGACTGGCCTCAAACTCAGAAATCCGCCTGCCTCTGCCTCCCAAGTGCTGGGATTAAAGGCGTGCGCCACCACTGCCCTGCATCATCTCTGACTTCTCAAATTGGACTTTTTTCACTCTCTGAAATCAGCATTTTCAGTGGGAGATACTTTGTTATTGTTGTTGCTTGAAACAGGATCACTATGTAACCCTGGCTGGTCTGTAACTCTGTGTAGACCAGGCTATCCTGAAAATCACAGAGATCACCTGCCTTCTCCTTCCCGAGTACTGGAGTTAAAGGCATTTGCTACCGTGCTTACCTAGTGGGGATAAGAAATTTTAAGAAACACTCAAGTACCTTGCTGTTCTAGAGCTGACTCCAATTCTCTGTGTAGAATTTAACATGGTATTTTTATTTTACTTATTTTTAAAAATATTTGTTAGTGTGTGTGTTGGTGGAGTGTGCACATGCTATGGCATGCTTGTAAAGGTTAGCAGCAGACAACTGTGGGAATTGGTTCTTTCCTTCTACCAAGTGAGTCCATCAAGCAAAATGCTTTGTTTTGTTTTGTTTGAATCTGTGGTGCTGGGGTGTGTTCCAGTGCCTCATATATGTGTCAGATTCTCTCTGTCTCTGTCTCTGTCTCTGTCTCTGTCTCTCTCTACCTTGAAGACTTGACTCCTCACCTTAAGACCCATGCCTTCTGTTGGGTATGGTGGAGTGACTTGAGTGTCCAGTAGGCCCGACTGTGCTGGAACCCTCGTTCTTGCCCAGGCAGACAGCGTTGTTTGTGTGTGTGGGAAAGAACTGCTCTGTTGTTGGTCTCACCTTAACTTGGAGCTGAGTGAAACTTGTGGTCAGGGCAGGTAGAGCTGGCCAGGGTGTGTGTGTGGAAAGTCTTTTCAGGTTGACCCAGTTCCTTCTGGGAATGACAAGAGCCCCAGGGTGGGGCATGGAGGGAAGAGCTGAGCAGCTGAGTGAAGCCAGAGCTTTGGGGAGGTGTTGTAATTCACAGGTCCCTGCATAGCTATAGGTAGGCCAGACGGCATGCTCCTCCAGTTACATGCTGTGGCCTCAGGCCTGAGCCCCAGCATTGCAGCTGGAGAAGCTCTGGTCTCAGGTCTGGCCTCTGCTTCAGGTGTTCCCCTGAAGCCGCACTGATAAATGTGTGGGGTGTGTGTGTGTGTGTGTGTATTGATTCCCCAGTTACATCCAACTGGCTTTTCCAGTGTGTCTGCTCTGTCTTTTCCTGGACTGTGTGCTCTTGCCCCTGCTCTCCATCCCCTCCCCCCTAGTGTGGGTGGGGCCCTGCCATCTGTGAGTGTTGGGTTTGTGGGGAGGCGTGGGCATGGGGAGATCATATCTGGATTTTAGAATTTGTCTGTAAGAAATGGGAAAGAGGAGGAGATGGTAGAGCTAAGTGGGAGTAGATGTTGCTGAGAATTTGGTTCTGAAATAGGGTCTTTTATGTGCCCCAAGCTAACTGCCATGTAACTGAGGATGACCCTGACCTTGGTGTTGGGAGCAGTTTCTTCTGAGTAAGAGTCCTTGCCCAGGAGCCAGAAACCAGAGGTCAGAGGCTACTCTGCCCAGGTGAAAAGTCAGCACCCTTTCCTGCTTAGTGGCTGCTGTCTTCAGTGGGTCACAGCCATTTCTGGGACACCTGCTGATAGTTCCAGGCGCCTGTATGAGTATGGGATGAGCAGGCAGTACACAGGGTGCTTGTGGGGTTTGAGGGTTGCTGTAGTCGATCCATTTCCTGCAGGGCCTGTGCTGGATACAGGACTGGGGCCTGTTTGTTTATGTCTATTCTGAGTTCCTGGAAGATGCTTGATTACCATGTAGCTCGTACCAGGGTTCCTTTGCCCAAGCTCCTACAGGGCAGGCTTAGTCTGGTCTCAGCTCTCCTGTTGCTGCAGGAAGCCTCTGCTGAAGGGCAGCAGTCGCACTGGGTTTCCTTGCAGCTTTCTCGAAGAGGTTTAGGAGGCTACGGCTTGCTCTGAGGTATTTGCTGGGCAGCTGAGTGCAACGTTATGATCCTAGCAGTGTGGGCAGAGGTAGGGATCAGGAACAGCCTGGGCGGGTAGTGAGACGCTGTCTTAACAGAACTGCGGTACCTGGGTCACTTGTTGCTGCCTTGTTGGGAAGTTCATGACATGGCAGTTGGCTGCTGAAGCAGCCTAGTGTGGAACTCATGTCATTTACAGGCCGATAGTGTAACACACTTTACTTCCAGAGAACACGCAGTGTGTAGAATGCGTGCTTCAGACACTTCTTTTTTTTGTTTTTTTTTTTTTTTTTTTTTTTGAGACAGGGTTTCTCTGTGTAGTCCTGGGCTGTCCTGAACTCACTCTGTAGACCAGGCTGGCCTCGAACTCAGAAATCCGCCTGCCTCTGCCTCCCAAGTGCTGGGATTAAAGGCGTGCGCCACCACCGCCCGGCACTTCAGACACTTCTTTTGCAGTCTGGCTTGTCTGCTGAGTTCTTATTTGGGATGTTTTGGAAGTGGCTTCTAGAAGTTAGTTCACGTAATGTGGACAGTAGCTCTGGTAGGATGGGTGATGCATAGTGCTGGCTGGTGAGCGCAGCAGCAGTTCACCACAGCCAGGGAGAGCTTCCTGGGAGGAGGCTCTGAGAGTGGATGCTGGGTTCACCAGGGTCCCCCCTGTTCCTGGTGGAGCATGGAGCATGGCTGTTAGGGCGTGGTGTTAGTCCAGAGAGGTCTGTGTTGAACTTTAGCATGCTTAACATGGCACTTCCTGGGTAGTCTCGAGAGAGTATTGAGGATCCCTCTTACCGTCTCAGAGTGCTGGGAGTTGCTGCTGCCACCAGGATCGAGGAGTCCATGTTCCCAAGTGGAGAAGTGAGAAGCTTGGTGTGTATAGAGCTTAGTGCTGGAGCATTTGCCTACACCCAGTGTAGGTTCTGTCCTCAGCTTTGCTGAGCCTCCCACCCTCCCCAGCTGGAATACGGTTTCCACTCTGTGTATCTTGCTTCCCCACCACCAGGAAGCCAAACACGGTGAACTAGGTGGGTCATCCTAAGCTGTCTGTCGTAGCTCTGTTGCTGTGCCTCTGGCTGTGAAGGATAGCTCTGTCCTTAGCTGGAGAGAGTCCTCAGGAGCAGGCAGTGGATCTCAGCTAGGTCACTACAGCTGTGATGCTGACGGGTGGTCTGCTAGTCTCTGGCCTGGCCTGTAGGTATAGTAGGACAGGGGTCTAGGGGCTGGGATAGTCTGTCTGACTATCCCAGACTGTCAACCTCTTTGAGTAGGTGCCGAGGGTTCACTGGGGTCCCCCCTGGTCCTGGTGGAATGTGGAGCATGGGTGTTGGGGCACGGTGTTAGTCTAGAGGGGGCTGTTGAGCTCTAGCTTGCTTAACTTGGTGCCTGAGGGGCAGCTTTAGTAACGTGAGGCACAAGTGTGAAGTCAGCTGTGTCCCAGCCCTGCCGGGTGGTGAAGCCTGCAGCGTTAATCAGGCCATCACTTTGACTTCTTGCCCTGAGCAAGACTTGTCAGTTTTGTCCCTGTTCTGTCCTGAGAGCCAGCAGCCCTGTTAGGGAGGGACCACACCCATGCTCACTGTACACCAGGCTGCTTTGTCCACCTGCCAGGGCCACAGGCTAAGTGCACCCCCCACCCCTTTTGGGGGAATCACAAAGGACTAAGCATATTGACTTGATTTCTTTTGGATGAACAGTTCTAGATTAACAAAGCCCTTTGTGTGCTCAGGGATCTTTGGATTAAGAGACTTCTGGCTATACAGATGGAATCTGTTAATGACTGACAGGATGCCATTATTTTTATTGTCTTCCCGACAGGCTGGTTGGCATCTTACCCAAAGGTGAGCTGATGAGGTGGCCTGGCAGCCCTACCTTGTTCCCTTGGGCTTTATGTGAGGTGGCTGTCACCTGAAGCCAGCAGGTGGGGTAGTGAGGGCTGTGGTGGTGCATATGACCACCTCAGGTGACAGACTCCAGCTCCAAGGCCTCAGGAGTTTCTCAGCCCCTCTGACCTGAGAATTGAGGACTGGTGCTCATTTGTGGGGAAGCAGAGCTGTGCTGTCTTCTCTCTGCTGCTTTACAGGGGTCTGAGACTCAGGACACTCAGAATACTGTGGGGCTGTGGGAGGCCACAGAAGTTCATGTGTCTGGAGAAGTCCTCAGAGAGGACTCTGGCCTACATGTGCAGAACTCCTGATTTTCTTTTGTTTGTTTTTTTTTTTGTTTTGTTTTGTTTTTTGTTTTTTGTTTTGTTTTGTTTTGGTTTTTTTGAGACAGGGTTTCTCTGTGTAGCCCTGGCTGTCCTGGAACTCACTTGGTAGACCAGGCTGGCCTCGAACTCAGAAATCTGCCTGCCTCTGCCTCCCAAGTGCTGGGATTAAAGGTGTGCGCCACCACCGCCTGGCCCCTGATTTTCTTTTAAGTTTATTTCTTTTATCTTACATGTGTGGGGTTCTGCCTGCACGTGTGTATGTGTGTCTGTTGCTTCCAGAGGTCAGAAGAGCACACTGCATCTCTTGGAACTGGAGTTAAGAGTTCCATAGATGCTGGGATCCAAACGGGTCCTCTGGAAGAACAGCTATGCTCTTGACCACTGAGCGTCTTTCCAGCCCAGATGCCTGTCTTGTTTTTAAACATTTAATCTACTTGGTTGGGAAGCTACATGACTGTGATTTTGTTCAGATATTAACATGGCACCCGTGTGCCTTGCATGGACCATGGAAGCACCAGGACGTGTATCCTGCTCACTTGGGACTTCTGTCTCATGAGAAGCACATAGCTATCAGGGACCTGTGCAGATCATGGCAGGCAAAAGCCCTAAGCTGATGGGATCCAGACTGGTAAGGAGTCCAGGTCAGGGATGGCCTTTCTGCAGGGACCAGAGGAAGGTAGGGCTCATCATGCCTGGCCAGTGCAGATAGGACAGTGCAGTCCCCAGGCCTCCTCTTACATGGCTCCATGCAGTGTGAGTGCAGTCTGTGCCAGGGCAAAGCAAAGGGTGGCCAGGCCTGTTTGAGAGTGCTGGAGGCCTCTCTGTTGTGAGGCTCAAGGTGCCTAGAAAAGGACTTCATTTGTTTTTTTGATACTGGGTCTCATTCTATATCCCAGACCGGCCTTTTATTCATAAGAATCCTTCCCCAACCTTTTTTGAGTACTAGAATTACAGGTGTGAGCCACCACTCCCAGTAAGGTGACTTTTTTTAGTCAGGAGACAGCAGGGGTCCTTGACTCAGAGTCCAGACCACACCTAGTGTTCCAGGCAGGCAGTAGCTGCAGTGGCCTCCCCACTCTACCTGGTGCTCAGAGCTGCTGAGTTTCCCTTGGCTGCAAACAACCCTCAGTCCACTCCCCAAAGTGCTTTTTCCTTCCCTAAGCCACTTGTTCCTGGAATTGAGGAGACGTTGGGCACAAAGGTCAGGCTTTGGGGTGAGGAATTGGGGCTTGATGATTGGTTTACAGCCCCTATCTGGAAATGTGCTTCCTCCTCTGCCCTTAGAGCTCCTGCGTATGAAATGGGGGTACATGTAGAGGGAGCTGCTGGGTACAGCTGGGGCCCAACCAAGGAAGGGAGAGGAGTCCCCAGTCTTCCAGCCAATGCTTCAAGCACCTGACTTGGAACCTAAATAGGGAGACTCCCAGTGTGCTGGCCTCACAGGCTTCCTTAGGGCTCAGCACCAAAGACCACGGCCCAGAGCATGGGCAGTGTCTCTCAGCAGTGCTTCATCTCTCTGTCTTGGGGTTCACCCAAGATGTGCCACTCTATGCGTGTATGCTCGTGTGTGCAGGGTGACTTTGATACTCTAATCCTTGGGCCTCCACCTCCCGAGTGCTATGTGCTGAGCTATGTGCTGAGATCCAACCCAGGGCTACTTCTGCATGCGAGTCCAGCGCTCTGCCAGCTAACTGAGCCCCTTCCCCAGACTTGTATTTTCATTTTGATGAGGGACAAGACTGTGGGGCACTAGATAGAGCATCCGCAGGCCACAGGGTCTCTGGGCCCTGAATTGTGGTCATTTTATCATGCTAGTTACAAGTTTTGTGGTGAATGCCAAGCCTGTTTATAGCTGCAGTGGCGGGCTGTCATTAAATGTCTCTGGTATTCAGTGCTTTAGAATTTCTCTTGGCTAGAAATAACCCCACCCTGGTCCACTCCATCAAACACCTTTTTCTCCCCAGACTGTTGTCTTTTTCTTGCTGATTTCTGGAATGGTGAACATATTAGGGACCAAGGTCAGGCTCTGGGGTGAGGAACTGGGGATTGACTGTAGGTTAAAATGTCTCTAAAGGGGTGCAGCTGAAGGCCAGCCCAGGATCCTGGGGCTTGGTGACAGCAGGCACCTGAAGGTCAGCCTAGGCTTGTGAGGAGGCAGTGGTAGGAGCAGTGGTTATACCTTCCCCCAGCGTCATAGAGTCTCAGGGTTTGCTGCTTAGGGAGTAGGTGCTAGAGGAAAATCTTCCTCTTCATATGTGGAAAGCAGCCTGGCCCATGGAACGCGTCCTTCTCCCTTCTTTGAGTAAGATCCTTTGAGGAAGGTGGTTGGCAATTTGTACCAAGCAGACTCAGTCTGGATGCAGTGGCGACGGCCCCGCGGTGGCAGTAGGAAGGAAGAATTCCTGTCCCAAGGCTTCTTTGCCCTAGTTCCATGCTGTGGAAAAGCTGAGGTGGGGACGGGGAGGCTTAAACACATGAAAAACCAGAGGTGTGCAGAGTAGACATGGCCTGGATCCCTGGGTTGGGAGAGCTGCCTGGAGCCGAGCTGCTAGCAGCGGCTGGGAGGGACACCAACTTCTGGCCTCTTGACTTACAGAGCAGTAGAGGTCTGCTGAAGAGCAGGCAGGTGGCTTTGCTGAGGCCTTCTAGGGCAGGACACCAGCCACAGGAGTGAGCCGAGGCCCTGTCAGCTGTTGCCCAAGGAGTTTTTGAAACTCTGCTCTGCATGGACACTAGGAAGCAGTTTTCTGCTGTGGCAGCATGTGTGTTACGTACAGGCCATGTGTCTGGATGTTTGTGCATGTTTGTGGGCTCTGTGAGGATCTTGTTAATGGAGGATCTGTGGTGGGAGGGCCACAGGGAGCTGGCCTAGTGCAGGCCAGGGGAGCTGGCTGGGTTTCCTGGATAAGCTTTCTCAGGCTAGTAAGAGGAAGGGTAGAGGCTAGGCTAGGCTAGGCCTGGGGAGGATAGATCCTCGGGACTAGTTCTGTGGGGACTTGTCTGTGTAGCTTGAGATCATAGAAGAGGGTACAGAACGGGAGCTGCCATGGGCATACCTGTTAGTACTAAAGATTCTGCTAGAATCCATGACCTCCATTACAGAATGTCCCCATGTGTGCTGTGACATGATAGCTTCTGTGATACCCACTGGCAGCACGTTTCTTTATGTGGTGCAGATGGTAACTAGAGAGACGAGCAGACTCCTCGGTGTCCTGAGGTAGAAAAGGTGGACAGCTGTATGTAGGCAGGCCTGGTCCTACCAGATGCCTTGGCCACCGTGGGACAGCCACCTCTGTCGGTTAGGTGGGGCAGA
This sequence comes from Rhabdomys pumilio, assembly GCA_030674055.1. Taxonomy (NCBI): domain Eukaryota; kingdom Metazoa; phylum Chordata; class Mammalia; order Rodentia; family Muridae; genus Rhabdomys; species Rhabdomys pumilio. Next base: position 3,894,687 of record JANHMN010000002.1, on the reverse strand, counting down.
GCCCACTTGCCTGTTGTTCTAGACTCCTGGAGGGACGGGGCCTCTGGCCTGTACCTTGAGATGCACTTTGCCAGCAGATGCTTCAGGCCGTTGAAAGAGCTGGGCTAGTGGCCTCTCTGGAGAGCAGTTAAGGGGAGGGAAGTTCATTCAAAGAAGCTAGGTCTCCCCACTAGGGATGTGAGCCACAGCTGAAGTGGCAGGGAACAGAATGACTGTGCACTCAGAGGTCTGGAGCACCTCGGCCATAGCAGACCGGAGGGAGCCTGGTTCGGCACGCTACCTGATGCTGCCCCTGTTGGCTGCTTCCCTCCTAGGTTGAGACAGTGTGTGGCAAAGACCTGGTAGATGTTGAGCTCACTTGTTGTCTGCACATTTCCTTTTCCTGCAGGCCTCTGGCTGTACCTGGCAGGGAGCAGCCTGCCCTGCCTCACGCTGATTGGCTCTCCTAATTTTGGGTACAGGTCAGTTCACCGGGACCTGGAGGCCCAGATTGCCATTGTGACGGAGAGCCGATCCCTGCAGCAGCAGCTTCATCAGGTTGGTTGAAGTGTTGGGGTTCTTGGGTACATAGCTGTTCTCACAGGCATCTCCTGACTTTGTCAGCTGAGACAGTAAATGCCACCCTGTGTCCCTCAAGTCTAAGAGAAACCCTGGAAGGCTAGACCTTTGACTCTTGACGCCCTGCCAGGGTGGGCTTGTATCTCACCTGGAGCCATTTCTTCCTTCCATGCTAGAGAGATCACCATTTCCTCACTAGGCATGGGGTCTAGTTGTTTCTAAAAATGAGGTTGAATCCCAGGGGTGGCTGTGGCTGTGGCCCTCCCTGTGGAGCAGACAACAGACAGCTCAGAACTCACACATGCTGTCCTGTGAATTCTCCTGCAGCAAAGCCCTGTGCTTTGGTCTTAGAAGCTTGTGTCCTTTGTCACAGCCCCTGTGTGGGTTGGACAAGATGCCTATTGGAGTCTTAGATACAGAACCCTTGCTCCCAGGCAGACCTCAAGAGCCCCACCCATTAGCTTTTATTTTGGTTATTTTAACTGTATATCATGTATGTGTGAGATGAGTGTGAGTGTGATATGTGTGTGCCATGACACCTGTGTGAGAGTTAGAGGTCGGTTTATACAGGTGTGCTGTCTTACTGCTTGCAGGTTTTAGAGGGAGAACTCATTTACGTCTCAGGCTGGTGGGGTGAGCTCCTCACGTGCTCAGCCCTGCTGCTAGCCTGCGCACTGACGCTGGGCTGCGGTGTTTGGGACTTGCTGCTACACAACTTTGCTGATGAGCAGGGAAGTGGCTATTATTGCTTTGTTCTTTGGACCTGCTACTGTGTCTGGGAACTTGTCACTGAGGGCCAGGTGCCAGTAAGGGCTCTGTAACCGGGCAAGGGGAAGTGACAACAGCCATGCCCTATAGCCAGCGGGGTGATTGGGTGTGCTAGCAGATTTCCTTCAGATGACTGAGGAAGCTCTCAAGCTAAGGGCTTCCCATAACAGGGTGACTATTGACCTTGGAGCCAGGCTGTGGGGAAGGGATGAGTCTGTGGCTCTGGACAGTGGGTCTCACTGGTGCAGAAAGCTCTGTGCACACAGATGCCTCCCCAGAGGGAGCTGAATTCTGGGAGATCTGGGCAAGCAAGTGCCCAGGCTTGTGCCCCAGGTCCTAGTACTGACAAGACCCCACTTCCTGAGATGGGGACTTAAACCCACATCCTGGATCTTGAGAAAGGCCAGGCTCATTGTGGTCTAAGCTGATTTCTCAAATGACATACTTGGGATAGTTTCTTCCCAAACCTGCCTCCCAGGGGCTTTTGATGGGAAGGTGGCAGCTCATGCTGCTGTGGCTCTTCCATTCTCTGCAGTGTATTGATTCAGGGTCTGTGAAGTGGAGATGTGTTTCTAGATGGTTCCATTTGCTTCAGTAGACTTTGAGGCCTGCAGCTGGCCTCCTGACCCCCAGTGTCTGGTTGCTGAGTGCTGTGTGCTGCCTCGGATGCCCAGCCCCTGGCCTGTGGCCCCCACATTCAGAAGGTCTGCTGGAGCTCTCTTGAGACTCAGGGAAGGGCCCTGTCTGTATATCGAGCCTTGAAAATTGAAGATATTTTTATCAAAACCCCGAGTCCCTCCCTCGTAGAGCAAACAATAAGAACCGAAAACTTCCTGGTTTTGTTCAGAGAGCATAGCTTTCCACTTGTGACCTAAGAAAGACTCCTTGCACAGCACTGTGACCTCCACCAGCTGACTTCCTTCTCCATCCCTGTTGTGGCGTCTGTGAGGACACAGAAGCATTTCTGGTAATTTAATTGAGATCTTGGCTGGGTATTTACTAAAGAGCAGAGCTGGAGCTGAGTCTGTGGAGACTTCTGCAAACCAGTCCCCTCCCCCAGACCAGAGCTGCTTCTCCACAGGAACAGCCCACAGAACCTTAGGCCGGTATTGACGACATGTGGGGACTATCATGATGAGGAAGCCAGCTGTGGGGACAGAGTTTGAAAGTTTGGCATGGATATTGGCCTCAGGCTGCTGCCTCCACGACAGTCACAAGTTTGAAGAAAGTACAGGAGAGGTGAAGCTGGCCCTGGATCTCCACCTCTGTGTGGGCAAAGCCTCAGACACTTTTGCAGGGTCTTCGGTGAGGTATCCTCTCACTCTGCTAATTGGAGGAACTGCTGATGAGTCTGTCCCTTCCTGTGTGGGATGATGCTGGCCATGCGTGCGAGGCTTCGTCCGGGCGGGACCTTCAGAATGGGAGTAGGTGTAGCCCAGATTGCTCAGGGAAGCACCTGCCAGATGTGAGGGAGCAAGAGGGCAGCATTTGTAGGGTGTCCACACAGATGTCCCCACAGCTGGCTTCCCCATCACGGCAATCCCCGAATGTTGTGAATGCCGGCCAAGGTTCTGTGGGCTGTTCCTGTGGAGGAGCAGCTCAGGTCTGGGGGAGGGGCTGGTTTGCAGGAGTCTCCACAGACCCAGCTCCACAAACCTAGTATGATAGGAGACAAGCATGTATATCTTAGCTTTCTTTATTACCATCCCTCCTGTACACACATACACACACACACACACACACACATACACACACACACACACACACACACACACACACACACACACACTCATGCCATAACACGGTGTGGAAAAGTTAAAGGAGTCAGCTCTCTCCTACCACAGGAGTTGTCAGCCTTAGAGGCAGTGCCTTTGCCAGCAGCCGTTAACCAGTCAGTCTGCTTGGTTTTAACCTTTTAAAGGTAAAGGTTTAAACTTTGCAGCACAAGAAACTGTCTTCACGGGACTCATTTGGCTCATTCTGTCTTTGTTCTGGGAGCCTGTGGAAAGGTCTAACTCCCAGCCTTCCACTTGTGCATGTACTAAGTGCAAGGAGCCAACCACTGTGCATGAGGAACACTTAGGGAGATTTGCTCTGACTGTCTTGTATTCCCTGAAGAGTGCAGTAGAACATTGTACAGTACATGATGCTGATGATATTACATCTTATATTTACAGTTGTGTTAGATATTTTAAATAACGTGGTGTTGAAAAGTTTTTGGGACCCAGCTGGAGATGAGAATCTGTATAGCTCTTGTAGAGGACCCAGCACCCACGTCAGGGGGCTCACAGCTGCCTGTAATTTCAGCTCCAGGGAATTGGATGCCGTCTTCTGGCCTCTGTGGGCACTGCATGTAGACATTTCTATCTCTGCAGATATACATGCAGTGTCTATGTGAGACGTAGGCCAGGTGGTTCCGGTCTATAATCGCAGCAGCTCTGAAAGCTGACACATCAGGACTGTAAGTTCAAGGTCAGCCTAGGTAATTTACTGAGATCCTATCTTAGAGTTTTAGAAAAAAGTGGGTGACTGGAGCTGGAGCTGGGGGGTGGGGTGCTCACCTAGCATGCACAAGGCTCTAGGCCCAATTGCCAACGCTGAAAAAGGGTAAAAGCATATCTGTGTGAGCGTGCACACCACCCTTGGTTCAGGGAGTTGAGTATCTGCAGGATTCGATATCTGGCGGTCATGTGTTCCCTGGGACCAGCTGTATGTTGTGTGTCTCATGTCTGGTTTTTGTGGTGTCTGGTGGTCATGTGTTCAGCTATATGTTGCGTGTCTGGTTTCTGTCACTTTTTTTGCTTTCCTCTATTACATTAATCTAGACACTGGTTTGTCATCTGGGTTAATTTATACGTGAATACTGGATATTTAGGTGGTTTCCAGCATTTCTTCACCGTAAATGTGGCTGCACAAGTGTTTGTAAAGATCTTAGTGTGTGGGTGAGATCACAGTTGCTTTCTTGGGACAAACTCTGGCAATTGTCAGTTTCCTTCAGCAGCAGTGGCACTAACAGCCGAGTGCCCTGTAGTTTGGTGGAAGGGACCCTGCCGTGTGTTAGACACTTCGCTGTGTTGGGAGTGAGGCTCATGGTCTGCACGTGATGAGTTAACGACACTACCACCACTGACTGACACCTGCCCCAGACCCCTGTGTCTTATCATTTTAACTTATACTAATTTATTTCATGAGGGGTAAACATCTAAGATAGTTTTCCCACCAGCTCTAATTGTTGAGCTAAACCAGCGATATATCGAGGCAGAGCCCTTGGCTGCGGTCCTCAGGAGGCTGTGTGGATGGCCTCTCTGACTGGTCTTGTGGGCATTTTTGTTGTGCCAGGCGTCTAGGAACCACAGGCTGACCCACACCTAGTGCCTGACTGTTCCTTTCTCTCCTCAGGAGCAAGAGCAGCTCTACCTACGGTCCGGTGTGGTATCCTCTGCGACCTTTGAGCAGCCGGGTCGGCAGGTCAAGCTGTGGGTGAAGATGGTGACCCCATTGATCAAGAACTTCTTCTGAAAACAGGCAGGTGCTGGGAATTCAGAGGAAAGGGGTCCCTGAGGGGACTCTGCAGCCTTGTGTACCCATTTCCTTTGTTTGACAGCAGTATTGGGTTGCTGTGGATAGCAGTTTTCAAGTAAGCGCTGAACTTTGCTTCCCTTCCCCCGCCCCCTCAGGTGGTGTTGCTGCCCTTGGCTGGGGCCACCTGTGGTGAGGCCAATGGCACTGTCTCCTTCTGATCTTCCTGCATAGGGGTTCTGGGCAAGGGCCATGGAGGGCCTTCTTTCTTTCCCTGCTCTGTCCACGAGTGTGGTGTGGCCCTATGACAGACAGTGCTTAAAGATGGTGGAGCTGTTCTAGAGAGCTAAGGTTTTGTGTAGTGTGTGCTTGTGTACACGTGATGATGGGATGGACACATGTGTCGGGGTGGACACGTGTGGTGTGTGCTTGTACACACATGTGATGATGGGATGGACACATGTGATGGGGTGGACACATGTGTGTTGTGTGCTGATGCACACGTCATGGCATGGGACACAACATTGTGGACAGTCTTCCTGATATGCAGCAGGTTAGTGTGATATCAGAGAGATAAGAGCTTGCTGTTCCCATTGCTCATGTATGTAGTATGCTCTGCCTGGGCACTCTCCTGGGCACCGGGAGCATGTGGTTGGTGACAGGTGAGAATGCGGCCCTACTTGAGCTGCTTTGCTGTTCAGAGCTGGCCACCATGAGCCATGCGGTCTCTGGACCTGATGCAGCCTGAAGGGCCTGAGGGGTCTGTCTGTGGGCCTTTGCTTCTCCTGCTCCTGCATTGCTTTCTCACACCTTCCTTTTTCCTTTATTTGAGACAAGGTCTTGCTAACCCTGGCCAGCCTGGAACTCACAGAGATGCACCTGTCTCTGCCTCTCAAGTGCTAGGATTAAAGGCGTGAACACCAGGCCTTAGCGATACTTCATTTTTTTTTTTTTTAAAGAAAAAACTTTTATTAGCCAGGGACAGTAGTTACATGCCTTTAATTACAGCACTCAGGAGGCAGAGGCAGGAGGATGCCTGTGAATTCAAGGCCAATGTGATCTATAGAGTGAGTTCTAACCTAGCCAGAGCTATACAGAGAAATACTGTCTTGAAAAAACAACCTTTTATCATTATTTTAGTTATTTTCAGTCATACTTAAACATTATGCAAATACAGACTGAGATGTACTTGAGGGCCAGCCGTGCACAGCTCACCCCCCAGCCACCCCCAGCAGAAAGAAGCTCTGCCATGCTGATAGCACGTCCATGTCTCTAAACCCAGTGCAGTTTCCCTCCTCAAGAGGCTCAAACTACACCAGCATCACACTTTATACAGATTAATTCCTAACCAGAAGATGCGTGTAAGCCTGAAGAAATAAGGCTAGGCTGGCCTCAAACTCATGGTAATCCTCCTGCCTCAATCCCTCAAGTGTTGGAATCACCCTCATGTACCACTGCACCTGGCTTATTATTTCAGTGGTTTTGGTTTGACATGAGATCTGAAGTTGATACTGCTGTTGCTTTTGGGGGTTAGGGGATTGTTTTGAGACAGGATCTCTACATAGCCTGGCTGTCCTGGAACTCACTCTGTAGATAAGGCTGGCCTCTAACTCAGAGATCTGCCTGCCTCTGCCTCCCCAGTGCTAGGGTTAAAGGTGGGAGCCACTACCATCTACTTAGGTTCCAGCCTGTAACAGATGAGCTGGTTCACATTTGTGCAGCTCCTCACAGCAGGTCCCCTCCAGTGCACATGTCCCATGCACTTAGAGAAGTCTGCTTGTCTCTCCATTCCTTCCCAGGGCCTCTGGGAGCCTGGAAGCTTGGGTTGTTGCTGCCAGTACAGCCTGCTGTGCAGGGAGCGCCCACAGGGACCCGTAGCAGTGCTGCTGCTGAGATCTAAACAGCTGTGCTGACTGGCTGTAGCAGGGGCCTCCAGAGTCAGGAACACCTAGCCATGGCCAGGACTGCTGCTGCTCGTAGTTGCTAACAAGGTGGAGCAGTGCTGTCCTGGGCTGCAGCACTTAGCACTGAGTGCAACCTAGGCACAACTGATACCAATGAGAGAAGCTGCAGGGGACTAGGCTTCTGTCTGCAGTGGCTGGTGTACAAAGCACGGGCATTCAAATTAGCAGCACTGGGTGGAGTGACCCTCCTCTGCCCTGCTCCCCTGGTCACTCTTAGGCCTTTTAGGACCTTCACTCTGCAGGTAGGTCCAGGCTCTTAATTCTGACTCCAGCACTTTGTTCCAGATCCCTACAGGTAGCTTGGCCTTTGAGAAGTTTGGAGATAACTTTGTCAACTCATAATTTGTATGTGTGGAGGAAACTACTGCTTTATTTCAGGCTTCAAAGGCAAAACTAGAAAAGCTCATTTCATGTTATTGCCAGGGATTATTGGTACAAGTTGCCTGGAGCCTGCTAGCTGTGCCATCGGAGAGAGCTACAGTGCCCCCTCCTGGCCAGCAGAGGCAGGTGCACAGCAGCTAGAATTTCCTGATACTCTCTCCTTCCTTGTTCCCCAAGGAGGTTAGAGTCCCTTGTCCCTGGTTGGGGCTCAGGTAACAGGGCCTCTTCCCTTAGGTGACTGTCGGTCTTTCAGGCACATTCCCAGAAGATCAGACAAGCTGCGGTGGAGCAGTGCCCATGTTTGCTTTGCTTTGCAACTTTGAAGGCTTAGAAACTCAAAGTGGTGCTCTGCTCTACAGGGAGCACCCCCCCCCCCCCCCGCCCCTTTCCTGGAGTTAGAGGCTTTGCTGGCTGTTTCCCATCACTCCCAGTGTCCTCCTGTCTGCCTCCAGTGCCCTGCTGCCTACTTGTAACCTGCTTGGCTACCTTGCTGTGTGCTTGTTTGGCATCAGTACTGTCAGGCTTAGTGTCTTCTGTTTCCTGCTGATGGTTCTCATACAGATTCAACCAGCCTGTGAGCAGGGTCTCAGCCCACCTGCCTGCCATCATCACTAGGGCCAGGTGCCTACTGAAGAAGGCTGCTGAAATGGCTTGCGATCCGTTTGCGGCTTCAAGGGGTTCAGTGTGTGTGTGTGTGTGTGTGTGTGTGTGTGTGTGTGTGTGTGTGTGCATGCACACATGTGCATGCGGGCATTAGGTGGAAAAAAAACACCCAAGTAGCCCACGTAGCCACCCCACAGATTAGTCTGGAGCCTTTGCAGGGATGTGTGCATGACTAGAGAGGTGGAACAGACACAAGCACAGGCATGGGATGGGGGAGGGGTGCTACTCTGTAATACTGTTGTCCTCCTGCAGCCAGGAGAATCCCCTGACCCCAGAGCACAGCAGGTAGTGACAGCTCCTGCTGTCCTTACTCTGTCCTGTTGGTGGCTTCAGTGAGGAAGGATGGCTGCATGGCTATGTCATGGCTGGCTTTTTGCAGTTCTGGGAAGGAAGGCTTAGAGAGGACATCCGGCTCTTACTCTAGAAGAGCTCAGTGTAGATGCTGCTGCCTGGAGGGAGCACCTGACCCCAGCTGTGGCACTTTGTGTGCTGTATCGATCCAGAGGGTGAGTGCTGCACCTGGAGCCCCTGAAAGTCAGACTCAGGGTTGGTTGGTTTCCCAGGATGTTTGCTCCTTAGCTGCTGGGAGTCAGGCTTCACTGCTCTGCGTGGCGTTGGCCGCTGAGTGGGTCAGACTGGCATATTGATTGCACTTGTTTTAATCTGTACATATTTCCCCCCACCCCCCACCCTGCTCCACAGTCTGGGAGCACTGGGCTTATAAGAAGTCAAAAGTCATAAAATGTGTCAGTTGCAAGGTGAGGTTTCTGATTGGAACCAAGGAGGGTTGGGCTCGGGTCTGGTCATGCTGCAGGTACAGCTACACCTGCAGGAGCAGTGCCACGGCTGCCAGGATCCACTTGGATGCCTTCTCTTTGGTTTTCAGGTTAAAAGTCCAAACATAGGTGGGTCCTCGAATACGCGTCTTGTACACGGGACATTCATAGATGTTCTTGGTCTCCATTCGGTCCACAGGAATGGCCTTGATGAAGATGACGGGCATGACTGGGGTCAGATCCTTCAGCCTTGCTTCAGCAATGACTCCAGTCTGGGTATCCCAGCGAGCTCCTGTGGGGACAATGGAGCTGAGGGTCTGGGTGCCCTAGGGGAGTCAGAACCCACTGTTTGGATGCTGACCGTGAAAAAGGGAGGCACGGTAGGGAGCGAGGCCTGGCCCCCAACCTCCCCACTCTTTTCAGAGACAGGCCAGTGACTGGGAGCCCGGAAGAGTTCAGGCCAGGTGCCAGGGTCTGAGAGTGCCAAACATGGAGGAGTGTGAACCGAGGACTCCGAGGTGACTCTGCATGCCGTAATGGCTCTGAGGCTGCATCTTTTCAGAGCTTCATCTCAGCCTTCTCAATGTCAGTGACAGAGAAACCTGACCGCAGCTCAAATTCCAGCAATGTTCCTTCCTGACCCTTCATGTGTGACGTCTACTCTCTGTGTACATAGGGAATAAGTTATATATATATATGCACATAGACACACTGTCTGCCCCTAACCAGACCCAGACTGCTGCTGTCTCTCATCCTAGCCAGTGGTGTTCTTGTGTCCTGTGTGCCATTGGAATCACAATAAACATGGAGAATGGTTGTTGTGTACTTGCTCAGGTGATGTGGGTGGGCGCATGACCCTTGGGTGACCTGGTTCTGACACATCACTGGTGGAACTCAACTGCCTGAAGTGATTCTGAGAAGCATTCTTCTGGCTGCAGAGTGGATTCTAGTGGGTGCCCTGCTGACCTGCCCTCCCGCTGTCCTAGCTTGCTGGATGGCCTTTGCCTAGGGGAGCCCCAGTAGGAGTGGCAGCAGAGTTACCCCTGGCTGGGGGGTCAGCCCACATGCCCTGAACCCCAGACTCAGCAAAGCTCCATCTGGAGGTTAGAGGCCACCCGCATTCCTCACCACTTCTGATCCATGTGGATGCTTCTGTGGGCTAGAGCCTGGATGGAGTGAGGTTGGTTTTGTTTTTGAGATGAGATCTTTCTATAACCCACGGAATCCTAGTAGTCCTCCAGGCCTCTATCCTCAGGCCCCCTTTAGGGTTCAGTGTGGCTCCAAGCCCGTCCCTGCCCGGGATTGTGCCCGCCCTGTCTCATCTACAGACAAGTCACCTTCCATGAAGAGCCCATACACGTAGGAGCCCTCTCGGGGAGGAGCGGTCATGTCCTCCCGGTTCTTCTTGGTCACTTCCACAGACAGACACATCTTATCCAGGGGCCACTCATTTTTCCTGGCCATGGACTGCATGATGGCAGTGAGAAATGACTGTGGGTTGAAGAACCCGGCCAGCCACACGGTGGTGGGCAGGGCGAAGTCTGTGGTCCAGGATTCAAGCTCCTGCAAGAAAACATGAGCTGCTGAGGGGAGGGGAGGGGTCTTGGCTGTGCCTGCAGCACTCCACGAGGGCATGGCTCTACCCGACCCGGACCCCAACCCTGACCCTGACCCTGGGCCTGCTGAATAGAGAGGGAGCTCCCTGAGGGACTCCCCTGGGCTTTATGCGCTCACTCACTTCTGCTCTCCTTGGGAAGTCATGCCTGCCTGATGAGACATCTGAGGGACTGGGCCCTGGCCTTCCCGCCGCTTCAGCAGTGGTGACCCGTGGGGACTCTGAGGCCATGGTACACAGGCTCCTGGAGGTTCCAGGGTCCTGTGACTTACCCTGATCCGTTGCAGCAGGTCAGCATACCAGGCTGCCAGACCCATCATGGAGGGGTAGGCCCGGGCCATCCAGGTGTCAGGCACAGTGTCATAGAACAGAGCGGTGGACAGGTCTTCCATGTCGGTCGTGATGGTCAGCTCACCCTAGGGACACAGTCACGTTTTGGAGGATGAGTGTGGTCAGTGTGGGAGAGCCCTCTGTTGTGTGCCTGAGGGGCCAGCAAGGCGCCACCTCCGTGGCCTGTACTGAAGGTCACAGGACTGGAGACCAGGGAGGGAAGGGCTCAGACAAAGGTCAGTCGGTCACATACTAGTCTCCAGGAGCCAGACTGGAGACCTGAGCTGTGCTGTGTGGCTGTCCCTCTGCACACATGCCTACCACACAAGCCTCATGCCAGCCTTGGAGGACATTGCGGCTTTTACCTTCAGTCCCAGGTTCAGCTCCTTCAGTGAGCGCCGCATCTCATTGGTCAGGATGTTCATTCTCTCACATTCCTGAAAGGCAACGACCACGTAGGGCGTCTTCTCGGCAGCCTTGGCCATGATCTCAGCCATGTTGAATGTCTCTGGGATCTTTTCGAGGATGTCATCCAGCACAGCTTTCACCTGGAAACCAGTGCCAGGCAAGCCCGTGACATCACCGACTGAGGCAGCACTCCCAACCGCTGCCCGAGTCTTACAGGGGGACAAGGCCAGTGGGGTGGGGAGCACATGTGACCAGAGCTGCACAGTGCTCCAGTTTCTTGCTCTGTCAGGTGCTCTCGTGGGCATGGGATTGATTCACCCTCTGTGGGACTGTCCTGTCACCACTGTCCATCAGAACATCTCAGTCCCACCTGGCACACTGTGCCATGCTGCCCAGTCTGGCCCTGAACTTGAGATCCTCCTGCCTCACTTCTGGAGTGCTGGGATTACAGCTGTGTCCACTACAAGCTGGCTCAGAAGTAGATTTCTGGTTTCCAATTGATAGGTCGGTAAAAGTTGCAGACCCTGAGCTAGTCAGGGAAGGACTTTTGGCCTGTTTGTTACTTAGCTCCGTACTTAGCTGATGCGTGTCAGATCTTTCCCACAATGTAAGAAAGTGGGTGCCAAGGCAAACCAGGCAGGAGAGCCTCACAGTGCTCTGAGATGCAGCTGCCTGACCCCTTGTGCCCAGGCTATCCCCTGAGCTCTTGGTCCTGGAGGAGCCACCCTGTGCCCAAAGTTTTTAGGAGAGTGATGCCTGGGACCAGTTGTAGACCACACCCTGATTCCAGAATTTAGTTCCCAAAGCAGGGGACAGATAGCAAGCCTGCCTCACAGGCTGCCCAGGCGCTGTCTCCAGCCAGGGCTGCACTGTGCCTCCCACCGCTCTAGGCCCCACCCGTCCCCGTTGCTAGGGATGTGGACAGGCCCTACCTTTTCCTCCCGTGACACCCCCGTGCCTGCTCCCGAGTCTGTCTCTTTGGGCTGCATTTCTAGAACTGTTCGGAACAGCTTCTCCGAGGTGACCGTCAGGAAGCCGATCTCTGCATTGGGGTGCAGGCCGTACAGGTAAGGACTCTCGGGGGGCAGGTTCTCATCGATGTACTCGTGGTAGCCCTAGGAAACAGCGGCTTATAAGCAAGTTGTAGGAGCCCCGCCGTCTTTGGGACGTTTCTCAACCACACCTCCCACGTGGTCTGTTCCAGTGGAGTCCTGCTTGTTGTCTACCCACGTTCCCAGATCTAGAGGAATTCCCTCCTCATTACAAGAGTCACACCTGTTGCTCCTTGTTTTGGGAGCTTGGATTCTTGCTTGGTTACCGAAAGCCAATTTTGTCGTTTTTTGAGACAGGGTTTTTTGTATAGCCCAGGTTGGCTAGAAACTCACTACCTTGAGCTCCTAGGTCAGCCCTCCCCAGTGCTGGGATTATAGTTGTGGGCCACCATGACAGGTTTTATGCAGTGCTGGGAGGTCGAGCCCAGGTCTCCATACATGTCACCTCTCTACACCCCTAGCATCTGTAGGGCTTCTGTGGTATGGGCCCCTCCGGGTAGTCAGTCACACGAGCCCCTAAGTAGGGGTGCCTCTCCCTACCTTATAGTCCAGGTTTGGGGGGATCTGAAACCCGGGGGCCAGCAGCACCTCCCCTTCCAGCATCTCCACACGGATGTACTCTATCAGGTAGGTCCTGCACAGCCGGCGGTCCCAGTCGTCAGTGATGTGGCCTCCGTACATGATCTCACCAAAAAGGTAGCGGAGATCATCCCAGGGCACCTGAGAAAGTCGGGCAGTGTGAGCAGTGCCCCCAACCCGAGCTTTCAAACCTGAGAGGCTAGACAGCTCAGCAGGGCCTGCTCCTAGGCTGCTTTCAGGGTCACCTGTGACTGCCTAGTTGCCGAGGAGCACTCTCTCCATTCCTGCTCCTCCGTGTCTGGCTTTTCAGGCTGGCCCCTCTGAGACCCTCTGCTTTGGCTGCCATCTCAGTTGGCTTCAGCCTCTGTTTTCCTCCTCTGTAGGGATGTCTCCATAGGGCATCAGCTTTTCTGCTGATGCCGGAGTGTCAGGGGCTACTTGTTCCTTCTTGGTTTCCTGGGCTCTGTCTTCCTCAACCATAAGTCTGTGCTTCACACAGCAATTGGATTCTGCTCATCGGAGATGTGGTGCTGGTCCCCACATCTTCCTTTGGCTAAAAGTCCAGTCAGTTGTATGTCTGACACGGATCAGTGGCTGCCCTGACCCCCTTAGAACTGACTTTGCTTATTCACAATTGTAGTATGTAGTGTGTGTGTGTGTGTGTGTATAAAATGTACACACACACACACACACATACACACACACACACACACACATTATACTAACAGCTCACAGCTCTCCCTCCTAGAGTCTTGCAGGTCTCTGTGGGAGTTGGGACTCATCAGGTCCAGCCAGAACCTTGGCTTCTGGGGCTTCCAGAACAGATGTGTGCACACAGCCTGGCACAAGCTGTCACTGGGGCTTCCAGAATAGATGTGTGTACAGCCTGGCACCAGCTGTCACTGTGTTTGGTGGGACTTTCCACCTCTCTCTTCCTGCACTTCAGCCCATCGTCTGCCTGGTCCCGTGTCACTCACCCTTACCCTAGGGTCACTGCCTGACACACACATAGTCTTTCAAAGCCTGGTTCACGTGTCCCTTTATCTACAAAGCCAGGAGCTATAGCCTGCGGCCTGTCCCTGCTGCCCACAGCAGCCTGAGGGAGAGGCAGTCACTTTAGGAAAAGTCAGAGGCTCCCTGACTGTGATAGGTAAGCCTTGTTCCTGAGGCACTCTGTTTGGTTGAGCCCACAGACCCGTCACCTGTGTGCCCCAGCTCTTGGAGCTGCTGTGTGGGCAACCCTGCCACAGGACTGTGCCACCTGTGTTTGCTCAGCAGTTTGGACACAGGTGTCTTTCCCCTAAAATGGTGGCTTGCATTTCTGCCACCACCACAGTGCCTACCCCCCCAACTCCTGAGAGCTTTGGATGGTGTGATGGGGAAATTGGCTGATTAACCATTTATCTGATTTAGTCTTGTGAACTCACTCAAAATATCCGTATGCTCTTGAGTTCTCATCTTAGTGTGTGTGTGTGTGTGTGTGTGTGTGTGTGTGTAAGCTTGGGTGGGGGCCAGCACATGCCATGGCACGTATGTGGAGCTCAGAGGATTGGTCCTCACCCACCATCTTCTTTGATATAAGATCTCTTAACTGCTGTGTGCCCCAGGCTAACTGACTTCAATTTCTGGGGGTGATCTGTCTCTGTAGTAGTGCCAACATTACAGGTATGTGCCACTGCGGCTTTATGTGGGTGCTGGGGATCTGAACTCAGGTTGTCACACTTGGACTCACACACACACATACACACACACACACACACATACACACACAATCTCCCCAGGCATGAACTGTCATTTTCTAACTTCAACCTTTTTTGTTTGGTTTTTAAACGTGTTTTTAAAAATATGTGCGGGTGGGTGCAGTTTTAACAAGTCTGTATGCCACATGTGTGCCTGGTGCCTGTGGATGCCAGGCCTCTATTGTCTCCCCAGCCCTCATCAAAGCTTTCTTTTCTGGTCTTCTCAAGGCTCTAAGCAGTTGGGCTCAGGGGGCAATGGTCACCAGAGACAGGGTGTGTTCTCCCACCTGCTGCACAGCCCTGCAGCAGCCTTCAAAGGACAGGCATGACCTGTGTATTGAGAGCGCTCAGGATCCCCCAGGCCTTGAGCTCTGATGGAGGAAGGTCAGCCAGCTCAGGCTGGGCAAATGCCATGTTGTCAGGACATGCCTGTCACTTTGGACATGATGTTCTCCGTAGACCTGAACCTGTGTGTGCCCCTGTGGTGGAGTGAAGGTCTTCACAGGATTCTGCCAAGGCCACCCCTGTGTCCTCTCCCCAGAGGCCCTCTGCTGGCAGCTTCTCTGTTTGCATTTGCTTGGTAATGCCACAGGTGAAATGTCACTGGGGACCACCTCATCACCACAGGTGGGGACTCTGTCCCTGCAGGCAGTGGCATCTCCCAGTCTGCCTTCCTGCTCCAGCTGGGCTGGTTATGTTACCAGGACAATGAACCATGCGTGGTCCAGGCAGTATCCTCTTGCCCAGCCTCCATCAAGGATGTTTTGTGGCGACTTCTTAGGCAGGGCAGATGGGGCAGGTTCTGCCACCTGCCTGCATAATCACTTGAGTGGTCCTCAAAGGGACACCAGCAAGGATTTTGTAAAGACAAGTGTACTAGATGGTGACCAATGTCAGCCATCGCTTAGTGTCAGACGTGGCCTGTGTACTGAGGGAGAGTACAGGGACCCTGAGCCTCAGGCCAGAGCATCCTTCGCTTGCCCACAGGGGTGACCTTCTCTCCTGACTCTGGACTTAGTGTCCCACTTGCATTTGACCCCTGTCCCCCTTCCTCATGTATCCAAGACTGACCTTGGGCTTGCTGTGGAGCTAGGGGTGACCTTGCACTCCAGACTGTGCTCCTTGTACCACCCAAATGCTGGGGTAACAGCCATGGTCTGCCATGTGCTTTATTGAGCTTTCTGTAAGGGGATGGTAAGTAGGACAGGACTCCTGAGACACATCTGGTCCTGGCTGACTTCTGTTTGTCCTCATGTGACCCCAGAAGCTCAGGTGTAGGCTGTCAGTCTTGTTCAGTGAAGAAGCATGTTCAGAGGCTGAGCAGCTTGCCTGAGATATCCCAGTCTGTATGCCTAGATTCACACCCACTCCCCACTGGCTTGGCACCAATTGCCGCCCCGGAGCAGTGCTGGGTTCTGGCTGCCCTGTTACATTCTCTGCAGGTCAAGTTCACTCACTGCCATATATGGGGCATGGCCCCGTGCCCCTGCTGCTTAGCCTGGGAGAAGTTCAGGGTCTGTCTTTGGGACCCATAGTCTCTATTGCCATTGAATCGGGGTCACCAAGAGTGAAGTAGAGAAGCCTGGGGTCTTGATGTGTGTGGCCCTCTGGCCCTTTCTGGAGAGAATGCTAGGTCTGAGCCCACTTCTGAGATGGCAGGTACCGGTAACCATGGGAGGTGGGGATTGCTGTTAAATGTAGCTTATGAATGTCCAAGCTCCAGGGACTTGCAGGCGCATGTGGCTGCCAGACACAGCCGTGTGACTGCCGCTCACAGAGGGGCTCCTCTTCAGTGGACTCTAACTTTTCCAAATCCTATTTTCAATGATGGTTCTTATACACTTTAACCTCCCTTCTACCCCACCACCCACCAGAGGTAGGAAAAAGGGAAGGGTATGGGGGAAGTGGACTTGTTCAGAAAGGTTCTTTGGAGCAACTCTCTTCTGGGTTGTCTGGAAATCGGCAGGTCAGATCACAGGTCAGCAGTGGCAGCTCGATCCATTTATAAACATTTCATAGAAATATTAGCAGTCCAGCTCGGTAGAGTCGGGCTAGCAAACAGGAATCAGCAGCAGTGGCATTGCCTAGTAGAGGCAGCCAGGTCTCAACCTTGGCATGAGTTGCCAGTAGGAGGGACCAGGGCCAACAGGAATGCAAGGAAAAGTTCTCAGTGCCTCAGTGAAGATTCGAGATCAACAAACGTTACACAGTTAGCTTTATAAGCACGCCTAGCTCAGCCTCCATCACTGTCCGTCGGGTCCTTTTTATCCGCCCTCCAGACATCATGTGTCCTCCGTGGCTCTTGCCTCAGCACGTGTGTCTGTCTCAGTTGACATCACTCTGCCAGTCAGCCCAAGTCCATGGAAAAGGCAGCAAAATGCAGCACACCAGAAGTTTTTTGGTGCATCTCTCTATGGTCAAATGCAGCTCAGCTACCACAGTGTGGGGCGGACCAATACATGCGTGTTGTTAGCAGAGAATCCTTCATCACGTGTCCTTTCACGTGCTTGCTTTAGCAGAACACCCTCTCCCCTGTGTCCACTTCAGGAAAACGTTCCTTCTCATGTTTGCCCCAGCAGAACACCGTCCAGCACAACTGACTCTTCAAGGAACCCTTAAGTTTCTACTTCAGTGGGCAGCGGAGCATTCAGACTCCACAGTCTCATCCCAGACCAGGTCACAAGTGGCCCCGAGTCGTACCCAGCACAGCCCCTGTTGGTGTGCAGTCACTGCCTGTCAGAGTCGAAGTCCTAGGTGTTGAGATCCAGGTCCAGCATCCTGTTCGTGTCGGGCAAACACTTCGCCACCCAGCCTTACCCTAGCTTTTTTTTTTTTTTTTTTTTAAAGGTGAGGTTGCCTATGCTATCTATCCTCAAACTGGGGATCCTCCTGCCTCAACCTTATGGGTGTACATGTGCATCTGGACTGTGGGGGGTGTGTGCATCTGGACTGTGGCTGTGCATACCCACACCCACTTGAAATCAACATGTACCTGCCATCTGCAGCCCCTGGCATGCTTGGTGGGTTGATTCCTATTAGTTGTAAGAACACGAAGAAGCACCTGGTCTTTCTCAGGGAGCTTTGAGGTCCTCCTTCCCCAAACCTGGATCTGACTCTAGACACTGGTAAGCCTATAGCCAAGGAAGCTCTGGAGTTTCTGGGGATGTGGTTTTCAAGATATGGTGGGAAACCTGACAGCTTCAGGTGTGTGTGTGTGTGTGTGTGTTGGGGTAACAATGGTGAAGGGACGTGGTGGAGTCACAGATAGGTCCTGTGTCTTCAGATTTCCTTGGTTTATGGAACCCACTCAGTATCTTGTAAACATAAGGTGAAGAACTAAGAGGAAGGTTGGGATGTACCAGAGGGAGGGCCAGAAGGACAGGAGGGAGGGAGGCAGGTAAGCACACTTTGCCCTGGGACCCTCAGCTGCATCCAGGTGCTCTGAACAGTGGGAGAAGTTACTCCTTCCTTCAGAGCGTCTTGGTAACTTCCCCTTTGTGGCTGGGTTTCATTCAAACATCCAGGGACACGGGCGTTGAGGGCAGCATGGGGCTGATCTGACTTCAGCCAGTTCTGGGTGCATGAGTGGTGAGGCAAACTGTGTCCTCTGAATGAACTACTAGAGGAAAAACTTACTGTCTTTTGAAAAAATGTGCATGTGTGTGTGTGCATATGGATGTATGTGGGGTGGGTGTGTGCACATGCGTGCAGGTGCTTGCCGACGCCACATCACCTGAGAGGACGGCAGAGGGTGGGAGGTCTGTAAAACTGACTCGAGGAGGATTGAGAGGCTAGGTCAGGAGCCCTGTGTGAAGAGGCTGTGTGGAGGTGGGAGGTAGAAACCCTGCCAGGCAGACCTGGTTCTCCCTGAAGCCCTAAGGTGTCGGGCAAGCCCCTGCACCCACCCTCCTCTATGGAGGTGACCATGAGCTGCAAATTCTTTTAACCACTGAGCAATCTCTCCAGCCCCCTGTTTACCATCTTAGGCTTATGCATAATTGGGCATGTGTATGGTTAAAATAAGATGCATCATGGGAAGGAACACATGTACAAGAGAAGCACATGGCTCAACCTGTCCATCAAAATAGAGACCCACCCACACTCTGCTCTTAGCAACCAATCCCTCCCTAGGTGGCATAAGGAAAGCCCAGGGCACTCTAATTCACGCAGCTTACAGCCCTTGGCGGCTGTCTGATCTGCACCGCAGCTACCCTCACTTCTGAATAAACCGCCTTTGCTGTTTTCCCGTCTGTGTACAGTTTCTTCAATTCTCTGAATATGACGCCGAGAACTGGAGCTGCCTGGTCCAGACAGCGACCGACCCCCAGGAATGCAAGGAAGGAGCATGTCCCATACCAGCTAGCTGGGATGCCTAGCACCCTGCGCGCCTCACCTTGGGGTTGGCTTCCAGGTAGTTGTAGAGCACGTTGATGGAGATGGTGAGGTCCCCATTGTTGAAGGGGTATGACCGGTTCCAGCCCTGGGCACCAAACTTGCGTCTCTCGGCTACCACAGCGTGGAAGTAGCACAGGGCGAAGAGGATGCACTTGAACTCTATCTCCTTGGTGCACATCTCCAGGGTGTCCTGTCAGGTGGGCGGAGGAAGCCAAGGGGGGTGGTCCTACATGTCAGG
>JANHMN010000002.1:3852819-3865198 GCA_030674055.1 Rhabdomys pumilio | reverse complement strand
GTGTGTGTGTGTGTGTGTGTGTGTGTGTGTGTGTGTGTGTGTGTGTGTGTCTGTTTGTCCAATCACCCTGATCCTGGGCTTCTGTGCAAGCCCCAGCACCGGCGGGTGGTTCCTGTCTGCTCTAAAAGTTGATTTACTTCCTCTTTATTATAAAAATAACTAAATGTGGTAGGTCCGGCCAATGGAAGGTCCAGTTAACGGAGGGATACTCAGGTGAGAGGAGGAGTGTAGTACTGAGAGGTGGTGGAGTGTGGAGGACGGAGGACCCCCGCCGATGTGATGCTATGTGCAAAGATCCAGGCACAAACATTAATGTACCATTAATGTCCGGAGCTGGCAAAGCCACGGAGACAGAAACATGCTTAGTCGGCGTGGGATCCTTGTGGGATGATTAAAACACGGAACAAGACAGAGGTGGGGGTCATACAGCATGGCAGATGTGCAGACAGCCATGGAGACGCCCACTTTACTGATAGTATTCCTTACAATTAGAATGGGGGAGGGGAGGGCAAAAGAAGGCTCAGTGGGTAAGGGTTTGTTTTTATTTTTTTTTTTTTTATTTTTTTTTTTTATTTTTTATTTTTTTGCCAAGCTTGGCACCCCAAATTCAATCCCTGGGACTCATGTGGTTGTGGTTGGAGGAGACAGCCAATACCCATACGCTGACCTTTGACCTACAGTCCTGCGGCAGGTACGTAGCAGTACACAAGTAACGTAAATAAACCCATGTGAAAATATTTTGAAAAACTGAAAAGGGAGGCTGAACCCCTCCCCGAGGAGCTGTTGGCAGCTAATGGCTACTTGGGGAACGGGGTGTGTGTGTGTGTGTGTGTGTGTGTGTGTGTGTGTGTTATTGCACAGCTGCCTGTGCTCCAGTTAACGGCCCCACACCTGTGCACAAGCAAGTGAGCCCTAAATTAAACTCAGTGAGCCTTAAAACAGGGTGCACAGTGAACTGGAGAAACGGCTCAGCAGTTAAGGGCACTTGTGTTCTTTCAGGGGACCAGGGTTCAGTTCCCAGCATCCACAGGGTGGCTCAGGAATGTTTGTAACTTCAGTTCCAGAGGGCCTGTCGCCCTCTTCTGACCTTTACAGGTATTACACATACACATGGTGCACAGACGTGTGTGTGTGTGTGTGTGTGTGTGTGTGTGTGTGTGTACATACACATTGAAAATAGAAGGAGAACACGTTGGGAAAGAAAAGCAGTTTGAAGGGAGTGGGACAAAATAGGGTAAAGCAGGGAATGTGAGTTGTAAAGGATTTTAAAAAAGAACTGTTTTAAGTCTCAAGATTTTGAAATGCATGAAGAGAGACCAGGCACTCACTATGAAGGACCCTACACTGTCCCTTGTCCCTTGGGTGGAGCTGGCCTTTCCCGTCCCCTCGAGCACTTGGGTCCCTTCTGCCTTCTCAGCATGTAGTGAAGGGAGGCCCTTCACTGCTCCCCTGAGCTGGGGCTGCCCTGGGAGGGGTCATCTTTGGTGGGGTGGTCCCTGGTGGCATGGCTTCTCACCTCCCCTTTTTGATGGTGTTCCTGCCAAGCAATGGGTCGAGCACAGGGTCCACAGTCTCGCCAATGTTCTCGATGAGTAAGGTGTCACCTTCTGAGATGGCCTGCTCGATGATGTCCAGGTAGCTGGGCACAGAATAGAGACAGGGTGTGGCTTGGGGGGCCATGGGAAGCAAGGCAAGCCCTAAGAGGCAGCCCTGGCCCTGTGGAAGGATGTGTCCATGGAGCTCACCAGGGAGTCAGGACCAAGTTCTCCTCCCTCAGTCTTCTGTGGGCTTACAGGTTGGGGGTTAGGACTCTGGGTAGGAGCCTGGGTGACGGTGGGAGGCGAGGGTGGGAGGCGAGAGTGGGAGGGGTTCTCCGACTATGGAGCCAACTGTTCTCCTTGCTCTGTCTGGGCTGTTCTAGGGTACCGGGAAGCTGCATGGCAGCCCCTGTCATCTGGGCGCTGATGGCTCGTTTCTCTTGTGAGAGCGGAATGCAAACCACACACGAGATGAGAGACCAGCCTGGAGCCCCACAGTGGGACAACTGCCAAAGGGCCTAGGTCTAGCTGCCCTCCCCTGTGGCGTGGAGAAAGGAGGCTGACTTGATTCTTTGCGGCTGGGCCAGCATTCATGTTTTTAGATCCCACTAGTCAGCTCAGGGCTCAACACGTGTGGGTGAGCAAACCTGGGCTGCTTCCTGCCCGCCCCCATGTACTCACATTCAGGGATACACGTGTACACACAGCACTGCAGCAGGCCCAAGGTACAGCCATCTACCTCACTCACAGGGCTGAGGACCGTGTACACAGACTGGGATAGACCCCCACCCTCCACCCTGCCTGGCACCCCCCTCAGTACCTCTTCTGCCCCAGGCGGATGGCCTTCAGCTCACTGCCGTATTTGTTTTTGATCCACTTGATGCCTTGAAGCTGGGCATCCACAATCAGCGGCCAGCGCTCTGTGTTACATAAGATGGTGGCATTCTCTGTGGACATGCGGTCGCTGGGCAGACCTTGGTTGTTCCAGGTGGCCACGTCTGCGTCATCCGTCAGCAGAGTCAAGGGATCCAGGCCCTCCGTGATGGGGATTGGGACCTGTGAGGGAGGGAACCTTTCTTTCTGTGTTTGTCCCCCCCACCCCCCGCCCCGTATGTATGTGTGTGTGTGTCCTGGGGATCAGACCTAGAATTTTAGACTTGGCAGCAAGTTGTCTTACCATTTTGCCAACCCTCTGCCTTATTTTTTTAAATTTACTTTGATTTACATGTAGAGTGCTTTGCCTGCTTGTCCGTGTGCACCAAGTGTGCATGTGTGCCCTTGGCAGACAGAAGAGGGCATCAGATTCCATGGAATTAGAGTCATAGGTGGTCATGAGCCTCCATGTAGGTGCTGGGAACCAAACCCAGGTCCTCTGCAAGAGCAGCCAGTGCTCTTAACCATGGAGCCATCTCTCTGGGTACATTCTGGCTTCTGCTGTGAGACAGGGTCTCTCACTGAGGAAGCTCACTCCTGGAGCCTCTGGATGGCTCACTCCTTTGGTGAGTCTGGATGGCCAGAACCCCTGCCTCCACCCTCACACCCCAGCGCCTGGGGTTACAGGGTTACAGGTGCACACTGCCATGCCTGGCTTTTTATTAACTCATGGGTGGTAGGGATCCAGACTCAGGCCCCCACGTCTCTGAGACAAACACTTTACAGACTGTGCCATCATCTCCCCAGGGCTCACTTTGTGTCCAGGTCCTGAAGTTGGTCCTGGCCACATAAGCTGCCGATTGAACTCAAGGAGAAGGCGTCCCTCCCAATGCTTGAAGAAGCAGCTTCGTGACATGCCAGAGATGATGTCAGCCCCAGCAAGAAGGCTGACGGAGCCCCAGTGAGGGTGCAGTGTGGTTGCATATCTGCCCTGCGGGAAGCCCCTCGGTCTCTGAGTCACAGCCGCTGCGGCACCGCTTACCTTTAACTTATTGATATAAGGGATCCAGAACTTTTCCATCAGCTCATTCCGGTACTTCTTGGTGAAGTAGCCCACGTAGGAGACAAAGGCGGAGATGAGCAGCACATCCCCACACAGGGTAACTCCCTGGCTCCTGAAGTTCTCCACAGACTCAGCCCAGCGCACATTCTCTGAGGCCAGTCCTCCTACAAGTCTGCGGGATTACAAGGAACAGGGGGACGGGCCTGGGTGAGCTAGCTAGCAAGGGACAGGTCTGAGAGCTGGCGGGTGGGCCAGCTGTCTACGTGGCCTGCCGGCCAGCAGACAAACTGTCACATGGACTTGTGTGGACAGCAAGGTGACCCGAGATGCCCTGGTGCTCATACCGGCTTGCCAAATGCTCGCCTGACTTGGTGGCTCAGCAGTAGCCAAGCTTTGGAGGGAATTCATAGGAAACAAAACAGCACGTGTGGGTGACACTTGGCGATGCTGCATCTGCCCCCATTCCCTGGACAGGCCACCTGTGCCTATGTCCCTTCTCTGCTCAGCTGGCAGGCAGGGGCGTCTGTATGTAGGACAGTGTGGCATTATGTGGCTTCTGGCCCTGTGGGAGTTCCAGCCTGTGTGTGTAACTTCCTAGGCCACCAACTGAAAGACTGGTACCCAGTCCTCACTGGTACCCGGCGGGTCTGAAAATGCTGCCCTGGGTTAGTACTGCCAGTAGGTGCTGGTGGCCTTGCTTCCCAGTGGCCCAGAGGCGGTTCTGGTTCTCTTAACTGATGAGGTCACCTCCCTCAGACAGGTGGTGGGGTTACATCTGTGCCACCAGCTAGGTGGCCTGGGACCTTCCCAGAGTGCCTGAATTATGCTGACCACTGAGAAAGTCAATGGCTGTCAGCCCCCAGGATGGGAGACAACAGGAAAACAGGTATTTGTTTCTGGACTCTGACACTGGAACTCCAGTGTTGGAGATTGGTTCTAATGCTTTGATTCAGTCGGGGATCTGCATGTCCAAACGCTAAAGGTCCTTGTCCCCAATTGGTTTTTGATTGATCAATAAAGATGCCAGAGGCCAGTGGCTAGGCAAAGGGAGATGGGGCAGGACTCTTGGAGTTGGGTGGGCCAGGATGCAGTGGGGAGGAGAGGGAGAATTCTCCATGACTGGGAGGGGAGGGGGAGGGGAGGGAGAGGGGGACGAATCAGATTTAGAGCTATGGAGGGAAGGTCATCAAAGATGTAGGTGAAGGGGAAGCGGCCCCCGGAAGGGCTTCCCAGAAACCTCTTGAGCAGCAGAGACCAGAAGGTAACAGGGCAGCAAAGTTAAAAGATTTAGGAATTGTTGAGCCAGGAGTACTGGAGGGAACAGTATGCTAGCCACAGGAGGATTAGAACTGCCCAGCCTTTGAGTAGCCAAGGCATTTCACAAATAAGCGTGTGCGTGTGCGTGTGCGTGTGCGCGTGTGCGTGTGTGTGTGTGTGTGTGTGTTTCATTCAAGAATCCAAAGAGTTCCTGGGTGGGTGGCTAGAAGCACATGTCGTGTGCTGGAAGCATGAAGCGGTGTAGCCAAACTCACCAGTACACTCCAGAACCCTGCTGTCCCACCATAGAGGCTGTGAACCCTGTGTGCCAACTGTGAACCTGCGGGTGGCAGGCCTGTACGGGTGCATTTTTGTTATAATGTTGCTACAGGTAGGCACACACCTGTAACCCCAGCATTTGGGAAGAAGGATCAGGGCAAGTTCAAGGCTAGCCTTGGCTCCACAGTGACCATGTCTCAAAGACCAAAACAACAGGGCTGTGGCTGTGGCTCAGTCAGTGGAAAGGTGGCCTAGTGCACACAAGGCCATGGGTTCAATCCCCGCCACTGTGTAAATCAAGTATGGTGGCACCTTTCTGTAACACCAGCACTTGGGGAGTGGAGGCTGGGGGATCAGAAGTCCACAGTCATCTTCTGATGCATAGGAGGTTTGAGGCCAGCTCGGGCTACATGAGACACCATCTCAACAGCAGCAGAACCATACTGGGTTTCCAGGGCTTCGAGTAACAAGGCAACTTGGTGGTGGTTCTACGCTGATCACATGGGAGTGTGATAACGGTTTAGATATGGGCATAAAATCAGTTTCTCTCGCACCACTTTGCAGTGGGGCAGCCCAAGTATGCAAAGCACAGATGTGGGCTGTGTTTGATTCCTGGGACCAGCACTACCCTGCGATTCAAATCCATGGCAGAGCACAATGTTAAATTTGAACTTGCACAGGCTACAAGGTGACAGTAAAGCGGCCAGAATGCCCACACTGCACCTGTCCTGAGCACAGCAGGCTCCTTTCTTGTTGGCAGCCCAACCACATATATCAGCACCTACTTACCAGGCACGGGGGGGGGGGGGGGGGGGGGGTTGTAGCGGGCTAGAGAGGTCCTGACTGAATGTGTTGTTAATGTGGGCACTGGTCACTGACTAATGCCTTAGTCCTTCCGGAGTGGTAATGCTTTCCCCGTGAGGTTCTGAGCGAGCGTTTGGAAAGCTCTCCTCGGGGTTTGGGGGCCAAGTGTGAATAGTAACCGTGTGCAGAGACTGTCCTTTAGCTTTCTATGCCCCTCCCTGCATAGTTACTGCCCGGACGCTAATTCTACTGAGTTGGATTCTGGTGCTTCATCCACAAAGACCTAGACATCATTCCTGAGGACACTGGGGCACGGGCTTCCTGAGAGCATGTGACTCTGGACAGTTCTCTGGGCAAGCCTGGTTTCCTGGGAAGTCTGCTTCCTTCTGAGAGCTTGGCCCTTTTGGGGTCTGGGAAAGAGGAGACGTGGCCGTGGTGAGGGGCCCCGCCTACCTGTTAGCCAATGAGATCACCCTGTTGGTGGCATCGGCCTCCTGCTGACACTTGATTTTCTCAGCTGTTGCTTTTTCAAATGCTGAGGTTAGATTGCTCAGGTTGGCATTGAGTTCCTGAAAAATCAAGGTGGGGGGATGTTCCTAGCTCCTAGAAGCTCACGGAGGGCCTCAAGGCCCAGCATCCCCCCAACTCCCATAATCCCCTGGCTTGCTCTGTGGTGCCTTCCTGTTCATGTCATTTAATAATCCATGACTGCAGGCTGTGCCAACGTGTTTTAAGCAGAAACATTGACTGGCAGGGAGTGGCGTCTCACAGGGCCTCCTGGCTGGCGAGCACTTACTGCAATCTTGTTTTTGATCCGGGACAGTTTCTCCTGTGCCTCAGCCAGCTCGGCGTTGGCCTCCTCCAGGGCCTGCCTCTTGGGCGCCACGTCGCAGTAGACCTCATAGAAGCGCACGATATTGATGCACCAGGAGCAGAGGCCCGCGGCCGCTGTGGACTTGGAGCGAATGAACTCAGGGTCAAAGGTGGGGTTGCCTTGGTACGGCCTGGGAGGAAAGATGGTTGTGAACCACCATGTGGTTGCTGGGAATTGAACTCAGAACCTTTAGAAGAGAAGTCAGTGCTCTTAACCACTGAGCCATCTCTCCAGCCCTCTTATTTCTTTTTAATATTTGTGGTGAATGAGTGTGTGTGTATGTGTGTGTGTGTGTGTGTGTGTGTGTGTGTGTATTCTTGTGCGTGTGCGTGTGTATGTGTTGAGACAGGGTAGCCCTTGCTGTCATGGAATCCTCTCTGTAGACCAGGCTGACCTCAGACTCAGATCTGCCTTTGCCTCTGAGATTAAAGGTGTGCGCCATCATGCCCAGCTTTAAAACGTTATTACATTTATTTGTGCATACACGCATGTTCTTTGTGTGTGTTCCCGTGGTGTCCATGGAGGACTGTGGCAGTGATTTCTCTCCTTCTACCATAGCATATGAGTCTTAGAGACAAGACTCAGGCGGTCAGGCGTGGTGGTAAGCACCTCACCTACCGAGCCATTTCATCAGCCCTACTCCACACTTTTCCCGTGCCTTAAATTATTCCACAGTGGCCAAACAGTTTTAGTATTTGGACTGTCTCTCTCACAAACAGGGGTTGGAGATACTGAAGTCACAGGGTGGCTTTCTTTTTTAGCCAGGGACAAGTGGCACCTTCAGAAGGGTCAACAGAGGGCATGAGACAAGGACACAAGTCCTGGAGTGTTCACAAAATGGGAGTGCCTTGCAAATGTCAGTAGCAGCCCCAAGATACCTTTCTCAAGTTCTCATGCTGCCCCCGCCCCCCAGAGAGGCCCTCACAGTGGGATCGCACACTCAAGGTGTGGTGAGCCCATGCCTGTGTACATGACAGCAACATGCGCTGGTCCATCCTGCGGTTGTGTTCATGTGTGGTGTGTTTATGTGTGAGGCCGGCTGCTCTGTGGGCAGGGCCGACCTCACCCTGGTTCTGTGGCCCAACGTTGTCCCCTGTTCAGGCTGTCAGCTGTATATGGGAGAAGCCGTGCTTTAAATGTACAGTTGTAGGTCTGTCTGTCCCAGCTCCCTTCCAGTGGGGGAGACAGAGGTGGCAGGGCTCTGTGATGAGGTCATCCTTGACCATACCGCTGCAGCTCCAGGGTGAAGATGTGGGTGAGCCCTGCACTGCCGCTTACTTGAAGGCCTTTAGGCAGGCCTCGGGGATGTGCTCCTTGTCAAACTTCTTCAGCGAGTCCAGGAATGTGTCCACCTTTCCCATCATGATCTTCGCAGCCTTCCAGCTTTTATCCTTGGGGATCTTGCCCCCAGGGGCCGTCAGGATCATGACAGCGGCTGTGACATTGACCACAGCGTCTGGCGGGGATCCGAAGGACTTCAGCTCAGTCAGGTTGTTCTACAGGGACAAGCGTATGACCGTCACCTCTGAACCTCACGTGGCCACCCTAGCCCCCTTTCTTTCCACTTCTTGTGTCACCTTGTTCAGGGTATCCAGGGCCTCTTGTGCGGCCAAGAGGGCTGGCTCGGCCTTGGCCAGGTCTGTTTCACAAGCTTTCTGTTTCTCAGTAACATTCTAGAAGGGAGACAAACAGGAGAGCTCAGTGTAGGCCTGTCCAAACATCCATGCTCATATCCACCTGTCCATCCACCCATTCATCTACCCACCTACCCACCTATCCATCCATCTACCCATCTACTCATCTATCCATCCACCTACCCATCATCCATCCATCCATCCATCCACCCACCCACCCACCTATCCATTCATCTATCTACTTGCCTACCCATCCATCTATCCAACTACTCATCCATCCATTCATCCACCCAGCCACCTATCCATTGATCTACACATTCACCCATCCATCCATTCATCTACCCGCCTACCTATTCATTCATCTACTCATCCACCCATCCGATAAGGGCAGGCAGGAGGATGGGGTGAATGAGGTGAACTCTCCTCCTAGATATAGCCAAGCCCCAGTGCTTCTGAGTTCCTCCCACCAGACACCATGTTGTCTTTGTTGGATACTCCAATCACTAGTGTCTGTGGTGTGCTCATTCATGAGACCAACCTCCTTTGCCTTGTCTACTTGGCCCCTGCCTCTTGCTCTCAGATGAGACCAACCATGTGCTAAGGGACTTGGGGTGTTCAATTGGGATTGGGTTCCTTTATCAGCTCCAGCTCCCGGGACTGAAGGGAAAACTCCAGCTCTTCTCTCTCCCGCTTTGAGATCACGTTAAGATCCTTTCAAAACTAGAGCATTTCAGAACACATCACCTGTCCCTGACATTCACATAAGTGAGTATTCATTCCCCAGGAGGCACACCAGTGTTCATTCTCTCGCGAGGGCATGTCTGTGCTAATTCATTCATGAACACGAGCATTCACTCACTCACTCACTCACTCACTCACTCACTCACTCACTCACAGGGACATTCCTTTGTTTGCTTGGTTGGAAAGGACCCTTAGCCTTCTTGCAAAGTTCAGAGGTCAGAGTGACTGGGTATCTTTGCATAGGAGCAGCATCTGGGTGACAGGAGAGTGGGGGAGCAGTCACCAGAGCCCCTAGTATGTTGTTGGGCTCTGGGGGAAGACAGAGGATGGTCTTTTCTCCCTGAGAATCCTTTAGGGACATCCATGGGACATAGATAAGGGTGGGGACATAGAGAGCAAAGATCAGCAGAGGTGGTGGGGGAATCCTTAGCTTCTTCTGGAAGCACCCACATGAATGGAGGGCTAGGGAGGGAAAAGTACCAGGATGTTAACAGTTCCATTGCTGTCATCTGGAAATGGTCACAAGGTGTTTGTTTGGCCTTTGATCCTGTGTCCAAACCTTGGATCTCATGTCACCTGCTAGCTTAAGACCCTGGAAACTTTACGCCCCACTCTGAACCTCAGTTTCTCTATCTGCTACATGGGCTTTTGGTTCTGCAGGTTAAAAGGGGAATAGGGGCCCAGCTCCTGGCCATCTAAGCCTGGATCTTCTCCCTGCTCAGCTCTAGGTGGGAACTATTCAGGTCCTACCTGAGGATGTTCCCCTGAGCCCATTGTCTGTACGTGGCGATTTGCCCTCATGGTGGAGGCAGGAGCAGAAGTCACAGCACAAGGACAGGTGACTAGGTGGTGTCCCCTCGCCCCTCACACACTCACAGAACCAAGTACTCCATTCAGATGCAAAGGGAAGCCAGGCCTGGTGACACAGGTCTGTATTCCCCACTACTTGAGATGCTGAGGGTTACAAGTTTGAGGCCAGCATGGGCAACTTGGTAAGATTCTGTGTCAGAACACTAAGTCGGAATAGGGTTGGGGATGTGACTCCATGATTCAGTACTTCTCAGTTAGCATGTGTGAAGTCCCAGGCTCAATCTCCAGCTCCCCCCAAACCAGAACAACACACAAAGCAACAACACAGCAAAGATGACGACGCACCAGGTGAGGTATTGAGGCCAGGCTGGGCTGCAGTGGAGATACTGCAATGGAGGGGCTCTCCGTGAGGATCTTGGTTGGCTGTGGGCATTCTCTAAGAATCCTTTTAGAGTTCAGCCTGAGGTAGGGAAGAGCCTTCTCTCCTGGGGTTCCCTGGGTTGGGCAGTTTGTCCTTGTATGTATGTCTCAGCCTGAGTACTGCCTGTGGGTGGCACCTGACCCTCAGGGAGGCCCACAAGCCTGAGTCCTGCCTGTGGGTGGCACCTGACCCTCAGGGAGGTACACACAATCTACCTTATTGATGACCTCCACCTGACCCTCAGGGAGGCGCATACAACCTACCTTATTGATGACCTCCACCTTGATCTCCTCCTCGTCTGCAATGGCTTTCTCCTTGCTAACCTTCTCGGTCTCCACACCCACAACCTGGATCAGCTTGTCTGCGTTTTCATTCTTCTGCTTCAGCTCAGCTTCCTGAACCGCCAGCTTGGCCTTTAGATCATCCACCTAGGGAGGGAGGAGCCAGGAGGCTGCAGAGGGCCCCTTGCCCATGTGTTGGTGGCAACCTCAGACTCAGGAGAACAGCCTTGGTGGCACCCAACTCCCAGGGACTCTTTCTGGAGTCTCTTCAATATATTAAAGGAAATCGTATATTGAGGAACAAGTGAATACAGACTACATGTATCTAAGATATATTCCTGGTGTGTTAGGAGTCAAGGTGACCAGATTAAAAAATGTCAACTGAACTTGGGGCGGGGCAGGGGTGCACAAGGGTGTGATCCAAGCACTTGGGGGGGAGGCAGAGGCAAGGAGACTGCCCAAAGTTCAAGGCTAGCCTGGTGTACATGGTGAGATCAAGGCTAGACGGGACTACAAAGCGTGACCCCTTAATAAAAGTTGTAAGTTGGGAGATTGATGAAAGGTCTTGGGGTGGGGGTAGGGAGGGCGATTAAAGTCCTGCAGGTTGGTTAAAAAGTGGGAGAGAAGCTGAGACTGGGAATCAAAAATTCCTGGGAGCTGCTGAGAGGCCCATCTAGGCCCAACTAGGCATCGAGGAGGCTGCTGGGAATCATGGGCAGGGGGGCCCGTGGCAGTGCAGTAGCTGGACTCCGCAGAGAGGGTGTTCAAAGCCATACAGAAACCTTGACGATCAGTGTGGCATGGAAGGGAGGTTTTTAAGAAGCCAGTACGCGGGCGCCCAGTGTGAACTGCATACTGCAACGGCTGCATTTTCCTTCTGCCTTGGACCTGAGAAGCAAGCTTCCCTAGACACGAGGCGCAACGCCCTCACGTGTGCCCATTTTAGTGCTGATATCATCAAAGTGCGCCCTATGTGTGACTGTCCCCCATGGAAGCGCTGCCCCAGTGAGAAGGTTCCAGGGCAGCGGCCCAGGCCCTGGGGGCTCCTACCTGAGAGGCTGTGCTCTGCAGCTTCATGAGGCCGTTCTCCAGCCTCTCGATCTTGGCGACCAGCTCCATCCTCTTCTTGGCCAGCAGGTTCTGATACAGTTTGATCTGCTCCAGAAAGGTCTTGGGCGTGGTGTAGTTGTAGCGCCTCTCGGTGGCCAGGTACATCTTGGACATCTCGTTGACGGTGGTGTGCACATAGGACATGAAGAGGCTGATGGAGGTCTTCACCTCAGGCTGCGAGGCAGGAGACACGACATGGGCTGGGCTGCTCATCTCTGGGCCCTCACACACACTGTGGAGGGCCCAGGGGAAGCGGAGCCACTGTGGGCCCCAGCAGACTCACTCAAACCCTGGGTTCTAGCTCAACCAAGGCCTGTCCTGTCTCAAGTGTCAAGAGGTGCGGGAGAGGGGCTGGGCAGACGGTAAAGTGTGTCACACATATGAGGAGCTGAGTTCCGCCCCAGAACCCATGGAAAAGATGTCCAGTGTGGTGGCCCATGCGTGTAGTCCCAGGACGGGGAGCCGGAGACATCCCTGGGCCTGGCTTTCCAGCTAGTCTCTACATAATCAGCATGCTCCAGGGCAAGAAAAGACCTCAAAGGAAGCGGATTGTGTTCCTGAAGATGGTACCCAGGTAGTCCTCTGGCTTACACATGTATACACACACACACACACACACACACACACACACACAGAGAGAGAGAGTCAGAGAGAGAGAGAGAGAGAGAGAGAGAGAGAGAGAGAGAGAGAGAGA